>OY292419.1:4325000-5575000 GCA_958496245.1 Perizoma flavofasciatum | reverse complement strand
GGATGTTTATTACTCTTTCACGCAAAAACTACTCAACGGATTTTTATAAAATTCTACAGTAATATAGCTTATACATCAGAATAACACATAGGCTATTTTTTATCCGGTTACCACGCGGGCGAAATCGTGGGCAGGAGCTAGTAATATTATAAACGCTAAAGTTTGTGAGGATGGATGTTTGCTACTCTTTCACGCAAAAAATACTAAACGGATTTTGATGAAACTTTACAGTAATATACATAGCTTATACATAAGAATAACACATAGGCTACTTTTTATCTGGGTACCACATGGGTGAAGCCGTGTGCAGAAGCTAGTTTATTAATAAAAACCTGTTATCTGCTTAAAGCCACAGAATAAACAATAGAAAAAGCGGAAGAAAATGTTATCTGTACGATTTCGTAGACGCCTACGCGGTCGTTCACCCCCGAACCGTAGCGTGTAGATAACTGCTACGAATAGTAGGTATGTAGCGATATCGGTTATTGACCTCGTCTGATTTGACGTGTGTTTTGGTAACAGTAAATTTTTAACGGAATTCCGTTGCAATACCTAGTAGATTATATACTATGTCTCCAATCGAAAGGGCTAGCAAAATACATAAAATATATTTTACTTACAAGCAAAATACCGATCAAAGTTGATATTATTGGTTATCATTATTATCGTCTACAGCAGGTACAAGTTAACTGCTGGACATGACCTACCCAAAGGGTGCTATGACGAACGGTCCTGGACCACCTGCATCCATCGGCTTCCCGCAACATCTAAGATGTTATGGTATATGTGGGTATATACCATAGCCTAATATTATACTGTTTCGTTTCATAAATGTTCAGTGTAGGCACGCTATTACAGAATTAGGAATACCAATGGTTAACTGGTTTATCACACCGCGACCTTCCGCTTGGTACGCGGGGGCTATACCAATTATGAGGATATCAAATCTTAGAAATATCAGGTCTCCAAAAAAATATACTTTCATTTTCTACGTTCAATATACCAAATAAATAGTTCATTCGCTTTGTAACGTAATAACTTATATCAACTTATCAGGTGTTGCCGAGTGAAATTGAAAGGTTAACGAACGATAGCCCTGTGTTATATTCATTTCACATATTTTGACGTAATAAAGTGCTGATTTATGTGTGACATCATCAGCTCACGCTCCTAGCATGTGGTTGGTTACCAACTGTGCCACCATCATCCCCCTAATTGCACTTACAAAATGGCTATGGGGAACGACTATAGGCTATAGGTTATAGGCTCAGCCAATGTCTAAAACTTCTCAAACTTGAAAAGGGACACTTCTTGAGCTAAACTTAGTAGTTGAATACTAAGTTTTGCTCAAGAAGTGTGTAAAAACTAAGTATTTATTACAGCAAATAAAATAGTAGGATTCAGATTTAACATAAGAAACACATCTTAGGCTTATTATATATGTAGATACAAATTGTTACAGTGAGAACTTAATATCTAAGAAGGATGAGGAGTCTCTCAAAATGAGTCGAAACTTAATCGGTGCCTTCACCGATAGTACGGTATGTGAAAATTCCCGTTTTTACAATATGAATATGTAAAAAGGAGTTATTATCGGCTTTCTCACTGAGTGAAGCCTATATCGAGGGAGCCTGAGTACGTGCCATTGTCTCGTTACCATATCAATTTGCTAGTGTCAGTAGGGGGTAGATCTTCATAAAACAGTGACACAAGTGACATAAAAAAGAGAAAATACTTTTTTAAACAAGAATTACAATGTCATCCCCACAAATTAGTAGAACATTTCCCTCTCAAGAGTCATATACATAGTCCAACCCCTACTCTAGGAACTACGAGTACCATGGTACCATAACAACCAGAACCGAAATATCTGCAAAGAATCCAAACATAAACACTTGCATCACGACCGGCTATTTACACGCTGCACCACCAAGCTCGTCGAAACAATCAACATTATATGTCCTTCAAATAAGCCCACACTCGCACTGTGCTAGGTTTAGGCCTCCTCTCTAGCACGCCACTCTTTCCGGTTCTGCACCAATCTAATTCAGTGAGTTCACATGACCTTCACAATACCATCTCACCACATACCTAAGTTAGCGGTCCCTAAAGTGAGGAATTATTATGGAAGACGTGAGAGGCGCTTTTGCCAACAATTATCAATGAGCTCCCATGTAACCTCTGTAACAAGCAAAAACTCATTGAAGACAAGTTTAAAGAAGCATTACATTTCGCTGTGTCCATAATAACTAATAACAATGATATAATCTAGGTACCGCCTTGCAAAATTTCATAAAAACCGTTCAGCCGTGTAGACGTGAAAGGGTAACTATGTTACGGAGATGTATTGTAAATGAATACACCGTCATTTAGCATTCGTAATTATATTATGTATCTATTATGTACGTATAGGGGAGCTAATCTGGCTATATTATATTATGTGATAAGTAATTACTAATTAGTTTAAGTAGTTAGGTACATTTACAATTAAGTATTATATGTCCACGAGAGCTACTGCCGACAAACTGTTGTACAGTTTGGCAGAAACTTTAGAATGTAAAGTACTTTAATTTGAAAAAAAAAGAGAAAAAAACATAGCTACCGGCATATCATGAGCACTCAAGACAGCGTAGTGTCAACGAAAGTGAAGACATAAACTATTTCTGTCGCCTATTCTGTTATACAAAAGAGAGGGACAAAAATGTTTGTCTTCTCGGCGGTCTTGGGTTTTCATGCTAAACAGGCTGTTGATCAACCCTCGCGTGACCAACACTCGGTCACGCGAGGGTTGATCAACAGCCTCCGTCCATCTACCGTCTTCTCGCCTTGCCAAATACCTTGCCCATTTACACTTCTATTACCTGGGGCCTAACCATGAGGTCTTATAGCGATTCAGTTCAGAGTTCAGGCAAATATGTCACTTTACGCTTTGCGATTGAAGACCCTATGGCGTTGTTAAAGCTTTACATTCGCAAAGCGGGATTTGACATCTTTGCCTGAATTGAATCGCAATAAGACTTGATGGTTAGGCCCTGGTCTGACTAACTGATATATCCTACTAACCACATCCACAACTTCTTCGTCGAATTTCGACGTTGGGTATTCGATCAATCAGTATGACTAACATGACACTAACATTTTCCGCTGAGTAACTCCAAGTAACTTTTGTGCACGTGCTCGTTCGTAAGCGGAAAAGTTCTGAGACGATAATAAGGACCAAAGATTAAGTTTACTTACAAAAATAAAACAATAGCAAATACTTGAATTAATTATATTATTACGTATGTATGCTTCATATAAAAATGATTATTTTGATCAACTAGAATGGCAAACAACAGCTCACCTAGTATATTACCACCTGGATTTTATAACTATTTGCAGTTACCACCGTTTTTTTATTTATGTGCCTACCTACTTTTATTATGTTCCAATAAATGTTTTTTTTTCTGTGCTGCTTCGCTTGGTCGCCTTATACGAGAATACTTCAATCAAGGCTAATAACATAATCATAAGTTTTACGGGTCTAATATCGCGTCACATTTCTATTATTTTCTCGACGTAAAACTTATAATTATGTGATGAAAATGTGTGTATGAAAATTTCAAAAATCCTAAGACTGATAATGTTTTTATGGCTATTTTGTTTTTAATTAATCAAGATAAGTTAAGATAAAAACAATCATAATTGTAGACAGCATTATGGTCGGTAATTTAGGTATAGACAGTCGAAGGTGCTTGTACATTATGTTTGGGTGATAACCTGACCGTCTGGCTAGTGATTTAGCCGCCTTTGTTGTCTGGCAGCGTTTTGCAGCTTATTACTGACTGTTATGCTGAAAACGATGAAATCCAATGCAATTTCTTCAAAGACGCAAAGAATTGCATACTAGTAAAAATATTAACTAAGGAATATTTTTACTAGAATGCCTAAGTGTTAGTTTTGAAAACATTTGTGCTCTTATATTTATGATATAAGAAGTTTTGCGACGCCATTAATAATATGATTTAATTCATATCACAAATATATAACTTTGGTCGAGTGAAATTAACTTAAATAACCTGTACAGGGTATCCCAGAACAGTATACTAACTTGAAACAGGGTAAGTTGATTTTGGACATGAAAGCGGACAAGTTTTCCTGAAAAATACTACTAAACTGAGAGTAGTATTTCATGAAATTTTGTTTTGTGGAATCATTTCACCAACTACTCTTAAACTCAGAGCTGATAGCTACCAGGAGAAAAACCTTGGCCTAAAATATATCACAGGACAGGAGTGTATGAATAATAAATTAGTTAATATACATTGAAAGTCACTACGCTATCGTGGGGCAGGAGCGTACGAATATTAAATTAGTAGAAGTATCTAAATTGAAAGTCACATTAGGTATGATCATGAAAGCAATAAGTGGGCGGTATGGAAATTGCAACGGCTATCAGCTTATTCATGAGATAAAACACCGTATTGCCAACCGTTAGTTTATGAACGTTGACGTCAACTGTACAAGTTATAAGATGCAGTAACTATCATGCCTTTTTATCATCATAATCATCACCAGCCTGAACTACGTTTGGATGCAACGATGCCACATGCTATTATAAACGCGAAAGTTTGTGAGGATGGATAGATGTTTGTTAATCTTTCACGCAAAAACTACTGAACGAATTTTGATGACACTTTACAGTAATATAGCTTATACATCAGAATAACACATAGGCTACTTTTTAACCGGGTACCTAGCAGGCGAAGCTGTGGGCAGAAGCTAGTAAAAACATAACTACGCAGCTAGATTAGACAACTAGAAGTGGGTAAAATTTACTATTTACTTATTATATAACTAACGTATTTACTCATATAAACGAATTTGGAAATAAAAAATACACTATACGATGTTTGACGACCTCTGTGGCGTAGTGGGCCTGAGACGCAGAAGGTTGCGGTTTCGATTCCCGTCACGGGACAAGTGTTTATTTTCTGGATGGTTTCTATGTGTGTATTATATGTGTGTATTTACAAAAAAAGTATATAAGTTGTATATCTGTCTTGTAGTTCCCATAATACAAGCTCTGCTTAGTTTGGGGCTAGATGATGCTCTATGAAAAACGACAAGCATTATTATTATTTATTATTTTAGTAAAAATCGCCACACATCTGCCGTGAGAATACAAAATTGATCTACTCGGAAAATTATAAAACACGGTTTATTATGTCAGTAATCTAATTTCGATTATTAAACACAATTTTATAGACATCTGTTTGAGCATTGCTCAAATGCTTCAGTATCTCAATAACTATGTAATCAGAATTTTGAGCACATGCCACCTACGCTAATGAGAGTGATATGATCTGTGCGTCAACACAGTTATGAAATAAAGCAAAGCGTTGTGCAAGTGAGAATGTTTGCACGTGTTAATCTCACTGTGGGTAACCAGTTTTTTTTAGCGTAGTTGTTCATAGACGTAAATTAGTTTTGTCCAATTTGGCAAAGCACACAACTTAGAAAAATGATTTTTCGTTGTTTTAGAACAAGTAAGAGGCCCGTTATCTATCAAAAATTTGCGCCATACTCTCGTTATTTTGTAATTTGTATTTTAGTAAGTGAAATTAGGTTATCTCCATATAAATCACGTAGGCAATATTATTTACAGGGATTTCCGCGATCGAAGCAATGAAGAATCAGTAACAAGCTTCTTGGTTATTTTTTTTATGTTTTTTGCTAACAAAACTCTTATTAGCCCTTTTTGACTGAGTTGGAGCAAGCCCATCCCAAGATTTTTTTCATCTAAATATAATATATAATGTATAATGCTGGACATATTTCACACAGCATCATTTAGCCCCAAAGTAAGCAGAGTTCCCATAACACAAGTGTTATGGGAACTACATGACTGATATACTACTTACATACATTTTTTTTGTAAATACATACTTATTTTACATAGAAAACACCCAGACCCAAGACAAACATTTGCTAATCATACAAACATTTGTCCCACAGCGGGAATCGAACCCGCAACCTTCTGCATCTCAGGCAGGCGTTCGCCCACTGCGCCACAGAGGTTGTCAAATAATCTGATATTTTATAAACCGTACGTTTAATTAAGTAATTGTCTGTTTTCGCACATTTGTTACAGCTTGTTACACACTACCCTCATATCTTAGTGATAGGAAGCAGCTTACACAAATTACCACAATATGCCCTAACTCAAAAACAGAGTGTAAGTTTGTATCACCATTGCAAAATGTTAGCGTGGGAGTGCCACAGGGTAGCATTCTTGGACCTTTACTTTTCATAATATATGTTAATGATCTACCTACAATTGCTAAACATCAAACTATTATGTTTGCAGACGATAGCACGATTGTGTTCACAGGAAAAAATAAATCTTTACTAGAAAATGACATCAACAATACGCTTAGTGACATAATAAAATGGTTGACCTCAATAAATTTAAAGATTAATTTAAGCAAAAAAAATGTTATGATTTTTAGAAATAGAGCTGTTAGATTTAATGACATTGTGATAAAGTATGTAGGACATAAGGTTATGCATGTTGACTCAACTAAATTTCTAGGCTAATATATTGAATCTAATTTTGACTGGAGTTCACATGTTGAAGGTTTGTGTTGCAAATTAAACCAACAGTCCTACGCTCTGTACATACTCTCCAAAGTTGCAAACACATCGACAGTTATCACTGCTTATCATGGCTATGCTGCATCAATCCTGAGGTATGGTATTATATACTGGGGCAGTTCAACTGGAAAAGAAGCTGTTTTTAAAGCACAAAAGAAAAGTGTGAGGGCAATATGTAAGTTAAGACAAACTGACAGCTGTAAGCAATTCTTTGTTGACTTAAATATCTTAACATTACCCTCAATGTACATATACGAAATAGCTTTATTTGTTAGGAAGAACATTGAATTATTTAAGACTTTCAAAAGTAAACGCCAAGGTTTAAAAATTGGCTGTCCAAAAAACAATACTGCACTGTTTAACAACAGTGTTTTTTGTATGACACCAAGGATCATCTACCCAAATGTATTTTAGAAATAGGCCAAATTAATCATTTTAAATTAAAACTTAATCAATTGCTCGTGCAGAAAGCGTACTACCATGTTAATGAATATCTCATCGACAAATTTAAATGACTTGAATTATCATCACTTTTTTATTTTATTTTATTTTGTAATATTCTGTTGTTGTTGTTGTACATTTATTCATTTGCATGACATGTTAAATATTTTTTATTTTTGTATTAAGTAATTGTTAGATGATAATGTCATTTATTAATTTTGCATGCTAATGAGCTGACCATGGCTGTACCTACTTTATTTTTAACCACACATTGTAACCCATGCTTCGCAAATAAACAAATCTGAATCTGAAAGTTACACATTTTTTGGTTATTCCAGTAAAACAGCGAGTTTATGTCGTACTAGTAGGTGTAATGTCGTAATACCCAAGATGCATGGAATCCTAGTGTAGTGTCAGGAATATGTATGTGCCTGTTGGGTGTCTATTTATTTATCTTTTTAACAGCCCTTTTGCAGCACAAATACGGCGTTATCTGCAGCACTCCCGCACCACAATATTCCGTGGACATATGCTGTAAAAATTATGTGTAAACTAATCTAGCTATATCTTCATCTGATCTACGGATCTTTTTGACTACGTATGTATGTCGCAGAACTAAGGGCCCGGTGAAATTGACGCGGTGTTTGGACCGGAACCGGTCTCTGACAATTTATCTCTATGTGGTCACCATTTTCAGATACGTACCCTAGTTTCTACTGATGCCAAAAAACTCCTGTTAATGTTGTTATAAAGTTTTAACGTCATACATGAGACGGCTTTGTTTTTGAACTACTGCCCACGGCTTGCCCGCATGGTACCCGAAAATTAGCCTATGAAAAGTAGTTCTTTACGTTAAGGCAGCGAAAACGGTGGGCAAATTGGTCTATCCTACTAATATTATAAATGCGAAAGTTTGTGAGGATGGAGATTTGTTACTCTTTCACGCAAAAACTACTGAACGAATTTTGATAAAACTTTACAGTAATATAGCTTATACATCAGAATAACACATAGGCTACTTTTTATTCAGGTACCACGTGGGCGAAGCCGTGAGCAGAAGCTAGTACTAAATATTGGTCAAATATTTTTTGAAATCGGTTGTGTAGTTTCGGATATTACCTCTTACATCTAAACTTACAAACTTTACTCTTTATAATATATTTGTAGCTGTAAGTTATTCAAAAGAATGACCGAGCAATGTTGAATGGCACATGGAGAAGTCACGTGTATCTACGGAGGTGTGAAGACCAAAACAACTTTTTTTACAAATCTTTTATGAAAATTTTACGTCACAGGTAGTCTTAAAACAAATCTACCTATGTGGCGCAGAGGGCGAAGGTCCTGAGACGCAGACGGTTGCGGGTTGGATTCCCGCCGCGGGACAAATGTTTGCATGATTTGCAAATATTTATCTCGGATCTGGGTATTTTCTATATATAACTAGCTTCTTCCCACTGCTTCGCCCGCGTAGTAGGTACCCGGATAAAAAATAGTCTGTGTTATTGTGATGTATAAGCTATATTACTGTAAAGTTTCATCATAATCCGTAGTAGTTTTTTCGTGAAAGAGTAACAAACATCCATCCTCACAAACTTTCGCATTTACAATAGTAGTAGAATGCATTTACAAAAAAAAAGTATAAAAGTGGTAAATCAGTCATGTAGTTCCCATAATACAAGCTCTGCTTAGTTTGGGGCTAGATGATGCTGTGTGAAAAATGACCAGTAATGTTATCGTTATTATCTGTTTCTCTGTGTGGGTTATAAATAGAGTTAATAGTGTACAATGACCGGGCGTTGTAACAATGTGTAGGGAAAAGTCACGCGTTTAGAGGCGTGATGAGACACAATAACTTCAAATACAAACTATACAACTTTTCTCTACGTCAACAAATGGTCAACAAAAGCATTTATAATATGTATGTATGTACAAGTATCTTATTCTATTTTTAGATATAGATATTTATGTATGTGTTTTTTTTTAACTTCTAGAATGTACTCGTATGTCAGTGGCATCTATGCAGTTGTAAGTACGTACATATTTATTTGTTGCTATTTATTTATCGTTTTATTTTTCTAATTTTATACCAACGCACTACCGTTCTACTCTTCATTTCACAAAGGATAGATGGAAGAAAATGCTACTTCGTATCAATTTCGCCTATGTACTTGTTTAAATTTTCTATCTATCAACGGGAGTTGGAGATTTTACCTCCCACATCTGATAGTATGTACGTTATCCATAAAGGTGATTGTAGGGAACGACTGGACTATGTTGAATGACAATGATAACAATATCCCTGGAAAAGTCATGCGCTTATAGGCGTGACAAGATACAATAACTTTAGCTTATCAATGGATTATAAAGATTTTAGTTCAAGCATCTGATAGTCTTGGGTTCATATGGGTAATCGTACCGAATGACCGGACGAATTTGAATAGATGTAATAAAAGTCACACCTATTTAAGCGTGATATGGCACAAAACAACAACTTTGACTCTACAATATTGATGTGAAGATTTGCGCCATAACCTACTGTTGATACACTACAGACTACATTGACCGTACTTTGGATAAGTTATTCATAGATTCATAGAGGTAACTGTACGGAATGACCGGGCGATGTAGAGTCAATGATTTTGATGTGTAGACAAAACTCACGCGGATGGAAGTGTGATGGCTTACAAAATAATGAGTTACAATTCACAACGGCGATGTGAAGAAGCCCGTGCGTCTAATTAACCATACAATTTTAATTATTTGATTTCTAAAAGAGGTTATTGTTCATATGTGATCAATGATCGGTCGATGACACTATGTACAACCTGTGGGCGATAAATGACTTTGGAGTTTTGGTATGAAAAGTTACATATGGGAGCATACGTACTTTACACAAAAAATCACGTTGGTATACCACGTGTTTTAAATGCCAAAGGAAAATATAGTAATAACAACGCATTAACACGTTGCAATGTTCATAGTTACGAACATAGGGACCTTACCTACGTATAACCTTCATATTTCAGTAAGGTGATTGAAAAATGCAACATTTTTTAATAAATTTAATAAAATTGAAATATATAACTTTATATTGGTAGTTAAATAATGTGTTTATATTATGTGATGGTACGAAACCCCAGTTTGCTTGACTGACTCAGACTTGTCTGGTTTTATTTCGAGAGTATTTTATAGTTTTCCCTTAAATTTTATTACAGGCATGTTTTAATGCTTTATTCATGATATTGTTACATTCTTCTGACCTCGTCAGAGTTCGTTGCTCAAAAGGTCTATTTTATTACCGTTTGCGTTATTTAATGGACTCTTGTTGGTTTTCTCCATTACTTTTTTTACAGCGTTAACCAAACATGATGGAACACATCGAAGGAAAACTGCCCTGTATCGATTTTTTTAGGGAAAGAGCCATAGATTAATCTTTCAAAAAGCGGCGAATGGAAACACTTTCAAAATTAAAGAACCGTTTGAGGTCTGTAACAACACAAATATAATGTATCTTATTCATGTATGCGAAGACACCAGATTGCGTTAGACTTAACCAGCTCAGAAACACCTGGCCAGAACAGTTACTCTGTAATCCTACTAACATAAAAATGTTCGCATTAAACATCACCTGGTGGTTTAATTGATATATATTCAACCACTCATGAAGAGCTACTCATCCTATACATTTTAGCAGAAACAGAGGTCTGAGAATACTAGGCTAAGCAACCAAATATGATGATCTAGTCTTCTTAAATAAGGCTTCGAAGGTAAGGGTCTGTGAATACTGGGCTATAGAATACAACTAGTGTTCAAGGTCTACCATTCTTTGTAATTGTTATGTAGAGACAGGTCTGAGAAAATTGGATGCAGCGGATGTGATGGTGGTAGAAAAAATGCAGGCTGTTATAGGAATGGTTTCGGTATATTTTGTTCCTTATTTTCATATTTATGTTATAGCCCTATAAAATTAACACATCCGTGTCTATAATTCTTCAATAATCTTGCGCCAAGATTTTTGAAGAATCAAGCTGTTGGTTTGTGTTTAAGAATACTCGATACGGCACACTAAATTATTTTACTACACTGGTTCTATTTCCATATCGGTCACTTAACATAACTTGCAATATGTAAACTTCAACCATAAGAAATCTAGACAATACATAATTACGTAGGCTTAGCAATATCCAAAACTTCTAAAATTTGTCTCTGTGTTGTGTTTAAAGCTTAGAAGTTTTTGTTACTCCTAGTCAAAATGAGCCGTTTCTCGTAGCCATCTTGTAATTGTAATTAGGGAAGTGCTAATTCAGGATGGTATAAGCAGTGATGCTAAGTATAGCGAACAAAGAGAAAGTACCTGCATTAGTTACTCAAAATATGTCTAACCTCAAAAGTATGGAACTAGCACACACTAGACTAGGTTGCCTATTTATAATTATATTCCCCGCATGGCACCTGGCTATACCGTTATGCCTCGCATAGGTCTCTGGAATAGTCTTTACACCCTCCGACGTACTAAAAGTAAAAGTAGTCTGAAATGTGTTGGCCATAGTTTTTTCCAAAGCTCGTGATCGGCTTCAATCGGGTTGTTTATAAACGACGGATAAACTAACACAGAACCGTTTATAGAATAGTGAAATGACGGTCACCAAAGGATTACCAAAGGATTTAATGAATGATAAACACCGATTTTCTATGTCGTTTTGTTTTTATGCTATTTTAGCAATACAGACTACTTATATTTCTTATATGCATGAGAGCCTCTGCAAGACACACTGATTTTCCACCATTAGTCACTTTGCCCTTTTCAGGGCCACCAACACTTCAGGACACTGACCTAATCCAGGGTAAACCGAAATAACCGGTGACACGACAAACGAACCTGTTACAAAACCTAGGCACAATCGTAGGCCTTAAAAGAGCGTGGGATTCTTATGCGATTCGCCCACCTGCCGTGTATCGACCACTTTTTACAACAACTTAAATAGCTGGTAATTGTCGAAGAGATGCAAGTTCTGGCCGAAACTAAAAGTGCTTTGTAGTTTTTCGTTCGGATATTTTTAGCTTTTTTAATTTTTATTTTCAGTGACGATCCTAAGATTGTGTGGTTTCATCAGTTTGGTAACGACGAGCAACTAACAAGAGATATAATATTTAGCTTGGAGGAGTCTGCTGCTATATAGCTGCCCCCAAAGAGTGTAAGATGGAAAACCTTTTGCGTAATTTTGTGTAATTTCATTTCATGCATGTTCTTTGGAAGCAATAGTCTTTCAATAGTGGGCATGCAGGCGTGGAAAAAAAACATTCAGTAGATGATACAATGAGTATTAAAATACGGCTATTACCTGCCACTGTTTCTTGCCAATTTGAAGCGAGATACAATTAACTTATTGAAAAACATTAAAGTAGGCATCCATATTTTATATTTTCACTTCTAATCCCATTATTTTACACATTTGCCTGCTCAGTAAGTAAAAGTATGCAAGAGCACAGACTTTTTTTTAATAAACAGCTAACAGACTGAAAGTTTATTTTGACCAAAATTATACACAACTTTAAAATAGGTACCTATAACCCATATTTTGTTACTTTTTAAAATGCTGTATATTGTATAGTGCTGTCGAAAAAGGTCCATGCTCAGCATAATGCTGGAGATACTCGCAACTGCATAGATGATAGTCTATCCTACTAATATTATAAACGTGAAAGTTTGTGAGGATGGATGTTTGTTACTCTTTCACGCAAAAACTTCTGAACGGATTTTGATGAAACTTTACAGTAATATAGCTTATATATCAGAATAACACATAGGCTACTTTTTATACGGGTACCACGCGGGCGATGTCATGGATAGAAGTTAGTACAAAATATACTTGTAATGTAACTGTCATAAAGTACTGCATGGGGACTGCGAATCGCACCGCCCTTGGTGCCGGTACAGCGACCCCGCCCAAGGTCGCCATGCACACACGCATACGCAGCTGTATTCAAGCACGCGATCCATGTGTGCAGTGCGTGTTTATTTAAATCGAAGTTTGTATGGCTTGAAGGGCTGACGACACCTAGGTATTTGCACAGCGAACAGCTTGTGCAAGTTTTTAAATATGCCTCTGAGTTGTAGGTAATTTTTTTTGTTTATTTGACGACCTCGGCGTGGTGGGCCAGCTGTCTGGGACGTAAAGGGTTCGATTTCCGCGAGATATGTACGCATGATCTGGGATCTGGGTATTATAGAACTGGTATTATAGAATTCCTGATTGTAGCGTAGCACAAGGAATTGTAGCGTGGGTCAGTTCTCTGTTTTTTGAGAGAGCACGCTATGTTGGATAATTAAAATACCTAGGTACTTAATTGTTAATGAAAGTTCGTCTTTGAAACCTATTTCTGTTTAGTTAGATAGGTATGTGCTTTGTTTTGGATGTCTATAAGTAATTTGTGCTAATTGCCAACGCATTTTAATATTAAAAGAATCGTAAAGCTATTTGACCATATCGGTAAAGGTTACATAGGTACATATTTTAATAACTTCTTTTATGTAATGTCTAGTCTAGAGTCTTGTGCTCTACCTAACCTTTTTGCTTGCACGTAAAATATTATTCTCTAGAGTACAGACGCTTAATTTTTGTATTTTTAAGGAAAATTTCGACAAAGACTGTATTTTGCAAGACTTCTCCTTAACTTCATTATCACACATTTGCAACCACCACCAACCATTCCAGATCTCTACAAATTCCCTCAAATGTTCGGATAGTCGAAACGTAGGAAATGTCAGATAATGCTGGTCACGCACACCGATAGTGTAGATGCAGGTGTGAAAAGGAAAATGTTGAGACTATTTTTGTAATGAAGGAAGACGCCGTATTGGTAAGTATTACTTTTTGCAATGACGACGATGAACAAAGAAAGCATGCTAATGAAAATGCTCAATATTAGAAGAAGTTACGTGAGTGGAAGTTTTGGAATGACGAATACGAAGACATCACGTACGTCTTGCCTTTTGTTACGATAAAGGATAGTCAGAATGACGATGGATTTAAAGGAAGGTTTAGTCACTTTTTCCTGAAAAACGTAATAGTTTACCTTTAGGTAGGTGATTTGTGATTGCGTGACATTAGCCTTTTCCGCAGTAACGAAAATAACTCCTTTACATTTTCTTATTAGGTACAACTACTTTCAGCAAATTAAATACCCACATGGCCCGACATTATATGATTGAGGTCTCATATCTGCAAAGGTGATTGTTGGATATCTTCCGAAGTATCGGTGATAATTTTCTGTGGCAGTTCCTAGTCGAATGCTACTCGATATTGTTTGCTTGTAAATAGGGCAGTGCGCAAAACGAGTGTTTTATTATCTTATTTTTGATTTTAGATTGTAAGAACGTAAAATAACTTGTATACGTTAACAACTGAGGAAAAAAATGGATGAACAGACGGTCATGACGAAATATTATGTAATATAAAATATGAAGACCCCGATGGCGCGGTGGGCGAGTTGTCGGTTGCGACGCAATGCAATTCTCGCTGCGGGGCAAATATTTGTATATTCTGCAGATATTTATAATAATTAGATGAATGACCCGACAGACAAGAAGTACCGAACCACTACATTCGACAACGAAGATCAGTTTTTATGGTAGAAAAAACGAAGTTTTTTTCACATATTCCGGACATTTTTTATTTTTTTTCCACAAAAATATCTCTTTCCATATAAACCAATTCTTACTATTACAAAAATTTAAAACTAGGCAAATCGATCCGTTCTTAAATGATGCTTACCAACGAACAGCATTTCATTATTACTTTATAGATGAATTACCTAATTTCTTGGGTTATTTTCACTCTGTTACAAAAATATCCATACATTTGGTCATGAACGTATGTCTTATTAATGATCACATACCTACCTACTTCGATTCGGCTATACCTCCTTGGTTTTGATTGCACTGAATCAGCACGAATATCTGGCCGATGATGCAACTTACGCAAGCGGTCGACGACCACAAGGTGACCCTACAGATCCCAAGGTTAAGGACACAAGGGTCTAAGGCAGGTAAGATAGAGTATTTATCGAGACTCCTATCAGATTTTGCTTCAGTTTCTGAAGTATCAGCATGGTATTACATAAATATATATAGCATTTCTGGCTACTAGTGTAGTTTAAACAAAAATAGACTTCTTATGTTGTATGTATTCAGAAAACTTTTTTGTTCAGGACTTTGGTTTTTTTAGTGGCTTTCAGTGGAAAATTATTACCTTTGCTACAAAACTGGAATTTACTATGAATGAAAAAGTAAGGATCAAAAAGGAATTACTCATTTTTTCAGTTATACCTGGCGGTCTTATAGGTAAGTGCTGATTAACAATCACCACACACGTCGATGATGGCATTGAATTCGCATCGTGATGCAATTCTGAGGTCGTTAACCGCAAGGTGACCTGGTCCTCTAGACCCTTTCAAGGTTGATAGCCAAGGACAGACACCTATCGGCTTTGTTTTGACAATAATGCCTTGTTTACGCGTGGTGATAATGGGATTTCCTACTAATATTTTATCGTGGGCGTTTCGACGTCATTTCATGCAAGAATGCGTAAACTGGCGTTATTCACTCATTTGTGTTACATAGATATGCCTGTTTCTCTCAGTAATAGTCTAAGATCACGGATTTTCACCTTTGACCCAGACACCTTTTTCGCCCCATTCACTCTCATACATTCCGTTTATAAAAGATCCCTTCCCCCAGAGCTTTATTCGTTTCTAGGGCTGTTTTAAGATCCTGCTCAATGTATTAAGTATCTTTAAACTCCCCAGCAGCAAGTTCTTTATGCTTCATCTTAACACATCACCGACAAAACGCGCATCACGTCGGGGTCACCAATGTGGAGAAGCCGCCTATCTCAGGGCTTGGTGACCGAATATCTTTTTGGGTGAAAAAACCCTTGCAAATTCAATAACACAGCTTACAAAACAAGTCTCTTCAAAATATATTTTTCTGAAACGGATCAGATCAAAAACCTTTGACGCCTACCTACGCAATCCTACCCAAAATTATCATCTGAAGGGCCATATTTTATGCAATTTACAACATCTAATTAGATCTGAAAATTCCAAAACAAGATCTGCGCAGTTTCGAGCCGGGTGCGAGAAAAAAATATAAGACCTCATTCATAAAGAAACCAGATTGCTACTGGCAGATAACTAAAATGAACTCACGAAGTTAAATAATACTTGCCGTGCGTAGACAACACAACACCTAGTCAGAGTTTGTCGTCAAAGCGTGTCAAAATCTTTTTCATAAACTTTTGTGTCAATTGTTGTTCTATTTCCATAGATCTGAATTGAAAATTTGATTATGTGCAAACCAGCGTTGAGACGATTCGTCTGCTTTGCACAAAAATGAATATCGGCTCAGCTCCTTGTCTGTAAGCGCCGGAAAGTCGGCGGCAACCTGATTATTTCTCAAGTCCGCAACTATGCAATCGTTGAACGTTCATCGACCGACAAGGTGACCCGTCATTGTCTGCGCCGACGCATCTTCTAAACAATGCCAAATGTTTGAAGAGCATACAAAATGCAGCTAGCTTTTACTCTGTTGTTTAAAAAGCCGGAACAGCGACGGTTTACTCTAATCTCTCACTTTTTTTTCGCAAGCGTATAAAAATAGCGCTGATTCGAGGTTACGCTCTGTCGTCGATACTGTAGCTTTGTAAATAATAATATTAACAACAGGCTTGAAATCATCACCATCATCAGAATCTATAAGTCCACTGCTAGATATCAGGTCTCCCCAAAAGTGTCATGACTTACGGTCTAAGCCACCTCATCAGATGGGGGGCCTTTCTACACTGCGTCGAACGGTTTGTGATCGCCATTTGAGACCCTTTTTTGCCTGTTGTAGGTTCTGCGAGCTATTATGGCCTGTCTATTGCCACTTCATCTTGCTAATTCTGAAAGTGAGGTCGGTTAAATACTCACGGTGTTTATTTAGGTTAGGTATGCCGAAATGTCGACATCTAGTAAAAACTTTTATTTTATTTTATTTCATAGGAACAACAAACAGTAACGCCTTAGTAAGTGATGAGTAACATAATTTAGTAAAGTTTTATAGTTAGTTTTAGTAAAATTAAAATTACCAACACCATTTACCCAGCTGGCAGTAGATAATAGTTATGAAATAGAAGAGATATTGTTACTCACTATATTACTGATTTCCAACAACAGTCTTAAATAACATTAGCATTTTGGTGTAATTTCTACGAGCTGTCCCAGAATGAACGATGTATGTTTGCCTAAAAACAGGTCAAAACGATGAAAATAGACAATGGGAAAACGTAAAAGGGAACAACTTGAAACGTAGAGGCGGATAGTAGAAAAATCCGTGGCATATCCATAGCCCATAGGAATAATTGAACTTTACCACTCTGGAAAAAGATGCATAGCAGGCCTTAACAGCAATACGTTATTTTTACGTAATTTCAATTTTACCTCATCCTAGCCCTCGATAGGTAGGCTCGACAGCAGTTGCCTCCCCGTCTATATAAATTTGGTATTGTGTAAGTACAATGACGTTACCGCTCACGAGATTTTGTTCAACGTGAGGTTATTATAATACTGAATATAATATCTTAGTGATATTTACGTAATAAAACTGTATGAGCAGTCTCTGACGTTATGTAAATAACGTTATAATGTAATTATTTCAATTATTCGTACGTACATGGGTATAGCAGGTATATAAATAAATCGAAACAGTTCGATTCGTAAAGTACATAAAAAAACATAATAAAGTATATAGACAGAATACCGAAATACTGATTTTTACTAATAAAATTCGGATTATGTTCATATATATACATACACGTAACTGAAACTGGTGGTAGGGAACTACTTAGTCAGAAACTAATTGGATCCTACTACTATTATTAACGCAGAATAACACATAGGCTACTTTTATCCGGGTACCACACGGGCGACGGCATGGGCAGAAGCTAGTATATATTAATTCGTTAATTTGTGTCAATGTCTTCTTCTTTTCATGCCCTTATCCCACATTATGTGGGGTCGGCACCCCGATGTAATTTGTGTAAATGTGTTTATTAAAATAATATAATAGGTAGGTCCCTACTTAACTTCCTTATTAATTTCGAAATATTTTATTAATTAATGACGTAAATGGATACCTTTATTCTTGACGTATCTTGTTTTTACAAAAGTTATCGACGTGTTTGGTATTAAAACGTTTATTGGTACAATAATACATTAATCAAATTATGGACCAGTGTAATCCTAATAATATATGTCATAGTATGGATGTTTGGATGTTAGTTGCTAATAATTTCCGTAACAGCTGGACTGATTTGGAACAGCTATAGTTCGTGACCTAGAATAATACAAAGTCCACCTTTTACCTGGGTACCCCCCGGGCGAAGCCGTGGACAGAGGCTAGTGTGATAGGAACCTGTAAGAATAAATATTTCTTAGGTTGTCCACTATTCGTTCTCGGATTGTTATACGGTTTTAAGCAATCTATTTGTGTTTTTAAGTAAAGGTCTAAGATATTATTTAGGTTCTAAGGGACGATACTATGTATTGGTAAAACTATGGCTTTACAATGCATGAAGGGCACTTGTTTGTTACAAATAAAATAAATATCGGCCGGTTTCAGTAGGGACCGCGCCTTAACGTCTTGTATCGTTATTTTAGCCTAACTTTTAACACGTTTTTTTATTCAACTAAAGTGGCAAACAAGTATACTTACGGCCCACCTGCTGGTAAGCGGTTACTGTAACCTATGGACGCTTGCAACACCAGAGGTGTAGCTCGCATTTTTCTGACCCTGAGACATAACGAGAGAAAAGTCACATGTATGGTGGTAGTACTTCCTCGCCGAGCTCTTTTACAAGGAGTTCTATTACTTCTAATTCTTTATGTTTTCTTCTTCTTCGTACTCGACACTCCCTTACACAAAACACCTTTAGGTGTAGCAAAGTCAAAATATTCATCTGATCTTCTATAAGTTTCTCCATTTTAAAACCACTGGTTTTAAATCGTTACACTCCCTCGGCGGTCGAACAACAACAATTTAATCACCAGATAAAACCGCGCATACCTACATCACATAAATATCTCGGTTGATTTCCTCCCAATGTCTCTGGTTCATCGGCCGCAAGGTGACTTTAAAGTCCTGGCGACCTACCCTAACCCCCTGTTCCTAGAACATATCGCCTGGAGCGATTCCGACAGAATTTAAAGCCCGGTGTCCATCAAAGTGGTGCGTAGATTTATTCTAATACTGGCTGAGAAATCCGGCATCGCCCGGGTATTGTTTTATTTGCATTGCGTTGGTAGATCAGACTCGCAAGGGCAGATCCATACTTCAATAAAACGGGGTGGCAAGCTGAGAAAACTTTACAGCATGCGGATCTAGCTGCAAAATTAACATGTTTTAGAAACCAGAGCCACATAACAAAGACGAAACAATTTGGGAATAGCTTAAAACTGTAAGAACAAAATCTCAAACAGATAATAAAAGTTGTAGAGTGCTTCGTCCAACCAATAGTCATAACATTAGCTGAAGTAACCGACATAACTGTAGTGTATAGTATCAGTAGTTATGAATTTTCGGCTCTATTTTTCATCAAATCAATATCTTTTATGCGCGACATAAGGATGCTGTTATGCGTTTAATAACAGACAAACGAAAAAACAACTTATTACAGGTTGTTCGTTCGTAAGTTACCGTTTATCTTCCAAATGGCTTATCTGACTGTAATGCTTAAGAATTTATGACATCAAGGTTAGTTACGAGATGAGTATTATATCCTACTTTTTCTAAAACCTTAGAAAAAGTAGGAAACCAGAATAATAAAATAAAAAACAAGCTAAGCAGTATTGTTTTTTCTACCATTTAATATTCTGCAGTAAGTCGATTTTTTTGTGTGTAAACACTTTGAGTGTTTACACATAACTCCTTGGAAACGTTTAGTGGAGGAATAGTTTCCAATACTGGAAGATAAATGCTTTGTAGTTAAATAAAACAGTTTAGTTGTGCCATAGAAAATTCTCCCTTCAGCCGCACGCTTTAGTGAGCAGTTGGCCTTAACAAAGCTCTGGTTCGACAGACGCGCAAAAAACTGTTATTTGATTGCGTAAGGTCAGGACGTGTATTATGTTTGACTCGGAAACGTCTGGCCTTGGACGCATAGTCCTACTATCCTACTACTATTAAAAACGCGAAACTTTATGAGGATGGATGTTTGTTACTCTTTCACGCAAAAACTACTAAATGGATTTTGATGAAACTTTACAATAATATAGCTTATACATCAGAATAACGCAAAGGCTACTTTTTATCCGGGTACTACGCGGGTGACGCTGTGGGCAGAAGCTAGTCCTACTATCCTACTTCCTACTAATATTATAAACGTGAAAGTTTATGAGGATGTTTGTTACTCTTTCACGCAAAAACTACTGAACGGATATTGATGAAACTTTACAGTAATATAGCTTATACATCAGATGAACACATAGGCTACTTTTTATCTGGGCACAACGCGGACGAAGCCTTATACAGAAGCTAGTGGAATATAAAGATTTTGCGACTTCGAACAGTTTTGTTATGAATCAATAGATAAATAATGATCAGTAGATTTGTTGTCCCCGGTGGCAAGGCGGACGAGTAACCAGTTGAGCCACAAGAGGTGCAGGTTTGATTCCCGCTGCGGATAAATAATATCTGTGTAAGTTGGCCTTTGTTTTATCACAGACTAGCTACTGGCCACGGCTTCACTTGCGTTAGACCCGCAAAAAAGTTGCCGATGAAAAGTAGATCTTACTGTTAAGGAAGCGTTCGTAAGAACCGCTTTTCTGTCGACTTACGTTGCAAAATTGGTCTCCACGAAAAGCTCTTTTATTTTAACGGGATAATATACAGCCTAAATATATTCTAAATATTGATGAAAGAAGTTTTGAAATCAAAAACTTAATTAAAACTGATTTTTCATGAATTTATTGCTGTGTATGATGCATCTTAGGGTAAGGCGTCGTTGCCCCAGTTTATTAAATGAGTATTTACGATTCTTTGTTAAAACCACAGCAGATCAGACGACTATTGACGTCAATTATAAAGTCTCCTTTTGTAAAAATGGTTACACATTTAAAAACATGTACCTCAGAGACATAATACATTTATTGGTATGGTATTGGCATGGTACCCGGATAAAAAGTAGCCTATGTGTTATTCTGATATATAAGCTATTTACTATAAAGTTACATCAAAATTCGGTCAGTAGTTTTTGCGTGAAAGAGTTAAAAACATCCATCCCCAAATTTCGCGTATAAAATATTAATAGGATTAGTATAGAAGTATTGATTTAGGTAAATATATGTAGTTGAATGTTATTTAATGTTAAAAATTAAAAAGTTATTTTTTGAGAAAAAAGGGACTATTATCAACTAACAGCACTCCACACGGCTTTTATCTAGACTTTGATATATTTTTGAGTTGTCAAAGATGATAGACATCACTCCGACACAAGTGGTAACCGCCGGTCATTATTATACCGGCTGTCTTTTTCGTGATTAATGAAATTCAACGTAAAAATATATAGTTATTTCCGTAAAGAAACAATATCTATTAAATAATTCCTTTCAAATCGTTTTGTTACACTGTGCTCACGTGCTCAATCTGAAAATTCTGGTAATTAAATTAAACAATTACCATCTTTTCGTCCATACAAACATCTATCAATTCTTATAATATGCGTACATACATCCCTACCCATGCCTATCAGGTCCAGGAATTGTCTCACAAATTGTGCGTACCTCGGTGTTTTTGTACTGGTAGGTGCTTAAAGTCACGTAATGGCAATGCGGGAAACAGGAAGCACATTGTACGTTGATATTATGGGACTGTGGTGTCATTTTTCTCGTAATTGTTTATAACGATGTGTAGGTAAGATGGACATGGCCTTATATGGATATTTGTACCATAAACTCGTTCACAGTAGTTTTATTAATATTTTTCATGTATCTTGCGGTCTTCGGTTTTATACAGGACGGTGTCATTTTCTTTAAAAAGCTTCTAGCGAGAACTCCTTTAAATTTCCACTGCAATTCTTCATCGCGTGCATGAAAAAGCCTCTGTAGCGCATTGGATTTATTTATTTGTCGTAGCTATTTTGCCATCGATTGCTAGCATTTTATTGGTCACCCTAGACCAATTACGATCGTAAGCGGTGTCCAACGAATCAATTGCAGAACGAAGTCTGAGAATTTATTTATAATAACCAAATAAATAAGAACAATACCAAAACAATATGAATTTGTTTGTTATAATAAATCCTTATAAGGATCCCGCAAACAACTTTTAAACGAACCATAATAATTTGTTTACAATAATGAACACTTATAAGGATCCCACAAACAATTTTTAAACGAACTAAACCTACTCGTATTTCAAACTTTATTCAAATCGCGGTTATGAAGATTATTGAAAACAAAAATATAATTTCCTCCATATAATTAAAATATAGCTTTGTCTACGAAAAGCTGAAAACTTCTACGTCCAGATTTACATATCGATGTAGTACGTAGAAGTACTTACTATAAATAAACTCTTTTACTATTCAGCCATTTTTGTCCCACTGCTGGGCAAAGGCCTCCCTACCTCCTTCCACTCCTCGTAATTTAACGCTGCCGCAGTATAATATAGTTTTTTCATAGCAGAATCAGGTGACAGGCAATTTTCTTAGTTGTTGTTTTTATTTATTTATAAATAATCTTGCATTCGAGTAAAGCCGCATTGACGCAACAGTGCACTCTTATGAATCACTTCACCTTGCAGTCCCCCTTCCTAGAAGGGCGTCTAGTCTAGACGGTCCCCGGTACCTACTAACTCATACTAGATAGATAGGTGCTTCGGGGTCTAAACAGAGAATTCTAACAAGAAAACATATACGGTTTTGATACGTAAGCAACTATTATAGAAGTATAATTCAGAGGTTATTTGGAGTATCAACGCCCTCTATCGACTTGTGCACTCCATCACGCTTTGTAGCGTCCTCTTGTGTGGCAATAAAACCATTTTTGAAGTCAGACCAATAGTCAAAAAACCATTTTCGGAGAAAACATACCGACAAACATACTAATAAACCAAACAAATACCTCGAATTGAAATAATGATTTGGTATAATTTTAAGAGTATGTTACGACTGCAACCCATCCTAAAACAACCTTTTATCCAATACGAATGGTACATGTGCACTTTATGTATGTCATGGGAAAAAGGCAGCATTTCTTATATTAGTTGGAGCAAGTTGAATTTATTAGTAAAATTAAAATATATAGGATTTTTATGTTTTTTTGAAGTATAGTCAAGTTTTGGCAAACCTAGCGCATAATACGTTCGCAATTTCTACAGCTGCTGAAGGTCAGATAGATAGGTATATTGTATGTTATCACGCAAAAGTAATGTGTAACCACTTCCTTAATTTTATACATAGGTACCTACATGGTTCATACATCATAGTTCCTGGTAATGATTTTGAACTGTTTACCAACTTCTTCGTTCAAGTGATTATTACATGGGTATGGGTTAAAAACATATTTATTTATACCATTTAATTGAATGTTTTGATATTAATTCATGGGAATTTATAACGGGAAAAATTATAAACGCCAAGTTAATTAATTTATTATCTTGGCGTTTGTTGGATTTTATTCCTGGTTTTGGTCTAATAATTATGATATTTACTTTCGCACTTGCATACCTAAACCTACCCTGCACATAGTTAGAACATAACTACTAGGTAGTGATTTTAGCTCATAGGATTATAGGTACTAAGGCATAGGCTGTGTATCCGATATAAAGCCGTTTCGGAGATAAACTGTAACAGACAAACAAAAATACCTGAACAAAGCACCTCTTGTTTTTTTAAGTCGTACTGAATAGACGTTTTTAATTTAATTTATGACAAACGTTTAAATAGGATCCTTTCGTCACGGGTAAACCCATATAATATAGACAAACCATGAGTTAGTAGTTTCGGCTTTGCTCTGCAACTAATTTGCTATTAGATCAACATGGACACACCTATTTAAGAATAAGCTAGTTAAATTGACACTCTTCGAGGAAGGTCTACGCCTATGCCCAGATTTAGACTTCTACTATCTGTTAATGATGATGATGAAGTTGAAGTTGAAACTTACAAATTCTGGGGGCGAAAGATTCTCGAATGAAGACTACGAACCAAACGACTCAATGTTGGAAGGCCATCCGAAGGATCGGCAGAAGGTCGGTGGCTTAAGGTAGCCCAAGATCTTTTGTCATGGCATTCATTGGAAGAGGCTAATATCAGACAAATTATAATGGGCTATAAATTATAATGATGAGCAACTGAACCATTAATTAATCGTAAATCTAGCGGAAAATAAAACAGCGATGGTTTCGGCGTGAATAAGTATGACGCATGTCTCAACTGCAAAGTAAGTACTGTTGTTTTGTGACTAACAGACATACATTCTTGCATGCAGCATTGAGTGCAGCTTCGCTTTTTATTAAACTCGTGCAAACCAAGCCGCAACCACCACAGTCTGACCATATTTACCAAAAGAAGAATGAACGTTTAAAATGTAAATTACTCAATATATCAGGATAATATTACCACTACGCCACGTACTTTATTTTCTCCTGCTGATGTTGGAGGATCTTCCTCATAAGTACTGTATGTGACTGCTCTCAACGGTCGTGGAACCGGAAATTCGATGTTGGTAAGCGTAACTTAAGGACGCTTAAAACAGCAGAAGTACCGCGCGAGTTGCCGACCCTGAGACATAACGAGTGAAAAATCTCTTGTGTCTGTAATTTCACCGGCACCCATACCCTTCAAATCGGAATACAGGATTGTGAGCATTATTGCTTGGCGGCAGATATAGATATGGTTATAGTTTGAAACTAGTTAAGTTCATGGTTAAAATACTATATCATAGTGTGGCAGCGTAAAATCACGAGGAGCGCAAGGACCCTCCTTCCGCTCCTCGTGATTTAACGCTGCCTCTCCTTTTGCCCAGAAGTGGGACGAAAATGCCTGAATAATAATGATAATAAAAGAGTTTATTTAGTAGTCTAGTTTGAAGAAAGTGTAATCTGGGCAGAGCAGGTTTTCTGCTTTACGTAGACAAAGCTATATAAACGGTAGAGTCCATTACAGTATAGGATTCGAGCCACTCTCATACCCGATTTGAATTCGGTCAGTAGCAGCCAAGATGATGATGATGATGATGATGGAGTATGTCTGCATCAAGTTAATTCCAATAAAACATTCAAGATCCGTTAAAAAAGTAAGTAGGGTGCTCAAACAAAGAAGGCAGAATCCAGTTCAACAATACTGTCTTACAAGTTCCTTGTGAATTACTTTTCTTGAATGCAAGCACCCGTTGCTTGTTTTTTCAGTCTGGTTTAGATTTATGTTGAGTGTAGCTTGGCTCGACTTTTGCTTTCATCTGCGGACCTTGAGACAAGAGGGTTTGAGTTTTTGGGTATTTACAAAACCACGCAATTTGAATTCCCATGATACATAAATAGATAGCATTATTTATTGTGCATAACACTATTTTACAGTAGATACACCATATAAAAACAACAAAGAAATGCACAATAGGCCGTATTATAGCTGAAAGATACTTCTTCCAGACAGTATTAAGATGGAGAGAACTATGAAAATAAACCTATGCCTTACTGAAAGATATGAAGACGTAAGTACGGAGAATGAACATAAAATACAAATGATGACATAATCATATACATTCTCAGGTCTTTATATAATTAGCAGAGCCGTGGATAGTAAGTACGGAAAGTCAGAAGCACATTGACACACAGGTTTGTGATATTGTTATCCTTCAACCGGTTGCAAATAATTCTATTACTTTATCAACATTATCAGTCTGTAGAAGACCAGGCTTTCCTAAAAGAGTGGTGCCACGCATTTGATCTAGAGCCACGTTCATCGACTACTTGCAATCTTTAAAATTCATATTGTAAAAACGTGAATTTTCACGTACCATACTATCGGTGAAAGCACCGACTAAGTTTCGACTCATTCCGAGAGTCTTCATCAGGATGAGTGATCGACGCTCTCCCTCCGCATCGCGTGGTCAGTGGTTGCCTGGTTGCTGCGTTATGTAGGGAGGCTCTCATCCGACATATTAAAGGTTACGGAAAGTCGGTTGCCCAAAACCGTCGTGGTACTCTATGACCGTACCGTCAACGTTCGTGGTCTAATTATAAGTTTTTTAAGGATCTTAGCGCATTAACCGTTTTTTTTTATATACCAGAGGAATATATCGCTCGTTGGCAACCCTGAGACAAAAGGGTGAAAAGTCTCATTTAAACTAGAACACAGCAATGCAAGCATTACTGCTAGACGGCAGAACTGCTTTGACGACCTCTGTGGCGCAGTGGGCGAAGAGCACCTGAGACGCAGAATGTTGCGGGTTCGATTCCTGCCACGGGACAAATGTTTGTAATATCTGCATATATTTATCTTGGGTCTGGGTGTTTTTCTATGCACAATATGTATGTATTTACAAAAATATATGCTTATTATGCTTATTAATACATGCTTATTATTATGAGCAGCTAACTAGCGACTATTTTCATAGTGCTTAGTTAGAATAGTATTTTCGAAGAACTTTCAATCCCACGCATTTAGAAAATACAATATAGTAAATAAATAACCAAAAAACAACTATCAATTATAGTGTGTAATCCAATTTTTTTTAGTTTATTGGTAGTACTTGCCTGGACGAGGAAGAACTACCAACCAAAGAGCTCTTTCACAAGGAGCTCTACTTCTAGGAGCTCTACTGCTTCCTTTTAATGACCTGTATAAAATCATGATGATGTCTGTTAGGTGAGTTATATTACCCCGCCCATCGCCACTTAGATTTGCTAATTCTGAGAGCTATATCAGTGGCTCAAGTTCTTAAACGGATGAAAGACTTTCTAAAATTAAGTACATTAACTACACAATAACTGCACCAGACAGACAGACCGACATACCCTTCGGTATACATAAGAAACCCTAAATTGCAGCCAGATTAGCAATTCAAAGAGAGGCACGTTCCTGGAATGTTGAGTCATGCGTCGCGACGTCCCCTTCCTAATCCATACCCTCTTCGACCCTCTTTAACCTAAGTTTGTGTACTTAAATGTTCAGTCCGCAATTTATTATAATAATTATAGTCGACATCCACAAAATTACGATTTTTCTTTAATTCGTACTAAAGCCCTCTTAGTGTAAGCTTCGGCTCCACTAATGCCTGTAAAGGCTTCAGGTATAAGCCTGAGATTTCAAATAAATAATAATACTACAAATATTTTTATTAAGAAACTAAACACTTACATATTCACAATCAATAAGAAAAATAAGAACATATATCCATACATTAGCTTGGACTCCCACAGGTTGGTTTGCGGTATCTACATTGAGTGCGAGACTTGTGCTGTAGACATCGCGTTATCTTCCATTGAGTTGAACTTATTTGATTCTCGTGCTTAAATATTTAAAACCATTCTATGTGGTAGGTACATTGACTTATCGTTGATTTACTGAATTTAACTGGTTAGATGTTTAGATTAAAACTTACTTATTATATAATTTATTGTCTTTTGTAACTTCAAGGTTTCAAGAAATGTGTTATCGCAGAATCATGTCTAGGAGTTAAAAAGGAAAATGATTGTCAAGTGGTTGTCAAAGTTCGCGTAAAAATCGCCACCGCCACCGCCACCGCGCTAGTCACTTCGGGTTTGGGTGTTTCCTATGTATAATATTTATGTATTTACAATAACAAAGTATATAAGTTAGAATATCAATCATGTAGTTCCCATAATACGAGCTCTTCTTATTTTGGGGCTAAATGATGCTGTGTCAAAAATATCACGTATTATTTATTTATTCATTTATTTTTAAGTTTGACCGGGCCTCTAACTGACTCACCTACAGGTACGAGTAACGTAACAAAGTATGACGCACGCGGAAAGAAACCGATTATGACAAACTTTGTAACCTGCGGGAACATTTTAAAACATTTTCTTTGCTCATTACGAAACTGAAATAATTTGACGCAGGATTGATAAAGTTTAGTTATGCAATATTTTACGAAACAGAGAACAGATTTTTACAAAATTTAAAAACTCCGACGTGTTTTTCGTCATCGGTTTCAGCACCCCATCTGAGTTGTGGCGGTTTAAACTATCTAAGAACCACCCTTGAAGACACACAAATCGATTGCAAAAAAACATTATTAATCCGATTAGCCGTTTCGGAGATAAGTGGTTAACAAGCAAACAAACAAAAAACCTCTTACGCCAAACGCATGTACGGACTCCTCTCATGACGGGTAAAAAGATCCTAAATGTTGTCGCTGAATTGCATTTGCGTCCCAAACTTTGTCACACAAAGGCTGCCTACCCTTTCAGACTAAAATAACACAAGGATACCACACACAGTTATGTATACCGTCGCGACAAAACAAAAAGGGTGATCGCCGACAGACCATAAAAAGATGCGCCGGCGCATCGGTCCTAAAATGGAACGATTTCAAGGGCAGTTGAGTTCATGAGCTTATTATGCTCGAACAGTCATGCAGAAGGATGCTGGTAATGCATTGAGATATCAATACATAATAATGTCTTTTTTCACGTGCAGTATCTTCAAATTACGATGGATGATGAATGAATGAATAAAATATTTTACTGTAGATACACCACAGAAAAATTACTTAAAATAAAAACATTACAAAACTACAAAGGACCCTCTTATTTTTCACCCACGATCTCTTCCAGACAACCTTTGGATGGAGAGGAATCTATGAGATTGTGTGAACGGTCGACGGATTTATTAAATGAGGAGAGCGCAACGAGTGAGATAAATACTTCGTGACGATGACTGATGATCTCAATATCATCAGCCTTTATTCATTAATTTATATAGGATCTCCAACGGAGGTCACAGAATCACAGAAACTATGGTAACATTGTTTTTGGAACAAAGACGCCACAGGGTGCACAAAGTAGACAAACAAGCAAAAAAACCAGACAAGCTGGCAAATAAAGTGGCTAATAATCAGGCAAACTGGCAAATAAAGTGGCTAATAATCAGGCAAGCTGGCAAATAAAGTGGCTAATAACCAGGCAAGTTGGCAAATAAAGTGGCAAATAACCAGGCAGGCTGGCAACTAAAGGGACCAATAAGCATACGGCATATCTGTTGGTAAGTGGGGTAAGTAACACTTGCGCGATGGCGACCCTGAAGCATAACGGATGAAAAGTCTCATATGCCTGTAATTTCACCGAAACCTCCATACCCTTCAAAACGGAACACAGCAATGCAATTTGTACGGTGTTAGTACTTACCCGAACGAGCTCTTTCATAAGGAGAAAAAGATCATCAGTTTTTTGTTTGTAGTAGAGACTACTAACAAAAAACTTATAATATTACTAGCTTCTGCTCACGGCTTCGCCCGCGTGGTACCCGGATAAAAAGTAGCCTATTTGTTATTCTGATCTATAAGCTATATTACTGTAAAGTTTCATCGAAATCCGTTCAGTACTTTTTTGCGTGAAAGGGTAACAAACATCCATCCTCACAAACTTTGGTACCTTATTACTTCTGCAAAGGTTTTTTTAAATATTGCACATGTTTTACTGCTTTTCGGGCACAGGTAAAAACACGAGTGTATTGCGAGTATTGTTACAAAAGATGCACTCAGCAACTGAATTTGCCAAAGCATATCACCTACATTGTGCCGGTTACTCGGTCAATTACGTCATTCGATCGATTTCCAATATTGTATTCTGTTCGCATTGGTATTAGAGTTTTATTGACAGACATAAGTAATTCAACTGCTACTACTTTATTCTTTATTGTACACACAAATAAACACTTACAAAAAGGCAGAATAAAATGACATGTACAAAGGCGAGCTTAACCCTAAAAAGAGTTTTCTTCCAGCAAACCTTGAACTAGAAAGAGGTAATTATAGAGGTAGGATCGTGTACAGAAAGAAAATAATATTTTAGTTACTTAAACTACAAAATATAAATAAACATATATAAATATATATGTATATACAATTAAATACATATATACTATAAAACATATACCATAAATAATTACTACATTAAAAATGGTAAAAATAAATTAAACTATCTACCTGATTTTCACGTAACTACCGCACTATCGGTGAACCGACTAAGTTTCGACTCATTCCTCCGACTGTGTCAGTGCACGACGTGACGCGGATGAAGAGCCAGATGAAGACTCTCGGAATAAGTCAAAACTTAGTCGGTGCCTTCACCGATAATGCGGTACGTGAAAATTGCCGTTTTTATAATTTCATATTGTAAAAACGGTAATTTTCAAATTCATCATAGTTTTTGGAATATGATATCTACATGTTATTAAACTAGGAAAAATAAGGTTAGAAAATTATTTATTGCACAACTAAAACGTACTTTCATAGGTGAACTTAATGCTAGATAGCTTTCTCTTCCAGCTAATCTTTTATGGAGTTTCTATGAACTTTTTTGTGATGAGAAGATATCAGTTTCAAGTGAAGTGTGCAAAGCTTTAATCATAACCCTCAGTATTTAGAAATATCTCATTCAAAGCATATAAAATAAGACTCGCACAATTATTATTAATAAAAAGCATTAACTTTACCTAAATATGCGTTGGAGGGGTTAATATTTTATGGCCTACCTATTAACTTGTACCTACTAGAACGACTATTGATTTTTTTATGATACTTATGTTCTCATGTAAGTGACTATGTCTTTATGGGAATAAACGTCTTAAACTTAAACTTAAAAACATAGCCATTTAAACCATTTTCTTATGGCGTTGGTATGAAGTTTTGTTAATAATACATTATAAAACAAGTATAACAAAACGAATACTCGAACGATCGAGCAGAATGCGTGTCGCTTGATCTACTAATTTTAATTTAATATTACAACCAAAGATATAAAGTAAAAAAAACCTTTAAATTGTTTTGCCACTTAAATGTTCCGTTTGAACAAATTGGTTTTACGCAAAAGTTCGACGTAGGAAGACCGTCTCTTTGTTTGTTTAAAAAACTACTTAAATCTATTTCGATTATTTTTCATGACGTAGGTACGAAATATTGTTAAATTGCTTTTAATAAAATAATATAGGATTTTCAATGAATTAAGTAATAAATAGCAACACGTTTTATGATGAGTACAGTGAAATATTTCGTAATGCAAAAATTACAATACATTACACAAGCAAATAGTTTTCAATAAGTGTCAGTTAATAAGTTTGTGTAATAATAATAAAAACACGTGTAGATGATTACACTGTAACATTTTTCGAATGTTTTGCCGAGTTGGTGTTATTGTGTACCTTCTGTTTTCAACTATTTGATGATGATAAATACAAACAAATATACACGCTCACGACTGTACTCCATATGATGGGCATCCTCAGATACATACTAAGTGCGTAGATCTTTGAGGAGAACAAATTGGGGGTAATCAAAGGCACGTCTTAACATTAAAGTCGACACATGCGTTTTCCAAGTAAGTTAGCTGTCCGGTTGAATGCAACCAACGCCTCTTTATTAGAACACCAACCGATGACATTTGCCTTCAAATATGGTTCCATAGGTTTCCTCACGATGTTTTCATTCGCTGTTTTAAACACCTTTTAATTGCACACATACTTAATTTTTTCAAGTGGAAAAATCAATTTGTTCACGAGCGACATCGAACCCAAGACCTCCAGATCGAAAGTCTGGTACCGCTTACTAGGCCAACACGGCTTGCTTAAATGAGATTATTTTTATATGTTCTTCTCTGTAACTGATCATCAGAAAAATTACGACAAAGGTTAATATTTCAGAATGAAAGATACTTTCACAATCTTATACAAGGTAATTCAAGCAGCATGATACCCTGTGGCCAATCAGAATCGCCCCCATAGATGTTCTACGACTTTTTCATTTCAGGAAGAAAGACTATTTCAGTGTCCTGATTTCGATCATTTCGAAAAAAAAAGTTTTTTGAGGAAGCCGTTGGAATAACTTCATGATGTAAGCTCAGATTGTGTAGTTAATGAATTGAAAATAACAACAAAATAGTCTATGGAAAAAAAAGTATTTTTGAATTATCATAGAAAAAACTTCATTCATTTTTGTAAACGTCCTGACTCCTACCCTGCCCTGTAAAAGTGCGTCCTGAAAATATTTTCGTTTTCATTTTTTGACAAGTGAATTCGTCGTAGCAAACCCGTTCGGCCCAGTTCCGACATATCTACAAGCACACCAAATTGCGCCATCGATACTTGCATAACTGAACTATTTCGATACTATTGTTGGCTTACTTTAGGTACATTATTGTGTGTGTATGTGTGTGTGCATGAGATAAATGTGTTTGTTTAATCGTTGGGCAATTTTAAATAGTTCAATGCCCAGTGCATACCTCCTGCACGAATATTTATTTTATGACAAATTCTGCCCACAGTTTCGCCTGCGTGGTACCAGTGTAACAATTTACCTGTGTCCATTCTGTTCTATATTTTATCCAAATCAGTTCAGCCGTTATGAAGATTATAAGCAACAAACATTCAAAAATCTAAACTGGATGTTTCGATGTTTGAACGCCATACAAAAGTATGCACTTAATATTAGTAGGAGTTATTAAGATAAGAACGCTGTAAGATAATTATATAAAAGTATTACATGACTTAACCGATCGTTCAGAAATAATGTAAAAGTTGTTTTTTTTTTTCATGAAAGGATCTTTTTTCGCCGCATAATCTTCACTTAAATTTGTCTACCAACTTAATAATCAAAAGTTGTGTCTTAAGTGGACATTTAACCAAAAAATTACCAGTGAATCACAAGCCCCCGTGAAACAGGGCATTTCATGAATAAATAAATAAATATCCAACAGTATCTTGACCCCACACTAGGATTGCCTGTATCGTAGGTATCAGGAACTACGAGTACCGTGGTACCACAACACCCATTCCCGGAACAAATATCTACAGAACATGCTAACATTTGGCTCACAGCGGGAATCGAACCCACATTGAAGGATTCTGCGCACCTTTTTGTGCTGTACGACAGGAAAAATCTAAGTACGACCTGACCCTCACCATACTTACATCATGTCTTTGTACTTGAACGTACTTGGTACGTGAGTTCACTTCCGATAAGGCCTAGTACAGAACTTCCGGTCGTCCTTAAGATGATTAACGTTAGGTCGTATGCACATGACTAGGTTTGAAGAGTTTTACTTCCTTCCTACAAAACTCGATGATCAATCTTCTAAATTCATAGTTCGTTGTGTTTCTGACTCACCTGACGGCTAGTCTTAGAAATCTGATAGAAGGTATGTTCTTTTTTATGAGTGGCTAGGTGTGTACTAATATTTTGTGACACATTGAGGGTACAATGAAAAGATAGACCGAGATCTCACATTCGTCAATCGGAAGGTAGGTATAGTTTGTGTAGTAGAGTTGCACAGCGTCCTAGAAGCAGCCTACTAATCCTATCCTACTAATATTATAAATGTGAAAGTTTGTGAGGATGGATGTTTGTTACTCTTTCACGCAAAAACTACTGACCGAATTTTTATGAAAATTTACAAGAATATAGCTTATACATCAGAATAACACATAGGCTACTTTTTATCCAGGTTGCACGCTGTCAAAGCCGTGGGCAGAGGCTAGTCTATCATAAACCGTAATTTTTTGCCCTCTTTATCCTATGTATAACTGTGACTAGATTTAAAGGGGTGCCGACTGTGAACAAACTTCTGAAGCGGGAGGCTTTAGAACTTTTTTTAGGCAAAAAACTCAACGCAGGACATTGAGACTTTTCAAGTCTAATTCCCGACCGGCTGAAAATGGTCATAGAAGTCAGTGGATGAAGGCACAGGTTCGTGTATGTGATCAAACTTATGATGATAATGACTTGTACAAAGAAGACGGGCTTATGGTATAGCTTACGTTACCCAAGGTAAATAGCCATTTGAATGGATGGCCGGTATTTGCGTTTAAAACTGAGCTCTTCCATGCCTCAGAGGGCATGTTTAAAGCTTGGCCTATAAATATATCATAGATATATCTATATCTATACTAATAATAAAACTGAAGAGATAGATATTTTTTGTTTTTTTGAATGCACTAATCTCTGGAACTATCAGTCGTATTTGAAACAAAAAATGCATTTGATAGCCCAACCCATGAGGTAGTTTATAAGCTATTAAACATCACGCTACAACCCTTAGGAGCCGAGCAAAAGAAGTAAAAGCGCGGATGGACAATGCGAAGTGGTGGATTGGGGACCGTGGGCGACCGTGGCTCAGCTAGTTTATATCATAGTTGGCTAACTAACTTAAAAATCACAAACCTATGATTTTGTACAATGACAACAGCAAAGTAGGTACCGCGTATGAGCGTTACGTATTTTTAACCTTGTCATAGCTTTAAATAGCCTATCTCGATTACATCACAGAAGGATGTCGTAACGATATCGAAATTATCTTTCGGCGCAGACGCGAGTATTCATTTACCATAGAGACCATAGTATCTTATCAATATCATCCATCGATCATCATTGAGACACATGAATGGACAAATCTCGAACTTTGCCTCGCAGTATATTAGAAAGAAAGTTATTTATTTGGCAGCAACAAAGCACAGAAAGGACAGGTACACACTAAAAAATAGATAAATAGACACTATAAATACCTAAGATTTTAACAAAAACATAGTGACATAGAGAAGATTTTTGTGATAATTATAATTATTTTTGTCCCATCTGTGCCGTGTGGGACAAACAGGTCCTGTCTCAGCTTATTGCTGCTCCGCACAGTAGTGAGAAGCAGCGCTGATTTTCAGACAGGGCCTAGGAAAAATGACCTCACAAACGTGGAAAACTCCTCCTCCTCCTCCTCCTCCTAAACCTCTATACTATACTAGATTATACTACGATATTATACTAGATCAATCTAGAATTCTCCGGTACATAAGAATCTCCACGACCTGTCCATACATCGACCACGGTCTGTCTGATAGGTACATGGCATCTTCTGGTGCGGGGTACCTATGTGATTGCCACCTGAACCTGTATCGAACGGTATTGGGTTCTATATTATGTAATAATAGGGACACTACTTTCGTCAGCAGGTATTCTCCTGCTGACGAAAGTAGTGGCTGTTAAATGGTATCGTCATCATATGATAAAATAATTAGGTTAACAAACAAGATATGCTGACGCTTGTATTCTTCATTATGGACTTCCTCATACATACTCAGTGCGTTTGTATATGCCCCTATAATTCAGTTTCCGATCGGGGAAGCACAAAAAATACCACTTAAATTTTAGATTTGTGAGAATTTCAGTCAGTGCGTTTGTATATGACCTTAGATTTCAGTTTCAGATCGCGAAAGCACAAAACACACCACTAAAAATACTAGATTTGTGAGAATTTGAGTTAGTGAGAGACTATATTTTTTCTTTATAGTCACTCTACAACAAAATGTTCTTACGGCATACGCAGAATTTAAATAAGTGTTTTTTTTTTAATTTTCCGCCTAATTCCTATGCCTTATTATAATAAAATTTTACTAATGATTGTGAAATAAATCAGTCTACGAGTATGTTCCCATGTCCTTTGCACTGCGGCAATGATGTCACGTGTTAGATAAGATAGATAGATAGATAGATAATAATTTATTCAAAGCCGTCACTTACAAATAACATTTACTTTAAAAGTAAAACACATTATAAAGAAATTAAATAGCTTAAATAGAAAATTAAACAAAAAAAGAAAGTGGTGGTGAATCTGCCTTCAGCTCAGCATGTGCTACTACATGTTGCCATGCCGCAGCGCTGGTTTTCAGCTGAGACCAGTGTTGTGATATGCCCAGGATGCTCTAATCAATGCGAAGGAACTAGATTACAATGATGATATCCAAAAGTTGACTGAGAGTGATCTGCCTTTAACAAAAGCTGTCAAATTTCATCTACGATGCAAGAGAGACCCGATGAATCGATGACATCGTAAAGGTTGCAGGAAGTCAGTGGATGGAGGTGGCTCAAGATCGTTCGTCATGGAACTCTTTGAGTTTACGTCAACAATGGACTTGTACAGGCTTTTGATGATGATGACATGTTGTTACTAAGATTTTTTTGTAATCTATATAGTTGGTATTGAAACGAACTCTTTATGTGATATTGAATATTGATTATTGGCAATCAATATTCAATATCAATATATATACAATCACAGAAGAGCAAAAGTCATCAACATTGACCTCAGAATCAGTAAGTGAATCAATACCGGTATATCAGATGCCAATAGGCGAAGGTAACCGCTTTCTACCAGGTGAGCCATAAGTATGTCTCGTCATAACATAAAAAAATCAATAATGGTGCTGGACAGGCCCTATAACTGGTGGTCGTTTGAAGGAGACTTCATAGTCGGAAAAGTCCATAGAACTAGACTCAGATCAAAAAATGGCCTTCAATTGTTCCCGCAGACTGAAATCGTCTGGCTTCGCGAAAACCAAGTCATATAAATGGACGCACTGCGCCATTTGTAATGAAGCCTAGCTTGTACTGACCAGATCCGCTCTCCGTTTTCGCCTATCGTCATGCCTAGAGGCTCGCCTATGCGCCCACCATGCGCTAAACCAACCAAGCCACCAAGTCACCTAGCTGATAAGCCAGCAGCGCTAAGTGTGTCAAATCAGCAGTTGAACCCGCACATTTAGGTTTGCCTGAACATCGTCTGTTTCGAAAGAGTGTTCTGTCTCGTTCCCGCTAATCACCCCGGTATTGCACCAAAGTAAAGCCGCAGTACACACCAGCCACTCCAAGGGCATAGATTGCACGCGGCTATGATTTATGAAGTTACATCACTATTAACACGCAACTTGGGCATTGTATACCGACCTTTATTGTGAAGATTCGAACTGGTGACGAAATTTCGATTTAATATATAGGTTGCAGTAGTGATTTTTTGTAACCGAACCAAACACAACATTATTGTAAATACTTCTAGGAAAAGGATTTATCACTCCTTCCCTTCAAGACTAGGCCAAATTTATTGGCCGTCGTCCATGGGATAGTCCTATGATAGCACTGCCAGAAATGTGATATACTTAATTTGAAAGGGCTATTCACGTTTTATCTTTGATCACAATGAAAATGCGACCAATATTATTCAGGTACAGATTAGATTGATTAACATAGTTAACATATTATGTCGTGCTCTAATGTGAGTTCTCATTTATATTTCCAATACAATGATAACAATGATATTTGTATTATTTATCAATATTTTGCAAATATTGATAAATAATTAAAAGAACTTGTCAACAATTTTTATTGAGATTATAGTCAAATGAAGAAAGTATATTTTCTTCATTTGACTATAATCTCACCTTATGGTAAGTGATGATCGTCATGAAGGTTCTCTCTTACCTTGAAGTAATCCAGGTTGTATTTTTACCTATTATTTTTATTTATTGTATATTTTGATAAACCAATAGGATTGACGGTGTTTTTAGATTATATTTCGGGAAATGCAGTATACTGTTAGATTATTCATAATTTTTGATACGTAATACATAACTATGGATGTAGTTGGATTTTGTCATGCTTAACCATAGACGCATTTGACATTTTTTGTATAAAAGTTTAAGTTTTTTATTCATTGAAACCACAAGGATCTGTTAGAAACGTCAATCTATATCAAGACAATAATCCTTGGTGGTGACATTACTGTTCCGTAATTCTAGCGATAATCATTACAGACAATAAGGAAGTGACTAACTGTTATAAAACTGTGATAATCATTACATTATTATTAATATGATGTCTACATTAGTACGAGTAAATAAGTCTAGGTACCTAAGCAGAACAAATATCTAATAAATATCCTTAGTTTTAAGCATAGATCACATTTTATTGCTTTGAATTTACCGTCGGGTTAAACGCCCTGAGACAGTGGTGAAAGAAAAATATTAACTTTTCAATGTTTTAATTTTTGACCCATGTTTTGATTTGTATGTTACTATTTATCTCCGAAATGACTTATCGTATTTTGCTATCGATTTGTATATTTTTAAGGCAACCATCCTTAGTGGCCACAATAGCGTTGCAATCGCTGTTAAAGATAAATGCCGGGTTTTCAACATTAAAAAAAAACACAAAATTAAATGAGTTATAAAGAAAATAACATAACAGTTTATAAAATAAGTTATTTCTACCTTGTATATAATACCCAGTTACTCAACATAAAATACCCATTTAAAATCGTATCCAAATTAGGCGTTTTAAAACAAGTAGGGATAGGGGGGTATTCAAAATAGTAAGCGAAAACTGGCTCGAAAAAAATAAATATAATTTTAATATAAGGCTATTATTTTAATATTAAATTAGGGTTTGTTTTCGTTGATATACGATAATTAAAATAACACAAGGTTTTACGCGTCACATTGTAATTAATTACATAAGTTTGCGTAACAACAGATAACAAATAAGGATATTTCAATTGTTATTGTAATAATTTAAATTTGTAATGAGACGTGTTACCTTCGAAACATTGAAAAGCAATGACCGATACCTTTTATATTTTATGAGTCTGTCTAAAAATATGTGGAAGCACACACCTCTCATTGTTTTTATTGATACCTACTACGAAAGTACGAACTCGTTTAATTCTAACTCCCCCAAAACGAAACATTGTACTCATATTTTTTTTTTTACTAGTGAATTTTTGTAAAAGTTTTTTTTCTGCTTGTTTTCCATCATGCTTTGTAGCGCCTCTTAGTGACGAACTGATATAAAAAACCTCTTTTGAAGCAAACGAAACAATTTCATAACACATTCCATTGTGTATTGTAGGTTCTCCTAGACTACGGCAATAAAAACTATATAAGAACCAACTACCTATAAAGACACCTAACGGTTGCAAAAAACTAAAAGAACAAAAATCAAATAATGTGTTTTAGAGATAAATGGTAACAGACAAACACACACAAACAAACTCTTACTGAAAACGGTAAAAATAGACGAAACAAAATGAAAGGTTTAGGTTTTCTTTTTTATCTTTGACAGAACGGACTAGTTCTCTCAAATTTACTAGATGGCGCTTAACTTACTAGATGGCGCTTAATAAAAATAAAACTTTTTATTCTTAAGTTACTAAGCTAACCATTGGCATTTGGTGGGATACATCCCATTGGGCAACACTGAAAGGAGTGGAGCCGCCTTGACACGCCAACCGTTCCTTTCCTAAGCCGACATTTGACGTTTCGCAAGCTGCAGTTGGTATCCTTGGCTTGCGTAAGAGTTACTTCATGATTAGGTACTGTTACGTTTACTTGATGGATGTGTGGTGACGAGATTTTTATAATATCCCGGGTAGGCGATGAGTTAAGAGAGGCGGCGGGCAGATAGTGGATAAGGAGAGCCAAAAACTAGGCTCAGTGGCGCGTATTGGGGAGATCTATGTCCAGCAGTAGACTGATGAGGGCTGATGATGAAAGCTTCATATGAAGACCTTACATTATGACGCTATTACCCTCAACGCATGACCGTACATGCATTTTGGGTGAAAGATTGTTTGTTTGTTACCACTTTTCTCCAAAACGGGTTGTCTGATTGTATTGTTGTTTTAAGAATCGTTTTTCGCCGAAAAAGGTTCACAGATAAGTTAAACCGGTACAAGTAAGTAGAGACCACAGCAATAGACGATTGAAGGTGAAACGGCGTAACCAATCGACACGTTTTTTTTTGTAATCGCTTTATATGACTTCATGAAAAGTTCTCAGATAGGTTTCACAGCTATGTCACTAACGGGTACTAATACGTAATGCACGGCAGAAGTTTTTACATTTTGTAAAAGTTACTTTTCTATAAACATTAAGCTCTCCAAAAGCTATGAGTAATATTTTTTATATTGTTTAAAACTTTTGAATGGGGTATTGATGTTTGAAAAATTGGTAAATTGGTGCCAACGACTTATTTAATTTCATTAAATAAGTCATTTATTATTAAATGGATTGTATTTATTGATAGATGTGACTAATTAATTACAAAGGCCTGATTCACCGAAACCACATTTTATTGATAATATTTTGAAGTACGTAGGATATATAAAGTATAAAAGACAATTCCACTGTATAACCTAATAATTCCATGGTAAACTAACTTATTATTTATTTATTGTGTTGGAATATTAAAAGAAGTTGCTTCATCCTGAATTATCATTTGTAGTTATTTAGGAAAATCTACTAGATTAAATCTAGACAAAATGATTTGAAGTGTGACCTGAGATGTGATATACCAAAGAAAAACTGCTAACTAGCAAGAAGAAAAACAGTTTCTTAGTGCATATTTATATTTTTGTAACCAGATATGGCTAAATAAAACTGTACAAAGTAGATCTGATAATAAACAATATAGTCTATGTATAGTCACTACTAGTATACCTACAAGAAAGGCAACTAAGAAAAAATCTGTGAAATGAAAGAAGTTTCAAAAATTGACATAGATTCAAATTCGTTATTCAACTAAACGCCCTTAGAAAATAAAAGAACAAAGAAAATAAATTAATGCTACAGATACGTATATCAGCCCTACCGTAATTGATTCAGCCTACTGTAGGCACAAATTACCTAGTCCTCTCCTCGGCGCGTGGGCCAAACAGATCCTGTCTCAGCATATTATGCTGCTCCACATCACCAGGACCAGGATCACCAGGATGTGAAGCTGCGCTGGTTTTCAAACAGAACTTATTTATTGGTGAACCCAACGACAGCTTTACTTGGCTATATATAGAACTACAAAACTCTTAGTGCTAGAGGTGTATTTTATTTTTGTTGTTTGACAAAAATGTTGTGCAAAAAAATCCAATTTGTATTATGAACAACAAAAATTGCAAAATTATTAAACTACCAAAATAGCAAGTTATCGCAACATGGCGTAAACGCTTGGATTTTGCAAACATTTTGCGTAGAACCGCCTTAGATATGGCAATTTGTTGGTCTTTCGAAATGTATGCGTTCAGTATTGCAAGAAAATAAATTATTGTTCGCTTGCGTAGTTTTGAACTGTGACTTAAAATTGGAGGAGACACTATTTGACCTATCTACGTTGATCTTTATCATGATGTGTGTACCTCTTATAGTATACTTTATAGGCATAAAATTTAACAATATTCAATAAAACAATTCGTTTGTTTACGTTCAAAATCATGTCCAATTCGACAGAAGAAAGAAATTTTAGGGATCAAAAAATTATATAAAGACTCATGACAAAATATAGTAATAATTTAACTGTCATCCATATCCCGGATTTTTTTTAACAACCCCTAGCATTCTCCATACGTCCTTATTTCTTTCAGTTAGGCAATAACAGCGCCCATTCTTTTAAATAGTTCTCTCCATCATAAATTTATCTGGAAGAAGTTAAGACCGCCTATTGTGCTTTTCCTTTTTTTGTGGCTCTAGTATTTGTATGTTAGACTGTAAAATGATATTATACACAATAAAGAGTATATATATATCTATCTGTAATTTATTTATTTTATTTGGAAAATCCACAGCTATAACACAATGTTCTTAACAATACTTAAATAGATACAGGTAGCCAAAATTAGGTCTTCATTGATAGCACCAGATTTAGATCATAAAATGTGAACACTAAGCTATACTCTACACGTACCTACCTACGACATAGACATCTCAACCAACAATTACTCAAGATAAACTTAAGGTACTAAACTAAAAACAAAAAAGAAAAATTTTACCTACGCACGAAAAAATTTGAGTGATAGGCAACACCTCGCCTTGGTGATACTCGTATGAAACAGATCAATGTCCAACAACTTACTGAAATTATTAACAGTCCTACTCGCCCGCAACATATACGATTTTATCCTTTAGTTCGTTGAGGCTCCAGGCACGCTTAGAGGATGCTTATATCTGGTAATGCTTATATCCTGATCATATTCATCATTGGATTCAACACTGGGTAAAATTACCCTCCCAGAACGCCACTCTAGTCGATTCTGGGCCTTTTCTGTTTAGTGAATTCTCTGTACGACCACAATACGAGTATCATCCCTCCACCTAGCTGTTGGCTGGTCTTTCAGTACGTTATCTAATCAAAACTAATAGAACATTTGATCAAAAAGTTTTAATAACTTTGCCCACACTGGCAACCATGCTTAGGGCACTTACTCTGCCCTAAATAAGACTTTAGCAGAGGTATCAAACTATCTGAGGCAATAGGGCACGACCCATCTAAACTATACTGGCCTTCTGGGTAGTACGCATACCCATAGCTTCCATAGTCTGGGTAAGCGGGGTAGTACGTCCCAGCAGGACAGAGGTTTTGAGGTACTGTATTTATTGGTACACATGTACCAAGTTGCTTCGTCACACATTTGCAGTCACTTTCACAGACTGTATGATAGTTAGGGTAGTTAGAATTGTGCAGCAACTGTGGTGATTGGTTGCCACAAGAGAGGTAAGTTGGTGATTGGTTGCCACATGAGTGGCAAGTTGGTGATTGGTTACCACATGAAAGGCAAGTTGCTGATTGGTTGCCACATGAAAGGTAAGTTGGTGTTTGGTTGCCACATGAGAGGCAAGTTGGTGATTGGTTTCCACATGATGATGGGCAGTTGCCACAGGTTCCGTAGCAGTCGGTTGGCGAGCGGTTGCCAATTGTTATCTGGTTGTCACATGGCAAGCAGTCAGAAGGTGATACATATATAGGACCATCATGATTTTGAATGTGGACGGTTGTTATGGGTTCTGGACAAGCCGACGCCAACAACAGGACCTAAAAATTAAAATATATATAAATATATATACATATATATACTTTTTTGTCAATGATTTTGAAAATCAGGAAATCACAATCAAAACACAGTTTAAAAAAATAACAAAACTTACATGAGACAGGGCGATTACCACAATATAAATCATCACAATTACTTGATGTGTCTTGTATTTGTATCACAAACTTTATGAATGCAATTTTTAAAAGTAGTCTTTTATATGCAAATTCATTATCACTTCAACAAAATTTCATACATTTCCAAAATACTTAATTTAGAAATAAAATCACGTTCTGCTGTGTCTGTAAAAATTATTGCATCAAAATGCATCACACCAAAAAAGTTATAACCAAACTGAATCCACTTCTGATATCAGGTCAGTCCGAAAATTTTGTAACTAAAACCTTTTGTCTTGGCGATTAAAATGACTAAGTTACTGAAAGACTGAAAAATACGTTAATCTTACAAAATATGATAAAACCTATGCCTCATGTTATAAAAAAATAAACACGCTCACGACTTTATGCCCATCATGGGCAGGTTAATCTCAGATACACACTCAATGCGTAGATGTGGGTTTAGTGCCCAAAAATAACATTTGTACACATGCCCGCGTTTTGCAAGTAGTTAGCATTTCACGTGACAGGTTGTACGCCCATCGTCGCTTATAGCAACACTTACCGATGTCATGAGCCTTCGAAAGGAGTGTCGTGGAATTTTTAAATGGAATGTGGTGTGAAAAAGGTTTTCAACATAGTATTATGGATATGAAATAATACAAGAACTAGACCTGTTATACTGATGTGATTGGAAAAAATGTTATCTACACGATTTATCAATACGTGTTCGCATGTAGACCAGTGTGCCGACTCTCTTGGTATGTTGTGATGGACAGAATAATATGGATAAGACATCATTTATTTACTAAAAACGAGATATTGATCAAGATTTGAGAGATGTATTATTTCACAATAATTCAGCAGTTTTTTACAATTGTTCCAGTTTCTAGTAAAAAATATGTTCTAAACCATGTTAGTTTTCAAAGTATGGATACTTTTCTGATATTGTTAAAAGTTTCTAACTTCAAAGAACACTTCCCTTTCATACATCGTTTTCTCAAAAACATTCTCATCTGTATTCCTGACAGACATCCTCAAATCAATACTTAAACAAACCAAGAAGAAAAAGAGGTCCTTTAAAACCATTTTTTTTAAATTAATTCAAAATTAAGTTTACATTTACATAATTAAGCTTAGTATGAGTACCTATCTAATAAACCTAATAGGGATTTTATAGCACTGACATAAGTTAGTACATAACTAACTTCTATCTATTATACTACCAACGGTTTATTTCATAATTATGAAAATATCTAATAAACCTAATAGTAGTTTACTATCTTCGGTGTATCTATGCTAGTCTATCACAGAGTCCCGTTACGTGGCAGTAGGTTAGCATCCGCTGAGCACATCCCTCTGATGCTGCAAGCTCAGGGTTGGCACCATACACATGTTTAAGTTACAAATAAACACACATATCAAATTTATATACACTTTCCATATCTAAGTTATAATACATTAAGTTCTTTTTCTTAATTCATAAATTATAAAGACAATGGCAACTTTTAAATTATTTCTAATCTTGTCCATCCAAAAATTGTCTGGATGATAATGCTTTTAAATTTTTTATTGAAAATAGAGACCATTGTACATTTGATTTTATACATATGTTATTGTTTATTTCGTTTATCTCATAGGGTTTACAATACATTAGTAATTTTTTTTATTCAATTCTATCCCAACTGTCACATACAAAGTCCTGATTACGAGCTAGAATTTCCTGTGTCAGAACTACGAGTACCAGGATTTTAAGCCAAAATTAAATCCTCTTTTTTTGGCAAAGTTCATTTTTTATTCATTTTATTGATACACTGTTTGGTAGAAACTTCACGATATTTTCAAAAAAATAAATTGTAAACATTTTATTGGCATAAAACCTCCAAAACTACAGCATTTCAAGGTTTTTACTTCAAAACTAAGTTAGGTATGTATTAACTTATCAAACCTCTTGATATAATAGACAAAACCATAACGCGACAATATAATAGACAACGGCAGAAAGGGACACCTAACTTTCTGCTTAAGCTTCGTACAGACGAGCATACGTCTTTCATTAGACCATGCTACCAGTTGGCACAAACTGGCAGGCTGACAGCCCTAGCCTGCATCCGGCTCGTTACTGGGTAAGCGGATTATGTCACTGTGCAAGTGCGAACGGGTAACGCATGTAACTCCTAACTATGGGAAGACATACATACGGACAGACAATGTTCCACACGGTAGGATGACCATGAAGAAATGGGAAATATTGGATATTCTGGATGTAAACCTGGATTACAGAATACATGATAGTACTAAAACAAAACCAAATACGTGCTTTTGCAAGGTAACAAAGTCGTTTTTACAAGTAAATAAATAGATAAAAAATGCTTTATTGCACAAGTTAAAAGGCGAGCTTAATGCAGTGACCAGGGAGGCAGACCAAGGTAGACCACATACGTACTTGTCCGTTTTACGTGACTATAATGTTTAGATCTTAACTTCAGTTTTTAGAAAAGGTTGCCTGAAAGAGATCGATTCTAAGCGATAAGACCACCCACGTTACTTTATAATAATAAGATTTTGTTATTTGTTTATGGTGTACAAAAAAGTATTTTCACTCACTCATTCAATATATAGTAGGTTCCTATGTATATAATAATAATGCTGGAAATTTTCACATAATTTTCCCGAGACAAATATTTGCAGATCGTACAAACATCTGTCCCGCGGCGGGAATCGAACCTTCAGCCTTCAACCTTCGCATCTCAGGCAGGTCACAGAGGTCATCAAACACATTTATTCTGGAACGCGAGTCTCCATCTATCTTGAGAAGTAGTCACCCTTCGAGGCTGCGATACGGATGGCAATGGGAACTGGTCCAGTGTCACAATGTCATGTTCATTGTGTGGTGAGCAGAGCCTGGATCCAGTTAGTCTAGCTATGTGAACTGAGGCCGATGATCCGTATGGCCTATGAAAACGACAAATGGGGAAAAACACTGAGAATGAAAGAAAGTAGGCTGATGATTGGTTACTCGACTGCATTGTTTTTAGGGCTCCGTACCCAAGGAATGCAAACGGAACCCGTTGTCCATGTCTTATTATATTTTGATATGTGTTATAATAATTATACAAAGTTTGTTACATGAAGTTATGTGAAATATTATGTAGGTACTAGCCTCTGGCCACGGCTTCGCCCACGTATTACCCGGATGTAAAGTAGCCTTTGCGTTATTCTGATGTATAAGCTATATTATTGTAAAGTTTTATCAAAATCGGTTTAGTAGTTTTTGCGTGAAAGAGTAACAAACATCCATCCTCACAAACATTCGCGTTTATAATAGTAGTAGGATTATTGTGTATAAATAATGTTGTATATTCATAGTAATTAGGTAATAAGGTGGCCTGGAAGAGATCGCCTTTTTACGGTAAGGCTGCCAGTTGAACCTTTTTTTTTAGCTTTTTATCTAGTTATCAGTTTTTTAAGGTGTTATGTAAGTTGTGAGTACAATAAAGAGTTAATCGATCTATCTAATAATATATGCAGTAGGGTAGGTAAACCATGTAATTTATATACAGTCCGTTCCATCCAAAAGTTGTCTAGTATAGATTGCTATTTAGAGATAAGATCGCCCGTGCAATAAAGTATATTTTATCAATCTATGATATCGTCCGGTTGTCTTTCTGTCTCAGGGCTGTATATTTTCAATTGTTGTAGTAATAATGGCCGATAAAAAAATACCCATACAAGGTGGATTGGTCTATGTCCAACAGGCGACGCTGATGGATGCAGGAGGTCTAACATTGGCCTCGATTCTGTAGTACACTGACTAAACTAAATTTAAACTGTCGCTCTCTTTTACTGATAGTGCAAGCAAGAAAGAGATAGCTACAATTTTAGTGCTGTCAAATTAGTCAGATTTAAGTTTTCCATACAAATTTAGTCGTGATATCAAAACATGCTGACTATAAACACGAAGAAAAGCGGCACGTAAACTGATTTGACAGCAGCACACGGCACTAAAATTTTAGCTATCTCTTTCTTGCGTACACTATCAGTAAAAGATACACACAGTTCTGTAGTACACTGACTAAATTTAGTTTAGTCAGTGTACTACAGAATCGAGGTCATTGTTCGTCATGACACTTTTTTGGGGATCCCTATGTCCAGCTGTGGACTAGATACTAAAGGCTGTTAATGATGATGGAACGAAAGGGATATATTTTAAATCACGAGATCAACTCTTCAATATTGAGCAACAAAAGATGGCACATATTTGAAGCAATCATTGTTCAATAGAACACAAGTACCCAGTGTTGCCATTTTAGTGCTTTCAGCGCTAGATCTCGCGCAATTTGACGTTATTTACTCCCATTAAATCTAATAATGATTTATTACAGTTTTTGAAACAAATATTATTTTATCTCTGAATGTTTTTAAACTATTCCAGGGTCTGTTAAAACCGTCAATGTATAAAAACACAATCTTCGCATCGTAGTGCAAACAAAATTTTTGCTCATTTAGCAGCAAGTCAAACAAACTACCTAAATCAAACAAACTAACGTTAAAAAGACAATAAAACCATATTTTGCCTGCACAAGCGGAAAAAATAAGCAAGCAGTCAGGTTTTGGTAATTCCAAAAACTGGTCGTTAGATCCTTATTTAAAATAACAGGCTTGCCGACGTTTCGGGCACAATATTTTCGGACACTTTTTCCGAACTGACACTTTCAATTTTAACTAATTATTTACCGACATTTCGGACACCAATGATAAATTCTGTTTTGTATATTCAGATAATAAACTGCCTAGACGAATCCAATGATACCTTAAACATATAAATCAGTCTAGCCGTTTGGATGATTTGAAGTAATAAAGAATATCACAAACACACATACATAAATACGCATCTTGGCAGTTAGAGAGCCACTAGCGTTTTAAAAATCACATTTTTGTAGCAGAATCTAGCGCTTTTATAACTGATCTAGCGCATCACTCGAACGGAACTGGCAGCACTGCAAGTACCAAATGTACTAACAATATCAACCGTTGCAAATGGTACATTATTGTAACCTAATTTACTCTAGCAGCAATCTCTGCCAACCGAAACGTAACTTAAAAGCTTTTATTAAGAGCTGAAATCGGTAGAGCACAGTTGAATTTCGGCTTATATTACTGTTACGTAAGTGTTTAAGGTCAAAATGGTTGCATAATGCCAAGCCAGACTAACCAGTATATCCTGAACCGCGGGAACCAATAGTCTTATCTAAATTGAACCGTTTTATTGAGGAACTAAACGGGGCATGAGATCATGATATAGTGGTTAATCGCATGATTTGTGTTGGCTAATTTTAGAACGTTGGGTTTTGAAATGTTAATATTGTGAGATTTGTTGACTCTGGTTTTGATCTAGGAATTTTCAGTTATGCACAAAACTGTATTAAGCCTGGCCAGTGCCAAAAGTACCAAAGATAACTAATCACAAAACGTGATTGTTTTTTTTTCTATTAACCTACGTTATGGTATAGACCTATATTGACAAGCAGGCATAATAATGGCAATTGTAAACATTATGTCGCATAACTTATTTATAAGTGCATCAAAGAAGAACCTACTATGAAATATACGTATTATAATATCTGTAACTAGATATTATATATAACTATAACCATCATACTAAGATGATAGTAATATAATAAATTCATTGGTAAGATTGTTAGGATGTTTTTTAAGGATCCGTACATCTAAAGAAAAAAATAGAAACCTTATAGGATCACTTCGTTGTCCGTCTGTCTGACCCTTTTTGGTCTGAATGCGTGGAGTTGAAATTAATATCAAATACTTATGTCTGCGGTCCTTTGGAGCTGTAAAAATATCAAGATTCTAAGTCAACGCAATCAAAAAATACAGCCATTATGGACACCCGCAAAGTTAATCAAAACCTATAGGGTAAACCTAAGAAAAAAAAAACAAAAATCGTAAATTTGTAGTTTTATCACTACAAAAATTTTTTTTGTTCAACTACAAAATTACATTTGCCGTTGGAGAATTATCTTATGCTTTCATAGTTTATGAACTTAAGTAATGGTAATTATTTTGGTGAACATACAAGCTTCTATACGGAAGCCTCGGTGCGTGAGTCAGACTCGTACTTGTCCGGTTTTTTACTAATAATATTTGTAACGCCTGAACAAGTTTGAATTAAATTTGGAATAGGTATAGCTGTTTACTTAGAACAACACACAAGTTATTTTTTATCTGAATTTTTCGCGGGCTAAGCCGTGGGTAGATGCTAGTTAGGCTAGTTTATAATATAATGAGATTAAGTGACTCAACATTCAAACTTCTATACACATAATTTTTCAGTATATTTATCAGTGATTTCAGTTACATGACGAAACTGGGTCGTGCGATAGATCCACTGACGCGACGCAATGAATTGCATCATATTCGGCCCAGTTTTTATGCATGTCAGCCAAGGTTTCAAGATTAGGTCACAATGTGTAATAAGTCTTTTCAATTAAGTTTTAATTTTTTTCACGTTGAAATCACCACCTTCATGGGGAATTTATATTATACATTTATTCATACAACTATATTCATACAACTATTTACAAGTGTATATACAAAAAATACAGATGAAACAGCTAGCCATCTAAAGACCGTTGCAAACGATCTATAGATAGCTCAACTGATCCAGATCACTACCAGACGGAAGCGTTACCGAAATACTGGTCGCATTGCCACGCTGAATGGCAATGCTAATGCGTTGACCCATTTATAAATACTCAAAGATTTTTTTAAAATAATTCCTAGACTCTTCTCAATCTCGATGGCGCGGCGAGGTGCTGGTTCGATTGCAGCAGCGGTACAAATGTTTGCATGTTCTTCAAACATTTGTTCTGGGTCTGGGTATTGTGGTTCTACTGTACTCATAGTTACTGATAGTCAAGATACAGGGAATCCTATGTGGGGTCAGGACTTTGTGACGGTTGGATGTGGATGTTAATGTTTTACTCCTGCCTACTTTGTCAGAATGTATGTGCAGATACTTAATTTGTGTTTTACTTTCAAGTCTGATACAATTATTTACGAGTTTTATAATTCCGAATGTGTGTGGAATGTGCAGATTATATGATTTTTAGATAGTTCTAAAAATGTGATTCTATGTCATTTACCTTTGAGTATTCTTTATTCTTTATTCTTTATAGTACTTACTATAAAGACAAATAAATACGTATAAAAGGTAGCATAAAATAACCTGAAAAAAGACGAGCTTAACCCTTAAAAAGGGTTTTCCTCCAGCAAACCTTGAGCTAAAATGAGGTAATTATAGAGAATATTCCTATAAAATTATTGAATATTCTTACAAGTATCCCATGAGATTCTCGCTCCGCTACATCGTTGTTTGCACCATGTGGCATGTGGGTCGCTCAGGGTTAATTTCTTCATAGTTCATGCTATGAACATACATTCATACATTCTTCATACTATACATTACGTCATAGTTTAAGGATTAGCGAGATGGAGTGACAGTGGACTGGTCATTATCTACCGATAAACAGGTTCTTGAGTGGAGACCGCGTCTAGACGTCGCGTCCTCCGCTAGATACGAGTAGCTGGATTGGGAGAGCTAATATTAAATGCCCATATCCAGGTGCTTTCAACCTATCTCTTCTCGTGAGGCATACGTCTAGTGCTATATCGCGTGCAATAAGGCATGCGTCCAAACCTAGTACGCCAATCCAACTTCATTTGCTTTGCGCCGCACTGCAGCAAAGTGGTTAAAGCATTGAACTATATATGCCCTTAACGCTATATGTATTTAAAGGGGAATTAGGCAATTTGAAGATGAAAGCACCTAAGTATACACAAGCTTAATGACTTTTGTCCACTGCATCAGTATTGAACTATTCTTTTTTAAGCTTATATAAGTACCTGGATAAGAAACTCTTAGTTTAATATCGAAGCTGCTACAGATATTAGGATAGGACGGAAGATCAGCGCGCTTTGACTTGACTTTTCTTCACCAGGTCTGCGACGCTTTATGCTGAGTCCCATCCCAATTTGTGGCTACTTATCAGCAGTCCAACCATCTTAGTTATATACTTAAATCTGGTTTAAGAATTTATTCTCATAAGAGTTTATAATTCACTTGAATAAGAACTTATAACTAACAAAACATTGCATAGGTAATTAAATAGTTGCATACGCGAGCGTGCGTTATAAACTAATCTAGAATAGGTGAACATAAGTGACAACCTCTGTGGCGCAGTGGGCGAAGGTCCGCCTGAGACGCAGAAGGTTGCGGGTTCGATTCCCGCTGCGGGACAAATGTTTGTATGCCCTGCATTCATTTGTCTCGGGTCTGGGTGTTTTCTATGTATAATATGTATGTATTTACAAAAAATATATATATTTAAGTAGTATATCAGTCATGTAGTTCCCATAACACAATCTTTGCTTACTTTGGGGCTAGATGATGCTGTGTGAAAATGTTCAGCATTATTATTATTATTAATTATTATTAAGTTAGATAATACCATGCCTACCAAAAGATTCGCAACTAGCATTGTTTAGGTTCAATATAGGTGGGTAGATTTGAAAAATATGACCGACAAGACCAAAACCTGCTAAGTATAAGGACGGGTTACGGGGACTACACAATCAATATTAATCTATTTCTACATTATCTTATAATATATATATATTTATACTTACCTACACTCCACTTAAAATATTATCTACTTATTAGGACTTATTTTTATCTATCTACAGTAGCTTTGACCACAGAAAAAAGAGGGGACTCTTCTAACATAGGTTATTTCAACTTAAAAGAAGAGCTCCCAACCCATATCATGTTAATTAACTGTAATTTAAATAAAAAAACTTTTTGATTTTTCATTTTTTTGATTTTGACACAGATCAGCGTTTACTAAAAGTGACAATACAGTCAATTAATTAACAATTAATTAATAAGTAAATGCAAATAAATGATCTATCTATCTATCTATCATCAACGAGATATTTACCAGTAGAAGACTGCAATTGGTTGATGATGGAGATAAGAAAATGAAGCAGCTCCGTGTCTTACCTTGACACGGTTAAAACAACGTTACATCAACGTTGCACACTCTTATTTCACAGCAAGTAGTAATATGGCCTATTATGAACGCATTTGCTGTAAGCCATCATTATGTTGGCGAAACCAGTTTGTGATTATATCTATGGAAGTATGGGCGGATTGTTTTGAGATGTTTATCGTTTTCTAGTATATAGGTTATTGTCTCTTATGCGATTACTTCTAATTTTACAGTGTTGGAAGGCCCCCACCCGATGGACCGATGATGGATGGAGGTAGCCTAAGAACGTTCATCATTTTTTTTTATATTCATACTAAGTGCCCAACAAAGGCTCATATACCTGTATAGGTGATGAACTTAATACCTATTATTACGGGAACTATGCTAATTGTATCATAATTATTTAAAATTTTAATGATTAAATCAAAATTAAAAAATAAATAGATGGTATCTGTCAACCTAAAATAAAAGAAAATTACTTAGGGAATCTTATCCTACTTATATTATAAACGCGAAAGTTTGTAAGGATGGATGTTTGTTACTCTTTCACGCAAAAACTACTGAACGGATTTGAATGAAACTTTACAGTAATACAGCTTATAGGTCAGAATAACACAGGCTACTTTTATACGGGTACCACGCGGGCGAAGCCGTGGACAGAAGCTAGTAATACTAATAAACTAAAGATGGAACTACCTGTTTTTTTTATAAAATTTGTATGGTGGATGTATAATGTGCTAGTTTTTGACATATTTATAATTTTTACCTTGGTTTGTTTTAAAAAGGACACGTGGCTCTATATAGGGGAATATTAGTCTAGCAGTGGACGTCTACCAGGCTGTTAATGATGATGAATGCGACTACTTCTTTTATCACCCAGCCTGATATGTAGCTCTAAATCGAACCTGCTATCGATAAACGATCCTACTAATAATATAAATTAAATAAATAAATAAAGCAAGACACTTTTCACACAGCATCATCTAGACCCAAACTAAGCGGAGCTTATGCTATGGGAACTACATGACTGATATACTACTTAAATATTTTTTTGTAAATACATACATTTTATACATTGAAAACATCCAGACCCGAGACAAATATTTGTAGATCATACAAAAATTTGTCCCGCGGCGAGAATCAAACCCGCAACCGTCTGCGTCTCAGGCAGGCCTTCGCCCACAGCGCCACAGGGGTCGTCAAAATATTAATAGTAGGATTGGATGTTTTTTGTTAGTTTTCGAAACCGCTAAACGGATTTGCATTAAATTTTATACCATTACCTGACTTAGAATATTACAATAAGGCTCCTTTTTACTCGTGTTATACGCGGGCGAAGCTGAAGGCAGAACTTAGTGGTACTAAATAGCTGACGATTCTGAAAAATCTAAATACTCCTGCGTTTTTAGTCCAAGGCTGATAAAATTATAAATACTATGTCTGATCAACAGTGGCCTGTTGATCAATCTTGACAATATTGTGTTCAATCTAACATCAAACCTTTTTTCTTTCAAGTATCCTACACATCAAGAACTATATCAATAATGCTCCAGTTACTCGTAATTTCATAACGCAAACGCAGTTGGTTTGTGTTTGTTTTGATTTCAAACAAAACGTTATAGGTACGGAACCTTGACACATTATTACGAGTGCGTTACATCACTATCTGCGGATTAATCCGATGGTTTTATCTTGAGCTAAGATATTGTAGTTAACAATTATATGCAACCTAAACTCAATCGTGGGTGGGTGTATTCTAGAGGTATATACGTGGTGGTCATATAATTAGAAACACCAACCCTGTCTTCTATTTTCATTACAAATTAATATCATAACTAATTTTTAACGTGCCATAGAGGGCTCCTACGTATTTATATGGATGTATCGGTTCTTTTAAAGTATTACTATACGAGTTTAGTAATAACAAACAACAATTTTGATATAAAAATATAACATTTTAATAAAAAGTCTATTAAAATACATGGACTAAAGTGGACAACGAATTAGAAACAAAAAAAAACAACAATATAAACATTAACTAAGTGAACAAAACCACATTTAATTTGAATAATACTATGAATACTACATCCAAAACCGATTAGTACTGTTAGTACTTGGTAGGGTACCCTCTGTTGTCGATTACAGCTTTACAACGACGTGGCATTGATTCTATCAGTTTTTCACACGTTTCCAAAGAAATACATCTCCAAGCTTCTACAAATGCGTCGTAAAGTTGGTTGATATTGGTGATATGCTCATCCGACAATGTTTTCTTCGCAGTGTGCCACAAATTCTCTATCGGATTTAAATCCGGACTATTAGCAGGCCACTCTAACACTGTCACCAATTGTTGTCTGAGAAACGCTTTAACGCTGTTTGCTGTATGCTCATTATCGTGCTGAAAAATCCAATTCACTGGCAAATCATCTGAATATGGGATCATTGTCTCCTCCAAGATTTTTTTGTATTGAAACTGATCCATCAGCCCTTCAATCTTTCTCACGGGACCAACTCCGTATCCGGAAAAGCATCCCCATACTTTAACATTTCCACCGCCGTGCTTAACTGTTTTTATAGTGTACTTGTTATTCAAAGCCTCGTTGATTGGTCACCGTACGTATCGTTTTCCGTCGGAATTTACCAAATTTACTTTAGTTTCATCTGAAAACAAAACTTTTCTCCATTGATGAACAGTTCAACTGGCATATTTTCTAGCGAAGGCTAGACGATTTTCTCTGTGTCGCCTGGTGAGAAGTGGCACTTTCCTAGCAAGTCTTCCATACAAATTTCCTTCAACCAACCGCCTACGGACTAGTCTTGCGGACACGTTTCGAGGGTCGTCTTGTGAAAATACTTCTTTTCGTATAACATTAGAACCTTTAAAGGGATCTGTCTTAGCCAAACGAATCATAAGCCTGTCTTCTTGAACGGTGGTCTTTGGCCGAACTTTTCTAGGCACCTTATCGGATGTTCCATGTTTTTTGTGATGTGCAATGGCGTTAAATACCATCTTTACGGAACACTCTAAATGATCGGCGATCTTTCTGTAAGACCATTTTCGTTTAAAATGAAAGTTTACTATAATTTTTCTTCTTGCTGCATCACAGCTCTTGTTTTTACCCATTTTTAATAATTAAATCTGACAAAAGGTAACAAATCCGAATGAGTAAGAAAAGGCGGCAAAATGCATAATGCGGTGACATTCCGAAAGGTGAATTTTAGTTTTAAAATTCAATTTTAGAACCTAGTCATACTTTGTTTCTAATTAGTTGTCCGACTGCCAGTACTAAGAATATTGATTGATACTTTTGTTTTATTTTATTTTTTATAATTATTGTATTGGTTGTCTGAATGTTATTGCTTATTATTATCCCAGAGATATAAATGTACATTGTGATTTCGTAAATTAAACTATTACCTCCAATTAATTGAATTAATAATGTTGGTTACATTAAAAGACTACCAAGTGACTAAGTGTTTCTAATTATATGACCACCACTGTATATAGTATTATTATTAGTATTTACTACAAAAAAAGTATATAATTAGTATATCAATCATGTAGTTCCCATAATACAAGCTCTGCTTAGTTTGGGGCTAGATGATGCTGTGTTGAAATCGTACAGCATTTTTTTTTTATTCGATAAGGATCTCTTTTCTTTTTTTTTTGACGTTGACCAAACTACCAATGCATCCTGTACATTCGCATAACCTGTAACTAGTTTTTCTGCCCACGGCTTCGCCCGCGTAGTATCCCGATAAGAAATAAATAAAATAAAATAAATAATGCTGGACATATTTCACACAGCATCATTTAGCCCCAAACTAAGCAGAGCTTGTATTATGGGAACTACATGACTGATATACTACTTATATACATATTTTTTTGTAAATACATACATATTATACATAGAAAACACCCAGACCCGAGACAAACATTTGCTAATCATACAAACATTTGTCCCGCAGCGGGAATCGAAACCACAACCTTCTGCGTCTCAGGCAGGCGTTCGCCCACTTCGCCACAAAGGTTGTTGGGTTGAAGCAGCCTATGTGTTATTCTGATGTAAAAGCTATATAACTGTAAAGTTTCATCAATATACATCAATATGCAACCCAAAACTCATGCTCATAATGATCTCTTGTTTTTTTTACGTATCGTCGTTTGATAGTTTTCATCTGTATTTTTTGTATATACCTTATTGTATATAGCTGTATAAATAAATGTATTTCAAATAAAAAAAAGTTGCACTACAAGAGTGCAACTTTTTTTTTTAAACTTTATTTTACATAATCGGCAAGCACACCCCAAGTCATTTCCCCACATTTAGGGAATTGTATTTTCTTCACGTCAAACAATACCTCGAGATACTTCAACACTACTTCAACCTTGACAAGTTACGTCACGCCAAGGTGAAGATCGGTAACTGGACTGGTTATGCGCAAGTTGCGTAACGATCACATAAATTTGTCTCTGAGAAATGGCAGTGAAGGTGAAGAGATTGCAAAGAGTCATGTTAAGGAAGGTTCAATTTCGTGTTCCATTACCTTTTGAGTAGTTTACCCGTTATTTTCTGGTACTTTTGATAGGTTCAATTCTGTAGATTTTGTTGAAGGAATTGCCAAAATGTTTATCAAATTATGAGCATCGAAGAAGATGGAAGATGATCGACGAAACTTCTCAAGAAATCAGTTTGCGTGAAAGTAATCGCGTTTTCGATTACTTTCAGACTACAGCTGGAAAATATATTTTTCAGGAAACTTCTTCGTTAGTTATATAAAAGTCCGTTACAAAGGGGATGTTACCCAATTTGCATTAACGTGCCTGCTATGTCTTGTTTCTAAAAGTGTTTCAATATGTTGAAAATTTAATAAGGTACAAGGCCCTATCAAGAGTGTGTAGATTGATTATCCACATTCTATCTCCACCACAAGTAAGTGCAAGCGCTGTTTTGCAATGCCTTATGACATTAAGGCCATGACCACACTGGTCCATCAATAGTTTCCAAACGATGAAGATATGTCAATGCCACCCTTTTCACACTTTTGATTCACTATCACTGTTTGTGAGTGTGACCTTAGCATTATTCTACTACTACCTATTATAAAGGCGAAAGTGTGTGAGGATTGATGTTAGTTACTCTTCCACGTAAAAACTATTGAACGGGTTTTGATGAAACTTTACAGTAATATAGCTTATACAGCAGAATAACACATAGGCTACTTTTTATCCGGGTATCACGCGGGCGAAGTCGTGGGCAGAAGCTCGTGTTGTTATATTTGCGACAAATATACGTGTCAATGAATATTAGTAAGTATTTTATTACCTGGGACGACATTAGCCGGTATATGCGTTTGCTATCATCTATCGCCGAAACGAATTATCAGATTGTAATACGGTTTTTATGCAATCAATTTGTATGCCTTCAAGAATGGATCTTAAATAGGTTTGGGCACAAGTCATTAAGAGGCGCTGCAGGAAGTAATGGAATACAGCAGTACAAAAAAAGCTCATTATAAACATTTATTTTTTTAATAATAATAATAAATAATGCTGGACATTATCTAGCCCCAAAGTAAGCAGAGCTTGTGTTATGGGAACTACATGACTGATATATTTTTACTGCTTATATTTTTTTTGTAAATACATAAATATTATACGTAGAAAACACCCAGATTCCGAGACAAATAGTTGCAGATGCAAACATTTGTCCCACAGCGGGAATCGAACCCGCAAACTTCTGCGTCTCAGATGGGCCTTCGCCCACTGCGCCACAGAGGTCGTCACTGCACCACAGAGGTCGTCATTAATGAGCATTTTTTTACTGAGTATGGATTTAATACGCAGATTCTGGAGGACAGTTGGAAGCACTTTCAAACATCATATTTTCTGGCAAATTAACACGCTTGCTATTTGTTGTTTTTAAAAAAAACATGTTGCTTATTATTTAAACGGGACCCGTAAATCAACATTATGTACGTAACATTACGTTAAATTCCTATTAAACTTGAAGGCTCCTAAAAAGCCTACCTCCAAATGCCATAACTTCTTGCTCCGAGTCGTTTGCAACCCATTATTGGATTAATAAAGTGTCGAAACTAACAGTGTATGGTTTATCTGAGGATATCTTCAAACGATAAAAAAATTGATATGGCATATTCCATATGAATATTCCATCAATAGAGACTGGTAGCATTCCTTATCAACAGAATGTTGACAAACCATTTTTAATTCTCATACTGGTATGACACTTAAAAAATAATTATAATATAAGTTTGCCAAAGAGCGATGGAGAAGGGCTTATTAAAAATAAAACTAATACACAAACAAAAAATCACACTAATCAGAGGCAAAACAAAAGTTATAGATGTTCTTTATCACGCAAAGGCCTTAAAATGGAGGCGGGCGGGCCACTTGTTACGTACAGAATACAACAGCTGGACCCAAAAGATAACATTATGGGAGAGCCCAACAGGGAAGAGAGGAAGAGGGGGACCACAAGAATAAAGATGGCAAGTCGAAATAACTAAGGCAAGTCTTGGATGATGAAAGCGAAGGATAGAGAAGATTTGAGACTTTTGGAGGATATCTTTACTCGCCAAGAGGGCCTTAGTTATCTGCACTCACTTAAAAAAAAATGTATATATATTTTTTTTAATTATTATTTGACACTTAATTACGTCCACCGAGAACCTCTCAAATCCTGGATAAGAGTGATTCACTTATTTGTGAATTTATGATGCAGCTAGCTTACTATTCTTGAATTCTACAATATTTTCTGAGCAAAGCGTATCTATTATTTTCGTTCGTCAAAGAAACCGCTAGTAGTAGGTAGGTATAGTAGATCTACCTACTATCAACGTTCTTGCAACGAGTGGAAATGCAACAGGTCAACTAACTTTATGGCGAAATCACTCCGGAAGGTCTGATCCGTACTTTAGTTAAGAGTGCGACTTTATTTAAAAAGCCGGAACAGCGACGATATAGCCTCGACGTAATCTTGAAATGTTTTTTTATCTCTCTTTTGTTTTTCGTAAGATTGTGCTCCTCTCTGCTGGTCCTACTTCCTACTAATCCTGTTATATATTAATATTATAAACGCGTAAGTTTGTGAGGAAGGATGTTTGTAACTCTTTCACGCAAAAATTACTGTAGGGATTTTGATGAAACTTTACAGTAATATAGTTAATACATCAGAATAACACATAGGCTACTTTTTATCCGGGTACCACGCGGGCGAAGCCGTGGGCAGAAGCTAGTTGGTCATATTTGGAGGAGTCCTTTGTAGATTTAGGTAGGATAGATTTGGTCATCGGACAAACATTTCATAAAAACTCACACAAAAGGTTACAAAAAGGTAAGAATAACTGTCATTTTTAAAATTTTAAATGAAAGTCAATCTAACCTTTTTGTCTGTGCAGATAACGTAAGCAATACGGTCTGGCGTATACTGGTAGATTATGGTAGAAATCAGCAGAATTAGAACTTTTGAAGTCCTAATCATGTAACTGTGTTAGCTTTACTAGGCGTACGGGCAACCTCACTTATTGTATATTTAGCAAGCATGAGGTAACAGCGTATGAACGCGGTGTTGACATATCCAAGGAACCACGGTGTCGACACCCGATAACTTGCCTCGCGAATTCGGTAATTCATTTAATTGCAAGCTCAATTTGATGTTTAGCCGATTCTAGCAACCCAAGAGCAAAATCTCATATTAATGTTACAGTAAATCTATGCAAGTAAATTTGTTAAAAAACCCTATCGAGTTTTCCGTTATCTTTTGCAGCGCCGTTGTCTTTTTTTTTATTCATGAAGACTGCATTACAATCCCAACGTTTTAATAATAGTAATAGATGAACATTGAGCAGGGGATCGAGACAAATACCTCACGCTTAAATTTGTCAAGGTAACTTGGCAGCTATCACGTGACATTTCCATACAATTAAATTTTTCTGCAGGCGTTAACAGCAACTGAAAGTGGTATTTCTCTAGACCCAATCTCCTCGATGCAGACGAACAAACAACCTCTTGCCACAAATGTATAAATATGGGCACCTTTTATCGCGAGGAAAACTTAAAAATTCCAATTGAAAGTGGACTAAAAAGTATTCTAACACAATATTTTATCGAGATTTAATATTACGAGAATTGATCTTCTGGTCCGTGAAATATTAGAAAACATAAGCAAGGCTGATTATTTCATCTTAAAAAAAGAAACGAACAATCTATGCAATTTACGACAAAACATTACAAAACACTTCCACCTGACCTTGAGTCTTCCTAATCGATCCGCTACGCAATTCGTTGAATCAAGTGATTGAGTGATTGCAACGTGTGTTGGCAACACTTCGCTGAGCCACTGTTGCTATTGACTTATAATAAGCAATCTTATACCTTATGTGCCGACTAGCAGTAATGCTCGCATTCCCGTGTTCCGGTTCGATGGACGCCGGTGAAATTACAGGTAATAAGACTTTTCAACTTTGATCTTAAATAACCCTGGTATTGCAGATGTTAAAAGAAAAATATTTACTATCTGATAAGCCATATTATGCCCATTTACTCTAAAATATCTTATACATATTTCATGGATTGCAAAAATAAGTGGGATAACATTGTTATCCTACATTTCATATCCGATGTTACTTCTAAAACGACCATCCCTTGGATCGTGCCATCTCCACAGGACGGGATGTATAAGAGACAAATTCGACCCTTGCATAAATTGTTCTTCTTCGGTACTAATCGTTTTTCCCATGAAGGAAGTATATAAGACTAATAAAAGAGCCACAAATAATCCTAATCAATAATGTATTTTTTTATATATTTCTACTTCATATAGAATGAAGTAGAAATATATAAAAAAATGTATGAATATTTTTTTAATTTATCATACTAGGTGTAATGAAACTGCTTCCGATAATAGATTACAGATACATCTACTCCTACGGTAGGTATTGAAACCAAAATTAATTTATTTCGAATGATGTCCAATGTATCACTGATTTTATTAGTCTTGCTTCTCAAAATATCGTATACTTGTTGAAACATAACCAAATATCGTATACTGCGGTTCTAAAAAAAGATAAAGCTATGGAGGAGGTTACGCTTGCCTCAAAAAAACTCAAATAAGAGTTTACACAACCATAACTTCCACGCAGAAATAGGGATTTTGAAGAATGACAACAAAAAATACGAAAAATTTACCATTTATTATTATGTCACTGTTTTATAATAACAGAAAAATAATGCCTATATTTAAGTACAATGATATAGTCAACACTTTTAACCTGCTGTTGCTATTCACCATCACCTAGTTATTTCGTAAGAACCAGTAATACTATTTATTCCTCTAAATAGGTCAATATTTGTAACCGTTAAGTGCAAGTATATGCCGCAACCGATTCGTAATCTAGCAAGACTAGTTAAAATCTTATCTAAAAGCACCTTTATTTTGTCTTTTTAATTTCAAGGAATTCTTTTAATTTCAAATATTGAGAGGAATATTAAACTATAAGACAACAAGATAAAATGTAGTGTTTCGTTTCTTCGGTGTAAAGAAGCGTACACAATGACTTCACTGCAGTCTCAGATACACCTAAAATTTCGCTGAACAAAAGTTTTGAAAACTATGAGACTACAAAAGAAAACAACAAACGAAATGTATATAGAAAGCTATAACGAGCGACGAGCTAACCGATTAAAAAAATTCTTGACAAAATAATAAAAACAGCTCTAGATTTTTTTTTAAAAGGTGCCATTATACTGCTATATTTTTCTCCAATTCTGCTATATTGAAATTTGATTAGAAATACTAGTTAGGTTTCAATAGATCTACATTAGGTTTCATGCAGGTATCAACCAAAAAAATAGCGTCTACACAAAACACAAACATTCTTCATTACACAAAGGTTAGTTGGAAGAAAAAAAAGACGCGGAGTCGCTGGATGAACATGGTCTACGACTAGTCGTCGGGAGGCTTACGTCAAGCAATGGGCTTCTACAGGCTGATGATGAAGACAAGGTTGCAGCGTCTAAGCACCCCAGTCTAAAGGCTCCACTACGGTGCATTCACAAAATGTAATTTCGTAAACACACAACCTTGCATCGTTGCAACAGCTTATTGCGATAGGCGGTTAGATCCCAGTACAGGCAGTGAGAGCTAGAGGTTTAAAGTTTATATTACTACAATTTTATTAAGACGCGCGTTGAGTTTGTTCTATATTAATTAATTTTACATTTTTAAATTTTTCACACAGCATCATCAAGCCCAAAACTAAGCAGAGCTTGTGTTATGGGAACTACATGACCGATATACTACATATATGAATATTTTTTTGTAAGTACATACATATATTATACATAGAAACCACCCAGACCCGAGACGAATATTGGCATACACAAATATTTGTCCCAGAGCGGGAATCGAACCCGCAATCAAGCGCCTCAGGCGGCGGGCCTTCGCCACAGAGGTCGTCAAATATTATTTTCTTTAAGAACACGAAAACCTGCCTTTTTTTTGGAAACCTTCATTCCCAAAGCTTCTGAAATGTCCTGCCCATTTGCACTTCAAATTCCTAATGTAAAAAAGGAATGTAAAAAAAAAGTTAACCTTTACAAAATTATAAAACCCCCGATGTGTATTTCCATCATCGATTTTAGCGGCCCCTAATGATTTGAAGCGATAAAACCTATCTAAGAACCATTCTTGAAGACATTCAAATCGAGTGCAGAATACCGCACCGATTCGAACATTAATTTTATTATAAAAAACAAACAAACAAAAACAATGAACGTCTCTGGCAAAAGCATATAATACTCATTTCCGTAGCTGGTAAAAATATCTATAATATATAAAAATATATTGATATTGAGATATCTCTGTGCGGTTATTACCAATCAGTCAATAATATTCCATTTTACATGTCAACAAAATATATTTTTTTTAAACACAAACCCCTTATCAAATCAGTAAGAATGGTGTGGATCGATAAAATAAATATTAAATAATATAATCATCATTCCTCATTAAATTAAAAATAATATTTTCTGTGTTTTTTAAGGTAGTCATGATTGATTTAAACAATATGTGCCCGTAGAATTGAAATAAAATTATCATGGTTTTGGTATTGGTATTTTAGAATAGAATATATATGGTATTGGTATTTTAGAATATCATTACGACTTTACCACGTGCTTTACTATTCTCCTGCTGACGTTTCGTTGATCGTTTAGAGGTTCTTCCTCATAAGCACCGTCCGCGATCACGCTCGACGGGACACGGGAACTGAAGGGAATATGTACCCACATTCGTACGATCATTACAAATCTGATATACCCTATCTGATATATCTGAGATACCCGCGCGTAAAACCGAACGAAATACGAACTTAACGCATTATATTCTGTGCCAAACAAATGTTATAGTGCCAATTCCAATCAGATAAAAGCAACACGCTCTACCACCCTATTTCAAATCGGACTCGCACCGTTAGAAACGAGTATAAACGCTAACAACTGGTCAACGGGTCAGGTAACCGGCAGTCGGATAACGCAGGTGGGCGTCATAAATACAGAAAGCGTGTGTAGTGGATTTCAGAACAGAATTTTGAAGGTTGTGTGTGAATCTTGTCGTACGCCAATGATCCCCTTTAAAGATCTCCTCAGATCTGGAATCAGTACGTAAATCCCTGAGACATCATAATCTTCATCATCAGCTCACATCAGTCCACTACTGGACATGCCTCTCCCAATAAGCGTCGTTAAGCCCGGTGTCTTAGAGTGGATAAGAAAAGCCCGGTGCTTTACTTATCCACTTTCTGCCCGCCGCCTTTCTTAAGCCATCGATCCAACTAGCCGGGGGGCGCCTCACACTGCGTTTTCCAAAACGCGGTCTCTACTAATAAACCTTACCACAAAGGTTGTCGGTTCTTCGGCATATATGATCAGCCCATTGCCACTTCGGCTGAGTAAATCCCTGAGTATACACTAAGTATTCCATACTTCATTTATGAATGCTCAGTTTTACATCAGTATAGTTCCTTCATTTGGGGAAATGTCATTTAGTTTTGTTCTATAGGGAAGTACACGGACCTTGTTAGAGTGATGCAAGTGAAGCCACGTTTAAACATTATATTTGGCGAGTTGTTCGTCACAGCCCGAAAAATGTGTCCCGCTTGTCTTGGGCGACTTGACGAATTGAAAACAACCGCAATATTTTCGTGTGTCAACTCACCTTTTTTTGCTATTATTGTATTTTGAAAAAAAAAGTTATATTGCATTATCCGCACTATACCTTAATTTAAAGTTATTTTACAGAGTCAGCGGAAAACCAACATTTGGCGCTAAGGGGCCATCAGAATAGCATTAAAACGTTTATCTCATTAGCAGATGTACACCTTTATACAAATAAAACAACATTAAAATAAAATCTTACATATTTGAATTAATTAGTTAAAATAATTCATCTAGAAATTATTGTCTATTGTGTTACCTAATGAGGAAGTCTTTGTTGAATTCAAGGTTGGGTGATAATTCATAGATAAATTAAATAATTTACAATTATTTTACGTTTAGTTTACACCTGACACGTGAATTACGATAAGTGCTCGTACTTACATATCTAGATGTGTGTATAAAGGCTATTATAATATAAAATAACGTGTGTGTCTCCGATATAATAATATAGTTCAATTTCCGCTGCAGAGCAAATGTGTGATCTCCAAACATCGTGGTTCCTGATTCCAATTGACCCTAGTTCGGAACCTGTATAACAAGCCACTCAGTTCCCACAACGTGACGAATCGATGTTTAATAGATTTATTAGAATCCAATAAATCTATTAAACATCGATTCAATTCTTTAGTAAATATTAGAACCAGACTATAGTTCGGGGCGGGCGTTGTTGATAAAACACGTGACCTTTTACCCAATATCACGAGCACTGGCAGAGAGCTGGAGTTGTGATCTTACATAACTCCATCCCTCAACTCCAACTGTCTTGATCGTGTGTTATGAAACATTGTTTAGGTACTTTAAAAACAACTCTTTCTGCGAAAACGCAGTGAGTCCAATTTCCTAGAGAAATTGGAACATCTACTATTAAAACGAGATGGGCCAAAATTGAAGACTTTGTGACCCATCCAAATCACTCTGATGTTTGTTTTAAGGTATGGCTATTTTGGTATAAAAAATTTAAACATTTATCAGGGAAAAGGATTAAATTTGTAATCTTTTTGACATAACTTTTTCAATGAAGCTGTGAGGCTAGCTCAGTCATACTTTCAGGGCAGATCATTAATAAAACAAGTATTTTTTTTTAGGTAAAGAAAGTAAGTTATATACACAAAACTTTATTTATATATATTTCTTTCTGTATAATTAAATTATGTTGTCATGAATACTCGGAATAGATCGCGAAGAGAGGAAGAATGGTGTGTGAGTTTTTTTCAGCAGTTCAACAGTTTCATTACAAAAAAAAATACCACTTTTAGACCTACCTAGAAAGCTACGGTAGATATGTACCTATCCCCACTCTCGTAAACAAATACATTGTAAGGGCGCACGTGACCTACCTTACACGTGCACCTTACGCAACTTCAGCCGTATTGAAGCGATTGTCATAAATAGGCGGGTAATTTCCACAAATGTTTGTTTAGACTAAAATTATAAAGAGTTAATGTTAATAATAAAAATAATAATAAATAATGCTGGTCATTTTTCACACAGCACCAGTTTGCCTCAAACTACAGATATTATAATACTACCCAAACTAAGCAAAGCTTGTTTTATGGGACCCACATGACTGATACACTAATTATATATATTTTTTTTGTAAATACATACATTATTATACCCTGACCTGAGAAAAATATTTGCAGATCATACAAACATTTGTCACGCAGCGGGAATTGCAACCTTCTGCGTCTACCCCTTCTGTTTCCTTCTGTTCTGAAGCCGTACAATGGTACAGCACTGCACCGATTCATAGCTCAGGAACGTACCTATTGCTTCAAAAAACAGACGAAATTAATTTTTATTATTCCGGTGAAGCTTCAATTTTCACCAGCATCGGATTAAGTAGGTAGGATCTTGTTATTGTTTGTACAAAAAAAGCCTATACCTATCAGTGTTTTCTTAACGGCGCAAAACGCAACACGTGATTTTGGAAACCAGAGAAGCGTGTCTAATTACACTAGATTGTAATAATGCGATCTGATGACCTTGTTCTGATGCAGCTTACGTAAGGATACAGATTTTATCATATTTACTATGCAATAATTATGGATTAGCACATAGTTGCTCAGGAGGCAAAGATTAGTCATCAGTTAGTATGCTGAAGGCGTAGATAAGTTAGCAGTTTGTACGACACGTGAGAACCGAGCCCACGAAAGTTATGTAGGCATCTCGGGAATGCAGATGAAGTTTTTGTTATTCAGCTTATTTTATTATAAAACCAGCTATAAATATACAATATTTTATCTTCTTCTTCGTTTTCAATGGTTTCCCCCGTTAAAATGTTCTCTGACGCTAACGTAATTTAAAATAGTAACTTTTCTTTAGAGCCTAAAAAATCCTTTAAAACCTACATCAACGCTACGGATATTTACGGATCGTAGAAGATGAAATATCAACCGAACGATCAAGTTGGATTTCCGAGGTGGCTTTTAATTTTTTAATGAACTCCGAACGGTTTTTTTCCTCTATATAGCGGAGTTTAAAATTTATCGTACAAATTGATACAAGTACAAAAATGATTTATGTACCTGGATACGGAATAGGTATCTAGTTCCAGTACTCCTTGAGATACAATACGAGGATTGTTGAAACTAATAGTGCAGTTTACGCAACGATTTGGAAACGCCTTATTTCACATCACATTCAAAGTTCACAATACAATATTATAGTCAAGCCAACCAACAGTCAATCAAAAATATATACTTATTAAATATTTAGATACAAACTCAAAAGTATCACGGTGGATCATTGATCGAATCGACGCAGACCGAAGCATTTACACGTCAAAAAAACGGAGAAAATTGAAAATGATTAAATTACACGCGCAAGCTGCAACAACGAAATTCCTGTGGCATGATAAGAGTAGGTTATGGACTAGAGAGGAAAGAACTGTGATAATTATTGGCAAAACTAACCTAACGTAATTGTCGAACGCGCCGCATATATACTATAGATGTCATAGGAAACAACGATTTAGGTGCCGGAGGTGAAGTTACTAATAAATTATCATAAATATATTTCCTCTAGACTCCTATTTTCTCAAAAAGACAAAAAGATGTCACTTACATGAGAATAATACAATCTTAATTACTAATCTGAAAGTTGGTCGTCCTTATTTAATTTTAAGTTTAGATTTTGCGTGTCTTTAGCAGTGATACATCATTGGTAATATGATGTGCTAATTTGTGTTTAAACATGTTAAATGAGCAAACACTTTTTATATATGAGGGTAGTTTATTATAAAGCTGTGCACTTTCGAAGACTATAATTTTTTTACTGTAGTTTGTACGAACCTTTGGTAGAACTTTAGAGGAGGCAACACATAAGCAATGCCTCAGGAGTTGTAGAATAGGCGACGGTAATCGCTTTTCATCAGGTCGGCCTGTTTGTATCGATATAACAAAGTCAAAGTCAATAGGTTTTTATTCATTGCATCACAAGGATCATAGAAACGATCATATAATAACAAAAAAAGGATCAACGTAGGTATTTCCTCCCAGAAAATTTACACGGCTTCTATTTAATTACGCGCCGTTCAAACAACTTCAATAGACGCAACACCATCCTTATGGCTGAAATAGCTGATTCTTTTACATAAGTCAAATTTGTAACGTACTCTGTTCGTTCCTTTGACGTACATTTCACGTGAACGTGTTCAACTTGCAAACGTGTACCTGGGCCTGTGACGTGTACAGTAGTGCACGTGTATGTCATGTAACCGTCACGTTTGTTTCATAAATGGGTTACCTTTTCACAAAACTTTGGAATTCGAAAAGGCCTTTAGTCGCTCTTTTATGACTTCGGAAGAAAACTCTTTAGTTTCGTGTTCTCGATAACTCTGGAAGGACTCTGAAAATGGTCTTTTGTGTTTTGTAAATGAGTTTGCGACTGTTGTTTGTCGAAAATTGTTTCAATAAACATTTCTCTTTCAAAATTGCTTTACATTGATATGCCACAGAAATATTTTACGCAATTCATGCTGTTATAATCACAATTTTATATTTGTACCTTGTTATGTACCTATCTTTGAAAACATATTCATATTTTTACAAACTTTGAGACCACCAAGAGTACTTAGTCACGTCATTTAAAAAAGTATCAAATATAGACTTAAACCAAGCTAGATCACCGTGGTTCGATGGTTTGAGTAAGCACATAGCTTACTTAAACCATCGAACCACGTGAGCATCACATAATAATAGAGGGTAATAGAAACTAATCAGAAAGAAAAAATACAGATGATATATGATATATATACGGTGAACCTTAAACCACTGATTGCTAATAACAATATGCCAAACATGCCAAAATATAATTAAAACACTAGCCTCTGCCCATGGTTTCGTCTATGCGGTACTCGGATAAAAAATAGCTTATGCGTTATCCTGATGTAAAAGCTTAATTAATGTAAAGTAACAAGGTAACGACTAAAAAACATACATCCACTCTCATAAACTTTCACATTTATAATATTAGTAGGATAGGATTTTAAGGTAGTAGATGCAGGTTAAAGTTGTGTTATAAACACCATTATCAATCATGTTTGATAAGCAGAAGCCTGGGCAAAGAATTCAATGAAAATGAAGCCATAAAGTGGCTTTACTCATAACATTTATATCACCAATTACAACTATAAAAGTTGTAGCTTCTATCTTCTGAGAAATAGGGCCCACGCCTATTAGTTTTCTGACATTGAGTAGACATACTCACTTGAGCAGCAAATTGCCTATAAATAGCTGAGCTTTTTCCTTTTCCACCAAGGCGAGATAGTTTCAATGAATACCTACTGTTTTTGTTAACAGTCATAATAAGATAGCGAGCCTTAATGGTTGATCAATTTTAACAAAAACCGAAAATTTACAAAATATCTCTCTATACTTATATTTTTATTTAAACAAATACGAATAAACAAAAAATATAAATATACAATTTTAAAAATTATTTATACTATATACATTTAAAGTGTAGTAATACATAGTAAAGTAAACAATTATGCTATACCTATGAAGTTAAGTATTTGTCAATAGTGCTTTCCACTTTGTACACAAACATATCTCAATAATTACCTCTCCCTAGCCTCAAAGGTTTACTTGAAGAAAACACTTTTTAAACTTAAGCTTGCCTAAGTACATGCCCTCTTATTCATTCATGGGTTAATGTGTTTATTTGTGCACAATAAAAATAAAAAAAGAACTTCGCTATTGTAAAATTAAGCTTGTCTAAGCTACTCTTACTTAAATTTGTTTCATAGAAATTTGCCTAAGTCTTGTGTGTATGAAACTTAATTTGGAAAGTGCGTTGATTGTCAGAGTCAGTGAGGCAACGATTTATTAGATTCGTTTAATTGCATAGTAACATAGTGTTGACAGAGATTAGAATGGTACACAATAATTATACCTATTACAATCTCATTTTATGACATACAAAACAGGAAGCAGACATTGCATATTGTTATGCAAGCGACGCTCGAGGGCAACCTTCACTGCGGTCAGTATAAGGATACTCTAACTCGTAGGGTCACCAGTAATAGTTTTTCTATTGAGTTGTTTGGCAGGTAACAAAATGAATCAGCCTACATGAGTAGATTATTGATTGAGCGAGCATAGGAAGCAATCTCGAAGTGAAGTTGGACATATCGGTACTAGTTATAACTGTGTATGTCCGATGATTACTTTTGAATGGTTAATCTAATATTCATGAAATTTAAACTGTGTATAGCTAACATGAATGGAATTCAACTCGTCGTGGGGGTGTTTGAAAAAAAGGATGATTATGATATCGCAAATCGGGGGCAAAGAGGGTGAAATTAAATATCAGGCGTCAACCATATCTACAACTGCGCTTACATTCATGTGAGATGTAGCCAAATACTAACCTATTTGTAAAATATTGCACAGAACTAGCCACCATAAAATGGTTACCGCTGCCGGAAACCAGAGTTTTAGTGTAATTGAGCGTTGTTTCATGGTAAAAATAAATTACTTATACAGTGAGAAAATCGTCATTCCTATAGAGACCTAACCGATGGTACGTGCCTGAAAATTTTAGGGTATACCCAAAAAATTCTGGGAATGTTTGCTAACTATTATGCAAAACTTAGGCTGTGATGTAACTACGCTCTACATAGGTAGTTATAAGTTATTAGGTACTTAAATTCGTAATATAACTTATTGCTTAAAGCTCTGCTACTCTTTATCACTGTTACTACTAAGTATGACAATGATTTTGGCCATGATAGTCAACAAATCAATTGCAAGTCAGGTGTTGTCAAGCCTTCGTGACCCGCATTCGATTCTGCCGGAAGCTGGCGAAGGTTGTACGGACCTGTGATGCGACCTTCTCTGGTGATATATGAAGTGATGTAAGAGTTTCATCGTCATTTTATCTAGTTCCAAGAAATAATCTATGAAAAATGTCCAGAATTATTTATATATTTATTTATTTATTCTCTTCTTTGTCGTGTCATAGATTGCCTGTGTGTATTCTGTGCGTCTAATAGGGGCTCGTTTCATGCACATGTCTTCAAATTTTGAGTTCTAGATCATGCCTGTTCTCTCACGATGCCTGATCCCAAACTAGGATCCCCTCTGTCGTGGGCATCCCCTTCGAATACAGAGTACCACAATAGCTTACAATCAAACTATTAATAGTTTTCAACTGACAGACAAAGCACATTACATATCGTTGTGATTTTATTTTTATTTTACCTTTATTAATGTGTTGATTATTATTATTATTTTTATTTTGTAAAATTGACTTTCTTATGTGCAATGATTTTATGTGCCTTCTGAGAAATAAATTGAATTGAATTGAATCAAACTTTGCCGAACATCCAAACATTTGTCTGGAATTGAACCGTTCCTTCTCAGCCGGCTACTCGCCAGCCAAGCAATCAATTGTTGTTCTATTACTCTTTTTTAAACGGTATTCTCCCCGCATCTAAAAAAACCTGTTCGCATCCACTTCCAAACATTATAGATCCTCGTTTTTGTCCACACAAGCACTCAATCAGTTAATGATAACACAATGATATCCTAATGGAGCAAGCCAAGCGAACAAAGATTTCCGTATCAGGTTGGTAAAATCGGTACTTTGTATGTATGTACTCGTATATACATACAAGTATGTACTCGTAGTACATATATACATAACATGTATCAGACGATAACACAAAAAATAATTCGAGAAGATTTTTTTAATAAACATAGACGTTTTTGAAATATTGGGGAGCAAAGGAAGTAAAATAAAATATCAGGACATGTGGGGTGTTATATAAAAGGGCATTTCAAAAATGGAAAATTTTACAATCCTAGCCCTGTTGCTGAGTAAGAGGCCAAAATTTCAGATAGTAACTTTATATGTAACTATCTATATGTTCTATGTTACTTTCTTTGTATCGTATCTTTACGCTTGCGTTCGCCGCATTCTCCTTACAATGTGAGTAAACAGTCGATATTCATAGTAGCAATCTACTAGGCGGGTTATATACAGCAAAAGTAACATGCAACATCTCCTATTATGGATTTCAGTGCTACGCAGTTGGATCACTAGCAGACTATCTGTGAAGGCTGATGAGCCAATTAATGGATGAATAAGACTAGATTAACTAATCACATATGTAATAATTAATCGTAGGTAAGATTATATTGTGTAACTCTTCTGTAAACGTTATGTTTAAATAAAATAATAGAAATGGGAAAGGAATGCTTAAATAAATAATACTTCCTACTATCCTACTAATATTATAAACGTGAAAGTTTTTGAGGATGTTTGTTACTCTTTCACGCAAAAACTACAGAACGGATTTTGATGAAACTTTACAGTAATATATATAGCTTATACATCAGAATAACACATAGGCTACTTTTTATTCGGGTACCACGGCCCACAAACCTGTGGGCAGAAGCAAGTTTTTAATAATACTAAAATCTTATTAAAATTATAGTATTAGGTGCAAGTTTTTCATAAACTAGGAATCCAGCCCTTGCGTAGCAATTTTAATGCAATCCGAATGCCTCTTATATTGTACTAAATCTCATCTCACTCCGAAACTTCTGAGAGTGAAAAATAACAAATCATTCACGTAAATGGCATTGCTAATCAGCTTGGAAATGCAGCTTCCAACGCTAGCTTGGGACGCTTCCGTCTGATAGTAATCTGGATCAGTTGAGATATCGTTTACAGCGCTGACTCAACTTTCAGCGTTTCATTTGTACGTTTTGTGCAAAACTTCCTTGGTAGTTGTATTATTCTCATTGTCGATACATTTTTAGCATTGGACCACAAACTCACTGGATGGAAAGTGTCGATGAGATCGAAGATGTAGCAAGCTTTTCTAGAAGATACTAATTTACCTTAGATTTGAAGACTCCAAGATTATATTTATTGGAGCAGACATGCTGAACTGATGATGAGGGTAGACTTGAACCGCTTTGTGCGGAAAAATGGGACTCCTACCATTAAAGGGTGAAAATTGCTGAAGGTCTGGTAGTCGATTATAAAATGGGGATACTAGGATTAGGCCCCGTAGACAACAACTACTTTCTGTTGGCGTTAACGCTTGCGGAAAAGTTGAATTGTATGGAAATTTAATTAGTTTTTGAGATGCCACGAGACTGCGGCCATGTTTTCAGAATTGTCTTTGACAAATTTACGTGAGCCTGAAAGGAAAACTAAGCGTGTGGTACATATTTAAACACCTATGTTGTGAAGAGCCCGTGCACACTCCGAAATGAATTCTGTACAATAATATTAGTTATTTATAGATACACTAGCTTCTGCCCACGGCTTCGCCCGCGTGGTACCCGGAAAAAAAGTAGCCTATGTGTTATTCTGATGTATATTACTGTAAAGTTTCATCAAAATCCGTTCTGTAGTTTTTGCATGAAAAAGTAACAAACATCCATCCTCACAAATGTTCGCGTTTATAATAGTAGTAGGATTCTGGTCTAGATTAAATAAAGTGACACGTGAATAGATACTTGTGCATCTGCCAGCTATCTCTTACGCAATGAAGTGCAAGTTCAAGACTGTGATATAACGTGTAAATAAGCGTCTATGTAAACATACATAGCTAGGACATAGCGCAATGTTATCTATTTATGGCTGGCCTATTAGCTAACACGTGATCAGACATAGATTGTAGTTGTTTATGTTATGAGAACTTTGTATCGTATATGTTTGGTTCCGTATAGCTATGAGTTTTATATATGTATTAATTGCGTTTACCTTTATTATTATTCTGATAAAGATCCGTATAAGTTTATTTTTATTTTACTATTTATTATACATTTACATATGTAAGTGGTTTAAACAAAAAATACAGAAGAAACAGATTGCTACTTAAATAGCTGCAAACAATCTATAGATAGTTCGACCGCCATACCACACTGGCACTGATGAAGGGCACGGCACGGTGTACCAAACCGTAGACTAATTGCAAATTGGAATGTTATAGGATCCATTAAAGTACTTGAATTGTGTGACGGAAGTTATTACTGTTGCCCCCCGAACTTTGGCCCCATCGGGGGACAACGGGAAGTTTTTTTTCCCGTTGTCACTGGATTCACAATTTTGCCATCTCTTGTGTTTAAAAAAAAATATATACGATTATCATCTTGTGTTATCTGATGTCAGCCCAAACCGATCATTAGGGTACAGCGAGGCACTTTTTATAAAAAAATATATATAAATAATGCAGGATATTTTCACACGGCATCATCTAGCCCCAAACTAAGCAGAGCTTGTATTATGGAAACTACATGACTGATATACTGCTTATATTCATTCATATTCACACCTAGATCTAAATCTTCTACAAAAATTAAACTCTGCTAGCTTTTTGTACATATATTGTTGTGTATAACTGTACTGAATAACCGCTTTTTTAAATTATTTATTTTATCTAAGGATGTCCATCATGAGGAATACAGTCGTGAGTGTTAATGTTTTTTTTACTAAATATGATTCTACTTTTCGTCACAACCAATTGTTCGATTGGCACAACACTATAGCAGAATTAAGGATCATCAAAAAAACCGGACAATAATTGCGAGTCCGACTCGCGCACCGAGGCTTCCGTACAAAATTGTAAAGTACCAAACATTGCTCAAAAAAAAGTCGGATTAAAAGAAAAAACTTAACTTTGTAGTTGAAAAATGAATATTAGCTCGTGAGCTGATGAAAATAAAACAGCTTCTACTATCAGCCTGCCTATCATAGCTACGGCAAAGTGGCGCAAGCGTTGAAATCAGTCTCGTGAAGGTCTCATGTGACACGTTTTTAATCGAAATGGATTTTAGACTGGGAATTCACTGTCGTCAACCCTAGAATCGAGTACCAGGACATGTCATACATGGGTGAAACAGAGAGAGCACAATAATAACGTAAAAATAACGTTTGCTGCTGGGGCGCTACTTGACAGGATCATTAAAGCTCTTTTTCTACTGGACCTAATCTAGCCTGGTAGATGAGGTATATTCAAGAAAAACTGTTTTCAAAATAAAACCTGTCAAGCAGCGCTCTGTTAGTATACCTTCTTTTTTGTCCTCTTTCAGCACCTATGTATGTCCCATCTTGGTACTCGATTGATAGGGTTGACGACTGTGAACTCCCGGTCTATTTGTACCTATTGAGTATGGTTTAATACTTCCTTGTCCATCCCTACTGGCTTATCGGCGCGGGCGCATACGACCGGCACGAGAAATGCCACGTGCGCGAACACGTGCGCATTCACGTTGCAGCCCGTGTTGTAATACTGAAGTACTGAAGGCATGTAAAATACCTACTTAAAATACCTACTGAAAGGCATGTACTGTTAAGTGGTATTACTCATTGTTTTGGTTTTTATAAAGTTAATGTTTATGTACTAACTATCCGTGGTAGTATTGGTATACTCTAGGATAAATAAATAAATCAATAATTCTGGTCATTTTTCACACAGCATCATCTAGCCCCAAACTAAGCAGAGCTTGTATTATGGGAACTACATGATTGATATGCTACTTTTTGTGAATACATACATATTTTACATAGAAAACTACTACACCCGAGACAAATATTTGCAGATCATACAAACATTTGTACCGCCGAATCGAACCCGCAACCTTCTGCGTCACAGGTTGGCCTTCGCCCACTGCGCCGCAGAGGTCGCCAAAGAGTACATTCGCGAGTGTGTTTTTTTAGCCATCCTTGTGGTTCTCTGTTTAAACATAGCCTGTTTTATCCTAGGTCGCGGACTATTCGAACTTTTATCTAAATCGGCTCAGCCGTTTCCAAGTATATTAACAACAAGGTTAGACATTCCTTTTGTCTGATAGAGGAGAGTGGAAGAAGAAAATGTTGTGACGACCACACGTAATGTAGGATGAGGACAAAAAGATGATGGTTACACTTTTCATTTAATTCTGAATGTCCTGATAATAAATAACTAGGTAATAGGTATAAGGCAAAACAACGTAAGCACAGATAGTTTAAAGTATATTAGTCGTATGAGTATAAAATTGTAAAGTATAAAATTAAAATTGTTTAAAATATGAATCAATAAACTAGGCTATGCAATTTTCATAAATCTGTCCATAGCTTTCCTGATAAAGCGACAGACAGCTCAACTTTTTAGTTCTAGGACTGGCTGGTTTTCTGACGATATTTTTTCAACCGTTTTGACCACGTGTTAATGCGCACATCACTTCTATGAATCGAAAATCTATTGGTGCACGAATGAACGAATGGGTTCGAATGAACGACCTCCGGATCGGAAGTCATGGTTCGGCCGACGCGGCTGTTCATTAGAAAGGAGAGTTCTCTAATAAACATTGTACAAAAAAATTATATAATTGTTTTCCAATCTCAGCAAGCGACCTTTCTAATTGTGTTGCACTTCGCGTCCCGTGCACGTGACTGTACACATGCAGAATTAGCCATAATAAAACCATTGCGCAATACCTACACTATATACTATAATTCCGATTGAAAGGATGAATGAATGAAAATATTTTGTTGTACAAAAACAAGGTACATCAAAAACTTAACAAAATTTAAAGTAAAGAGCTGTCTTATCGCTTAAAAAAGATCTCTTTCAGATAACCTTTGGATGGAGAGGAATCTATGAGACTGTAAGATTGGTCGGCGGTGAAGGTACGTATTAATTTGTAAAATGAGAAAAGTGCAACGGGTGAGATGAGCTACTCGATAAATATATATTTAATGGAATATTGTATGTATTTACAAGCAATTTTACACAAATATTTTTCATTTTGTGGCACCATCCGCCTTCGCCGGAATACAAATATTATTTCCCTACTTTACAGTAAGTATTATTTTTAATCCTTCCTCACTATCTTACCTAAAGGAGCGTTTTTACACCACATGCTTAATCGAAACCTTCACTCTTCCGAAAAACTACAGCTTCATACTCCTGTCCATAGTTCACAACTCTATGGTAACTCGTTTACTGTACAAACGACTATATGGAACGCCATACCTTTTTCTATAAAATCATCGAAATCTTTTTTAAAGTTACGGTATACAACCTTTTCCTTTCCATGTCTCAGCGCTGCTAGTTAATCGTTTTATTATTACATACTTCATTATCTCACATTATTATTATTATTTGTATGTATATTGTATATATTCTGTGTGTAGGTATATATTATGAATATTATTTTCTATAATAGGTTTACTCTTACACTGCGCCGTATTTTGATGCCATATTATCATATCCTTCCAAAGGTAGTCAGGAAGATATCGCTTTTAGCGATAAGACCACCCATTGTTCCTTGTATATTTATGAATTCTTGTGTTTTGCATTTTTCTTCGGTGTGCAATAAAGAGTTTATCTATCTATAATATGTGGCATGCTGATCTGTAATCTATAATGGCGTCATGTGTGACCTACCGATATCCATTTATATGTATAGATCGTTTGCAATGGTTATAAGACAGCTCATCTGCTTCTGAGAAAATAAACTCGGTTAGTGTCCAATGACAACCTGGCCCGTGGAATGTTCACTACTATGCAAAACATGGGCATGTACCAGATAAAACGAAAAAATTAAGTCTTAGGCTTTTTCTGTTAACTGTACCTACCAACTACCTAAAACTCGTGGCATTAGCTGGGGAAGAAAACTACTTTATTTTTATATTAAAAAAGACATGGGATTGCTTGGGAACCCATGTAGGGAATTTTAAATTTGGAGAACAATAGATTTGGCATTGGTGGGAACGACCCATATGTTTAACGTGCCTCCTAACCACTTAGTTTCCTCACGGATCTACGTACCTACTGATTATGGATCTGAGGATGTCCATCATAGGGATTACAGTCGTGAGCGTGTTTGTTTGTTGTTTTTTAAACACGGTTTCGTATGACAGGGATGGAGTAACAAACAGTTTGTTGTAAGACCAAATTCGTAATGGGCTGTCAGATTGAACATAGCTTCTCCTAGGTCTTTGGCTAAAACTATCGGTAAAAGGCCGTTTCATTAACCGCCACTAAATAAATAAATTTAAAGAGCATTTATTTACTTACACTTAAACAAACAAAGGTATGTCTGTTAGCCTAAATACAATTCTACTACTATTATAAATGCGAAAGTTTGTGAGGATGGATGTTTGTTACTCTTTCACGCAAAAACAACTGAACGGATTTTGATGAAACTTTACAGTTAAATAGTTTACTAGCATCTGCTCACAGCTTCGCCTGCGTGGTGCTAGGATAAAAAGTAGCCTATGTGTTATTCTGATCTACCTCTATAAACTATATTACTGCAAAGTTTCATCAAAATCCGTTTAGTAGTATTTGCGTGAAAGAGTAACAAACATCCATCCTCACAAACTTTCACGTTTATAATATTAGTAGGATACATCAGAATAACACATGGGCTTCTTTTTATCCGGGTACCAAGCGTGCGAAGCCGTGGGCACAGGCTAGTATATTAATAAGTAGGTTATTAAATTAGTAGGTATTTTAAGAAGGTATGTCGTTATGTAAGGAAAAGGTCGAGGACTTGGCCACGCTGTTTTTCAGCCTCACCTACTGATGTAGCTGCTAATATCACAGCTACTACTAAAAAATAAATAATTGGTGAACTTGATCTTTCTGAAAAAGAAGATAGGACTTAATTCCTAAAAAAACAAGCACAGATAACGTAAATACCTAAGTGATAATCTATGGTCTACAATGTTTTAAGACCCTCGGGATAAATGTTTGCATGCTCTGCAAATATTTGTTCCGAATCTTGGTATTGTGGTACCACGGTATTCATACCGGTGGTTACTGATACCCACGACTCAGGGAATCTTCGTGTGGAGTCAGGACTATGTGTGTGTCTGTTGGGTGTTTATTTTATTTTATATAAGTTGTATGTATGTAGTTTATTTTTATATTGGTAATTTTTATCTTAATTTATAATATTATGCTAACACACTACCCCACTCTTTATTACACATAGGTTAGCGGAAAAAAGTGCTATTTAGCATTAAGTTCGCCTCTAAATATATTAGTTCTATCGTGTACAATAAATCATTTTCATCTATCTATCTATACACTATCGGTATCAGTTGAAACTTAGTCAGGCCCTTCTAGTCGTCAGTTGTTTTTCGGATCGTGATTTTTTTTCCAAAACAAAATATACTCTTGAGTCTAGAGTGTACCTACATTAAATATGAGAGTAAATACATTAATAATTCTAGAGTCTAGACGTTGCAGTTATAACTGAGAACAAACATATTTAATGTAAGTATTTAGAAGTTATATGAATTGAAGAAAATTAAAAATGACTCGTTTGCAATAATTAATCTAAATTACGAGCTGCTTTCTTAGACTAAAGTTACCATACATAATGTACGTCACGATTGTTTGCATAAAAATGACGTCACATTTTTTGTTATAAAACAAAAATAAGTTCCAAGTCGGATAGATTATTTTTTCTAGAAACAGGATTGAATAATTACGTAACAAAACTCTTATTATTCGAATGTGAGCAGTCACGTTTGTAAATTTATTCAACTTTTTGCATCAAAAGCAAGTTACGAGTTCCAGTGAAAATAATCTACGTAGGCACCTAAAACTTGAATCATGTTTTGTACGAATATCTTATCTTATTTGATAGTGATGTTTAAGACGGCTTATTGTAAAAATAAAGCAGCGGGGCGTAATAAAACAGATTTCAAACGCAAAGAACTACAGATAATTCCGAACCACAGATAAATTTTTTTGCTCTTACGTCCGAGTGGTCAGATGCAACGGACGTCGCACTTACACATCGACCGGTGCAATATTCGGGTACATAACTATGTGAGTGTTAGATAAAGCTTTGGAATGTGTTACTCTGATATATAAGCAATATTACTGTAAAGTTTCATCAAAATCCGTTCAGTAGTTTTTGCGTGAAAGAGTAACAAACATCCATCCTCACAAACTTTCACGTTTATAATAGTAGTATGATTCTTTTGTTCTACATATACAAATCGAGTTTTGGCACCTAGGCATATTTTTCTCGACTTGTCACCATGAAATGGTGCACAAGTTTGCCCGACTGACCGTACTTTACCTAACGTACAGTCAGTCAGAGCCTACATAACATAAATGTAGATACCTACACTGTAATACCTATTACTTACAATGAATCTAAGTACATTTATATTATGCAAGATATTAGTTTTATAACACGTAACTCTTAGGGTAGTTATGAAGTTTATGGGTATGTTCCTTTTTCTTAAACAAACCTTGAAAACAGTACAATGTCAAACTAACTAGCCAAATTCCAATAACTATTATGCTGTGTATTGTAACATTAAAAGCATTATTTAAACAAAAGTCACAATGGTAACAAAAGACGCCCTATAACTCTCTTAATAAGCCCTTAAACGCCTTGGTTTACAGAAACGGCGACCATTTTATGACGACCGCAACATAGCAAGACCAGACCAGAATTAGACCAGATTATACACATCATCATCTGTATTTCCTGAAAAATACAATATAGGTATATCCAAAGTCAGAGTGAATGTGTAAGTATCTTCTAAACCTTCATGCTCCATCGTCGGCCATATCGTCACTTACCATCAGGTGAGATTATAGCCAAAAACGAAAGTCTACTCTTGATAAAAAAAAACTTAAAATAACTAAGACACTAGCCGATGCGCCCCGCTTGTATTTTAATACTATTTGTTCTTGACGTGTGACTGTTCTGGGAACCGAAGACCCCTCGTTGGATAAATTATTTGAATTTATAGTTAAATTATGATTCACATTGGATCGTAGGTAGGTTACTCACAAAAGTTCACAGACGTCAAAAGCCGGTTGGTATACCGCTATCTATGGTGGATTTATCTATCTGCATAAGCCTGTAGCCATCATTGACGTCAGGCTATTACGGTGGTTACATCATGACGGTTATGAATATCAATAGAACAAAGGCTTAAACAAAGTCTAAGGATATCCTTGAAAGTTGTTTACTGTTCAGTTTTCTTGAAAGTGTTAATTTATATTTCCACCGTAATACACCGTTTACATAAAAGGGTAGAGTATTGCTTCCTTCCAAGATTCTAAAAGTTTCCATCGAATCACATTATGAAAGACGTCATCAATTAGGGCTTTAGTTAGGTAATTGGTGAATTTAATCGGAATTGTAGATAATACATTTTATATACAAGTTTGTAAAAGACCTAACTACTTATACAAAATTTGGCCAGTTCACCACTTTGCTCGACTTAGCGAGTTTTTGTTTTGGTCATCAGTTAGGAGGGCTTTAGTTAGGTAATTGGCGAATTGAATCGGAATCGTAGATAATGCATTTTATATACAAGTTTGTAAAAGACCTACCTACTTTTACAAAAAGTTGACACAATAAAGTTGCGATCCAGTTTCAATCTTAAGAACGTCTGTTTAGATATAAAGTCTTCAATATTCTTATATAAAAATATCTTATATCTTTAATATTTATAATCTTTGATAATAATCTTTAAACCTACGGCTTTTGGATTACATGTCGGGGTACCATTAGGAAGAATCTCTAAAAAGATCAAAATTATAATTGAATAAACTTACCTGGAAATATCTAGAAAACCTGAAGACAGATAAATCTTTTTGCATGCAATATTCAATACCCTGAACAAGAGTTTCACGTGACTATTTCAGGTACACAGACTCCTGAATACTGATTTATACTTTCCTTTAGGAAACGAACACGTGCTAGACTAATATTTATTCACTGTGTTAGGAAAGACACGAAAGGTATTCCGATGTAGCCACAATGTCATGTGTTCTAGAATGAAACTGATTCATAATAGAAATGAGCGTATAATGTATGCGTAGCGTATACGTTCATTTCTATTACCTATAGCATGTGAAATAGATAGATAGAAAGATAGAAAATGCTTTATTGCACAAGATAAAACAAGTACATGGGCGAACTTAATGCTAATTAGCATTTTCTTCCAGCTAACCTAATGAAGAGTGGGTGGTAGTGCTTTTGAGTAATTACCTAAGAGAAAATTGTATTAAATTAAATAACAAGCTACTTTAAATAGGAGTAATCTACATACATAAATGAGAAATAGCGGTACGCCTGTGTTTTTGTCCGCTAAGTTTTAACCATAGCTAGTTTTCTATTTTAATATAGGTATATGAGCATAGTCTCATCTTCCGCTTCCCGCTACACATCTCGTGCATCGCAGCATTGCAATGTTGGTTGACGGGTTTCGCCATCAAATATGACGTTGTAGAGATTTTTCCCGAAATTCTCTCCACGGAATACCCCTAGCGGGGATTTTTAGTAATTTTCCTGAAATTCCCATCAAGCGTGCTACGACGCAGCAGCGTGCAGATGTCTGGAAAAATATTCTGGAAATCTCCTATCCGGTGGAGATTAATTTTAATTATTTAAATCACGAACCAATCAGGAGAAGCAGATAAGTAAAAACTTATCTGCTTCTCCTGATTGGTTCGTTCACCTCGTCACTTTCAATCTGAGCTTGGTCAGTATTCAGAAATATCTTGTGACGGATAGTGAAAGAATTAGTCCATTGAAACGATTCACTGCATTATTCAGAAACAAGAAACTTTATCAAGTTTATGAGGTCTACATAGCCATAAACCTATGCAAAAACTATGCGTAGATCAGTAAGGATATGTTCTTTCTCATTTGAATATTTCCTATGCAGTGTATCCCTACACCTATATTGTAAACTTTCCCATCAAAAATGGCTACAAAAGGGACTAACTCTAATGCAGCGTGTGCCGTAGGTATGCCATTGCATTTTACACTGATGAGGTAATCATGTTATTTCACAAGCTACGCCTCTCAAAACTAGGCACGCTATTGGTTGTAGGTAGAAATGAGTAATTAATTATATCTGTGATTGAAATAAACAAGATAGTGGTAATTCCCCTAGGGCAAAACTGCCAAAAAGACAACTACTACTTTGATTAGTGGACTTTGTCCGCATATAGTTATCATCGTACAAATTATTAAGTAAGTACCTATTCGACTAAATAAAAAATGACTAAACCTACTTAATTATGTTATTCCAAATGCTAGATACCTTGATACTTTGCCTACCTTGACTTTATTTTATTGTACCTACTAGTTTTTTTGTTTACACAAAACTTCGGCTTGCCTACCTATCTATTGCTATACCCTTAGACAGGGTGCATGTGAGATACCTACCTATAAACATTATCTATGTACCTACCATGTGAAGCAATAAATGTATTGAGTATTGAGTATTACTGCACCCCCGGAAATTCTGGAAATCTCATAAAATCCTCTCTATCAGACAGGATAAAATGGAATCAAAAAACGGCTGTGTACGAGTAAACCTAAAACAAAATATAATTATTATTAATATCCAGTTTTGTCAAGTTGTATTTATTTTTCTTATGGTGTACAATAAAGTATTTTACAATATTTATATGTAATATTTTCATACGTTCAATAAAATTTCATCTTCCCACTGCGTATAATATCAAGAAATTGTTTCAATTTAATACGAAACTAACTTTAGAGAAACTAACCCTCCGAATAATTTCACGGCATTCTGTTATTGGATTAGATACCTACTAAGACAAAAACAGATATTAAAAAAAATTATGAGCGTCTCAAAGGCCCAAGATGCTGCGATGAGCATGTAATCCACTGTTAAGAAGGAGGATGCGTTTAAGTGTTTTAATAAATTTATATGATTTAGAGTTTAAAAAATATCCAGCCCCGAATTGACCTTTGATAACTCATACTGTCGATAAATTCTTGTAAGAGGATTATAAAAAGAAGTATTGTTTCTATAGACGAGTAGGGTAAAATATTGGCTTGGTTAGATCTACGGGCACTAGATTTAATATTTAAAGAGAGACAAAAATTCAGGCGAGTCAATAATGGAGTGTATTATTTTTTACAGATAAACTAAATCAAAATACATACGATATGTGTTTGTGTGCGGTTTGAAGAAAAACCCATTCTAGTTTCTTTGTTTCGATTAAGCTAAATCATCAAATACCTAGATTATAGCGTAATCATCACTATTCTGTTTGTTCATTAAAAATGCGAATCACACGTGCCTTTGAAAACGTGACACTTGTCCCATGCTACCTAAAAACACGCTGCAGTATTTTTGTAGAGATAGCTCAGGTTTGCGCGCTGGCTGAATTGTTAGCGAGTAAATCAACCAGCCATCCAACAAGCACTACGAACTAGAAGACGTAGTGTGGGAAGGCCCTTCACTTGATAGACTGATGACTTCTTAAGGTTCGGTCAAACTGACGTGGTGGCGGTCGCGGTGGCTGTGGCGTTGGCTGTGGCGGTAGCTGTGTGACTGTATTGATACAGTCACGCGAATTTTGACAACCACTTGATCGCCACCGCACGGCACCGCGTCTGTTTGACCGGGTCCTTAGAGGTGGCAAGAAGTTGGATAGAGCTGGCTCCAAATTGTTTATCATGGCACTTTTTCAAATGTTTGAATGAATAACAAATTTTGGCCAAAAGCTACTTTCAAAACAGAAAAAAAAATCCACGACGCGATTAAACCTAATTTATCGTAAGAACTTTCCTTAGGTTATACAAAACGTTTGCAACACACAACATTTCAATAGAAAAAAAAACCGAAACAGACGAATTATCAAACAAATTATCTAATTTCGTAAACACAATACATAGGTATTGTGGTATTGTGATGTAGAGGCTCATAAGAGCCTCTACATCATCGTAGAGGGTCTACGAGGCGAACCCTTTTGAAACTTGCCACAAACATTTGCCATTAAGTTTTATTTTTTTCGTGAACCATTATTTTAAAAACAACTATTATTTAAGAGTTAAAAATGTTTATCTAGTGTTGTATTACGAATCTCGCCATTTTTTATATAAAAGAAGCCAAATAAGGCAAAACCGAAGCAAATACCACCGCTTATTGAAATGTGTAATACCAGGGGCATTGGTGCCTTGTCGGCCTGTAATTTCACCGGCACCACTTGAAACTACAACACACAAAGTGTGCATTCTGCCTGGCCAAATAAATACGGTGGTCGTAGGTTGATACTTACTGGACGAACTCTTAAACAAGAAAACAATAAATCCTATTATTCGATACACAATTACTCCTCTCAGAGGATAGTGGAGTAAAGTTTAAATTTAGAATACCAATTTTTATTTTATTTTATTTATTTATTCAGTTATATTAATTGAGAAAGAAGAAGGGCTAAGAAAGGAGTTATTACTGAGAAGACGACTGATAGAGGATGGAGTGGAAGAAGAATCCCACATTACAAGGGGTTCTGCCGATACTACGTAATGTGGGACAAGGATCACTTATTAATGTTTTTAACTAGCTTCTGCCTACGGCTTCGCCCGTGTGGTACCCGGTGTAAAAAGTAGCCTATGTGTTATTCCGATGTATAAGCTATATTACTGTAAAGTTTAATTAAAATCCAACTGTTATAGCGTGAAAGAGTAACAAACATCCATCCTCACAAACTTTCGCGTTTTTAATATTAGTAGGATAGGATGTTAATAAGTTACATAATGTCATAATCTTTGTACTTTATTCCTTTTATTGCTTATCGCGGTCACTTTACCCACTCCCAACTATTTTTAATTGAATTTAGATAACGGATAGTTAACGCGTACTTATTATGTAAAGCGTGATAATCATCGTCGTTATGTCACGATCGTCGCGCAATCGGCTCTTATCAAGTAAAACCTATCGTTGATCGTATTCCGGTTATTCTTTGGTCAGCTTTCTAGGTCAGTGATCAGTTTAGGGTTAGCATTAGACTTTCTAACATGGCTTCGTAATTTATGGCAAATCATCATCAGAGACTAATACTCAGAAAACTAAATCGTATACAAATGAAACAACTGAGCCTATGTAAAGACTACTGCAAACGATCTAAAGATAAGTCAAATGACTATCATTTTACTTTTCGGTGTGGTAGGTGTATATTGATTATATTTATTTTCTACTTTATCATTGTGTAATAGGTACATGTAACTATATTCATCTAGTAGTTTGTATAACCCATTGACCTCTACTCTTGTATTTATTATTACGTGCACTGCCAACCATTTTTGCAATAACATAGATTCCGCTTCATATCAAGGTTGTCTGAAAAATCACTCCAAGACGCATTGTCTTGGATCTGGCTGCATTTCCCCGTTAAATGACGATGCCTAAGAGCCAGCTCTTGGGTCACGCGTCGCTCATTAAAGTATGTAATAGTATGATTATAACGACTGGTGGTGACGCTACTCGTATTATGTGATGGTCAAGGACAGCAGACGAAGGATCACGTGTAGAAGCCGATTACTGTCTAATTGGCTGAACGGGCGATAGGACAATGCGATGATACAACCTTTGTTTACAAAATCGAAGCACGACTTGGATCGTACCTCGCCTTTTACAGAGTGCTGCTGTGGTCCATTGCCGGTGTTGTGATTGATCGAATGTGAATGAATGAACGAAAATACTTATGGTGTTTGATGTTACAAGAAAATAACAAAAACATACTTTATAAAACGAATTCTCACTACTAATACTGTGATTGTCACTTGTTGCCACTATATGCACATATAGCAACATTAGCATTTATTTCAGGCAACAGGGTTAATTATATAAACAGGGACCATAGCATAATTAGTAAATGAAGAAATAGATTTATCTAGCATGTAGTGACTGCGATGTGACCGCGGCCACACAGCTCCATCCGTATTGGAGGGTTATTCCCCAAATCCCCTCTGAAACTCCCTTAGGGGGGCAAAGACAACTCTAATTTTAAAAATGTGCAGAAACCCCCCTTATCACTTTTTCTTATTCCACGTTCCCCCATTTAAATATTTGACTTAGTGGGGAAAATAGAACCCTAATGTAAAAAATGTACAGAAATCCCCCTCATCATTTTGGCTTATTCTTTTTTCCCCACTGAGAAAATCTGAACCAAATCTGAAGCAATATTCGTTTGTAACGACAACAGCTTAGGAAGAAAGGTGTACAATTGGCGACCGAGAACCGTACGATGCAGTATAGAGAAGCCTCCTAACCTGATGAACTGATGATATATCAAACGCTTTGTGAAGTCGGTGAATGGAAGGGGTCCAAATATATATGGTGGTCAGCCATAGCCCTCTGGGAGGCATATCCAGGTGACTTTTACAGGCTAATGATGATGAATACTAACTAGCAAGCTTATTACATAACTAGCTACAAGAAAAATAATGGAAAGTCGCTTTCCATGAACTTGCTTACCCACGGTAAAAAGCGTAGTATAATGAATGAATGAATGAAAATACTTTATTGTACACCACGAGATAACAAAATAAACAAAAACTTAATATAACTAAAAGTACAATGGGTGGCAAGTATGTTGTATGTATATGCTATGTATAAGTTATGTAGCTAAGTACTTATTCTATTGTATCAAAGTGTTGATCAGATTAATAATTGGCTTAGCAAGTCGCGTGAGCCTTTTTGCCTTGACCGTGGCTCACGTTTCGCAATTCAGAACTTGGTAATATTCCACCCTGTAGGTACATTGTGTTTACATTTGTATGTATTCCTGTATTATATTCTTTGTAATTACTATTATTAGAAGGTAGGTACAGTGCGATTGATTTCTCCCATTACCATTGTTGGCTTTTTGGAACTATGAGAACTACCTACTTGCTTTAGCTTCAAGGACCAGCAAGGCGTGTTATGAATGCTAACGTTTTAATATTTTTTTAGATAGATCGAAATATCAAATTCTTTTTTGAGATATTTAAGCGTTTTCCTTTGAAAACGAATAGTCTAAAATTAAAGTGAAAATTAAATTAATTGTGCTAAGAAAGCATCGCATATAAGATTAGAATAAAATATCATGATTACTTTCCTACATTTAAATAAAGATAAAGATAAAATTATTAAATCTTAAACAATGGTCTAGTAGGCACAGTGATGTTATATACAATATGGAATGATAATTTTATGTATTAGGTACCTTGGCGAGCTCTGTTCCCCGCACTAGGTAGAGACCTAATAGAGATTGAATCTGTGTTGCGGAAAATATCTTCTTATTTACGATAGGTATTTTTTTACTATCGACAGACAAATATTGTGTTATTGTCTGTCGATTGATTGATTTTTTTGTAAACAGACGACAATTTAATCATCAATTTATAAAGCCATTTTGAGAGGAATCATTTTTTTTCGCTCACTATTTTTTATTTCAGCTTGATGTGTGCTGATGTACAAATACAACACCAACCAATTTGGATGAAATTTTGAACAGGTTCATGATCTATAACCTACTATAATATTATAAACGCGGAAGTTTGTGAGGATTAATGTTTGTTACTCTTTCACGCAAAAACTACTAAACGGATTTTGATGAAACTTTACAGTAATATAGCTTATACACCAGAATAAATCATAGGCTACTTTTTAATCGGGTACTACGCGGGCGAAGCCGTGGGTAGAAGCTAGTATATAATACATCATGAATTCTTCCTCCCAAACAAAGTGGATAGAGCCGTGGGCAGAGGCTAGTAAGTATATATGTATGGTGCGGAAGCATAGCTTTTTCGTGACGTGCGCTGAATGACCTCCACTATAGTTAATCTCTGATATAAGTGATTAAGCTGATAATGCATAGTTATTGATCGCGCGACGTGACATAATATGGTGACTATAACTTTTTACATCCTACTACTATTATAAATGTGAAAGTTTGTGAGGATGGATGTTTGTTACTCTTTCACGCAAAAACTACTAAACGGATTTTGTAGAAACTTTACAATAATATAGCTTATACATCAGAATAACACATAGGCTACTTTTTATCCGGGTACCACGTGGGCGAAGCCGTGGGCAGAGGCTAGTAATTACATATAAGTACGTGTAAATGAATACTTTTTAAACATCAGACAAGACAGTGTTGATATAAATTGTTATATTTCTTCATCAGCTTTTATTTATTATGATTAAATAGAGAGTTATTTGGCGAAAATCGGCTCCAGCTGCAAATGAGTTTTCTCTCAAACTCAAAGATAAGGTTCATGTCAAAAAGTGTTGCAATAAAACAGTTTTCTTAAAAAACAACAATAAAACAATGTTGCAAAACTACAGAACGTTTCACGTTTTACGTTCCACGTGATCTAATTAATAGGATTGTACAACTAATACATGCTGATAACAAAAAAATGCTCGGATTTCATATAAATTGGCTCAAATTTAAAATTGTAAAAGGTTCAATTTTTTTATCTACTTGTTTTTAAAGTAGATAAAAACACACGCAAAATTTATACACGCTTTGCAAATAGATTATTATTCTCAGTATCACGGTATATCTTACGTTGGAATCCATAAATTCGTTTGGGTTCCAGGCACGGGTTAAGTATGACAACAAACCACGCGCGAAATACAAAACCCACCTCCGGCAAGAATCGAGCAAGAATATGGCCCGTTTTCATTCCACCTCTCCAATGTCGTAACCGTTACAACTAATCTTATCAATGGTGATGTAATTTTAGGTTAATCTAACTGGATAATGAATGAGGTTTTATGCTGAGCTAACATATAAATGGAGCAGTATAAAGTACTTTGGTGATGCAATGCCCATAAATGGTAAAAATAAATGAATGACATCTAGATACAAACATTATAACAATGTTATCAGTTATACATTTGTACAACATACTAAAAATTAATTTATTAGCATTACGGTATCTGGTAAAGAGCTGTTCAATCCACTAGAATCTTCTTCTACTCAGTTCTTAAGATTGGTAGATAAACTCTTCATAAACGTGATTTAAGAAATCTCTATTTAAATCCCGCTTATCAGCCTGTTATCCTACTCACTCAAATGTCTGGTGGCTAAATCTATTGTTTTAGCCGCCTGCTGTGCAAAAGGTGCGGATTTGATTCCCGCAGAGGGACAATTTTTTGTCTGCTAGATGCTTATTTGTTTATATAAACAATAGCGGGACATGTAAGGCAGAACAATAAGGCCTCCCGCTCATTACCCTAAAGTGCTTATAACGCCATCTATAGTTTACTAAAGCTAAGTGTAAGTCACACTTAAGGTCCAGTCAAGCTTATAGTATTTTTTGTAACACATAAATTATTTGTTATATTGAGTGTTCTATTTTCTAATCAAAATAAAATCAAGCAGAGATTGCCTGATTCTACGCTCTTACACTCGCAAGGAATCGGCGTATATTCAGTTAATTTTTTTACATACAATATATATATTGTTTGACGTTTCTATATCATCCTTATGATTTCAATGAATAAAAACCTATTGACTTTATGGAAGTTAAATCCGATTTAAGTTATCTCAAGACAGGTCGTGGTTCCTAAGAATATATTTTAAAAGACTGAAATTCTAGCAGCAGTTCAGCCTTCAGGTTGTCTAATTGAGAACTTCATCATCTCCAGGATATTATCACGTGATATAGTTTCATATTCTGGGCTCAATTGCCCACCAGCAGCTTACAAAATATTTTGCAAGTTGCGGATAAGTATACTTAATAGAAGTGATAAGTGTTAGGTGTACCATTAATCTGCAAGATACCATTTTGTCTGCAAGGGTCCGAATCCTTGGGCATTTCGACTTGAGTCTCTGCAGCGCCCCTTGTTGTTTACTACTCTGACTGGAGTACCGACTTTTGCAGATATAAGTCTCGTACAGACAATGCACTTACCCATTACTACACACTTAGGTACTCCGAGTCCGCTATGGTGTAATTACTGCAGGATATTATCGTGTGTTAACATTAAATACGCTATGTTGTACTAATATGAATACTGTTAAGAAATTTGGGACGATCGCAATCACTTAAAACTTTATTTTCCCCAAGCGTAAACAGAGCAGTTTCGTACATACCACGTCCGTGACGACAAACTTTTTAATTGCTCAAATAATAAAAAAATATATAGGCAATTTGAATTTTGTAAAGTTTCAGTTTAAAACTTTCCGCGTAATTTTAGGTCACGTGGAAAGAAAATTTCTAAGGCAAGAGTCTTTAGTAAGTTAAAAAAAGGTTGTATGGTTTTATAAACTGGAAAAGTTTTCTTTTGAAACGAGCTACGCAGAAAGAAACGTGACCAGTAAAAAAGGAAAATATTAAATTTATTATTTGCTCAGCTAAGTCTTGGTAAGGTTTCAGTTGAAACATAGTATTGTTTCAAAGCGGTCGTTAGGTACCTATGTAGTTTGTAAAGTTTTCTATACACTCTATATTGTATCCATCCATTAATCAGTTGGTTATTTTCCGTTGTTTTTCATAATTATGGTACAAATATTTTTTTGTCTGGTCTTCGCTCGGTCCTGAAATTTCCAGCTGTGGATGAAGAATGTATTTAATCTCAGAAATCTTTACTAGGTTTAGGTAAATTAAAAATATAAATTCTTAAACCACCTGATGGTTAAACCGGTTAACAGGTGGCTCAAAATCGTTCGTCAGGGCTTTCGTCGTACTTTGTCCAGCATTGTAGTTTTACAGATTGTTGACAATGATGCGATAATGATATGTGCTTTTGTCGTTTTACGAAAATGATATAAATATTTTTGCTCAGTGAATTTTGATAACCCACTTCAGCGACTGTCTTGTGTCTGGTGCCGAGAGTTGTCAAAGTAAGTAGTTGTAAATGTATGTATTATAAACATACATACATTTATTTATAATTTTTTGTCTTTACATTTTAGGAGGAAAAGCTTTTAATGAACCTGCCAGTTTCATTAAATGCTTTTTTTACATACTGTACATAAAATAAATATAAATCAATAAATTTAAATATCTATAAACCTGTATATCATTGATATATTAATATCATATTTGTAAGAAAATAAAATAAACTTCAAGGTGATAAGGGCGATTGCCTCATTTCTTAAATATGTAGCACCGATAAAATGCAGCTTAGTCACGGCAGTGAAATCTGGGAAAAACCTACGTTTTGATAAATACAGTAGGATTAAAAAATCCTCATCCATACTCAGTACCTATGCATATTCGCTTACACAAACCGATGGCATACGCCTTAGAATTTCGGTTCTAAAACATGCCGAAACATGCCACGAAAGTTTTATTCTCCGTTTTGAATACCGTTACAGTAGAATTTAACTATAGTGTACCTAGTTAGTTAAAGTTTTCAATAAACAGTTAGTTAGGTAACAAATTGTACAAATGACAATTTGAAAACTTATCGATATAAAGAAAATTCTGAAACTCTGCATAATTAACGTGATGAATAGGAAACGTGATGACATAATAATGCTCCCAGCACATTTCCTTAAACTTCCTCTGCAATACTTTTGTCGAATTACGCGCTCGAAGTTGGAAATTAAAATGTTTACAACACTTTACTAACGTAATTTAATGCCATAATATCTTTAGTTGTCACATCCGATACGCTTTTAGAATTAAAAAAAATTGAAGAACATTTTAGAAAATAGTTATTACGCACAGAACTTCTAATTGGAATAAAATTATTATGTCATCTACTTAAGTTTACTCTCGGATTAGTATTAGTAGGTCGGCTTAGATGTAGGTAACTTTTATTTCACAAACAACAAGGTTAAAGATTCTCTACGTCACACGGAAGCCTCACTGCAGGCGCTTATTTTAACGTCTTCCACCTTCCCCGATGGCTTGGCTATGATACGTGGTTCTCTGCATAAGTCGCTAAACAAATCGCTATATGCGCCGGTAGCTTATAAGTTGGCAGCAGATCGCTTCGCTCCACGCCAGACGACTTGCGAGGGCGAAGTCTGTCCCGTAATATATATAATTACATTTACACCTTTCATACTTAAATTTAATATTTGAAAAATGATCTCATATTCATAACGCCCCTAGAGCAAGACTATACGTTTGTCTAACTTGGCATCTTGCAAGGCGTTGAGTAGAAGGTATCTTAGTAGTCTCGTAGTGCAAGTCGCGATCACTCACCCTGATGAAGACTCTCGGAATGAGTCGAAACTTAGTCGGTGCCTTCACCGATAGTGCAGTACGTGAAAATTCCCGTTTTTACAATATTAATAGAAGGTATCTTTTTATGTGACCATTGGACCATCTTATTTATGGTATCTTTTTTAAATGGTCATTGGGACATTGCATGGAATGCAATGTCCCAATGACCGTGTAAGATGATTATTAAAAATCTTACACGAAGAATCACCTAAGAATCCGTGTAAGATGATTCTTCGTGTAAGATGTTTTCACACACTTTCAATCATAAACTGAACTTATTTGTATGTTTTGTTTATTATTGAAAGTGCGCTTCAGTGCGCTTATATTCTAACTCTAGTTTTAATAATCTAGAGTAATAATATAGATGCAAACCGACCCACAGATCCAAGCTTGTTTCACAGATGTGACATTGTAGTAATCTGTGGTTGCTTATAGACTAAACGTTACGTAAGCGACCTTGGTTACGTAACCCACGTGTAAGCACGAGGCGTGTGCACGTGAATCGAAGTCGTATTATTTAAAAAAAAATGTTGCATTTTTGCCCCCTTTCGGGTTACATAAATCCAAATTTATCCGAATTGTCCGGTTTTAATGAATGAGAGAGATTTTGAGTTATGGGGGGAAAAGGAGGAGAAATGAAATAACAAGTCATGTGGGATGTCATATACCTAGCTCTTAAACAATCATTTAGTTGATTTGGAAAGAGAGAGGATATGGACACTGGTTCTCCACCACTGTGCTCCATGAGAGTCACAAAATTTGAGTCTTCGCCGAAGGACCGCGCGTTCCTCTGAACCCAGTATAGAGTAGCGTCATTATATCTCGCAGATTCTGATTTTCAGGAATTTCCTTGGAGTTCAAGTTTTACATAGTTTTAATAATGAACTATCCTCCCGATATTATGTTATATAATCTAGTAGCAACGTACCAATCCTATCATTTTTACCCGACTGCCCAGAAGGAGGGTAATGTTTTTCGCATGTATCTATGTATGTATGTCTATTCTACGAACCGCCATATTCAATTTCCGACAAACCAAAAATCCATCAGCTTATCCTGTAGCATAAACGGTTTGATGGATTTTGATAGATAAATATAAATTGAATTCGTCTTAGCCTAGAGAGTAATATACGATATATATTCATATTGTAAAAACGGGAATTTTCACGTACTGCACTATCGGTGAAGGCACCGACTAAGTTTCGACTCAATCCGAGAGTCTTCATCAGGGTGAGTGGTCGCGACTTTGTCCTTCCGCGTCGTGCGTAGTGAACGGCGGTGCACTACGCGGTTTTTGGAATAAAATACGATATGTAATTTGTTATAAAATTTTATAAAGAAATCCTACTAATATTATAAACGTGAAAATTTGTGAGGATGTTTGTTCCTCTTTCACGCATAAACTACTGAACGGATTTTGGTGAAACTTTACAGTAATATAGCTAATACATCAGAACAACACATAGGCAATCATTTTTATCCGGGTACCACGCGGGAGAAGCCGTGGTCAGAAACTAGTATTTAGATAACCACGCTTAAGACTGCAGTCGGGTGTTTATTATTGCTTGTTAAATCCTACTAATGTTATAAATTCGAAGGTATGGATGGATATTTGTTAACAAAGGTAACTGTAATGTCCGGGTACACACGGATGAAGCCATGAAAATAAGCTATTACTCGTACTACCGTGAATAAAACCTTACAGTAACACACAATTTCTGCCCCCACACTAGGATTTCTTGATACCACAATAAACCCAGACTTTCATCAAATATTTTTAAATCATGTAATTATTTGATCCGCTGGGGGAATCAAACCCACCTTTCGTGTATACTAGCCCGCCGCGCTAACAAGGTCGTCAAGGGCAGACAATAAAAACAAGACTCAACAGGAGATTAGACTTTGAACTTGAAGGTCTTGTTGGAATATTTTGCTTATTATCTAACCTCTAGATATTGCAATTCTCTATCATCAAATATATCGGAAAATAACGCGACTGTTGAATAGAGGCCATTCGGGGAATGACCTTATTAGGTATAGGAAATTCTGTATAGGTATAACTGCTCTTTGAAATGCATGTTTATGCAAGATACGTCCTATTTTTTGACATAATTATTCATCATCATCTTACTAATATTATAAACGAGAATGGTTGTGAGGATGGATGTTTGTTACTCTTTCACGCAAAAACTACTGAACGGATTTTGATGAAACTTTACAGTAATATAGCTTATACATCAGAATAATATATAGTATAGTATTTTTATCCGGGTACCACGCGGGCGAAGCCGTGAGCAGAAGCTAGTTATTTATATGCCTTTAACACGACTGAAAAGTACCATACATGAGTATAAGTACCTTAATTAAGCGATGACTTGACTTTTGGCCCTATGAATAGAATATCTTTATGACGCTAAACTGGGGATTTTTACCTTTTGAATATGTAATGATTCTTCTTTTACGTAAGCAGTGGTCAAGTAAATTTTTACCTGATTTTATGGGACAAAGTTTAAGAAATAACCTTTGGCTTAGACGTCCCTTCTTTTCCAGACTTGCGGTCTAGGAAAACCCGTATATTATTTCGTATGTGGTTATTACTGGCGGCTACAGTGTGTTTTTAGCAGTTATGACAAATTTTCTGCCTGTTGGTTTTGTGTTATCGGGGTGTTATAGTGCACCGACGCGGGGATTTAGAATCGATCCCCATTAGGTTCCCTGTCGGTATAAATTGTGGAAATGTTAAATTTGTGCCAAGTAGACTTTATGACTTTATTCTATAGATACTTGAAGCAGGCGTAACTTTTCGGAAATTCATTCATAGTTAGTAACAATCCGTTATGTGTATGACTCTCTCTCTTCGTAGGTCAAACACAATGAAGAACGATTTCACACTTGACGACCTCTGTGGCGCAGTGGGTGAAAGCCCGCCTGAGACGCAGAAGGTTGCGGGTTGGATTCCGGCTGTGGGACAAATGTTTGTATGATTTGCAAATATTTGTCTGGGATCTAGGTGTTTTCTATTGTATAATATGTATGTATTTACAAAAAAGTATTAAAGTATATATAACAGTCATGTACCTCTAGTTCCCATAATACAAGCTCTGCTTAGTTTGGTGCTAGTTAGATGCTGTGTAAAACCTTCTTTAGAAAATAGCTTTATATGTCGTTTCTACCTATAGGTTTTGTGTCTTATAGGTGTATCCTTGATTTTAAATACCATCCCCAATGAATTTTTGAATATAAAATTCATGTTTGCCATGATTGATTTCATACTAAGAATTTCATTTTAGGATGGCAAAATGATGAAAGGAAGGAGCCAAAGATCGGGGGCAACAGGAATAACCCAATTACTCTATTATGTTTACTGTATGGTGTACAATGAAAATATAGATACATCTATCTATCAAAAATAAGTTGAAATAAATTAATAATAAACTGAAAATGTTCTTTATGATCCTTATTTTTGAAATGTTTAAAATTTATTAAGCATTTACACACTAATTCCTAAAAAAACACAATACCAACATACCAAAATACTCGCTAATACTTGTACCTTCTGATAAATTAACACGGATATTTTTACATTTACAATGTTATGATAACATGATACCTAATGTTTCAGCTTTGCGACTACAATGTCGCAATATTTTTTGAATGAATTGCGCAGTCTGCTCCACAGACACAATAACACCTTATCAAGATCGTGATAAGGTTTTATATTGGATCAACAACGGTTCGACGCATTAGGGTGAAAAAACATTGCACTTATATAAGTATATCTATTTTATTTATCGGATAATTACGAACTTGGCGTCCAATTTTGTTTTCCAAGAATTTTTGGCAGGTCTCATACAACTTGCTTCTCGAGTTACTGCATCGGTAATCATTATTACCTACGTCACGGTGGAATACAAGTACCTACCAACTTTTATTTATAATTATCAAAATGTCAACGTAACAACTTCAATTTTTAGTTTTTCTCTTTGTTGTCTGAACAGAAAACAAAAAGAAGTAATAGAACTTACTTGGGAAAACGCTGACGCCATTTCTATTTCTACCGACAAGTAGTAATGCTTGCATTGTTGTGTTTGTGTAAGGTTATGGATGCTAGGTATGTTCTCAAACGAGACTGGTCAAATGCTTGCCTGTTCCGGGGAAATCGCTAGCTTATTAATGATTTATAAAAAAAACCGGGGAAATTACAGGTGTCAGGCATGTGAGACGTTTCGACTTTGATTCTATGGTCTTTGGTGTTGTTTATGTCATAATTAAATGACGGTAACCATATACCAAATAACCTTGGAAGGTTCCAAATTGGATTTACCTACATTATTATTTGGTAAATCCATTTATTTGAATGCATTTCAAAATTGCCTATCTGATCCCTGATTTGCAGATTAATTGCTTATCAGAAAAAAAATACTTTAAGTAAAGTATTTTTTTTCTGATTCTGATTTTTTTTTAAACTAATTACTAACATATTTTTAATAATTAATTATTCATTGATAAAGTCATAAAGTGCTATCTAGGTAATATTAAAAAATATGTTTCCATCAGAATCTTTAGACCTGAGGTCGAATTCTCGTAATTAATTTACAACTAAGTCTCTTTATAATTTTGTGTCAGTCTATTTTCGATCCAATTTCAATTTGAATTTTGACGTTTTTATAACGTTTTTAATTAATATAATATTGGTCAGGCTTGGTTGTGAGGAGTTATACCTACTTACTACTGCAAATGTAGCTTTACTGCTGCTTGTGTCACGATAAGAGTAAAATAATATTGTCTGGTAGATATCGCTTTTAGCGATAAGACTACCTATCCATTGTTTGTTTATAAATTGCTGTGTTTTATTGTGTACTAAGTATCTAATAGTTCTCCTATCTTATAAATAATGTGAAAGTATGGATAGATGTATGTTTGGATGTTTGTTGCTAAGAATCTACATAGCGGTTCATTACCTAGAGACCTAGTTAGTACATTTACAACTTTTTATTCTGGTACCCCTCGGACAAAGCCGTAGCCAGAAGCTAGTAATATTAACAATGTTACAAGTATCTAACAACTTATTAATATTATATCAAAAGCTTTGTTTTTCAACCTCAAAACAACCTAGTGAGTAATCGTTCGTCGCTCTTGTTTTATCAAATTCGATAAATGATTTCGTAATCAATTATTCGCAATAACAGGATGTACTAAAGCCGAACACGTGAGATCAGAGAAATAATAATAATATAAGTTATTCACACCATAGGTTATACATCGATAACCTATGGTGTGAAGACGTGGACACTCACAGAACAAGTCCATGATTGCACAGCGATCTATGGAACGGACAATACTCAGAGTTTCTCGAAAGTATAAAATCCGTAATGAAATTATACGACAGAGAACGAAAGTCATCGACATAACTCAGAGGATTAGCAGGTTGAAGTGGCAGTGGGCTGGTCATACATACATACATACATACATGTAGTCACGCCTGTTTCCCGGAGGGGTAGGCAGAGACCAAGGATTTCCACTTGCTACGATCCTGGCATACCTCTTTCGCTTCATTCATCCTCATCAAATTCTTCATACAATCTCGGCGGTTAAGTGTATTTCTGACCTGGGGGGGGCTGGACAAATACCACTTTCTGTTGACGTTAACGCCAGCGGAAAGATAAAATTGTATAGAAATTACATTTGCTGCGGAAATGTAACGTGACATTTCCATACAATTTTATCTTTCCGCAGACGTTAACGTCAACAGAAAGTGGTATTTGTCTAGCCCCCCTGGAATTTCTCTAGTCTGGCTGGTCATATATGCCGAATAACCGACAACCACCGGTGTAGGTAAACAAGTTCTTGAGTGGAGACCGCGTCTGGGCAAGCGTAGGGCGCCCCCCGACTAGTTGGAGCGATGACCAGCGGACGGAAGTAGAAGAGAAGAATACCGGACTCAGTAGCACGTATGCCTTTGTCCAGCAGTTGACTGATGTTGTCCGATGATGATGATGATGATGAAGTGACAATTTACTGAAAAAAGAACTTGCTTTAATTTGCTCGCTTTTTATAATTGTGATCCATTTAAAAGTGAAAGTATGTTTTCAAAATCGTATTAGTAAACAATGAACAAAATAAATAAATAAATTACCAGTAGAAAAAAAAATTACACAAACTCCAACGAATAATCTATGAAGCTATAGGAGAAAGTACACCTAGGTATGTTTTAAGGCTGTAGCCAGGTAAACGCTGTAAGTTGTTATGACTCATACATAAAGCCTACTTCCGAAAGAAAGTTTGACTCATCAAAACACTAAGAATAAATGGATTCTTTACCAGGAAACTCCATGAAGTTCATTCATCTTGATTCACACATTATTTTACGCTACCAAAAATAAGATGACTCATACTTTTTGTGCCAAAAGCTACAGCGTTCATTGGTAGAATCATCGCTATTTCGTTTATGTTTTTAGAGTTCCATTGCAAAATTGCAAAAATGGAACCATTATAGTTTCGTCATATCCGTCTGTCTGTCTGCATGTTGCCGATTCTCGGTCAGTTTAAAGTATATGAAGATATAAGTTTCTTAACCCAAAAACAGGAATCAAGAAATAAAATTATAAATGCATTTTTTCGTGCACCCCCTTGTTCTACATATAACGTAGGGAATGATTTTTTTCACTGCACCCTTCCTTGTGAACGATTTCTCTTTATATCACTATGAGGTTTCGTCAACTATTTTTGATTTTAAGATCTCATCCAGGAAATGTAAGGCTTGAAAGTAGCAAAAGAGGCGTTCCTCTAACTTTTTAACCTTGAGTCCTAGAAGTATGAAACTAAGTTTATCGAGTAGCTTTTAATAGGGACTGTTAATTAGCTTGATTGATTTATAATTATAACTTTAGGACTTACGAGTACCCTAACATAGTGTTTCTGGACACGTTTTGGGCACTCAGAGTCAGTGACGCAAATATCTGTATGGTTGGTATGGTAACGTTGTACATAAATAAAAACAACAATCACTTCAATGTTACCATTCTGTCTTAGTATGATATTTTTCTAAAATATAAACATTTTAGAAAAATATGTATGAACAGTATGTCAGAGAGTACAAACAACGCAAAACTAATTATAAAGTGGTTATTTAAGTCACGTAGGTACGAATCTTTTTCCAGAACTATTAACAATTGACGTAAATTCGCGTTTATATGAAAAGTAATGTTAGTTTTTTTTCTCTTTCATATATTTTTTATCAAGCGTTTGACTCATAATTTTACAATTTTTTGACTATCAAACTGGAAAATATAGACCGGTTAAAACTTGTTCTGAGGGGTTATCTTTTTATCAACAGAAACTGAGAATCAAAGCCAATTCGGTAATGTTGGGTGTGTCCTTCTGCGTCATACGACATACCCACTGGATGTTTTAATTGATGACGCAAGCCATGTACTGCCCGCTCGTAACAATCATCTATATTATACTATAAGCAATGTTCATTTACCTTTTTTATTATAACATAGGATATACCTCACAGTCTGAACTTGTTGATCTGTTGAACTTGTGTATACCTGTAGTTACTGTACCTATATGATATGACACACAGATCACATGATGGAGGCAAGTGGCATGATCCGACTAAATTACTTTATTATTTTTTAAATTTAAGACTATAAATAAATAAATAAATAATGCTGGACAATTCTCACACAGCATCATCGAGCCCCAAACTAAGCAGAGCTTGTATTATGGGAACTACATGACTGATATACTACTTATATACTTTTTTTTGTAAATACATGCATATAAACGTTGAAAACACTAAAAACACTATTAAACTATATTAGCATATAATGTTTTGCTGTCGTACACGTAAACTTATTAGGTAGGAAAATAGTAAAATTCACAAAACATTTATTTAATGTTGTAAAATTGTATTTTCCAAACTTTCGCTATCAGTTAAAATAATTATTGCAATAGCCGTGGCATGTGTCGGTAAAAGCGATAGAAACCTATATAAAATTTATAATTATGTTGTTAAATATTTAGTCAGGAAAACACTGGGTTTATGTAGTTTACTTTGGCTCAGTAAAGGGGTAATAAATACGTCCCAACGGCCGTTGTGGTGACCGTTTCAGCAGGGCCATTGGGAACCATCCATTCACCAACTTCTCGCGACGTACCATCCATCACTATCTACAATGTAAGCAAATCATTAGTTGGGTGGACGGCACTGCATCTTCCGTTTCAGAAATCCAAAACTCTAAGTTAACGAGTAAAGAAATAAACTAGTAATCTTAACTATAAGTTTTTCTTTATCGCATTTACCTTTTTTTATTATTTTCCCGACGTTTCGCCTGTTTGCAACGGTCGTGGTCACGGGGTGAATATAAAAAATACATATGCGTTTATGAAAAGTAAACGTGATAAAGGCCCGTAAAAACTTATAATTATGTTAACTGATTGCAAAAGTTTAAAAACTAGGAATATGTTTGTAAATAAAGGATTGTGATAGAACTGATTGGAACGCAATCAAGATATTCGAGTTCAATAATTCATTTTATCTTTTGGTAAAAAGACCACAAACATACGATACACTAGTTTAAGAGTCAATTTTAAAACTCTACATAACCATAATAAGGGCTAAAATACATTGCAATTGTTTGAAAATATGTAATTCCGGTTCTAAAGTCTATATCTACCTACATCATGATTTATTTGAATTGTAAGTTATGGGTGCTTCGTGTCCCTAAAATTATTATAGCCGCCTATGTAGGCAAAGTTTTAGATATTTATTTATTTTACTAAGGGTAAGTAAATCCTACTATTTGTATACCTAATTATTTAACAATTACATTTTTTGGACGAAAAACATATCTAGCGTTTACATTTCCAGAATAAAAGCTTGAATTATTAAAAGATAATAAGGAAGGAATATATTTGTTCATACAGCTATATACACGTAGGTATATAGGTACAGATGAAAGAGCTAGCTATCTAAAGACATTTGCAAATGATCTATGGATAGCTCAACTGATCCAGATCACTACCAGACGCGTCCAGGTCTAAATATAGACTTTTGGTTTAGAGTTGACTTTATTACAAAAGCAGATTTTTCCGAGGTCTAACTAAACCCAACTAAAACTCGGGACTACGTGTATCATTCAATCATTCACTGACAACAGCCAATGATCTTGGACTTTGCATGCTCCAAACATCGATAACGTTCCATTCCTTCAAGAATCTTGAATAAAATGACTTGCTTTATTACTTACGTCATGATTTTATAAAAGGTGCCAGTTATTAAAACATATGATTATTTATTTGCCTCGATAACCAGTCAGCTTATTATTAAAATAAACAGTAACACTCTCTGAAAATAAAATCAAATATATTTTTACTAAGAAGTTTCCGGTTACGATTATTTACTTGAAATGAAACGTAAGCGACTAAGGCGCTAAAATGTCCTTTTTCAAAATCGCAACAATCAAAATCCATATCGTCAATCAAATTCAGGTCTATTTTCAAGCTAAGTCGTTTAGGAAACACAAAATAATAACAGATAAGTACGAATTATCGAAGGTGCACAAGCAATTACATTCAAATCTCTAAAAAGACATGACAGATTTAGCTAAAACCAGAGATAAACTAGGGGGCTGGCTGATTTTATTATAAACCACAAATAGACCGCGGTTTTTGGCTTAAACCTCGTTTCGTAATAACAAATTTCTAAAACCAGAGTATAAACCCGAGTTTTTTCTTAAACTTGACTTAAACCACGTTTCGTAATGAGACCGAATTTGTTTATAGATTATTATCTAAGATAATATAAATCCTGCCGGAGCTATTCCAATATTGTTTTAAGAGGTGCAATACCTTTGACACTTATGATAATAAAATGATCTAGATAAAAATCGAAGCAAGTGTAGGTACAATTTTAATCATTTAATTAACAAATATTCCTGATATGGGATAAATTTTAGCTGATCATGCAAACATTTGTCCCGCAGCAGGAATTGAATCCCCACCTTTTACGCTTCTAATCGCAAGCCAGCACCCCGCTACCCTTTTACTCAGTTTTGTATTATTATTTTTTAACCTTTATTACACAATGAAATAAGAGTGTACAAAAGGTGGACTTAATGCTAAAAGCATTTTCTACCTGATTTCCAGAAACATATATACCTACCTACTATAAAACATTGTATTGGGCTAGACCTAACGTGACATATTTACGGTAAGCCTCGTTAAAAATTTATCACAAAAAGGTAATGGCGTCGTTAAAAACACTTATCAAAATAACAAATAATCAGTACCTACTTAGTATTCGAATACAAAACAATGTCATAATAATCTAAAAACATGAATTGATTGCAGAGCACCGTCATCCATAGCTAGTTACGAGTATTGTACTTCCTTTAATGGACTACCTCTACTTGATATCTTCACAGATCTGCATACTGAGCATGGATTGAGGATTTCCATCATGGAGATAAGGTCGTGACCGTGTTTGTTGTAATAGTTTGACCATATCATAGAAATAGATAAAGAAAAAGATAAATATAAAAAGATCATAATCAAATCATAGACACAGAATGCTTTGTCTATGAATTTTACGTAGAAATTAAAAACAATAATTATAGTAGCGTAGATACAAACTGCAGAATGCAAACAATGTACAAAGTGTTTACTAAACGGGCCGCCATTGTCTATTATAGTGACCCGGTAAACAGCATTGTATCGAATTGTATCACTTGTTAAAATACTTTGGTAATGACATATTAAATCTACTAGATCATTATATCTGAACGATTTCACTGACTAGGAACACGAAAGACAAATAGAAAGATAAAACTAGTTATTCCACAAATCTCCCCTGAGAAATCCCCTTTAGGGAAGAAAGTGAACTCTAATGTTAAAAAAGTGCTGAAATCCTCCTCATTATTTTTCTCATTCCACTTTTCCACCCTAAAAGAATTGCCTTATGGGGAAAACAGAACTGCAATGTAAAAAAATGTACAGAAATCCTCCTCATCATTTTGGCTTATTCTACTTTCCCCCTTGAGAGAAGAAAACTTGAACTTGTACTTATTTCTCTGTATTATTTATATAACAATATCACGAGCAATACGACCTTCGGTTTACCAGTGTTATCTTTCTGTAGGTACTCTCTTGATACCCAAGACACAAAGTCACGCTTAGTTTGGGTCTCGTTAGAAATTCAACTTAGTATCTAGTACCTATCCTATCTGATTATTCTGTATTATATTAAATAACCTGTGCAGCGCTATCCCTCTACGGGGCAAATGTTTGTATGATCTGCAAATATTTGTCTAGAGTCTGGCTGTTTTTTGTATAATATGTATGTGATTACAAAAAAAATATACATAACTAAGTAGTTTATCAGTTAGTTCCGATAGCACAAGCTCTGCTTACTTTCGGGCTAGATGATGCTGTGTGAATATTGTCCCGCATTATTATTGTTATTAATATTTTAGAAATTAGTTTCGATAGAAAAGTAGTTACTAAAAAAGGCTATGTGTTTTTTTCACAAAAAGTCACAATAAAGGGAGGCCGCTCAGCCCAGTACTGTAACGGTCCCAGGAAGTCGGTGGATGGAGGTGTTGTTGTGTTATGGGAACTATCTGACTGATATATTATTATATACTACTTATATATTTTTTTATAAATACATACATATTATATATAGAAATCACCCAGACCCGTCAAATTATCTCTTTTAATATGAATCTATATGAACCGAAAACTTTCCTATATTATAATACTATACCTACTTAGTACCTAAATATTACTTACGGTTTAGAAATTATTGATGACTTAACCAGGATTTTAGACGACTCTTACTAAGATACAGTTCAAGTTAAAATAAATATTTATATAGGTTAAGAATACATTTTTCTACACTCATAATTTTATGCATGTCTCATCTATCGCCTTATCAAGTTTTAATCTACAATGTTATATAATAAAAAAAAATATCGGAAATCACAAACATCATGCTTAATATTTTATTCAAATAAATAAATAGAATAAGTCTACTAAAAAAACGTGTGTCAAACTTCCTTCATATGGAATTTTTATGGCATTTTCAAATGTATTCAAGATTCGCATAGACTTCTAAATATTTTTATAAGTCGGTCTTGCAATAAATATATTCTGAAAAGTATTCTCTATACCACAGATATTATAATATACTAACTCGTAAGTTACAAAACATGGTAGTGTTTAAAGTAAAGTAGGTTATCCATTACGCCGCTCTGGTAGCAACGCCATCTAGCGGAATTATATTCTTGGTTTCTAGCAGACTTATTTGCATAGAGTCCATAATGATCGAACCATCAAAAAAGCAGAAATATACTACGTCTTGAACCAACGTGTGAGAAAGGGATAAAAAATAGGCAATAAGTTATAATTTTATTAATAGTTTGTTATGATGTCTAATCTTGTGATTGCTACCTTTTAAAGTAGTGCAATGAAGCTTTTTTCGTTTAAAAAAAAATCTTGCTAGATGATTTTAAAGCAGCTCCTATCATCAGTTAGAGTGGAAATTTCGCACTCTCAGGTTCCGATGATAAGTGGAGACATTGAGCTGATCTGATGATGTAAACTGAAGCACAGGCTAGTTAGGGATACTACGTGAACTGAAGGTGGCAACAGAACTCCCCGATGGATAAAATTGTAGACTGGGTTTTTTCTTACTACCCGTATCGTAAGGAGTTTGTATACGCACTTGGAGGAAGAAGTTATTTGCCTGTTACCATTTTCTCTAAAACGGCTTATCCAAGTTTTATGTGTTATTTACAATTTATAAGATTTTAAGGGTTTTAAGATAGATTTTATCGCATTTTTAAAAAAGTATCATGACCAGTGCGCGGTACAATACTTGATGAAAATATATAGGTTTTCAAATTGTGTAAATTTAAAAATTGACTCTATGCATTCGAACCAGAAAGTCTGATTTTACATTAGAATGCGATCTGTGAAAAAAAGGACATTTGCCCAACAGTCGGATAGAATAGGTTAAGAAAATAGAATTAATTTATTTTGATGCTAGAGATTATTAATTATTAGTACCTACACAGTGTGGATTGTCTTGTTTTATAAGACAGTTCTAAACTCTATGTTATAATGTCCACTATTATATCATAACTATTGAATAATTCATACATATTCGCCTGTAATAAAATAGGCGGCCTTGAATCCATTCATACATATATATTATTATTTAACATACACTTTTTCATAAATTTTTTCATCACGCGACAATACGTAACCAAGCGATAAAAACCTCATGAGGAAAATATGAACAAAATGGGTTGCTTACCACTTATTTTTTATGTTTTATGGATTTTTGTTGTTGAGGCCACGTAATATGGTGTTGTTTAAATTAGGAAAATATAATTAACATACAAAACAGTTCACTTCGTTTGTAGAGGGACGGTGCTACGTCGTAGTAGGTGCTACGAAATCATAACCATAAAAATGATAAGTTATTATTAGTAAAGTGACATTATAATGATGAGTAATTTTTTTATCAAAGTTTAATTGTAAAAATAAGGTATGATTCATCTGTTTTGGTCTTGACGTTGAGGCATGGTACTCATACTAGTAGTTACTGATAACCCACGACACAGGGAATCCGTCTGTGGGCCGTCAGGTCTACTTATGTGACTGTTGGATAATATTCTTATACTATATATAATCATCATATTCGTCGCTTCATTTTCAGATATAATCATGTAAGATCAAAGTCAAAGTCACTAGGTTTTTATTCATTGAAATCACAAGGATCATATAGAAACGTCAACTTAAAAACATGGTGAATTTAAAATTTAAAAGTGAATTTACGCCGATTCCTCGCGCGCGACCAAGCCTAGAAGAATCAGGCAACAAACTCATATGATAATATGATCATATGATCAAACTTATATGATAATAATAACAATTAACTTCCAACAAGCCCTAGGATTTCCTGTATCGCGGGTATCAGGAACTATGAGTACCGTGGCACCACAACACCCAGAACCGGAACAAATTTCGTAGAACATACAAACATTTGTCCCGCTGCGGAAATCGAACCCTCTTGCGTCACAGCCGGCTTTTCCGCAACCGTCGTCTCTCAGTATTTTTTTTTATGTAAGTAATTTCTATCAAACTACAATCTTCTTGTTAAGCAGTCATAGTTAGGGAAGCTCCCAAGTCCGATGGCCAAAGTGATTTATGTCATAAAATAAATATCCATTAACTTTTATTTAATAAACAAATAACGATCGCAAATGACTAACAACTGGTTTTTAATGATTATTTTTTGGGGTATTACAAACTTATGGGGCCTTTTGGACGTCAATTGGTTCAAACATCAATGTGAGGTTTCATCTATTTCATGACTTAGAAAATGGACGATAGTTTTTATCGTCATCAGCCGTAACTGCCCACTTAAAATCCTTTCATGCAAATAACACAAAAAATAAAATTTGATGCATCAAATATGGTGCATCAAAGCTACTGAAATCTTTTAAAACACTGGTTCATCTTTTCACCATTCGTCACTAGGCCATTTTCAGAACCGCCATACCACAACTCAATCCGGACTTAACCAAGAAAAAAAACGGTGACACGATGAAGACCCCCTGCTGTACACCCCCATATGATACAATAATTATTCTTTAGTCAAAAATATTTAATATGTCATTGAACAGAAACGCGATATGATTTCTAAAATTTCATAACAAAAATATCTAAAGTCTGAAAGAAAAATGACGAAAAACTTTCAAATTAGTGCATTTTGGCAATATTACCGAATTTCAATAAAGCAATCCAAATCATAACCAATCGCCTGTAACAGATTAGCTTACAAAATAAATCCAATGCTTATACAAGCTCATACTGCACGCCATCACGCCTAGCTACGCAAATTACCCATAAATAAGAAAAGTAATTTACTTCAAAAAATCTTACATAGCCAGCTAGTATGGCTACACCGACAGATGATTTTTTTTTATACTACTTAAGTGGCTAACAAGCTTACGTCTCACTTGGGGGTAAGCGGTTACCGTAATCTATGGACGCTTGCTATACCAGAGGTATACCCACGCGTTTCCTCCCTGAGATATCAAGATAAAAGATCTCATGTGCCTCACCGGCAACTAAACCGGAACACAGCAATGAGAACATTACTGCTTGGCGGCAGAAATAGGCATGGTGGTAGCCCTTCCCCGGACGAGATCTTTAACAGAAGCTTTACTACTCTCAAAAAATGCTACGATAAAAGAAGCAACTAGAAAAAAGACGTCAACATTGAGAATTATTAGTGGATATTGGACGCTATCATTCTATTTCTCAGAACTTCCGAAACGACAACACATGACTCAATAGAAAATTAGCTAAAAAATTCGACACTAACATTGACTCGATCGGTTTAGTGATTACACAGACTCTGGGTAAGTTACGTAAATACCCACACACGCTTACTTACCCACACAGACGTAACACGCACCCACACTACCGCAGTTGCGTCTGTGTTCGTGTCTGTGGGCTGCAAGCCGGCATTGCCGATACCCCACTACAAAATTTAGTCGCACTCTAGACTTCGCCGTGAACAGATGTGCCCAAGCAACCGGAGATACGATATTCACATTGGATATTTCGTCATAACAACATTGTGATAGTGACAAAAAAAATTCTGAACGTGAAAAGTGGGAGTGAAACATTTTTATAACTTATACTGAAGTATTGTGAACTTAACCGTAGAACGGTTTTTGTGAACTTTTACTGGATTTTGACTTTGTACCCGCCATTTGGATAATTCCGGATAAGGAGTACTTGAACACCGCAAATATTTTTGTAAGTACTCTACAATATTATTTCTTATCACTTTTTTTTTAAATTATTTATACAAAAAATATTTTAGATCGACATAATTTTTGGGAAAATTTTAAAATATTATACAAATCCAATAAGAATCTAGTTACATAAAAAAAAATCATAACAGTTTGTTTTTTGATAATTACCGCAATGGCATTAAAGAACTTGTTTTTAGCCGCATAAATTTCATAAATTCTATTATACCATTAATTCTCGAAAATAAATGAGTAATATTTACTCCTAAATATTTGCATGAGTGACAAAACCTTTGCACGCTTCAAAAGATTTTATTTATCACCCGCCAAGTCATTGACTTCTCGAAATTCGTTTACTCACTGCGCGAAACTTCGTGCCAAAACTCATCATTTGTCGAGAAAGATAGCTGGGGTTATATCAGTTCATTGATAGTCGGATCACCTTGTTTTTAATCATTTGTTTGTGATTTAGCTTCCTCTACTTCCTCTGTTATATCTTTGAAATTGTTTATCGTTTCCTTTATAAAGTCCTTTCCTTTATTATTTCCTTGGTAAAGTGTATCGGTAACTTTATATGATGATTGAATTAACAAAGTTTGGTTTTTTTAATTTGAAATTATTATTTTTTCGTTTCTCTGCTTTTTATATTTATTTCAGTTCAATTTAAAAAATGTCTGTCATTCGAAACTCAACAAAAAACTTTTAACCGTTGGTTCATCAATGTCAAGATGAATCCACATAAAACAAGCAGTTACTTCAGTTTGCAATTGTTGCATTGCTATGAGCGATGTCGCAAGCGGCGCCTGGCACCGTTCTGTCGTAAACCATTGTGCTGCTTACTGCTTACACAACTGGTTCAAGGTCTTCATACAGCGTACATTCGCCTACGGATGTACGGGAACTAGATTGCAGAATATGCAGCTGCCATTGCAATAGTTCCAGCATTGTTTCATGTTTTGTTGGTATTTCAACTTAGAATACAATCGTTCTTGTCACACTTGTATGATTTATTGTATCTTTGGAAATCACTTTTCCCCATGTTTTTGTGATATCTATTTAGATACGTTTCTTGAGACAGTTGAAAGTACTTTTAAAGACTCAGACAACAAAGAAACTTTAGTTATCCTTTCCATATAGTAAATCTTTACTATGTATTTTTGTGAACCACGAGTATAATAGCTTCAATGCAGATACGTACCTACAAAACAGACTGTTAAACTATTCTGTACTGCAAAAATCGATCGAGCAACTAAGGTCAGTTCTGTGTCGCATGACGCAACGTCCAGGGTAGGTGTTGCGCAACGGTTTGCAATGCACACAGCCGTAGGGCAGATAATGTTTTTATCTGTGTGACGAATTGTTACTAATAGTTTGTCTTCAGCAGTACTTAGCTAGGCTATGACACGGTTGAAACTTTTAATGCAAATTGAATTTTTTGACGATCGACTCTCGAGCTAAAGATGATTCAATAGAGACTATTACCAGTGGCAACTTTATGGGCATGACCAAAAAAACCTGGTTCATTTTTATTCTTAGAAGAAAATAGATATCATGATTTCTATTATAGTTGAAATAATTATATAATACCTATAGATTGGTGATGATCCGTCTTAAGTTCCGGATAGAACCTAAAACTACTCAAAAACTATCCTAATAATCCTTCAATTGGTTATCTTTAATGCAATACGAAGGCGAAATAATACACAAAGAGCGTTACGAATACAAACAATTGTACAAAATGCTTTGTAGGTATATGATGTAATGAGGAACAGACATGCAAGGTTGCCCGGAAGGTTTCAACCAGGAGGTCGTTGTATGCAGTCTGAATCATGCTGTATGCACCGAGAAATTCTTGAAGAAATCTTTATACAGATTCAAATATTGTCTTGGAGTCTGTTGTTAATATGAATTTACCATCAAACTTTCCGAGAAAACTGCGTATTACACCTGACCGTGTAAATATTTATCTAAAAATATAATATTATGATACACATTCGTAAGTTTATTCATAGAAGTTGTCTGATACAAAATTTGTAGGAAACGGGGTACTTCAAGGATGCATTTCAGACTACTTTTATTTACGTGTGGTATTACGTAATTTTTTTCACGCGCAATAACAAAGACCGGCGATAATTTCATCGGCGCGAGGACAAACAAAGATAACTTGACCCATTTTTTTTATCTCACTCGCTCGTTACTGTAACCTACTTATTCGCATGAGTGTTCACAAACTACGACGGAGTATGTGACGAGTTTTTATGACGCCCAAAAATGATAGAGAATTGGAGCGTTGACGCAATCCGGAACGGTAAATGATATTTAATTGGAACGGCCGCCGAAAAGTCAGTTTCGACGTTAACGTGTTGATACCCTTTATCTAGGTCCGGTTTTCCCAATGATTCACGCATTTTCCGACTTCCAAGCTTAAAATGATTCATCATATTTTTTACATTTCGAAGAAACAATAGCATCACATTACATAAGACGTTTAAATGGAACTAGCGCATTAAAATAGGTTAAGTGTTTCTTAATAACATGCAATTAGCAGGTAAAACAAGGTCTTTAAAGGAGGTTACCGTAGTAACATCAATCGTGTAAATAAAGACAATTTTTAACCGGAAAATAGGGAAAGCCTTGGCACATATAGCTAAATAGTTACGCAACGAGCCTTGACACCAAACATTATCGCATGGCCAATAGAGGTCGCCCCAAAATAACCAATCCTGGTTTTAATTAGGTTTATGCGCGGGAATCGACTGCGAAAAATCGGTCAAGTATGTCTTCGAGAAAATAGTTTGAACCACGTCCAAAATCTTTTTGGCCTTCATCAAGGTGTTCTCGAAAGTCCGAGTCGAAAGAAAAGAAATGTTTTTTCGGAAAAGTTATGTTTTCCTTGTATTGATTTTGATGTGTGAAAACTAGGTTTCGTCGATCAACAGGTGGCCATTGTACGTTTTTAGCCAAACATACGGAATGGAGCGATTTCAAGACAAAACAAGTGACTGAAGAGTTAAAGTTTTCATAACAAGTCCATCTTGACATAATCCAGAGGAAACAGACAATGGCCGGCTGGCGCCAACTAAGTCTTTAATGAGTGACTATTACATAAGTCATATAACCACTATTAAGGTGAAGAGATTTCCTTGTAAATATTTATAAACTTTCAATAATTTTATCCTTATCAGAGAATTCTCTAACGCAAACTCGCCGGTAAAATATCAAATCAAAGATGGCGGTCGGCCTACTTTTCCCGCGCAATAAACGGCGAACGCGTGGAAAGTTACCGCTAAACTACTTTCTCTACATTTTCCAAGATGGCTGAAGTAAAACGTTAATTCAAACTAAGGTCAAGACTAACATTAAATATTAAATTATAGCATAATAAGAAGAGAACTGTTTATTTTAGCCGTAAATTGACTTTATAAGCAAAGTGACTACACAAAGTTGTTTACAGCTCGCAGAAAACACAGTCTGTTGACGTCAAAGTAAACATTTCCATAGTTAATGGGAAGAAAAAACGTCCGGACATCCCAAGTGCGATTTATTTTTAGCCTTTCTGACCTAACACAATATTTCAAATAGTTCTTATTAAAACAAGGTATACCTAAGCACGTTAAAAAAAGTAGATTTGTCTTTCGTTCTAGAACAAATATTTATAAATTTTAGAAACAGCACGTTTCTAATCAAGCAAGATATCAATTAACGGTCAAGGGCGAGTGGTTTATTTCACGTTCCTAAATCACGTTGCATTTTATATAACTGTGGAGAGGAGCCGCAGCGTGTTTGTTGCGCAACGTTCCAACGTGAGGTTCAAGAGCAGCACGTGCTAGCTGTGTGCCTCGTGACCGTAGCTCGCGATCGACACACGTGTGTCCGCTCCGTAGAACAATCACGCCTTAGGTCAACTCTAGTACGTCCTACACAAACATGCTAAAATCTCGGAATGAATACGTCTTCAGAGGTCATTCTAGAACAACACAAACTGACGCAAAAAGTTGGATATATTTTCCGTAGTTTTTTTAAAGGAACTACCCACTTAACACTTACACTGGAGTAAAACATTTTTTGTATCGATTCCTAGGTAATCCCACTGTGATATTTCTGATATCATGGGTCATCAATACAATGTCAAGGGTAGACGTTTTTTCCGATGGCAATGATACATATATTGAGACTTCGGACTTAAAACTTAATTTAACCAAAATACAAAAGCCTATATTAATCATGGATAGTGCAGCCTTCTTTTTACGCAAGAATAGATTCTGCAGTTCAAAGAAAGAAACCAATAATACTATTACTTAATAATATTAGTGTAGATATTTTTTATACTGATCCTTTTAAACCGTATCTTTTAACCATTGTTTACACAGTATGACGATAAGTTGTTCACAGAAATAGAACGATATTTTATTCAGAATCTATGAAACCACAAATCTCGTATGAAATCCCGACCTCATTCAAAAATACGACAGATAACAAAATTGCGTTATGTTGATAACTTATTACCTACTCGTTGTGTAATATGGAAAATATGTTCCATATAATGCTATCATATCTGTGTTTATAATTTCGAGGACTTTGTTCAGTGACTCACTGTGGTTACGAAACGTACCTATCTGATTAGGTGGCAATGCCGTTTTTAGCACATGTCTTTGTCATTCCAAGTATTTTTCAAAAAGCTATTAACTTTTCATTGCGTTATGCCAAGCAAGTTTATTTGTGACTAAATGAACTTCAAAATAAGAAAAAAAAACAAAGAATTTCTATTAAAGCACAAACAAACAAATTCGAATAAAAAAGAAGATCAAAGACATTCATTGAAAATCTTAGCGAGCTCACAAAAAAACTGACTTACCTTAAACTTATTAATAGGTCATGTTATTAATATTATCATAACTTCAGTTATTTTACATGCCATGATAAAAAATTGTAATTTATATAATGGAAAACAACGTTTCTGTAACACGTGCCATAGTAAAAGCCTTATACGCCTATATAAAGACTTTATACGTTATTTATTACTTAATTATCCACTACGGTAGTTCTTACAATTTTCTATTCTATACATTAATTATGAATACGACGTCAACTTCAGTCTAAGTGTCTGAGAAAATGAGTCTGGCTTTTATCAATCAAATTAGAACGTTATTGGGACACGATTAGATTAAACCTTACCCAACTCAGCCTTGTAGATAGACCGATGACGAAATATGTAGCTGTTTCATAACAGTATTACTAGTTAGAAAATGTGATGAGCAAAAAAACCGTTTTCGGTGTACCGTATAGTCCCAGTTTTCGGTTAACGGTCCGCCGGAGAAAGTACATGATTAGCGATAACTGTTGGTTGTCAAAACCCGCTGTTGATTGTGCAACCGTTAGGTACTTGTAGATCAATAGACATTGACCATGAACGCGGCACAGGTCGAGCATGTTGACGTCATAAACCAATTATGATACAAGAAATTATATACATACTTCAATACATTTATTTATACAACTATGTACAAAAAATACGCATGGAACAGGCTAGCTAAAGACCGTTACAATGTAATACTTATACGAGCCTAGTAGAATATAGGCCAAGTAGAATGTAAGCCATGACATAAAAATTCATGCTAAGAGAATTTATATTCGGAATTGAAATATCATGCCCATCTAAGTTATAAGCAAATTTCATTTAGAAAAAAAGTTTCATAACGGTCATGATTAAATTTCCCAACAGAAGTAGCGTTAAGTTAACAATAACCATATTTTATTGCCATGCTAAATAGTAACCGTTTGTTTAAACCGGTGTTTAACTGTCTGCGTCGAAGCGTCAAATGCTAAAGAACGGGAATGAGTTTCTGATAATCTTGTTCTAATACCAATTACGGTGCAAGTTTGTTTAGGTTTTCATTTCAGCTTAAGTATAGAGAACAGACTTATCATAGGTACCATATTCGATGTTGGAAAAAACATTGATACTGGTTGTTGGTCGTGAGAACAATTCGGATTAGCACTTTAGTAAGTCACATCGAAAGATGTTTGTATAGCACAATCTAAATACCAAATAAGAAATTTATTTTCAAACACATACATTATAGATATATGTATTTGTTATAACAAATGTTATAAAAATAGGCGATTTCTGTGAGGCTAATCAAACTAACCTCAATCTCATATAGGTTGACGAAATTTTAAAAAAACTAATCACTTCAATTATCATGAGATTCGACCATTGAGTAACTAATTATTGCGTTGATTTAAATTTCAGAACCCGGGTGCAAGCTATTTAAAAAAAACTGTAATCTTTATAGGTTAATTGCGTAAAAATGTTTTAATCATCTATCAGAGCTGACATTTTATCAACAAAAGAGTAGGTACCAATTAAAGTGGCTCGATCATTTGAACAGTTAGTCGTAACGGGTTGCATCTGGGGCGGCCTAGTGACACCAATGGTGCCGTGACACGGAACGTATCAATACCATCGCATCGCACCTTTTAGCGGCGTTGCTAGCGGTCACAGGTAAATTTGTTGTTAAGCTTACTCGTGACAGCATACAAATAAGAAAATACAAAACGATTAGACGTTCACTTCACTTCTTGATTATGGCTTTTGAATCATAGAAGCTTTCTGATTACAGAAAGAACGCACATCATAGATGACCTTATCGTCACGATAGGTTTTCTTTTTTATCTATGACTGTCCAGTGACACAGTCCGTACTGTCAAACAGTAGCTTAATCATATCGATAGTCAAACTGGGCTGCCAAAAAAAAATACCCTCATTAGAAACTTCATAGAGATAGTGCTATGTATTTTGTAAAGAGAACTCTCACGTTGCTTGTTGTGTGATTGGCTGTTTCTTTTTTATATTCCAGTGCTTGCATTTGTTTAAAAATAAAAAACTAGGGTACACAATGGAGATTGATTCTTCTATTGTTTTTCTTCTTGGATAATAAAGTTGATAACGATGTTTTGATCGATTTTTATACTTCCTGCCGTTGTTGCACATAACTAGTGATAAGGCTTTACAGTCTCGATAATATTGTCCTTTACCGCGGATGTTGCGTAAAGGTTAACGACTTTATTGATGTTTGATAAACTAAATAGAAAATCATTGGAATTTGAATGCAGTTGGCACGTTTGGACGCAACGTGATCGCTGATGTTTTTCCATTTTAGTCGGCCAATCAACTTTGAATCTAGAACTCACGTTTCCAATTTTTATGCCTACTCTCAAGAAAAATTGTAGATATATAGCTTCCAAACTTACCTAATGTACATACCTACCTGACTTGAATTTTTAAAGAAGCCAATTTTGTAACAGAAGATATCCGGTCAAAATGGATTTGTGTAATAGAAGGTTTAGCAACAATTATAAATGAGTTTGGCTAACATGAAGGGTGTAAAAAGCGCAATTTAGGTTGCTAAATGTAGCAATGTAATGTAATGTAATGTAGCAAGTTATTTCATAAAGATTCTACACGGGACGTTGAGACACAGTTCTTGCAACTATAACTTGTAACTAACAAAGACTATATTGGTGTCTTCAGGCGAACATAATAAACTGTAACATCAGGTTTGACCTGATTCACTTTTCACATAATTTTCACTGAAAACGGGATATTTTCCAGGATTTGTTACTTTGTTTCTGACTTTATAATATCGCATGTAACTGTGCCAAAATATTAGTAAACAATAAACTCTCAAATTATGGTATTTAACCCGTTTTCAATGAAAATTTGTTCAAAAACCAAAACAACGACCCATGATAATTTTAAAATCAACTAATTTTTGTTTGACAAATAATATGTAATATGTTTTTTTTCTCGTTAGTTATGTTTTGTTTCTTTTGTTACAGAGTTACGGAGAAGATTCGCGCGGACCAATCCACGTCCGCCGAAACATGGTTGCAGAGTTTATTCTGAGCCAGCAGCAGCTGATGGGGGGTGGAGGGCCCCTTGGACCGGCCCCGCCGTCTCCAAGGCCACAGTCCATCAACCGTGGCCGACTATCCGTTTCACCACACTTCCCGATGGAGCCCCCGATGAACGGAGGACCTGATGATTACCCACCTGGTTATGACTACTCCAAACGCAAAGAGTTTTTTGGCCAGCGCAAGCAGCGTGAATTCATCCCTGACAACAAGAAGGACGATGGCTACTGGGACCGCCGTCGCCGCAACAACGAGGCAGCTAAGCGCTCCCGCGAAAAGCGTCGCTTCAACGACATGGTTCTCGAGCAACGCGTCGTAGAACTATCTAAAGAAAACCACGTCATGAAGGCCCAACTCGATGCCATTAAAGAAAAATACGGAATATGCGGTGAAGCTCTCATAAGCATAGATCAGGTGCTTGCTACGTTACCGACGTGCGATCAGGTGTTATGCGTGACGAAGAGGAGTAAACTGTCTGGAAGTGGCACATTCTTACCTGCACCGCCACCGCCACCACCTCCACCAGCATCTCCCCCCTCCCACTGCTCCCCTCCCCCTCAACGCGCCCCCGAGCCATACCAGGAGCGCCTCCCTGCTCCAGAGACTTACTACTCCCACCCCGCACACTACGAGCCCCCCGGTTCAGTCCTCAACCTGTCCAGATCTCGCCGTGTGCCGTCTCCCTACGAGCTATCTTCTCTCTCAGGCTCCGGAGACGAGACCGCGGAACAGTATCCATCAGAGAATAATGGCCTGCCACTGAAACTCCGCCACAAGTCCCATCTGGGTGATAAGGACGTCGCCAGCGCGCTACTTTCTCTTCAAAATATCAAACAAGAGCCCGGTCCACGTTCGTCGCCATCCTGGGATGGTGAGGGCTCCAGCGATGAGAGGGACTCTGGGATCTCATTGAACGGGGAGTACCGCCCGGTGAACAGACCCGACGACCGCCTCGTCGAGGAGGAAGACGCTCACCTAAAGGCAGAGCTCGCGCGGCTCGCTACCGAAGTAGCGACGCTGAAGAACATGATGCATCAGAACAAGGCTCGCGGGCTTGAGCACTGAGCGTGCGTGTGGCCCCCTGAGCCAGCCTCGGTCGCGCCTGGACCGCGCGACGCCCGTAGCCGCGCCGCAAACGCACCGCCTGCGACCGTTCGTACAAACTGTCTCTACCCTCCCCTAGTAGTCGAAGTTACCACTTGTACAGAGAATGTTATGTATGATATTGTGCAGCTGAGCGGCTGAGCCGTAATTAGTACTCCTTCCTAATAGTTGTATACTTGTATGTCGTACTCGGTGTATTGTATTCGTGTACATGTTTAAAGATGAGACTTATTTTCGGTTTACAGACTTTGCGAGCAGATAAAACTTGTCTACTCAGTGATAGAATTAAAAATGCATTTTTAGTGATGAGCTATTGTATGTATGTTGTAAATAATAAGTGATAGAGGTAGGTAGATTTGTTTCATCTATTCAAACATTCGATTGTGAAAATCGAACGATATAAGGACTATGCTCTTGTAAGTAAGTTACGTTGATTTAAGTACCGTTAAGCTCTGTTTAGATGTTATTTATAAATATGTAATTTCTCAAATTGTCCGTTAGTTCCAAACCAAAAAAATATAATACTTATCATATAGTCCTCTTAAGAAATCGCATCTTAGTAATTTGATAGAACTACAATAAAACATGTGTTATTCGGATTGTATATAATATGACCAGAATAAGTATACCAGTGCCTTTGACAATACATACCTACCTATTCAAAAAGCTCTAAAGGGATATTTTTGTATTTGTAATATAAAAAAAAGCGATTTCTAACTTCAGTTATGAATCAATCGACCATCTTCGAAATTGTCATACAAAAGATTTAAACGCGCTTGCGTTTTCTGCTACGAAATGTTCGGTTGACTCATAAGGGCTCATAATAAAATTCTTATTAATAAGGACTCATACAAATCCTGAAGAAAGTTGTCAAGTATTTCAATCATAGGCTAGACTTCTGGGCATTGTATCACAAAAAATACAAGTTACAATTTTGTAGCCAAGGTAACTTTGTTATTTTTGTACAATGGCAGCTGCCTTGTGTTTTCTAACTTGTAGGTTTTGTAAAACAGGCCCCTGGTACGCCCTAAGGGCAAGTGATAGGACTGAAGGAGTAGTATTGTGTCTAAGTATTTATTTATTAGATCAGCGAGAGGATTTTACAATTTATTATCTTTGTATAATGAACACTCTACGATATGAATAAATTGTGTACATTAATAATATATGAATTTTATTTACCCTCTAGATGCATCATAACAATAGAATAGGTGATCAAATTTATGGAAAAGTATTCCGTTTTTCTAGCGATGCTACAGAACACTAAAAATAATAGCTCATGATGTATGGTTAAAATCACACAAAATCATGACAAAGAATTAGATTAGATTCCACTTCGGAGACTTAAGTCTTAAAAAAATAACAGGAAACCTTCCTGCAAAAAATCAATTATGTCATGGAGATAGATTTTGAAAAAATGCCAGTTGAATCAATGGAACACACTACCATCGTCTGTCTTTCCTGAAAAATACCTTGATTGTATTTTTAACCACCGACATAAAAAGAGGGGTGTTATAAGATTAAGGTGTGTTTCTGTCTATCTCTGTTGTTTGTCTCTGGCTTCGTAGCTCCCAATCGGATGAACCGATTTTGATTTAGTTTTTGTTTGAAAGGTGACTTGGTCGAAAGTGTTCATAGCTATAGTTCAAGAAAATCTGTTCAGCCGTTCAAAGATCATTAGCTCTTTTATAGTTGGTGAGGGAATGAGAGCAACTTCCACAGGCCTTATGGATTCGAAATTTGGTATGATGTTACTTCAATGATATAACAAGAACATGGTAATCAGGACCTGATGCTAGCCATCTCTATATATATAAATAGGTTATAGATAGATGGCGATGATCAGAACCTAATGATGGAGCAGGAAAGACAAATGAGGATAAATTGGTGAGGGATCCTAAGACAATGTAAAAAAGTCGGGTTTTTTTTTTTAAATTTACTTGTTACTTATGTGAATACGTATCTTATAGATTTTCATGCTTACCATTAGGCGAGATTATGGCCATATTAAAGATCTATTCCAGATATAAACATGTATGTATGCCTTATCAATGCTTCTAAGCTACATAGGGACATAGGGTTACATTTTTGCAAAATTTAAATAAATAGTTCAAGTCAATGATAAACATACCACGCATTGCAGAAAATAATCACCAATTAAGATTATTTCAGTTGGAATATTGGATATTCCATCGTTCAAAAATAAGTAGGAAGGTAAAATAGTGCGTCATACTTGTAGAATACGTGCATGCTGACTGTACTGAGATACTTCTAGAGATGTAATAAACTAAAATTTCTACCGCATAAGCAAAGCATTATCGACTCCAGCATGATATCAAAATACAGTCCTCACCCAAAAAGTGCCATGACGAACGCACTGAAGCCAAATCCATCCAACCACCGACTTCCTAAAATCTTTCAGATGTCATCTGTCCATCGCTGAGGGCCTTCTAAACAGCGAAATCCGGTTCATGGTCGCCATTCAAGAACCTTTCTTCCTCAGCTGTTGTCGGTTCTGCGAGCTTATTGCCTGCCCGTTGCCACTTCAACTTGCTAACTTTGGGAGCGATATGAACGATGATGACTTTAGTTCTATGGATTTCCTCATTTTGGTTTTACCTTGTGAATAGCGAATAGTTTGTGGAATATTTTGGTACCACAGTACCTACTAGTAGGTAGAATTAAATGCTCTTCCGAAAATTCCAAGTAGTCATACAGTGTCGATTTCCTACTACCTACCAGATTAATAAAATTTGATGGGAGCGGGGTGGCCGAACGTTTATTTGTCACTAGCCTCTGCCCACGGCTTCGCACGCATGGTACCCAGACACCATGAAAAGTAAGGCGTTGCAAACGATCTTTAGATAGGTCAACTGATCTAGATCACTAGCAGTCGGTAGCGTTCGCAAAACAATGTCTGCTTCACCACGCTGAATGGCAATATAATGCGTTGACCCACATAAGAGCCAGCTCTCTGGTCACACGTCGCTTCGACCAGTCGCTCTGAAATAATATGGAATGAAAACTAGATAAGTTATTCTGAGACAGACTTATAAGTTCAGAGGAATGAATCAAGGTATACGCATCTTTAATTAAAATCTGATGAAGCATACATCTCAGGATAAGAATTACTTACATATTTTTGATTGATACATTGGCTCTGGTGAGTCAGTAATTAAAGTTATTAAAAACGTAGATACTTTGATTTTTTTATAATTAATTTTTATGTAGATCTTAAATTTGTTCCGTGATACGAGTGAGACTTTTTTTCTCATAAGTTCCATTTAAAAGTTCAATGGAAGTACCGAAACATTTTCGTCTCAGTAATTCAATTTCAATGGAATGAAGAAACCCAGCCGTGGTACAATATCGATGAGATTCGTGATTTTTGATCACAATGAACACTGAACGTTTCTTATCCTTGCTAAATAGCAGGCAAGGCAAGGCACAATTTTATCAACTAATAAAATTGTCACTAAGGAGTCAGAAAGAAGTGAGTACTAAAATGACGGCTGATAGAGGACCGTGGAAGAAGTTATCATGTTTCGCCAACCCCACGTAATGTGGGACCCCTTATTCCACAAGAGAATAAGAAGAAGTCTTTGTCACTAATAGAATAATTTTACACAACTGAGACTGTATTTATAAAAAACTTTACAGTGCTAGTCACCGCAGTTCTCATCTCACACCCAAACGCAGGTTTAAGTACGAATATCTACAAGAAAGTGACCGTGTTGATTATCGAAATTATCCAATAATCGCAACATTCACAGAATATCGCCGTAGGGAACGTTATTTCAGAACCAAACTGGGACTCGATCAATACTCCCGCGTTTTTTAGTCAAATGTTCCATTTACAAGTTTTACCATTAATGGTACCATTCAGTTTTACCAATACTGGCTGATGATATTAGAAGAGGTCTGAAGGCAACTCGCATTTATCTTGATTCGCGTATCCGTGTCTCAACCAGTAAAATACAGGCGGTTTCGATTACCTAGGCGTATTCCAAGAACTTTGAATGACATTTTTATTTTTATCAAAATTCTCAGTAAGTTTTTCAGAATTTTATATATCTCTTGCCGTTTCAAAATTCTCCTTACTGACCCATTACAAATAATACAAATATAAATATAGCACAGTTAATCGACGTGCACTACGAGTGCACGCGCGACGCGGAAGGAGAAAGTCGCAACCACTCACCCTGATGAAGACTCTCGGAATGAGTCGAAACTTAGTCGGTGCCTTCACCGATAGTGCAGTACGTGAAAATTCCAGTTTTTACAATATGAATAGTCAAGTTCACGATAGTTTTTGGAATAAAATAGCACAGTTAATATTTAGAAAGTATAACAGTAGTAGAAACACAAAAAATGGACATCACATTATTTAGAATTACAATGAAACCGTTTTAAAGATTGACTAATTTAATGATATTTTATACAAACAGATATAATTGATATTACAATACATAAATAATGACGAGTATCTACCACAGACAAGTTAAACTCCGGGCAAACTTAAGTCTTTTCAACTTAAGTCTGCTTTTCTATATCCATCATTTGGAGAAAGAAAAGAAACTAGCTAAACTATACCGAGGCGAAACCAAGTTTACTAACACGGGTACTCTATGTTACTAGCCACAGCTAGTAACATAGCCACAGCTAGTAACATAGAGTAAGATACGATCCCATTAAATCTTACGAATTTAAATTTAGAATTCAGTATGTTTACCTCTTTGCGTAGCTTAATAACAGTAAGATTAATGTAACCGAGGAAATTGTTAATATTGTGTAAGTACTTGTAAATGCAGGTACACATGTGTCTTTTCAGGGCATAAAATCACGTAAATTCAAAGAAATCACATAACACTTGTATATAAGATCATATTGAAAATCATATGAACTTCCATAATTATAGTTGGTAGGTAGTTAATAATGTAATTCTTGTACAAAGCCTTTAACACAGAAGAATGTCAAAAAATACATAATTTAGAGTAAGCGTTAGTAACATTACATACAATTACGTAATCAAATAACTACGAAAAGAGAAAATTACTTAACAAATTATAAACATTAAAAACTATACCAACAACAAATCTTCCAAAATTATAGAACTATTAATGCGAGATCCATTTTTGCAAATAACAAGTAGAGATATTTTTTTCGTATGTTACCTACTTACTCAGTGCCTTAAGTACAATAAGTATTTATTTATTTTCAATTACTATCTAGACACTTATCAAATATACGCAGTTTTGGAAACAACGCAATGCCAATAAATATTAGGTTAAATAAACAACGTGCATAACAGTATATCAATACAACAACAAGCTTTTAAATAGTTAAATTGCAAGATTAGCTCAGCTAACAGACATCAAATACAACGAAACATTTTCATGAGTGTCCTGGCAAGTCGATGACGAGTCACGTCTACACATTGCGAGAGTCACGTATCGAATTATAATTTAATCACTGCCGGAGCGGGCATACCCTGTTGCCGTCTCGCTCAGGCACGTTTGTTTGGTAGCGTGCGAGCGAGAGCGCAGATTCTCCGAGCAGTGAAGCATTTCTCACTCGTTGGCCAAGGTGGGGATGATTTCACCACAGCCAATGTTGTGGGGTGATGAGAGCATGGGCAGAGGGGCAGTCGAGGCTCGAAGCTTGGCGGAGCTAAGGTCGTTGCTTTGAACCCAAAGCTCCAACTGAAAATCATTCAAATTCATGTTAAAAATTAAGACGATCTCAAGACCTCCAGCATGGCTTAACTTCAGCCGACCTCTTAAAGTGTCCCCTCTGAAGCTCAAAAGTTTTCCAGTTCTAAATGACCCAACAGGCCACCATTTGCCTAGCGGAAATTAGCTTAGCATCATAGTATTCTCACTAAGAAAAATGAGTGGTTGGCATGAAGTGGTCTTTGTTCTTCTCCCAAGCTGAGTATGAGTGACTAGCTCCGCATGTTATAATGTCAACTATGAATATTATCAGCTTTGGCGACATTTTAACGAGCACGGGGTGGCTTTTATTGTTCTCTCAAGCTAAGTATAAGTGTCAAAGCTAAGTCTACTATAAATATACCACCTCTGGCGACATATTAGCAGGTACGGGGCGATCTTCGGTCCTTTCACTAGCTGTTATGTTATAAGTGATTTATGTCTCGCTTCGCTCGCTGTCTACAATGAATATATCACTCCTGGCGACATATTGGCAAGCACGAGGCGGACATCGCTCTTCACACACTAAGTACAAGCGGCTCATGTCTCGCTTCGTTCACTGTCTACTATGAACGAGTAGGTACCTCTGATGTTATTTTAACAGCCACGGAACGGCCTTCGTTCATCCCACAAGCTGAGTTCAAGTGTCTCATGACTCGCGGTCTACGAGTAAACGAGTAGGTACCTCTGGAGGCATCTTGGCGGGTATAGGGCGGCAGCTGCCGGCACAGTGTAACTGCAGAAGCAGCTCTGCTATAGCGGATGCGTTTGTGTCGATGACGCGCTGCCTGCAGACCGCGACCGCGTGCACGAAACCACCGGGTCCTATGAACTCGTGCTCCATGAACACAGTCTTGTCGTCCCAGTAGATTGCCTGGAAATAGCAGAGAAGATTGGCTACCAAAAAAAAAACGACAAATGGGTACATTACTAATACTTATTATAATCACTTAAACACAATTAATTTAAATTTAATTTTAGGGTATACCTACCCTTTGTAAAGATATAACTCTTCCTCAAAATAAATATATAAATATATTCCTTCAAAATAATTCGATATTATTTTTAGGATACCAAGCCGAAAGCCACTCATAGGTACCGAAGTTTCTGTTCGTTATATAATATGCTATGTATTTTGCTTTAATCATACTATCGTGTTGGTTGTTTAATGTTGTTCGTTCAAGGTGATGTAAGGTCACACTTTTCGGCACCCTACCTAAAACTACGTTCTTCATAGAAAGCCATACCTTCGAAGTAATAGTAAACTTGGTGAACGGTTTCAGATACCGTCTGTAGCGGATCGTAGCTGCAGCCTGAACTACGGCGCCGCCCGCCGCCCTAATGTTGGCGTAAAGGCCAGTTCGCTCGTAAAAATCAGCCCTGGCGAAGTCCAGCTCCCGGAGATATCGAGCGTTGTTCATGTGGTAGAGGAGTGTGTCGATGTCGTTGAGGAGACACCAGGCTGGGAAAAAAGCAAATTTTTGACTGAAATATTTTCCTCTGTGTCACGTATTCGAACGCTACTACCAAATTGTAAGTTTGGCGACACTGCCGAAGAGCTCGGAATAATAATCTGCTACTCTGTCATTACTTTAAGCACAGATAATACAATACTAGTGCTTTAAGGTACTAAATAGTTCACGAATCTGTAGAGAACACACGTAGTTGGGTAGGAAAAAAAGGTAAGTAGGTAGTCCGGAAAAGATTTCGCTTTTAAGCGATATGCTATGCAATTTATTTTAAATCTTAATTTATACATAACTGTCTATTTTGTTTTTGCGACACGCTAGTTACAGGGTAGGGAAAATGAACTGTTTCTGAACTAAAAACTAGAACACTCACAGTGAATCTCAGTAGTGTCCAGGATACAAGATTTCTTCCTGAAGTACCTTGCCCGCGCCACAGTGTACATCATCCGCGCGAAGTATGCCACGTCCAACGTACCGTAGAGAAACATAACGCCTGCCGCCATCGCGGCTCCCCAGCCGGGGAGGCAAACTGACCACATAGCTCCTGTGATTTAAACAGGCGTTAGTTACGTCCTACCTTGTATTATAATATCGGTGGTCCTACTATCGTAGATAGATAATTGCTCTTTTACTTATTATTGCGTTATTTAAACAGGCGTTATTTATCGACATGCTTCTAAACTCCAATGGTCTGGCTGGCTTGGTAACTAACTTTTAACTTGAAGACTTGAAGAAATACCTCTTTATCTAACTTCTTAATAAAGAAGTATTCCTTTAAAGCTTAAGAATCTGAAGCACTTCCACGGTAGGTTATATTAACTACCTTAGTAGGTTAAACTTTTTAACCAGGGATTATCCATTGATACTTAGGCAACATAATCGATACCTAGCTAGGTAGTTAGTACCTTCCTACATCAATTGGCTGGACAAGAACCTACCTTGCGTTAGGTAGGTAGATATACCTATCTACCTATTGGTCAAGGTCTACCAGCAGAGGGTAAAGTAATAGAAGATTGAAATTGCTTAACCTATTGAGCAGCTGTTAGCTGCCTTGCTATGAAATTTTAACAGGAACTTGGTGCTCTGTTCTTCCTACTTTGAGACTTTGGAAGTCAAAATGCACTTCAACACAAATAAAGGCGACTTTTCCTATGAAATAAAGTTTATTTTAGTAGGTATTTTCTCACCTTTATTGAAAGCCGGCTGCGTTAGCCGTAGCTAAAAATTTAAGCACTCATTTCAAAACTCACAAATTAAAAAATACACGTACCTATAGGTATATCATATTACTAGACTTTAATAAAACTTAGATTGAAGGAATACAAACTTTATTCTCTTGTAATCTTGATAAAAATAACCTCGAAACACTGTCAGCACACTGTCAGAGAGAAATTTCCACTGAAAAACTGAAGATGCGCGCGCACGACGATCGATAAGATGTAGGAAGGTCCTACCCGTAAAGTATTGCAGGTACCTATATCTAGACATCTAAATAGGCTATGGAATAAGTTCTAATACTATAAAATCAGCTATCGCAAAATTAATTACTCAGGTATATTCTAATTTAATATGTCACATTAATGAAGACACCTACATGTCTCGAATGTATGGGTTTTTGTTTTAAAACGGTAGAAAAATGGATTTTTAGCGTATCATAAATAAACAACGACGTGTTTCAGGGATTGGATTTTCACATTTTTAATTCTTAGGGTGAATTCAGAAAATATAAAAAAAACATTTTAATACCCATGGTAGGTAGGTATACATAGTGGTGTTGAGTATTTACTATTTACATAATAAGTCCAAATTTGGTAATTTTCTGATTTTCAGTTATATCTAATTGAATTTAGATAAGTGGTTACTTATCATCGTTGTATCAATAATGTAAAGTATTTCAAAATTTGCTTCATTAAAGTGGGGTTGTGGACTGTATTTCCAGGTTATTCGATGTTGAAGTGATGCTACGCCGAGGGAGACCAAGAAAATACCAGTTACGAGGTAGAGGTTCACTGGCGAATTAGCGCTGGGGACAGGCGTCTTCTTTTGAGAGTACTTACACGTTGATTTTTAATACAAACTTGATACTGGCTATGGCAGACTTATTATAGATATGTACCTACTACGATTGAAAAGAAAAACGGCCAAGAAAAATAATTTCTTCCATCGGGACAATACAAGGGTCCATACCTAGTAGTTAAAACGAAATTATACTATTTGAGAAAAGAAACAGCTACCTGCAAGAACCGTAATTTTCTCCGAGCGATTACTTGTTTTCAAACCTAACAAAATGGCTTGGTTTGAATGAGGAAATCGTCGCTATAAGATACGCTTTTTGAGAACCTTGAAAAATCGTATATTATGGAAGGGATTAAAAAACTCGAAAAACGTACAAAATGCGTTGTCCAAGTGCTCAATGGAGATACGGTGGAAACAAATCAGTTAAATTCCGAGTGGTGCTTATCGATGATGTTTTTATACAATTCTAGAAATAAAACATTTAAGTAGGTAATTAGTTTAAGGCGAAAGACGGAATTGCAAGTGTTTGTTCGCACTTATCGAACGCTGATAAGTGCGTTTTTTTTTTCATGTTTAGTACAAAGTTGTTAAGTTGGTAACACTAATTAAAGACCATGTTTTATATTTTTCCCTTAGGTAGGTAGTTTAAAGACAATACCTTAGCACAAAAAATATATGATGACTACCTATGTACCTAGGTAAATAAATTGGTTTTACTCGGTGTCTTTCCTGATGGGTAAGTAGGTATACAATTATGTATGTACCTAAAAAATTTTTCAACCTTTGTACCCATCCTCCCTACTGCAAAAATCGATATTTGAACCTATCATGTAAATACCAAACACCACACAGATATTAAGTAAACTGCTCCGCTTGCAGTGTGGTCACGACATACACTTCTGAATTTCGGGAAGTGTTTTCATCAAAGATCTTTCGAATTGAGAATATAGCGTGGAGTCGCTGATTGTGCGATAAAACAGGCAAAACTCCAGCACACGCACGACACGAATGATAATGTCCAAAACCACATGAACTTCCTTTCATCACCATTAATTACCAGCGCCCATACAAGTAAAAGTTCAAGTTATACTGGTGACGACCAAACGGTATTGGGACACGATAACTTCTGCGTGCCTGGCGTCTGTCTCTATCTACACTAAGGTGTTAGTGAGAAAGAGGCAATGAAGGTTGGCGACCTTCAAGCGTTTTCCATCTCCGTCATTACCGTATAGAAAGATAAGGACGGGATAACATCCGATACGAGAATCGAATGGAACGAGCTTCAGTGACGTGTCGTTCTAGAAAGTGTGCACACACAGTGTTTATCGTCCGATATTTTTGTTAAAATGAAGCAGTTTAAATATCCAGTTGAGCTATTGATAAAAGCAGTTAGAGACAAACCAGCTCTTTGGGACAAAACTGCGGAGAGCTACAAAGATAGAGAAGAGCGGAAACAGGCTTGGGACGAGATATTCCGAAGTCTTGATGATGGGTTCGACGATATGACGCGGGAAGATAGGCGGGTCACAGGTACGTCAACGGTCAGCTTCGTTGCACCCACTGTTGAGAGTTGAAGCCTAGGCTCCAGCATCATCATCATCGACAGGCTGTAGGATTTCACTGCCTGGCCATTATGAATGAATGAATCAAAATACTTAATTTTACACCATAAGAGAAATAGATATAACTTAACAATACAAAAAAACTTAAAGTACTTAGGTACTATGGGCAGTCTTATCGCTTAAAAGCGATCACTTCCAGACAACCTTTGGATGGAGAGGGTTTAATGAGATTGTAATAATGGCTGGGGGTGCAATAATATTTTATTAATTTGGAAAGTGTGCAAGTATGTAGTTATAAACAGATACTATGCCTCCTCTAAAACCATGATGAACTATCTTGGACCACCAACTTCCCGTCACCTTTGAGACGTTATCGGTCCATCGGTTTGGGAGGCTCCCCCACCGGAAGACGCAATGCAGGAAGCCTCCTGTAGATACTTCTAGGTGAGAAAATATAGAAAATTTATATTTTTATTGCCTTAATTTTTCTTCCAGGCGACTTGATTATAAACAAATGGACGAACCTAAGGGATACGTTTATAAAATCTCTTAAGAACCAAACTACCAAAAGCGGAACTAAGAAGTACCACCACCATAATGAAATGGCATTTCTCCTCAAAGTGATGCCCCAAGAGATCATCCCCGATTTCTCAACGAACGCCTCTGACGACGATGACCCGATTTCATTCAACTACATGCCGAGTTTGAAACAAGAGATAAATCTCGATCTGAGCGATGGTGACGGAGAAGCGAGTTCTAGCTTACCAGAGAAAAAGGAGGTAAAACGATCAAAGAAATCTGAAAGGTCAGTACCTTATATTCCACCACACTAGGATTCCCTGTTTTGAAGCTATTAGCGAACTATATGGATTATGGTATAGGTGGGTAGGTAGATACTAAAATAAGTAATCAAACCCGCACATCTAACGTTCAGCCGGCTACGCGCCTGACACGTCAAAGGTCGTCAAATAAATTATCTGAGTCATAATATGACTCCTAATAGTCATATTAACTTAAGACTCTTGGATGCAGAGATAGCCTCGTTGGTAGCTTCGGACGAATGCCTTTCTCGTTTGAAATTCTAGGATGCCCATTTTAGCTCATACGAAACTCATGATAATGGTGGCAAGTTAAGCAAAATAAGTGTATCTAGTGTTAACTGAAATGGGAGCGAAGCAAACCAAACAAATTCATTCAGTAACGTAAAGTTCATAGATGTCTCAAACGTCAATAGACGCGGCGAAGTGCTTCAGACACTGCTATGGCGACTATCATCATCGTTACACCCTGTGAACCTATGCCTATATCTATTTGTACCTTTCAACGCGAGCGATGTTAGTATCAATAATCGAAATTCTCCTCTCCGCTTTCGGACTTTACCATGAAGAACAAAATCTTTTTGTTTAAAAATTTCAGAAGCAAAAGGAAATACTTGCAATCGTCGTCACCCGAGAGCGATTACTCGCGCAGAAAGCGCTCCAAGAAGACAGAGTCAGAAAGAAGGAGATCAGAGCCAGAAGATAGCCCAGCTGTAGACTTCGTCGAGATAAACGAGGTTTATATTTTATTTTGTCGTGCGTGTCAAATAGTGTTAATAGGATTCGTTTTGACTAATTTGTGGATGCTGAATATGGAAATGACATCCATTTTGAAATCAAAGATGGCGCATGCCATTCGTTTTTTTAACTGTTCAATAAGAGGATAGTTTTTGACTAATTTGGAAGGGCTAAAATCAGTTTTTAATATTAAGTATTTCATTTCAAATATTAAGTCCGTTTACAAAATGTGTACGAACATATATTATTTAGCAAACTGCCTTTGCTAACAAAGTATTTGCAAAAAAAATGTAGGTACTTACTTAGGTACACACCGGAATATGTAAAATTATTACACCGAGATCAGCTTTAGAAAAGTATTTTAAGGTAAGGCTAATACCGAAGTATTTTTTGTGAAAACGTTTTTCTTTTTTTAGGCCAATGACCCTCGAGTGATGAACGAAGACGAAGCTTTCTTCGCATCGCTTCTGCCCACCATAGTGAAATACAGTGAGGATGAAAGACTTGAGTTTAGGATCGAGGTGCTAGCAGTCATGAAGATCATCAACGAAAAGCGAAGACAGAAGTGGACTGACGGAACTGTTGATTGATTTCAGGAAATATCAGAAAGGCTTTTTTTGGTTTTGGACCCGATATTTATTCCAGACAGTGCTTTGTAACTAATTTAATAGCAAAGTCCATGCCTGTGCGTTTTTAGCTTTATTAAGTCCTTTACGTCTTCAAATTTCTATTAATTTTGCAGATTCTTAGGCTTTAATTGTTAAATGTCTAAGGCTGCGCTGTTCGACGCACAGATGTGGACATAATAAGCAGACATAGATTTTTTGCAACCTCTGGATATAGTTAATTAAAGTATCCACACCTATATACATATAAAATATCGGGACGTTCCAATACAACACTGACTGACGCAGCTAGATAAGTGACTTGTTTTTTATTCAAGCGCAATTTGGGAGCGTTTGCTTGTCTGCAGTCATAGATTTTTTTGTCTAGGCCATAATACTGAAAATGGACTGAAAAATATCCATTATCAAAATAAAGACTGAATTATAACTTCTATGTATAATATATGTATGTATTTACAAAAAAATATATATGTAAGTGTAGGTACCTACAATACCTACGATTTAAATTAGATACTTCGGCAAATTTCGTCTATCATCGAATATATACGAACGTCCAATAGTGATATTATCTAGAGCTATTGCAACAATTATTTAGGTACATAATGTTTTTATAGTGATAACGTGAAATTATTATATTTCGGAAAATAAAATGTCTCTAAAGTTCGGTTATTTAATGAAACCTAAAAACAAAATATATAAAAAGTTGTAAGTAGGTACCTTATTAATAGTAGTAATAGGGCATGCAATTATCGCCGCAAGAATGGGATGACAAAATCCAAACTGGGGGTCCAGCTATTTACTTCCAAATACTGGAAGAGCACGTGTTAACGCCTTGGAAGCTTGCTGGATACGTTAGCATCCTAGGAGTCTGTGCTCGCTACCCGTGACACCGCACCGGACATTGGTTGCATAATCGTACTAATGCGGAAACCCGAACGTTGCCGAAGCATCTAATTTATATCGTAGTCAGTTGTATACCAATTCGTTATCCCCATAAAACAAGCTCTGCTTAGATGATTACATGCTTAGTGTATTAATGTTAAAATTAAAGAAAAAAACTAGGTATTTAACTAGGTAGTTTTAAATGCCTATAGTACGTTTCACCACCTCATATTATTGGTAAGGCACAAACAATGGCACAAATATAGCTAAACATACAATAAAGTAGTAAATTTTAATACCTTATCGTCATAATACAAAATGGGTAAAACTGAACAATAAAACTAATTGATGTTTAATAGGTAAGTTTTAATGATCATTCCTCCTGCATCTTTCAAAATAATGTTTACATAATCACAAAAAACACAAATGTATGTTTTAATTTAAAAAATATTGAAACTTCTAAACATTATTTTATCGTGAATATCCAATTACCGCTAATACATTTTAAAACATCTTAATTAAATATTTAACAAAAAAAACGTAGGCAATACTGTAATTTTATATATCCTGAAGATAATATCTAGAGTATAATGCTTCCTACATCATATGAACAATTTTAACAATATGCATGGATTATTTATAAAAATTCAACCTTATGTTTAGAAATGGTTCAAACCTGAACTTCCTCAAACTAAAAAATAAAACGTCGTTTTCTAAGTAAGGTAAATAACACATTTCCGAATTAAGTAAGTATCTAAAGTGCCTTGATGGTATTCTCAAAATAAAGATGAAGCCGTATATTTGGGCAACTGGCACGATTAATTTACTTACGCTAAACAAAATATAACTTTGGGCTACATAGGCCCATTGCGTGCATCACACTAACTCCCATAATTCTCTAAAAGTCGAACGCCCGAAGGTCACCTAAATTCTCTATCGACCTCACCCCTGTTTATGTACAATTTCGGAATTTCGCATCAAAACGACAGCTTAGTTTCATTTAATTGAAACGGGGTGGATCACACACATTTATCTAACTGCCCTTATTTACAAGCTGTATACGTAAAATGAAACATTGACAGGCTTAAAGCCGTATGAAGCCCGCGTGAATCCGCTGGGCAAGGAGACACCATTATCATTAGAGTGACTAGACAGTCCCCGAAACAAAGAGATGAGGACAAATTATTTACAATTACTACGAATATTAAGTTTACTAGCTTACACATTGATACTTCACATTAAAATACAGCGACAGAAACGCCCTTTGGAAAACGCAACGCAAGAATTAAACGAACCCTTGGCACCGAAACTATTACTTCCAAAAACCAAAAAAATCACAAAAATAACTCGAATTAACAAACTTTAAAGCTTCCATCTTCAAAAAGATTTGTGCTGTTCATAATATGGAAGTCAGCTTAAGACCTATAGGTTAGTACATTAGTTTTTATCCAAAACGAATGTTGTATAAAAGTTCAAAATGAAATAACGGAGAAACAATACATTCAGTCTAGGATTATAGTAAGAAGGGCTTTGATATAGTCAAATACTACACGGCTAACCGACGATTAAATTCACATTGAGTATGGCTTAATAATCACTATTTGAAACACTTAACAAACTACAAAATGGAGGTTACCTACAAATACGTTTATACATATCTAAAGTCAACTTAAAAAAAAGCAATTAAGAATAGTCACAGTAATATACAAAGCAAACGAATTTGAACTAATAGGTGACAAAATCGCTTAAAATAACACATACAGGAACAGAACGTTAATTAAAAAAACTAAAGACATAGCTACCGGAATAATTATACACAAAACAAATTGTCAACAATTCATAGAAACAGATGAATCATCGTCATTGGAGATCTCGGTCAGTCTCACAGTGACTATCAGGCTGCACTGCACGCGTCGAGGCTGCTAGGCGGCTAGGCGGCCAGGAGTCTTGCTACGATACATGTGGACGCACTGCAGGTGGGCTGGCGGGGCGTCTAGTCGCCTTTCGAGAAAATAGCGAGTGCAGAGGCAGCACATTCGGTCGCTTCGCTACACGGACGGCGAGTCGCGAGGCTCCAAGCGCAAACTACGGTTCCACCCGACCATTTACATGCGTTGGTTTTCTCAAGGTGAATCGGAAAGACGCGATGCCAGCCGCTTGCAGTCCGTCCACAGCCTTACAGATCACCGTTATACATAATCACATAAGCTAGTAAAGTTTGATCTAAAATGTTGCGTGAAACCGGAAATTTCACGAACTGTCCAACAATGCTCAAGAAAACAAGCAAAGTGTAACATTCTAGAATTTCCTTTGTTGGAGGCATCAAAAGACGAACATGGTGTAGTCAGCGATAAAAGTAGTATAACGATTTGATTTTTAAAATGCTCTTTTCTTCGTCTTCAAATTCGTCTTTTGTCGCTGACTGTAGCATAGCAGCGGAACATATACTCGCAGCTCATGCAAGCATTTGCTCCGCAGCGAATGTTGAGGCCTAAGGCGCCTTAGCTGTTAGTGCTATCATCGTTTTACACATGTCCTGATATACTTGTTTGTTTAGCTATTAGGAGATGAATCCGTCGGTGGAGTTTTCTTAGGGCGGGACCTTTTCTTGGGCGGCGCACTCGAGCCATTACTGCAGCAACTACAGCCGCGTTTGACCAGCCCCCGTCCTGTTCTACGCCTGCCTTCATTCTCCTGACATCTCGGCAGCGTTGTCTTCTTATCAGCCAACTCGTGGTGGTGAGTTGTTTTGGTCGTCGTGCGATCTAACTCATGGGTGGTAGTTGTTGTTGTTTTGAGAGTGAAGTGCCTTTCCGTATCCTGCGTATGACGTTTTGGCGGGTACGTGCGTAATGGGCGACTATCATCTGAGCTAACGCTAATGCCTTCGAAAGAGGTTCTATCATATGTCCGCTCTGGTCGTGCCGCTTTGATCACCGAATCCAGTCGCGTGTGGGGTCCGTACGCGCTTGAGTCGTTTAACAACTCATCGAAAGGGCTCTTCGTAGCTTTTTCGCCCTCGCTGAAATGGAATCGGCTCTCGTGTCGTTCCGTGGTCGTCGAATCCCAGAACAGCTCGGGCTGGCCGGGCGAGGACGCGTTGTCACCCATAGATTCTACGATCGCTCGATCACTCCTCATCTTGACCTCATCAGAGACGCTGGTCCTAGCTCGTGGCTGTTCGAATTGGAACCTGGTTTTAGTGTTTCTTTTATCGTCATATCTTAGACGGCGTATAACTTGGGTCCCGTGTCCCGCTGAATGGACAATCTGTCGCGATGAGTTCGAAAGGTGTAGCTTTGAATCTGTTAGGAGGCTATCGAATTTCGACAGCGGTTTCGGAGCAGATTTTTTTTGGTCTTTTATACTGTCGAATTTGGTTGATAGTGGTCTTGTGGAAACAATAGGTTCTTTGGCTCGAACCGATGCTATGCTAACGGGTTGCGGGCAGGGCATGGAGTTTATCATGTTATCGATATCAGTGAATTTGACGGAACTGGTTTGGTTGGAGTTTATAGTCGCTTGGGAGATGACGGTTGTCTGAGGAGCCATCACGACAGTGCCTGGCACTCGGTTCGCGTGGAAGGTGATGTGACGACCTTTCATGGCTTGCGCGATCGTGAAGGGCGGTTGGGCAATCGTAATCTGAAAATTAAACATGACAGTAGTTGAGTTAAGTAAACATGTTGGTGAAAGAATTTAATTTACTACGCATCTCAGTGCAATTTGGTACGTGGGAAGGCGAACGGGGGGAAGGGATTCAGCTACACTTGTTTGGTACATCGCTAATCGCATACTCATTAGGTATAGGTATAATTTTCATGACATCATTCGTTTAGGAGATTTCGCCTCGTAAATAAGTGTAAATACGCGAAAAAACTGCAACAATGGAGGAAATCGAGTTTCGTGCCGTTATCAAGTTTCTTTCCAAGTAAACTCAAACCTCAAACCATAATTAGTTCCTCAAACTATAATCAGGTCTTTGCTCATCTGAAGAAGAAGCAGCTGAACGAAAATAAGGCTATGAAAACTGTCAAGCGGTCTGTTGCTTTTGTAAGATAACATGCACCGGTTCTTGTCTATTACAGCACCCGTAGTAACTTGCCGAAATAAAACCTATCTAAGAACCATCCTTGAATTCACAAATAAATCAACTCGATTCACAAAATCGATTACATAAAGACGCTTTTTAATCGAATAAGCCGTTTCGGAGATTAATAGCAAACAAGCAATCTCTTACGGCAAACCTATATAAGGGCTCCCTTACGGCATCATAAGGGAGCCCTTATATAGCCCGGGTAAAAATACAACTACCTCGCCATCCTCCGGTTCAGTATGGAAAGTTGTGTTCGGATGGGACCTCGCGAACTCCTCCGCGTTTATAGTGGGAATGGTCGCCACTCCGTCTTCGCCAACGGTCACTATTTCACCGACATCGTCAAGGTTGAGGTCGAGGTCGTCGTGACGAGTCTCGTTGTGGGTCAGCAGTTGGTCGGTGGCGATCTGGTCGTCCAAGTCTGGCTGTGGTATGCTTTGGGGTATCGGAATTGGTGGCGCTGAAAATGATAGTCGAGTTAAAATACTAAGCGACTGATTTCAAAATGTACCGAATTCGGAAACTAATAAATTCGCTAGGAAAAAATGGTTGGTTTTCAAAGTAATTTTTATTGATGCACAGCAATAAATACGTTTATGGACTCAAATGGACCTATAAAGTTACTTTAGCGGCCGAGAGAATAAACGATCAAGCTAAAATATGAATAACTATGGCGTTTGGAAGCAGAGTATGCGGCATTTTCAGAATAATCTTTGACATTTCTTATAAATTCGTTTATCAGAATAATAAATTTATTTGTAAATAAAATTTACACGCCTTTCAAATAATAATAATAATAACGCAGACAATAGGTATTAGGTACAATAATTTATAAAACAAACATTAAATTTTGCACAGGTAAAATAATTGAAATAGTAATATGATTTAATGTTTTAATAGTCACGCAATAGTAGGTAGGTCTACAGTCAGATTCAATTAATAATTTAAATACTGCGTAGGTAGGTCTACAGTCAGATTCAATTAATAATTTAAATACCTAGGTACTCATCGGATTTTGTAGACAAAATCCTTCACGTTATAGAACGCCCTCTCGACAATACATGATTTTAATTTAGTCTTGAATAATGTCAGGCTAGGTGCTTGTATAACTATTATATTTATTTTTATGTTTTTATTATTTTTTTACAATTCCTGTTACTTTGGAATAATATGCGAAATATTGGTCTACGCGCCACGAAGATTGCACCATCTGGACAACGTTGATTCACCGATGCGTTACCTTCTGGGAGTTGGACATTCCTCAATTTGGACACGCAGCGAATTGGACTATCTGAGAGTTGGACATTTTGCGAATTTCACTTTCCGCGACTAGGACGATAAGGTACAATAGATTTAACCAGTTCACTGTAACCAATTATTACAGTTCTTGAAGAAACGAATACTGGTAGAACGGTGCTGGCAGTAAAATAAAGTACTCACGTGTATTACATTGATCGATCGTCTGTTCGTGAGCAGGCGACGGTGCTCCGAACAAGATATCCGCTTCCGGGAACAGATCTGATGCAGATGGGGAATCCACACCAAGGTCTTCGCATTCTTCCGATAAAGATTTCTGAGAAACAAACGGTGTTACGGTCTTTTATTGCACTATTCTACCGGCTGCGCTAGTAATTCCGCGTAGGAATAATAGATAAATTCCTATAATAATAATAAATCGGTGGTAAATTTTTCGCTATATGTATTTTTGTAGATGTGTTGTACCCCGACTTCATATCGGAAAGTCATGAGTTCGAAGCCGGTCGTACACCAATGCTCAAACACGTGTTCAAAGGTGAAGGGAAGCATTGTAAGGAGACTGGCATGCCTTATGCCTTATAAATATAGGAAATAAGGCATGCACGAACCATAAATTCGAAGACTTGTGTCATCGGTTAGTGTTCTAATAAACGGCAATGGGCTTGCAACCAGACACTTGTTTAAAAGAAACCTAGCACCTACTTGTTAACTTCACAGATCTATGTACTGAGTTTAGATTTGAGGATGTCCATCGTTGGATCACAGTGTGTTTGTTTGACTTACTTGTAAGCGCAACTCATGTTCCAATATTGCGTATTTGTGTCTCAGAGCAGCGGTTGATACGTGTGTGACCCTGTGGTGTCTTCCGTCTTTCCGTTGTTGTACAACCTATACAATTCAACAAATTACTAACATGTTTGTGAACGATATTTGTGTGTTTAGATGTTTTTGTACTTCTTGTAGGATCATGAAATTGTTTTGTATCTTTTACACTTTAATTTTATTCACATGAATCATATTAGGTTTGAGATGTGTTTGTTGTGGTATTACTTACACGTTTGAGGCTATTTTAAAACATTTACATTTATTTAGGGCATTATCAATTAAAGCTCAAAGCCGAAAAATGACTTCTTTCTATTTCCTACGATGAATGTTTCAACATGGATTTACTTTGACTGCATTGCTCAAGCTAAATAGACACGTAGGACATTTTTATCATTTTAAAATAAAATCTTTAACTACAACATGGAGATTTTTTAACAACTAATGAGGTTTCGTTCGGAAATGGGATTTTAAATGAAAGGGACATGCATGATAGAATGCAGGATCCAGACTTGACAATGAAAGAAGACGAATTCAATCATTCATCATGCAAAAAATAAGTAACACTTTTTATATGATAACTTTCTGAAACGCCTACCTATTACAAGGAAGGTGATAGAAATCGTACGAAACATTGAAAATTAAAGGGGAGCGGTAATCACTATAATACCTAATGAGTAAATTGGCGCAAAGCGAACTCACAGTAACATTACACGAAACTGAATATTATGGAATATTGAGAGTTTGTATTAACTCTCATAATGTTAATGTTAGTACGATTAGTTGAACGTTATGTGAGCCGTGTTTATGCGAATCTACACCGGTTTTATCTGTCTTTAATCTGTATGCTGGCGATCCGTTGACAATAATCGAGAAGCATATAATATAGCACGTTTATAAGACATAATCATAAAGCGAGCTAGCTATGGATTATTAATTTTTATGACACCGAAAAGAACCCGTTTTTCAGCAAGCTGATGGCAGACAAATCACTAAACAACTTTCAGCTACAAATTGTATCAGTCGAGTTTGTATTTTTAACCACCGACGCAAACAGAGGGCTTTTATATTATTAGTATGTGGGCGAATAAATAAACTGTACGCTTTTCTTGAGGCTATTGTAATTGATACTGATAATTGATTAGTTTAATCTTAATTATTGACATCGGCACACCAGTATAGCAAAACAGACACAGCGGACAAAATAAATCGAGGCGTGCAAAACTACGAAAGAGGCTTCAACGCTAGTTGACGAAGGGTCTGCGTCAGCTACGACGGTCACCTGCTGGTAGGGCCTGTCATCACCGTCTGACGTGTCAATATCGTAACCACATCGCGGCGAGTCGTACATCGACTTTTTGGAGTCGACATCGAACATCTTATCAAAAAGACGTTGCGCCTCCATATCTGGACTGTACCGATCTGGGATCGCATCCTGAAGTTGCAAAATGTGCGTCATACACAGATCTAGGCAGTAGGCACTGCGGTTTAGACAGCGTTTAAAATTCAAAAGATTAACATTGTGATATGTACAAGGAACACGTGGAAATGCTGGCCAACATTTTGGAAGCTATTAGCATTATATTTTTATTCCGATGTGCTGAAAGGTTTGGGACATATCGAAGGATTTACATTTACAAAAGAGGTTACGTTAAAACATAACCTAAAAATTCCAATAGCTTCAAAACAACATATTAAAAAAGCAATAAAGCCAACTCACCAGAATCGTTCTCTCCATGTTGTCGGTCCGTACGATTTCTTCGTAGCCGTAATCATCTGCGATACTCGATGAAGGTAGGTTCCAAGGTTCTGTGCAGTCAGGGCTTGGTCCTCGCTCCGATTTATCCTGGTTTTCTCGGTCTTGCCACGGGGAACTCATAGCTCGCGTGTCGACCAAATCAGGTGGTGCTGGCGTCGGGGCTTGCGGAGCTGTACTATCAGGTGGTTGGATTTGCGTGACAGGCGTTGTCTGAAGGTTGAAGGTCTGCAGATTATGCAACGCAGTCGCCGGTAGCCTAATATGACGTATTCCTGGTCTGGCTAGTACAGGCTTCAGACCAGGTCCGATTAAACGTTGAAACAGCAATGCCCCAGCATTTGTGTCCCCAGCGCCGACCAGTATCTTCGGTCCGCGATTCGTCATTATTGCAATCTGCTGGCCTCCTTTGATCATAGATACCGGTAGGAGATAGTTTGCTGGCATGAGAACAGTTGTGGTAGGCTTTGCTGTTGTAGCAGTAGTGGTTCTCGCTACTGTGATTGTCTGTCCATCGCCGACGATGACGTTTCGCTGTGGTACCGCCGTGTGTGTTTGAGTCTGCGTAATAGTCTGTGTAGTTGTCTCTTGCTCGAATGTTAGACTGCGTACGACCTTTGTCGGAGTGTCTTCGGGAGAATGGCTTTCTTGGCATTCCGTGCATTCACTGAAAGTAGTGCCACAACTGCTATCTTCCGAACCTAAAGTGATGAGGCTATCTTCCCCGTTTTCTCCATGTTCACCATGCATTGGGCTCATTTCCACTCCTTCGCGTCTGCACGATGCCCGCGAACTGCAGTGACTCCTTTTGCGTTTTGAGCCCGTAGTCGGAGGAAACTGGTTCCTTCTCCGAGGCGCGGGTTTATTCTTATCAGGACAGTTTTCAACTTGCTCTTTATACTCTGCCAATATGTACAGAATTCTTTGAGTAGTCTGTTCGTCTTCCTGAGGTTTTAACGAGGAGTTCGTTTTCGACGGTGAGCCCAACGAGGCCATAGCACTCGAGCTGGATGAGGATTTCTTCTTCTTCTTTTTCTTAGGATGAGCCACTGCGGTAGATCCACCATCGGCGGTCGATGACTTCGACGTTACAGTGTGAGTTATTTGAACTTGGGTCGAGGATGGCTGTGTGTCTACGATGCCGGAGGAATCAGGTGACCGTGCAAACGACGTCGTAGCTGATGTTATTGTCGACTTTCTGTTCACGTAACTAACGACGTTCGTGGGCTGATTGTTTTCCACAGAATAAAGCACTTGCTGCGTAGATTCAGATACAAAAGTAGTGGCTAATGCTGGACCATCAGTCGAATCAGCGGGTGTCGGCTTTGGCGTACTGGGAGTCGTCGATGGAGTTGGTTGGACGCTTCTTTCTTTGACTTGTTCTAGCACCATATCAAACTCCCGTAGCTGTTCCAGGATAAGAGGGCTTAGTTCAGAGTCCGGTTTGTCCGGCTTTGTATGTTCCGGCTGTCCTGGTTGAGGTTGCGGAGTTCGTGGAGCTGAATGAACTTGTCGAGCTGAATGAACATGTTGAGATGACGGAGCATGTTTTACTTGCTGAACCGGTATATGCGGAGATGGTTGTGTATGCTGAGCTGCCTGAACTAGTATCGGCTGAGTTTGAGGTGACTGAGCTGACGAACCTTGAACTGGTATTCTGATAGTCTGCCCAAGCGAAGGTGCTGTTGTCAAAACCAGCTGTTGGTATACAGGTTGATTCGTACCTGCAATAACATTTCTTTGTATCTGGAAGAAAGAAGGCCTAACTAGCCTCGCCCCGGGCATTATGTGGGGTCCTTTGCTCAGCATAGGCAGTTTTATTCTCATTTGCGTCAACACCGGCTGAGGCTGGGGTTGAGAATTATGATTTGGCTCATTCGAAGGACATGTTTGTGCGTTTTTCTCTTCTGGTGATAGTTGCTTGTTTGGAGTATGGTGAGGCACCAATTTGATAATGGAAGATTGTTCTGGTTCTTGGTTTACGAAAGAACTTTCCGTCTGCTGATTTTGGGTCGAATCATCCACCATTTCAGTGCTAGGAACAGTAATGAGATTTATCGTTTGCCCTCCACCAATGTTAACTGGTATTTGACGAGTGTAGATCACACCACCATGCATAGTCGTGTGTATATTCATTGGAGATATTGTTTGCTTTATTTGTTGGACCGGATTTGGCTGGGCTTGTGTGGTCTCCGGTAGTGAATTTCTTTCCAATAATGGTGGGTTATTTACTTCTGCAGGCTGTTCAAGATTAACATTATTTTCTTCTGATGGACATTCAGAGTTTTCTTGCAATACGTTGTGATTAATTTCGTTTTGATTTTCTTGATAAGATTGCTTTCCGAATACTTGATTGAATTTTGGTAAACTCGTGGATTTTTCTTGGCAAGGTGACGTGGATGACCCTGATGTAGGGGCCGAGTTTTGTATGAATTGTGCGTAATTTTCCTCGTACACCGATCTAGATTTTATTTCATGAGAAGTATCTTGGCTATTTGCTGCATTTTCACCGCTCGAAGATGCACTCAGGTCTTGAGGCTCGGTTGGTTTAGGCACAGTTTGAACTGACGAAGGGTGTAATCTCAGTACCATACTGCGTTGCGGGCCAGCGTTAAGCTGTATAGACTTTCCATCAGCAGATTTGCACACGAATTGAATCATCTTTTGCTCATTTGATCCTTGAGCATTCGTAAGATTCGTCAGTAGATTTACTCGCTTTAGGAATTGGGCATTATTTTGGTTACCATTGTTCACAATATGGATAAGCTGATTTCCTCCTTGTTGCAATCCCGCGTCAACTAATGACAGACCATTTGGTGGGTTATTTTTATTTTGTACTATATGAAGAAGATGAGTTCCATTTGGCTTGTTTATGACTGTCTGGGCGTTGTTACCTTGCACAATGTGAAGAACTTGCTGTGCTACTGGATTATTAGGCATCTGATTTTCAGACGTCCCAGTTTGACTAAGCGGTGGGGGTAATACTTGAGCTAACGCTTGTTGTAAAGTCATGACATTAATTTGCTGATTTCCTGGTGCCTGTTTTGTATAATTGTTCGCTGTTACTTGAGCACTCTGAGATATTAAATTGACCAACTCATTAGCACCTGAAGTTATTACTGATTCCGAAGAAATACCAGCTGCGTTCATAGCATGCGCTATTTGATCAGATTTGGATGGTTCATTTTGTTGGCTTTTAAATGTGTTACATATTTTTGATTCTTGAGTTGAATTTCCTATAGACAGGTCTTGTGGTTGTGATTCTTCTAACATATCAACTGTGGAATTATCTTTATTTGTCAAATTATTATCGATGTTAGAAGTAGTATTATCAGCATTAGATACATAATTTTCAACATTTGATGAATAGTTTTCAATGTTTGTGGCATAATTTTCAACATTAGATGCATAATTTTCAACACCTGAAGAATAATTTTCGTTAGTAGAGTAACTGTTAACATTTGAAGCATAACTATCAACGTTTGATGAATAGTTTTCAGCATTGGCAGCATAATTGTTTACATTGCTAGAATAGTTTTCAGCATTGTTATTATTTTCCATATTTGCAGCATAGTCTTCTATATTTTCGTAAGAATAATCATAAGCTGTACGTTCCAAAGCTGAATCTTCCACATTTGGCGAAGAATTCAAGTTAGATGCTCTATTTTTTAAATCAATAGGAGAATTACCTATATTATCGCTAGTACTGCCCCCATTGGTTGTCATATTAGGAATATCATTTGAATCGCTGCCCATAGGATACACATTGGTATAGGTATCGTTCATATTGGTAGAAGCACTATCCAAATTCATAGCTGTCTTATCCACATCCGCTGTAGTGTCTGTATTTGGAGAGGCGTCATCCATGTTGGTAGTGTTATCCATTTCAGTTGAAGAATGATGTTCTGAGATGTTAGAAGATGTACTGTACATACTGGTAGTATTAGTGTAGGCACTCTCCATACTTGAAGGAGTGTTCTCCGTATTAGTATAAGCGTTGTCCACGTTGTTAGAATTATTAAACATTCTGGTAAAAGTATTATCCACATTGGAAGATGCATTCAATATAGTGTTATTGCCTGAATTACAAGTATTCTGAGTATTCCCAGATGTATTGAACAAGGTGTTTGTTGTTTCTTCGAAAGAATACTCGACATTATTATTTGGTAGCGGTGAAAAATCATTTTCACAAATATTATTTTCAAAATTTTCTTGTGATGTTTCTTCTTCCATCAACTCAATTTTCACAACGGACATTGTCGGTATCGACGCGTTCACGTCGTCGTCGGTTCCGGGAGAATGTTGTTTTTGAGACGGAGGTGATTGGCTGTGCTGTGCATATTCTTGCACCACAGGCAATGTTATATGTGCGGTGGTGAGTTCAGTATATTCTGTTTCCATGGTGACTTGAGGATCTTCACTGGGACTGTTGTCCGAGCATTGCGAGGGACTGGCGTCAGAGACTTGCGTCACCCGCGGGTCACATGTCATAGGGTTTTGAGCAGCTGCGTTAACCTGTACCACATTTACAAAACTTACCAAGCGAGAAACTTCCATAAATTCCGTACTTGTAAGATCGAAAGGGAATTTCGAGAGATGACAATCGTTGGTTGCATACTTTTTATCTTGTAACAACTCTTTGGTCAATTCAAACGCTGTCATTTTGAAAAACGATTGCACTTTTTCTTTGATGTTGATAAGATCCATAAAATTTGATAACTTAGCTTTCTGTGTTTCTATTTCGTGAGCAAAGTTTAGATTTACTTTGCTTACCTCAGACCTAGAAAACGGCTGATGTTGTTTTACGTCCGACAGAGTCGCAGCCGGTAGTTTTATAATTCCAGTTTTCATTTTTTGTATGACTCTGCCGGACCTCTCACCAAAACCCTTATTGAAATTTGTTTCGTGAATATCACTGGGTTTATAATTATTTACGTTGTCCCCGTTTTCAATTTCTTCCTTTAATGTTTGTTTTAAAGGGTCTGTAATAGCCATGGCGTTTTCAGTATCTTTGGTGTCCGTATATAATAGTTCTTCAACATTATTAGAATATTTTATTTCATTTGCATGACACATTTGGATTGGCCAAGCTTTATGCATATCACTAACGACTATATTTTCTATATGAAAAGGTCTTGCGTAGGAGAATTTAATGGTGCTGCAATAGTCTATTATGCGTTTATATTCTTTTGCATAAGCTAGGCCAGCGATTGCTGATGTGGTTATTTTGGGATAATCTATATTTTTACCTTTTCTGTATTTCTTTCCACAAAATGCGATGTCCGACATGTCCTTTTTACGCTTCATATTTCTAGAAGACCTTCTGATCACTTCATTAAACAAGCCATTAGGGCACGCGTAAGTGTGTTTAGGCATAATTATTCGAATGTCCTCGATTACTTCGTCTTCGCTATTATTCGCAAAGTATTCTTTAGAGTTATTTAAATGCATATTTTTTTTTATTACCTCAGAATCTCCGTCTATTAAAGAAAATATATAGCCTGTTTCGATATTTGGATCCTCATATTCGATTTCAGGATATTTTCCAGGCATATTAGAGGCATTCAGTTGAGTGGCTGCGCATTTTTCACTGTTTACATTAGTATCATTACAATCATTCACAAAAGTACTTTCAAATTCATTTTTATTTTCTATTTCTTGATCAGGTGCTTCTAATTTCCTTATGTCTGATTCCAAGATAGTGTTATCTAAAATGTGTTTCTCTTTCATGCCTTCAACTTTGCCGATAATATTTTGAGGGTTCAGTATACTTATTCCACTACACTTGTTACCAGTATTCTCCGATGAACTATAACATTTGGCTTCTGCCATACTTTCGATTTTAATTTCTTGTATGCAGTTCTTGCCTGATTCCAAATCTTCGATGTGGTTTATTTCAATTTCTTTAACATTTTGTGTAGAATTTAAGGCGCACATAGTGATGTCTTCGATTATTTCATCATTAAGCATATCTACTACTTCTTCCACCCAGATTTCACTGCAAGAATCTTCTACTAGTGATGATAATCCTTCACGCAAGGTAGCATTTATTGCATCAGCATCGTGGTCATCAGCATCATTTAATTGATCCTCGACATTAGACTTTTTAGAGATGTTACTAGGTAGAGTACTCTCGCTATCTTCAGTTATTACAACCACACTTACATTCGCAGAATTTACATCTTCTGGTTCTCCAAACATTTTGTTCAGAGCTTCGTAAATTTCATCAGCTGTTCGTGGCATCACAGTCACTTTACTCTTAGTGTGGGTTTCTTGTTCAGTAGTGGTATTTTTATCAGAATTTTTAACCACGAGTGTTATATTTTCATTTGCAAGCTTCTTATTATTGATCTGAACTTTTTCATTCGATATTTTAGCATTTTTGATACCTTGACATTCTATGGATTTCACGATATTCACATCACATGTTTCTTCTTGTTCACTATTAATAATAATACACGAATCGTATTTCTCATTTGACACACAGGTAGTTTCGTTCTGACCGTGTTCATTTAACATGAACTGACTCATATTCATGGCATCTCTATTTTTTGTTTCTCCAAAGATTTTGTTTAGAGCATTATAAATCTCATCAGAGGTTTCCGGCACTGGAGCCACATTATTTTTTAAATGGTTTTCTTGTTTAGCAGTGTTATTTTCATTTGATTGTTTTATCACTGAAGATTTATCATCTTCTAGCTTATAGATATTGTAACCTTTATTTTTTTTACTTATAATGTCTTTGGGGTCTTGGTTACTCATTGGTTCAGTACTTAAGATATATTGGAAATCACATTTATCCTCGTGTTGTAATCCGGAACTATCTTCTGGCGCTAGTTTACCGTTTGATTTATCTGGAAAGTTTGTAAAGGCAGGTTCATCAGTTTTTTGAATATCCATTACAGTCACTTCCAAACTAGCTTTTTCAATTTTAGAAGGAATAGGAACTTTTATTTGGTCCATGAATTGATAATCTCTTTCGATACACTTTTCAATGGTTCCTTCGTCGATTATAGTTTCACGCAAAACACCTGATGCATTTTCCAGGCCAACAGATTTAACGATGATTTTTAATGGTATATCCAAGTGAACTGATGCATTATAATTTGGTAAATTAATTTCTTCATTAGTAATATTATTTTCTTCAGCATCGGACGAAAATTCATCGTTTACTTTTTTCACATCATCATTCATTGTCACATTATAATCACCGAGTTCTTCAACATTAAATATTTTATCATAGTTGGGTCTATCAAGTTTGTTCTCTGTACTAGTAACTTCATCAGTCAATCCCGTTTCAATAGCTTTTAGCGGAAATGTTTTTTCTATTTTATTTGTAGCTATTTCACAAAATTCACTAACTATAGCTTCATCAACTGGTAAAGCAGAATTGTTGTTGTTATTAGATTCTGCAACGTCACTTTGGAAAATGGCTATGCCTATCGTCTTATTATCATCTTCTATTTCAGCATGAGCCGGAAAGCTTTGTATATTAGAGTCTGCCTGTATCGAAATAGGTAAGTGGTCTTCTTCAGTTTGCTCCATACAAAAATTAAGATTAGAACAATCAATCGGAATATCATCAATTAGTTCTTCAGACAGCGAGGCTTCAATTAATGTTTCCGTTGATATTTTTATTGTTGGATATTCTTCAGTAATTTTTGTCCAATTATATATAGATGAATCAGAGGTGACTATATCTAGAGAATTAAGCATTGGTTCCACTTCAGTTTTAACATCCGTTGATACTGTTTCGCTATCATTTTGACAAACCTCAACATCTTTAATGATACAATCTTGCAATATTTTATCTTTTTTCATATTTTCCTCGAGGTCATGAATCATTGGATTATCTTTATAGTTATTCTCTTTATAATTCAACGTCACATAATCTTTGTCATTATTTTCCGATACTTTAAGGCTAGTCACTTCTGTATCCGATAAATCAGGAGTAACATCAAGAGAATCAATCATCGTTTCCTCTTCAGTTTCAGCATCTGTATTATAGTCATTATGACATAAAGAAACCTTTTTAATCATGCAATCTTTTAATATTTTATTTGTTTTAACATTAACCACGCGGTGGTCAACCTCTTGCTCATCTTTATAGTCCGTATCTTTGTTAATCAATGTCACATCCTCTTTGTTATTATAGTCCGATGCTTTGATGTTTGTCACTTCGGTATCCGACAAGTCAGGGGTGATATCGAGATCATCAATTATTAGGTCGTCTTCAGCTCCTGTTTTAAAAGCAACAATTTTATCATCGTCATCAATCATTATCACATTTGGGGGACACCCCAAATGTGACTGATAAGTAGCAGGTAGGTCAAGTGTTATAGATGATGAGTCATTGGGTTGTGACTCTGGCAGATTATCCAATTTAGATATTTTGGCGATGGGAACTAAGGTTGACTTTGTTTTCCTCTTCAGAGAAATGGGTAATGGGTGAAATCTACTCAAAAGGTTATATTTATTTAATAAATCTCCTTCTTGTATAAATGCCAAAATCAATGATGTTAGTTTAGGTATGACACACGATTTAGACGAAGGTTCTACTGTCAACTTGTTCAAACACTCCACATGCTGAATTTTTTTGGTGGCCATCCATTCTGAATCACATTTCAGTAAATCTACAGACAGTTTATTAATATTTCGGACACTGAATTTGCCTTCCAATAAGGCTATTGCATCGTATGCTTCCATCACGGGAGAGCTTCTATGAATTTCATATTCTGATTTCGTACTATTAGCATCTGTAACTGGAAATTCTTCTAAAATAGAGAATGAACCAGAGCGAGATACTGGTGCTGGTATTGCGTCGTTTTCTTCTGATTTATCGTATTTTATTTCAATGGACCTAGGCTTAGATGATGTGTTTACCAAATGATCACAGCGAACCAGCTTCACAAAATAGTTTCGATTGATAATTTTTTGGTAGTCTACTTTGTCATAAAGCGTTTGTATGTCAGAACACTCAAATGTTTTCATGACTGAATCGTCAGTCAAATCTATAGCATCCGAGGCCCAAGTTACCTGAACATCGTCTGAAGAGTCACTTGTCGCTGACAAGATATTATCCACGCCTAGATCTTTTAACAACTTGTTCTTCAATTCATCAATTTTTTCTTTAGGCTTAGGTCTTTTATCAAGTTCGGCGCTATCATTCGATGAGTCATCGATAAGAACAATAGGCTCTTCTTGAGAGTCTTTGTTTAATGGAGCTAGAATATTCTCAATATCATCAAAGATGCCTTGCACGTACTTAGTAGGAATTGCTGTTAAGATTTCGACTTCACCAAATTTTTTAGCACAAACTAGACTTGGTGGGCTTTCTAAGTTAATCGAATCGACATCAAGGATAACACATTCAGGCTGTGCCTTTTCATTAAACTTAGCATCCATTAAATTCGATTCAGAACGGTGTTTTACGACATTTTCATTATCCATGGAGAGTTTTTTCACCAGCACATAAGATTTAAGTTTGAATTTGTTTTGATGTTTCGTAAACATATCACTGTCCATTGAATTTATTCTGTGTTTGCCAAACTCAGTTTCAAACACTTGCGGAGAGACTTCTTCTTCGTCGTCACTAAGCAAGCTAACAGTTTCTAAAGGTGCCTGCGGTTTAACTGCTTGTTCAATGTGACTAGATAATACTATATTACCATTAGATAAATTTTTATTAATGTTTATTTTTAGAACATAAGACTTTTTGGGCTTTCGGAATTGGTTCGCCAACAGAGTCATGAATTCTGGGTTCTCCATTATGGTTTCGATATTCTCAGATCCACTTGCTGTACCTCTGAATATTTGACCATTTTCCAATTTTATCCGAAAGTCTTTCTTTAGTGGATCACGATTGTCTTTAGTCGTTATATCTTTTATTACGAAACGGTCTTTGGAAACCTTGCTGTGTGGTAGTTTTGTTTTGTGAGCGGCGGAGTGAGAGGGCGGAGAAATTGCAGGTGTGTTTCCAATTATTACAACATCAACATCGTTCGTTGAAGTAGCTGGTTTAGCTACTTCAACTTGAGGTGTAGCTGTTTTGCAACTCTTATTCAAGTCTAGTATTTCATGTGCAATGTTTGTCTGATCAACCATGGATTTATGGATAGGTAATGTTTGTGTTTCCTCACTTTTTGAAATGGTATCGAGGTGGACTTGTGGTAATGGAGGTGTATTGATAAATTCAAGAGTCGGTAATTGTTCTGAAACTAAAACCGTGTCAGGTCCGTCAGCTTGATTAGAAATATTACCTTCATCAGTTTGAGTATCATTTTCATTAGTTTTGATTGATTCAGGAACTTCACTGGCTTGGGTATCATTCTCATTCGTTTTGATTGATTCAAAAACAGGCTCCTTCGATATAGATTTTCTTTCATATACTACTGTTTCAAGAATATTATTGGCTTTTTCTTTGGTAATGTCTGTTTCTGCTGACCTAGCTTCAGTCGAAATAAATAGATCACTGGTTTGAGCAAAATCATCATTAATTTCATTTGTTTGTTCAGTTTGATTGTGGTCATTTGATTTAGTTGCAGTGATATGACAAGGTTCAATTGATATTTTTACTAAATCCAATTGTTTAGAAGATTTTGTTTCATTTATTGGTAATTCTATACCTTTCTGAAGCGGGTCGTCCTGACTTGGTAGCGGTTCGGTTTTTTTCATGTGCGGTGTCAAAGTTTCTATTGTTTCTTTTTCTTTAATCACGGACAAATTGACCTTATGAGGATCAGGACTATGCAAATTAATCGGTATTATTTTTGGTATTGTTGAACCTAAGAGTTCGGCTTCAATATCAAAGAACTGTTCAGTATCAAAATCTTGGTTCGATGATGGGTTTTCAATAACGCCAGAAATGTTATAATTTTTATTCTTTTTAGACACTTTTAGAGTTCTGGTTGCTTTTTTACGAGGCACATTACTTCTGGCAACCTTTGTACCTTTGTTTTGAGCATCTTTAGGTGTAGTTACTGATTTATTCCGAATTCTCTTCGACGCACGCTTCTGTTTATTTGATTCAAGAGCACTGTAGACATTCTCACTCGGAGTTTCATTCGGAGTACCTAAAGAAACGACTGGCGATAGTTTTTTATCAAGAGGTGGTTTTGGACACGTCAAAGACGAGCTTTTTTCGCTTTTCAGTTTGTTTGAAGATCGCAGTAGAATTCGTCTGACCTGTACAACTTCGCTTTTATTTTCTTTACAGCTATCAGGCGTAGCAGGACTTTTTACTTCATTGTTGAGTTCCTGTAAATTGTTTTGGATTGATAGAGTTTCTTTTTCAACAACATCGTGTTCTTTCTGTTCTATCGGAATAGAGAGTTGCAAGGGCGAATAACCAAGTGCAATGGTTTGAGTCCCACAAAAATTACTAATTTTTCTATTTAGTATAGCCATCCGTTTCTTCCTCAGTCTTTCTTGGTCTGCTTGCGTTTTCAAGTCTTTATCGCGTACTTTTTGGCTTCTTCTTTTACAGTCAATCTTTTCATCGGCTTTTTTTTCTTGTACTTCTTTCAAAACTTTCCTTTCGTCGCTTTTATTTACATTCACATTGGCAAGTGTTATGTTATCTGGCTTTAACTGTATGTCATTTTCAACTACTCTGTTAGATACGCTGCTAGATGCTTTGGCATCTAACTTATCATCATCCACAACCATGTTGCCATGAGCGGTTGTTGAATGCGTTAGTTCATGTAATTGATTGTTTGAATAAGAATATTGAGAGTGAGTGACCTTAGTAACTGTTTTCGATTGTACAGTCGTAACGCATGGCACATTATGAACAACGGGTACGGTCACAGCGCTGGCGATTATGAGTGGGCTTACAACTGGCGCACTGAATTGAGTAGTCTGATATACATTAATACTGGGTTCGTTATTAACAGTCATATAAACATTAGGTGCTATATTCGTCACAGCTTGTATCGGCGTTTGAACTGTCGAATAGCCTTCATACACCAGGTTCGAGGGAATAAGCATCACATTATGTACAGGGGCCGGTTGAGACACGGCTGCGATATATACTTTCGGTTCGACAGTTATTTGAGTGTGTAGCACGTTCGAATTATTATAACTGCGAGCTTGGCAGGGTTTTGCCACTACATGAGTTAAAACAATGTTTTGTATGTTGGTTGCGTTTTCGCCCATGACCGGTTTAACCTGATTAGGCCTTGTTGGAGTATTTTTTACTTGTGTTGGTTCTTTATTATTCGGCCGTTGTTGAGGTTTGTGGGCAAATGATTGTGCCATCTCTTTTGGTTTGCAAATAGAAGGCTGACCTGGTGCCTTAATCACAAAGTCATTGTGTGGATTTTTAGCCACAACCTGATTTAATGGAGGGTTATATACAACACTGATAGGTTTTTTTACAGTTTTTATATCTTGCCGAAAGTCTTGCGTAGACGCTTTGTAGCTTTCCTCGTCGGAAGAAAGTTCACCGATTTCTTTCCGTAAATCATCGTCCATCAATTCGTCTAATAGATCATAATCGGAATTCGGTATTCCTGATATAAAAGGATCATCTTGCTTTGGCCTTACGTAAGTGAATTGCTTCATTTGAACTTCTGGATGTATTTTTTTAAACACTTCAGCGTGTTTTGCTTCCTTGTTAGGATTTTCAACAACCATTTGTTTTTTATCTTTTTTAGATGTGTCAATTGTTTGTTTTGAATTCTTCTTAGGTATTTCAAACTGGGTTGGTTTAACATCTTTTTCAGGTATTTCAGTGTGAATCTGTTGTACATGCATTTTAGATATCTTTGCGTGACGCTGTGCAGCGTCTTTAGGTTTGATAATGTTACTTTGTTTCAGTGCCTTTCCGGGAATTTCAATGTGAGTATTATTTGTATTCTTTCTAGTAATTTCAATGTTATTTTGTTGCATCAATTTTTCAAGAACTTTTGGTTCTATTTTTTGTTGTTTCATCCTTTTCTCAACTGTGTTAGAAAACTTTTTCGCTGTCGTATACTTTTTGGGCTCTGCAGAACTACAAATTTGAGTTTTTAGTAATGAATTCATTTTCTTATTTGCGTTTGGCATAGTGATGCTCGTTGAAGAGGTCGGTGTCTCGGATTTTGAGTTTTTCACAAATTGTTCGTGATTATAGTCAACATTGGATATGCAATTTTCTGCCGAACTGTTATCCGACGACATGAAAAACATAGGGGGTTTTCGTAAGCTTTCTTCGAATGCTTTTTCGAAGGAGCTTTTATTCAATGCCATATCTAGGGCATTCGGTCCTCTACACGGCGTCTTCTGTTTCAAAATAGCGTTCATCACATTTTGCCATTCTTCTGGAGTTTTATGCACAAAAGTATCAGATTTAGCTGCGGACGTCAGTTGACTTTTACCTTCATTCTTTTTAGATGTTCCTTGAGCCGTGGGTTTCTTAGTATTTACAGATTTAAGGTTAGGCGCTTTATTTGGCTCTGCTGACTTTACAAAGGAAGTTGACATAATATTTATCATTTGGCCATCATTCACCTTCTTATCACCTTCTTTAGACTTGCTAAATTGAGGATTCGAAGGCATGATGCTAGAATTTGGCTCGTAGATAGGATCTGTGTTTGAGATCATCGTTTTTGAGCAGGATGCTACCGGAGAGTTCTGCATGCTAAGGATCGCCTTAGAACATGACGCATTTGTCGAATTTTGCGATTTATTGATTGTACCCTGCTTTCTCAACAAAAGCATTTCATTTTCCGATAGTACCGTTTTCGGCGGCGTGACATGTTGTCGATTTTGTGCTTGGGCTGCATTACCTTGCAGTATATTTGCGATTATAGGATGGCTTGAATTCATTTGCGGTTTTTCATAATTTCTGATCATAGTTTGATTATCATTTGATAAGCTTAGTTTGTCAGATTGTTGAGATTGAAGCAGATGATCCATGATAAATCCATCCAGCTTCGAACCGACTGTTGTTTGATTCATTGGAGGATCTTGCGACTTGTTTCTCATGTCTGTCTGTTTGTTTTTATAGTAACTCAGTCGAGAAAAGGTATTAAGGGAGCCGTCAGGTTTTTTCTGCGACTGTTGTTTGGCACTTTGCGGAGTATGGGAATCAGACTTCATGTTTGGTAGCACAGGAGTAGCCCTGCTTGTGGGCTTTATAACTTTCTTAGTAGATTCTTTCCTTTCAGCATACTGATTGTAAGCGTTGTGCCTGGTAAACTCGTGAAGATAGTCTCGGTGGTTTAATTGCGACATATCGATATTCGACTGCCTGCGTTCAGGCACGTTGGAATAGGGTGATGATTTTACGGCGAAAGGATTAAGCGAGTGAGGTGGCTCGTTTTTGTCGTAAATTGAGACTAAGCTTACAGATTTCAAGAATCTGTCTGATGTATCCATTGACGGTGTGCTAAAACAACGATCTACCGGTGTCCTTTGGTCTTTTTGTATTGTATTGTATTGACTGCTAGAATTTGACTGTTTTGTTTGACCAGTACTGGTGTTCTTTCTATTCGCATACTGTATGACAGGACTAGGGATTGCCACTTCAGATTGCTTTCTCTGCTTCAGTAAATCGTCAACTTTCTGTTTGAGTTCTATAATCTTCTCGCTCTGCTGTTTGTTGATGTACGATTTAGGTATTTCTGGAATGGCAACAGCTTTCGGGCTTATGTGGTTATCTATAGTCATAGAGGCTTCCCGCATGATCGCATTAGCTTTGAGCCGCCGGAAATCGAGCAATTTAGATATGCTGCTTTTGACATCTTCCGAGATGCGCACAGGAGAGTTATTTCTGTTATGTTCTGCGGGTGATTGTGGCTTGTAAGGCGTCGGTGATGTCATGCGAACATTGCTTAAGCTTGCCGGTCTATATTGCCTCGAGAAAGGAGATTGGTGTGTCTTATGATCGATTCCCTCTCTTTCATTAGCCATCGTGCACTCGTTATTTTGCATCATGCTGTCCGAGCTATAAGAGATTCGCGGCGATTTCATATCGTCCATTGAAAATTGTCCGTCATATAATACATTGTCTTCAGAGTTCATTGATTGTATCATCGATGTTCCTTGACTATCAGCATCACTGTCTATTGTTAAGTTTTGAATAAGTTTCTTCTTAGACTTGCCCACTTTGAGGCCAACAAGGCTAGACAGAGATCCATCAGTTGGTTTTTGAATCTTTTCCTTCTTTTTCCGTACTTTTTTGGGTTTTTCTTTCTTAACTTGGCTGCCTTCACCAATTTCAAGTGGATCTCCTGGTGCTGTCTTATCCTCTGGTACTTTCTTCTCCAAAGGATCAGTGAGTTTTTTCTTGTCTTTACATCTTTCTTTACTGTGTGGTCTTTCCTTCTGTTCTTTCCGTTTTGTTTCTGCTACGTTACTAAGAGGATCGTCTTCGTCTGAGTTGGATACAGGTTTTTTAGTTTTTTTCTTGCGCTGTGGTGGTGTGAAATTGTATTCTTCGCTACTGTAAACAGGGTCTGCTTTCTCGAAGTGATCATATGCATCTTCCCAAATGTCTTCCGGTCCAGGCTCCACTAGATGTTCATAACCTTTTCAGAACAAGTGTTTTTGTCAGAAAGTGAGAGCAGAAAGTAATTTTTTTGTATTATTTAGCTCAGTGGAATTATTTTTTTTACTTTGGCCTGTAATCCAGAACGAACCACAAACTGAATCGACAGATACATATTTTTAAGTTTTATATTTAAAGAATGTTTAAAAAATATAATTCAGTTTGCGATTTGTTTTGGAACATTACCAGTTTCTATTTATATTAGTTAAAATCAGAACGCAATAAGTAGGATCGAGCAGATTATTGCTCTGACGATTAATTCAATAAAACTACTTACTCGAAAAAATTGCCATAATGATGTAAAAAGTCATAACCTGATTATGACCCCATCCTGTTAAGAAGTAGTTATTACCTTTCTCAATACCGTAGTAGATATTATTCTCCTCTTCATCTTCTTCAGGGAGATATTGGAAGTCAGCGGGATTAAGATTCAGGTACTTGAGCTCCGTAGTGACGGCCTTGGTGCCGCCGTGCGTCCGCTCTAGGTATGCGCGGCAGTTTTCAAGGAGTAGCTCTCTGGAAATATAAGTAAGTAGTAGTCAAACTTAATGTGGCTACAAAGTTAACATTTGTATTGAAATTAGCACCAATAGCTTGAGTCACATTTAAGTTTGGACTTGGTTGTAGTGAACTGACACATCAGATCTTTTTAGAAACACTGCCATCTTGAAACGGCAAAGGCCTCACCAACAGAATAAAAGTAAAAATTATAAATAAACTAGCCGATGCCCGCGGTTTTAATCGCATATGATATGTTATAGATAGGTACATTAAAAATAATTGCATGCCTTGCACCCTTAAGGATTTTTTTTAATACCCTGATATTTATTCAGTTGGGTAGATAATTATATTAATATTTTATTATTTGGATTGAAGAATATTTATGTGGTTTGTAAGTTCAAGGAATACATTTTTTTCATATAAAGGTTTTCAGCCCTTTTCACCCCTTTAGGGGTAGAATTTTCCAAATTCCTTTCTTCAAAAAGTTTCATGTTTCTAGGACTTATGGTTTTGGTGCGTTGATCCGCCAGTAAGAACAGTTTTATATATATTGATGAAAATACTTATTGAAAGTAAAAATAAACAAAATCGCATCATACTATACTAAAATAGGCGGTCTTATCGCTTAGATTTCATCCTGCTCAATTATGGGCGATATTCTAAAAAAATCGTAAAAATAAATACCAGTCTTCTGGTTTGGAACCCACCCCCGAAACGGTATGGGGCGAAACGGCGAAGCTTATCAATGAGAATGTTTAGGTCGAGAACTGAAGTTTCAGAAGTGTTGTACTTATCCTACTACTATTATAAACGTGAAAGTTTGTGAGGATGGATGTTTGTTACTCTTTCAAGCAAATACTACTTAACGTATTTTGATGAAACTTTTCAGTAATATAGCTTATACATCAGAATAACACAGGCTACTTTTTATCCAGGTACAACGCGGGCGAAGCTGTGGGCAGAAGCTAGTATTGTATATATGAGTCCTTCATTTTATTGCCAATAGGCTAGTGTAATCAGGATGCTGATAGAAATGGGAAGATCTTACCTGTCCATGTCCCAAGAAAGAGTTTTGACCCTAGGGCCTGATAATAATGCTGTAATATCTTGACAGAGCTCCGGGCTAAGTCCTAGTGCTTCGCCCTCGTTAAAGATAGCCATAGATAACACGTTAGCCTGGTACTGTCGCGCTTTCAAATTGAGCGTTTCTGACGTCTTGACGAAGTTGGTCTGAGAACGGCTGTCTGACGCCCAACTGCCGAATTCGGGGTTTGTCGCTTCAGACGTAGTCGTTTCTACTGAGTCCTGTAATAACAGTTTATTTGTTTATTAGACGTGCCTCCGACCACTCCTTACTTGGCGTCCTCACGGATCTACATTCAGAGTACAGATCTGAGGTTATCCGTCGGGATTTCCAGTTGTGAATGTGTCTTTTTTGTTGAAACTAAAAGAGGAATATATAAATTGTAAGGTAATAACAGTTCAGTAACTGAGAATACCCACCATGGGGTACACAGTCGTGAACATGGTTTTTATTGGAAACGAGCGAGTACCCGGAATGAGTGCTCGCGTGGTATACCACTCAAATAGTGTGATTTTACCAACTCAGAAACCTCCGTGGACGTGCGCAGATTATCACCCAATATATCCAATAGTTTCATCATTCACCATCCACGAAAAACCGTTTTTTATATATTGTATTGTACAAAAAGGTCTCTTAGTGTTAGCTTCGGCTCCACTAATGCCAATAAAGGCTTCAGGTATAAGCCTGAGATTAAAAATAAATAAATAATAATAATAATAAATAATGCTGGACATTTTCACACAGCATCATCTAGCCCCAAAGTAAGCAGAGCTAGTGTTATGGGAACTACATGACTGATATACTACTTATATACATTTTTTTTGTAAATACATAAATATTATACTTACATAAAAAACACCCAGATCATGAAATAACACTCATTAGATATATCTATACTAATATTATAAAGAAGTAAAGTTTGTAAAATTTGGATATAGGAAGTAATTTCTAAAACTACATCCGGTTTAAAAAATCTTTCACCAATATTTAGTATGAACTTTCAGAGTGGACAAAGGCTGTATATTATCCAGTTTAAATAAAAGGGCTTTTCGCGGAGACCAATCTTGAAACGTAAGTCGATGAAAAAACCGTCGATCGAATGCGTTTCTTATAAACACTGCCTTACTTTACGGTAAGAGCTACTTTTCATCGGGTACTTTTTATCCGAGTACCACGAGAGCTTGGGCAATAGCTACTATAGAATTCAAGTGGAACATACCAAGTGTATAGGTGGCAGTGCGGGCGCCGCTTTGATTCTTTCATACATTTGCGGCGACGGATGCACGCTGAACGCAGTGAGCGCGCATTCGCACTTGAAGCGATCACTGCACGCGAGCACCGCGCCCAACTGCACGAACCACGTTGCCAATGTTTGTTCCATGGAACGTGCTTCCGTGTCCTGAGAATAGCGATAAAATACACACTTATAGCGATAACCCCTATTTAATAATCATACACATACATCGATTCCTAAAACCGCATTTCAATCCGATAAGCACTGCGGATCATAATGGGCTTCAAATAATTCAATTTTGATTTTATAATTTCTTTTGTATTTTTGTGTTTATGATGTTAATTATGGATCTATATCTGAAATAAATGAATGAATACAGCCTAAGTGGTTGTACGACCACATAAACGGACTTCTGTCATCGTCGCAGATAACAAGTTACCTTCTTATTCATAATCACTAACTTTAGCAGCGTGCTAAATCCTTTGTTCAGTATTAGAAAAGGATAGGGTAAGAGTTAGCTTAGTTGCTCAACAATAAGATCCCACGTATGAGAAGTTATTGTCGGGCTTAAACGAGGCGCACCGTCCCATAGGCTTCTGTTCACCCCGGATCCGTCTGATCCAAAACGTTAACAACAGTAGGGGATACCGGTATACTATAAGTTACCTTTTCAGTCTTGAGTTTAAGCCTCTCCAATTCGTTCATGCCGGCTGTGATTGCGCGCACGTATAGTTCGCACACAAACGGCTTCATACTCGCATCGGTTTTCTGTAAAGATAATAAAATTGGTTATCACTAAACATTAAGATAAATTAGTGCAGTTTCATGAGCCTGTAATTTTCATACCCTTCAGTATGAAAATTACCCATTCCCTTCAAACAGGGGTCTCTGGGCATCGGGTTTGCCTAATAGAATAGTCCATAGGCTACGGAAACTGCTTAGCAAGCGTGCTTGCCACCATAGTGATATAAAAAAAACTTGCTGTGAACAATATCAACAAGTTTAACAAAGAGTATTTTTTTCTAGTTTTCGTGTTTGTTTCCGAGTTACCAATGCGAGCTGTGCGTCGACCGCGGCGGCCAGCGTGTGCAAGTGCGCGGCGGTGGGCGCGGGCGCAGCCAGGGCGGCCGCCGCGCCCGGGAGCCGCGAGCTCGGCATCAGCCGCGCCAGCGAGCGCGAGCAGCAGTACAGAGCAGAGCGCGCGCCGCCAGTGCACTGCGGTACAACCATGCATCGGGCTATCACCACCTACCAAAAACAAAAGAGGATAAGTTGACTATCTTTCACACTATTATCTTATTATCCAAAGGCTGTCTGGAAGAGATCGCTTCGAAGTGATCCGCCCATTGTACTTTAGCAAGAATACAATTTTATTTTGTTATTTGTCCTACAATAAAGTATTTTCATTTATTCATTCATTATTACTCAATCCGAATACCAACTTAATATTAATCTTATAATGCAAAATCATCTATCCACCAATAGATGATGGACGTGATACTCTTAACGTCCACCGTCTATTGCAGCGACCCCTGCACCTGTCTAAGTAAAAGATATCTATCGCCCTTGAAGTTATAAAAATCCATTGCAAAAAAAAACAGATAAATCGTTTCATAGACAGTAAATTTTTACAAAATTTGAAAACCCCCAACGTGTATTTCTATCGTGTATTTGACGACAGTAGGCGCAGGCACGCCTGAAACGCAGAATTTTAGTGTTCGGTGGAAAACTTATAATTTATATCTCGGTTTCAGGTACTATATTTCATATAGCGTGGGTTTTAAGAGTCTCTAAACCCTTTCATCATCATTAACAGTCTATAGAAGTCTACTGCTGGATATAAGCTTCCCTCAAAAAGCGCTATGACGAACGATCTTAGTCCATCTTTATCGAACAACCATCCATAACCTTTAAGATATCCTGAGTCCATCAGGTGGGGCGCCTTCCTCTGTGTTTACCATTTAAGAATCTTCCATCCCCAGTGGTTGTCAGTTCAGCAAGCTATACGGCCTGCCTTAAATCCTTCCATACCTGCGCAATGAGTACGGCGACTTCCTTGGAGTTTTTCCATAACCTCTTCTCGCGTGGCGAAGTGTCAAGGCGACACTGCAGCCGTTCTATCAGCTGATACGCACTGCGGAGCGGCGTTTGTTTAGCCTGCGAAAATAACTAAGTCACATTACACCATCCTGACACCACACTAGGATCCCCTGTGTCGAGTCTGTCAGAAACTACAAGTACTTAACACTTAGACCGGGAACAAATATATGCAGATAATTTATTTCCATATGTCCAGCATTATTTATTAATTTAAACATTAGTCTCATAGCGGAAATGGAACCCGCACCTCTTGCGTCTAAGAAGGCTGAGATCGACAATTATAATATTAGTATGATAAGAAAGAGCTCTAATAAGAACTATTCTAAAAGGTGAAAGATGGTTGGTCATCTTATACAACATAACAGCTTCTTATAAAACATCATCAAAGGAAAAATAGAAGAAAAACTAAGAAAAGAAAGGTTGTGATAGACTACATGAGCTACATAAAGGGAAAAGTCTCTATCATGTAAGAGAGGTAAAAGAGGAATTGCATCAGTTGTACCGACAAGATCATTGCTCTAAGTATAATGAAGGATCAGTAATACGTACCAAGGCAATACAGCGTGAGCTGTCTCGTTTGTGTAACAGTACAAACTCTATATCAGTGAGTAGCTCCCAAACCTCCTGTGTGAAACCAGCCTCTTCCTTCAGTCTGTCGCCGAAGCTCGGGGAACTCTTTTCCAGTGTGTCTGCAAAAATGTTTGTTTACAGAAGAGTTTAGATTCTCTTAATACAAAGAGACCAAGGGGGGCTTTTCGAGATAACATACAATTCGACACATTATAATAGGTAAAATAATTTCGAAATCAAATTGATTCATTTTTTGCGACTATGTTTATAAAATATGTTAAAATTATAACAGTTTCATGCATGCCATGAAACTGTTCATGGTAATCGTGAACAGTTTCATGGCATGCAATTATTGTCTTAAATTAATGACATTCATAATGTGAAAAAAAAACCTAGTCATTGAATGTCATAGTCAAACCTATTAAACAACCTACGCGAACTTTTTTACTTTGATAAAAAAAAACCTACTATTTTCTAAAATTTGAAATCCAATCTGAGACCCGATTTACTATTCGGCATTTTTTTATAATATTGTTAAATCTGCTCTTTACATAAAAACGCCGCGATCAGACCAAAAACGGGACAGCAAAGGCTCATCAAATCATGCTCCTTCAACATCAGATTCTTTCCAAAGTCCTCCGCTATTCAAAGGAGTTATTGTAGTTGCAGACAAGTTAAAAAGTGGACTACGCACAATGTTAGTTCCCTCACTTATACATAGAATTAGAAGGATTAGGTTGAGGATTGCTACCTTTGGGTTCCTCTGGCTGGTCTGCTTCTGGCTTTAGCTGGGTGTCGTTCCTGACGCGATCCATGACGGCGGTGGCGAGGGCCACAGCAATGTCGTCGCATTGCTTCTCCGCCACCAGCGTCTGGAGACGCATCACGAACGTCACTCCGCGCTCCTCCGTCAGCCATTCTAGCACTGGGGACAAGACTTGGATATCAACCAAACAAGTCAAGACTGTAACAACTTCGGATCTATCAGTACAAGATCTGTGGGAATACTTAGGGCGTTCAAACATTATATGCCATGTGCATATAGTAGTTAGCATTCTATATACAAACACGGTATTTACAGTAGGTATCAAGTTTGACAATGGCAGTGGCGCGGCGGACGTTTATCTGGCAGACGCAAGAGGGTTGGATTCGATTCCCGCTGCGAGACAAATGCTCTGCAGATATATGTCTCGGGTCAAGGTGATGTGGTACCCGACTCGTATTTCCTGATTCCCATTACACAGAGAATCCTAGTATGGGGTCAGAACTACCTTCGTCGTCAGTCGGCGGAGTGCCATCCGGGTTGAGAAGGCAGTTGAGCACGGGATGCTCCCACGGCCGGTCCAGCACTCTCTTGAACCACTCCCCCCTGGCCACCAACTGCTGCTCCCACGGCGGGCTAGCGCCATCTCTGTTGGCAGCCGCGCTTCGACACTCGACAATCAGCACGCTGATCGCTTCCGCTAGCCTCGAGCGCTCATCTTTACGGTTCGGTGACTGCCAACCAGTCTGGTTCAAAGTCAATAAGTGTTTATAAAAGTATTTTGATACTGCTTCTCGAGAGAAAGGTATTTGGTATCAAACAATACAAAGCGAGCCCCCTCATATTACATGGTTTGCCGACATTAATTTAGACAGGAAATATATTGTAATTTCGCATAGACTGCGCTCCGGACATATGCCACTGAATAGTTTCAAATTTCTAATGAAGAAAGTAAATAGTCCCAACTGTGAAGCCTGTGGAGTTAATGAAGACGTATACCACCTTTTAGAGGAGTGTGTCCGGAGTGCATCGATGAGAGAGAATATGATTAGGAATTTTAATGTTAACCAAATCAACATGGGCCTGTTTCAGGGCATGTTAGCTGCGCAAACTTCAATTGCAGCAATCATGCTCTACCGGTCCTTATACGAGCTGGTTCATAAAAATGTTTGATGTAGTCTAGGAGGGTACGATAGAACTGACATCATCGAAAATCGACGAAAGTTCTTAAAAAAAAAAGTGATTCCATTCATAAAATTCCATCAAAGACTTCCATACATATTGAATAAGGTGAACTAATTCAGAAATTGTTAATTATTCGTTGGTAGTGGTTTTGATGTTGACTATACCTGTAACACAGCTCTAGCGGTGTGTTTCTGCAACCAGCTCAGCAGATGCGGGTGTGTGGAAGGCGCGGAATGCAAGCACAGATTATGGATACGTAGCCACGCCTCGCAAAGATGGTGGGTGCGCTCGTTAGCTGAACAAGCTTCGTTGAGATTTGCTTCAAGCGACTGTGGACAAACGAAATAGTTCTGATACGAAACAATCTATACCGATATTATAAATTTTAAGTTTGTATGTACCTAGGGGGTAAACTCCGAAACTTCTCATCCGATTTCAATAATTATTACACTAATATTTAGAATGGACCTTCAGGGTGAACATAGGCTGATATTATCCCGTTAAAATAAAAGGGTTTATCGTTGAGACCAATTCTGCAACGTAAGTTGACGAAAAAACGGTCGAGCGAATACTACCGGGTACCACGCGGGTGAAGCCGTGGGCAGTAGCTGGTGTGCTCATAAAACCAACTAGTCAAAACGGTAAAGAAAAACATCGGCAAAAAAGCAGTTTAACACGCTTATGACTCCAATCACCATGAATGGCATCCTCAGATCCATACTTAGTAGTAGGGGTAGTCAGAGGCACATCCAAACATTACATTTAGCACATGTCTGCGTTTTTATGCAAGTAGTTAGTTAGTAATTCGCGTAAACCTGTCACGCGAATTACTAACTACTACTTGCAAGCCCATCGCTTCTTATTTATTAATATTTTTCAAAGTTACAAAAAAATATGGTACAGCTATCAGTATTGATTGTTGATTTCGAAATAAAACTACTTGAGTATTATTTATCCGTCTGTTTTGTTCTCACGGTTAGAGTGAGTCATCTTCAGTTTGATAACAAAGTATTCATTCATACACATGAAAATGATGGCCCACTAAATTATCTCTTTACTGCACACACAAAGGTGATTTAAACAAAAAGAAAAAACTATTTTACAAATAAAAGTTCATAATTTATAAGCAAGGTAAATCATTATATCAAAATTAATGTTTAATTTGTATTTATTATTATATTTATTTTTCACACTTTTATTCAGGCGCCGTCATTCTTTTAAATAGTTCTCTCCATCTTAAGGTTGTCTGGAAGAAATCGCTTTCAGCGATAAGACCGCCCATTGTGCATTTCCTTTTTTTGTTTTTTCTTTTTACTATGTTTCTGTGTTGATATTATCTATCTATCATTCAGGAACATTTTTTTAAGTCTCACGTCAATTTATTATCAACGAAAATACAGACTCTTGTTTAAAAACTTTATTGAAAACAACCATTGTACTTTTAAAACAAGCTATAGATATCAGAACAGGAGCAGCTCAAGACTAACAACCTTGGTGGCGCGGCGAGTAGCTGGCTGAGACGTAAGAGGTGTGGATTCGATTCCCACTGCAGGATTTTTTTTGCATGAATATTTGATTTGTTTCGGGTCTGGGTTTTGTGGTACCTTGGTACTCATAGTTGTTTCTGATACCCATGACACAGGGAATCCTATTATGACGTAAGGAATAGTCCTGACCATATACAAGTCATATATGTATATGACTGTTGAGTGTAAAAAATTTCTTACTTGCAAAACATTTCCTTCAACAATAGTTGTAACTCTAGTAGCTAAAATCTTAGAAGCTATATTATTGCAAGTTAAAACCTCTATTAAATATTAATATTAAAATCCTTATCAGTACCTTGTCATTTGTCATAGTACAATTTGTGCATTCCATGAAGACGCAGTAATAATTTGTGTCTTCATGGAATTATAGTTATGTCAGAAACATTCAGGTGACCTCTAAACCCCTGTAAAAGTACACAGATGGATCTCAAGTAATAGTTATTTAGTTAATGAACTTTTTAATAATAAATACTACTTTTTTTAATAACACAGATATGCATTAAACAGCATTTCACGTAAAATTCTAAATCTGCTCTCATTCTATCCATCAACTATTGCAGAGCCTCTAGTATAAAAACTATTGCAGAACCATCCTTGAAGTTGTACATAAAAAAATAAAATATATTTCAATTGGATAAGGCATTTCAGAGATAAATGTTAAAAATCAACCTCATATGGCAAACTTTGCGTCGAGGGTAATAAAGTACATAGATAATGGAAACACTAAATTTTGGGCTTCAAATAAAAATTATGTCAGATGACATGTTTGTGATACAAAACAATTATGATGACCTGTGGCATTTGATCTGTAATATCCATCCATATCAATTCTCTGATTCTTGTAATATGAGTACCATGTTTTTTTTTCATCGGATAAGTATACCATCTATATCGAAATAATCTATTGGATTGATGCATTAACTATAAAGCAATTATGTATTGTTTCGGAAGATAAGATAATATTTACTACATCGGCAAATTACAAAAATGTATAAAGAACTATACTAACAATAATGTATTTTGTTTTAAGTCTTAAAAAACATTATATTCAAATTATGAACACTAAGTTAGTAAAAAAATAAAATTAAAAACACCTAACAGACACAGTCCTGTCCGACCCAACACTGCCTTATGTTATGAATTAATAGAGACTATCTTAATCTATACTAATAACAATATTTTATACCTAAAATCAGAGTCACAAAAAGATCTGAATCAGGTTGAAAATAGTCCTGTCACTTTTTTTTTCATCAGTTTTGGTATAAAATAAACTCTCCTAAGGAAATGGTAAAGAAACAGTGTCACTATCAAAAGAAACTTGATAGTGACACTAGACGTAACCAGAGATCATGCTGACATACATTAAAAAAAATTGCAGCTTTCAATAATGATTTTATCATCAGGTATAATTTGACCTCTCATGCATGCATCTCTTTTATTAACACTTGTGTCGGCACTTGTCAGCGAATGCTGATTGCAAACATTTTTCACAGACTAGAATAAAAAAAAAGACTTGACAATCCTACTAATGTTATAAAAGTTTATATGTTTGATGCTAATAATCTTCATAACAGCAGCCTGCTTAGCATGAAGACCCTATACAATGGTTTTGTCTACTGCTGAGAAGACAAAAAACATGTTGTCCCTCTCTTTTGTTGACAAAAAAATGTTTTTGTGTTCTCTTTGGTAGACAAAATATTGTCTTGAGTGCTCATGCTATGCGCAATAGATAGATTTGCTTGAAATGTTGTATAGGTGTAGTTTTTAACCTAGAATAATACCTACATGACTTTTTATCCAGGTACCATGTGAGTTAAGTCATAGGTAGAGGCTAGTACTTCATAAGTGGCTGCCTTGATATTGAGTGAAACACACACATTTGAGTGCATAGAATAGTCTATAAACAAAATACATCATTGTACTGTATGCTTCAGGTTGGTTTTCAAACAAATCCTTTCTTCTTTCCATACTACAAAAGGAACCTACATTCATATTGCCAGGTCTTTAGGACTTACAACAAGCTATGCATGGATTGTCAGTAATATTCAGATAATGAAAACTGGAATCTTGATATAACAGCCCATTGTGAGAAGTGCTTATATGAGATAATAAGTGTTATAGTCCTGTCTAAAACATCTTCAATCCAGATAATTACATCTTTAAGTAATACTATGACTTTTAAGTTAGTTTTATCATGCAACTATATATATGAAAATTTTGGCAAAATCACATGGTACTTACTTGCATTAGAGAAGCGCTGTACCTACTGCTTCAGCTAATGGTGTCAACAGTTTTAGAACTCTTAAGGATTTTTAGCACCACAATACTACAGATTGTCTTGGTCAGTTCATTTCGGCCTGGTTGGTAAACAAACGTACGTGACATCGCGAGTTCAGAGTATGGCTGTCAATGGAATCCATCATAAGTGCCTATTGCATTCTATCTTTGTATCCATACACACGGCTTTTAGTTATTAATTATCGAAAACGATAATCCTTTCTAGTCGAAACATTTCTAAACGACAAATAGAACCACAGCTGCTCTATTTCATGAAATATTTACAGAATTCAATAAGGTTTCAATAGTACATATGAATGAGTTTGTTCAGAAATTACTTTATCGCAAGCGGTTTTTGGTATCGTGATAGAAAAATAATGTTTTTCTTAGTAACGTGCTTTCACGCCAGGGGTGAAATATGGTCAAATAGCACGGATTTCATGAAAACAAGAAGAAACAAGAAAATTTGAAGACAAATATGGCGGACATAGTGAACTTCACCATCACAACGGCGTCGCAATACAAGCAAATTTCAGGCATAGGAAGAATAAAACTTACCTTGTAAAGTTCAATAAAATATGTCTTGCCCTTCGGGCCACTTGTTAAATGACTTTTCACTTCTTTTCCATCATTTGTAGAAGTCATTTCTCAAGAAAATCGCGGGACGACATTTAGGCGCTTGTGTTTTCGAAATAGAGCTGTCAAAATTTGTGTCTTGTGTGGTGTTGCCAGCCAATGTACACTACACATAAAAAAATTTAAACCTGTGTTCACAGCTGGTATTACAATAAAAAAATATTAAGTATGACGGTATGGTACATATCACAAACTATGCAGATTTTTTGGATTTTTTCCCCATTTGTTATCCGTCTTTTGCAGTTCCCAAACTAATATGTCAATAAAATTGTATCACTAAATAAATCATTGTAAATTATAAAATTCAAATAATTAATCAGTTTCAATCAGCGGATGATAAATGACATGATTATACTTTCTTTTGGTGTTTTACAATGAGTTGCGGTAGAAAATTATATGATCATTTCACATGCTAACGCATGGTGTCCCTTAATGGAAATTCTTTGTGAAGTGCTTGTCCAGGGAAATACTACCACCATAATATCGGTCTGTCTCATAAAAACTGCCGCCAAGCAGTAATGCGCACGTTGCAAAATATATAACTACGGTAATGGTACAAATTCTGTTCCATACCTCGTGTGTTCATAAGTCTTGAGACACAGTAAAACTAAAATATTTTTGGAGCTAAGTTGAGTATTCATTTATTGGATATTAAAATTAAAACTACTGACATCTAGATCTGTATTTAAAAATAAATCATTCAAAATGGCCGCCTTTGCATTCAATGCAGGCCTTCAAACGCGTGCGCCATTCATCTATGGCGGCACGAATCTTTTCAATGGGAATCCGTTTCGATTCTTTAATAAGGGCTCGCTTGAGAGAATCCAGGTTTGGGTGAGACTTTCTGCATGCCCTCAGCTCCAATTCCGTCCATAAAGAATAATCCAAAGGATTCAAGTCAGGGCTTGACGAGGGCCAATCTTCGCTCCGAATGAAGCCTGGCAAATTGGCCTCCAGCCAACGTTGGGTAGTCTTAGCTTTATGGGAGGGAGCAGAGTCCTGTTGGAAAACCCAGTATTTTCCAGCGAATAGCGTATCATTTAATGGTTTAACCACCGCTTCCAATATGTCGGTTTGGTAATTTTGTGCCTTCACCTTGACGCCTTGCTGGCAAAAATTAAGCGAAGTGACCCCCTCGTAGGAAACACCCCACCAAACCATCACACTTGCTGGATGATGAGTGCGCTGGACATTGCGTACAGATGGCTGGACGTCCTTTGAACTTCTGGCGTAAACCTTATTGTTCTGCCGGTTAAACTTTTCTTCCACCGTGAAGATCTTTTCATCGGTAAACAGGATATTTTTTGGATCGTGTCTCTTCAATAGGTTCCGACATCGTTCCAGTCGCAATTTACGAAGACGCTCGTTTAAATAATGCACTTTCCTTCGACTGTAGGCCTTTAGTTTAAGATCATATTTAAGTATCCTGTTCACCGATATTCGCGAAATGTTGGTCTGCAGAGCTAATTTCTTTTGAGTCCGGCAAGGGTTGCGACGAATTCGCTCTCTGATTACTTTGATGTTGGCGGGCGTCCTTACAGACCGCGGGCGGCCACATCTTCCACGGTCTTCTAAAGAGCCGGTCTCCTTGTACCTCTTTATGGTATAATACACAAAGTTCCGACTACATCCCAAACTTTGGATTTCACTAAAAACTTGTATTGTTTTTTTTCCTGCTTGAAACAGTGAAATCACAGTCGCACGCAAATCTTTTGTTGGCGCCATTTTCACGGAGAATGAAACAAATATTCAAATGTATATTTTTTCTGATTCAAAACATTCGAAATTTAAAATTTTTAAAGTTTAAAAAAGGTTGCATGAATTACTTTCTTTTTAAATTAATTAAATAAGTTCGTCTCAAAACTTATGAACACACGAGGTAGTGTTTATTTTATAAAGTGTTTTCACGTATTATCATATAAAAAGAACATTAAATACTTATAATTGAAATTATCGTGGTATGTACAACTATACCGTAATAAAATCCTAAAATAAATGCTTATTATCTATAATGACACGAAGTATAAAATATGCGTTTGATCGCACTTGAATAACAATAAAAGTCCGACCGACGACCGTCGCGTAGCGTACTACCCGGGAGCAACTGCTTTACGGGTTGATTTTCCTTGTTATTTACGTAGGCCGCAAAATAGTAGTAGCATAGATTTATTATATACGCTAGTATATACGCTAGTATATAATAAATCTATGAGCAGTAGTAATTATAGGTACTAAACTCATTTGTTATTACGTCAACGATTACCCAAAATTCAAGTATACAGAATTGAATACAGAAATTGATGAATAGTTTAACTTTGACAGTTTATTTTTACTGGTTTGTTATCTGTGGTTTCGTTTTTTTGAATGTTTATTTCTTTAAGTTGTCAGTTTCGATTGCCGTACAACAAAGGAGATTTCTTACTTTATCTATGGATGTAGCGTAGCAAAAAAAAGAGTTGTGTCAAGCAAGAAAGAAGCAAAGCACGAAGTTTTGCGTTTTGTGTTTTAATTTGCTTTTAGACGAATGAAAAAATGTAAAATAAGGCATCCACGCAAAGTTCTATATGTATGTAACGATGTGTTATATTCAATTTATCAATAATACTGTAACGTACGGAGTGGTCGCAATATAAAATTGATGTGTCAAAGTGCATGGCAGTAGAAGAACTCATGAATTATTGCTTTTCATCCTTATTTGATGGTATATTTTGATAAATTCTAGTAATTTCAGCTTTTTTGTTGAGTGCTTACTTGTAATAGATTAAATATACGCAGCGCTAGGTTGTACGTCGAATCCAAATCGGCACATCTGGCGACCACTTTCATTATCTGGTTTCCCTTCCATTCACACTAATTGGAGTATTAGTTGCCCTTTACATCCTTTAATATTCTCCCTTATATTCTTAATGTTTTTTACAATGCCATTAAACTTGTAAAAATAAAGTTTTCTTTTCATCCTGGGCTGAGATTGCCATCTAATCTGCATTTATCCGTTCTGTGTTACAGTGTAGTGTTGTGATGATTTCACCAAGTAGTTCTACTGATTTCGAATCGTGTGTGTGTTGGTAAGATGGCCAAGAAGTCTGATAACAGTGGAGGAAAGCTGATCACAGTTTCTGTTGTTGGACTGTCAGGTAAGAAACATCAAATTAACTTTGTATCTAGAGCTCTTTAAGCCAAGTTAAACTTGACACTGGTCAACTTGTTGTGTGGAGAGAGAAATCATGTAGATACATACACATCAGTGGAACCTTTGGTTCTCTGTTTACAGGTTTTTTCTGAACACACTACTCTCTGCTGCACACATAAAGGCTTGCATACTCCTTTTTTACACCCCCACCTTCTAACAAAGTCTGTATCCAAACTTCTTATATGTATAGGCTGTGTGTGTGTGTGTTTGTCCATATTTAAGAGTCTTCAATTTACCTAGGACCTAGAAAAAATATTTTCAAAAGCAACTAATATTGTTATTTGATGATAGAAATTAATGAGTACTTATCTAGTTTGAAACCAATTAGAATTTAGTTTTAGGTAAGACTTGGCCTCATTGCAAATTAAAGCTTACTGAATTATAACAATGCCAAGAATAAAAGTCATGCTTTTCAAGCGTTTAGTTAGATTCTGTATGTGACAAACAAAAAAAAATTTTATTAAATAAATTACAAAGCCTTTAAAATTATTGCCAAACTACATAATAGTTTATTTTCATGTACCAGATCTGCTTGTTTTTCATAGACAATTTCATACCTAACTATACTTACTTAAACAACTACTATCTACCCTGGCTGCTTGGAAATATGATGTTGCTAATTCTATAATCTGAACTAAACATTGTTCAACTAATCTCCGATAATACCATACCTTTAGGAGCATTTAAACAGTGCTTCCATGATCCCGAAATCCCTTAAATACCTCATTCTGAAACTAGTATAACTATACTACATAGATTTCTAGATTTTGGCCTCTATGTAGCTTAATAACTATAAGCTAAGACTTTTATAGATCTACAAATGAATTCTAAGTAGAAGAAACAAAATCTGCACTATGTCTCACATTGAAGTGTAATGTGCATTGTGCCCCTTCTAACCTGACCCCAACCAGCTCAACTTTTTGAAATAGCAAACCTGAGTGATACTTGAAACCTGAGAGTGTTGTTGTTGAAGGAGAGCATGATTTAATGATACAAAAGGATTATTGAGTTATGAAAAAAAAATACTTAAATCGGTTCAGGTTTGGCTCACAGCTAGGCAAAACCTGAGGTCAGATCAAAGTTCTGTCATTAACCAGTTATCTAACAATTCTAAGCATCAGGGCACTCATTTAAAATAACTGCTTTTAAATTACCCTAAGAATGCATCTAATTGAAAGAGAGGAAACCAAATTGTGACAATCAAATTCTGAATGGGATACTATCTATTGTTATCTAAACTGCTTCCTGTTATCATTTGCCATAGTGAAAGCAAATGGTGCTTGATACTCACCTAATTTGTTGGGTTTTTGATAATGGAATTGTTGAGAATATAGTTTTTATGAGGCAGATGTAGTAAACTAGATTGACAGCATGACTACCATCAAAATCCTGTAGAAGTCCACTGCTGGACATAAGCCTCCCCCAATCATGACAAATGATCTTGGGCCAACTCAATCTACCGATTGACCGCAACTTTTAAGATGTCATTGGTCCATTAGATGCATGGCTTTCCTACTCTGCATTATTCAGATTTTGGGGCCAATTCGAGAACCATTCTTCCATAGCGGTTGTTGGTCATGTGAGCTTTATGGCCTGCCCATTGCCACTTCAACTCACTAATTCTAATATGATCACAACCTTGTAATAGGAATTCCAATACCATATTCTAGGACATAATAGCATGCACCAGAGCCTTAAGTCTTAAAGCATGTGAAATTGGTTAGAGTTCCAATAAGCGGTGATGGGCTTACAAACTGTCACATGAAATGCTAACTATGCAAAATTTTGGCACATACCTAGTATAATGTTAGAACTGCCTCTGACCCTATAATTAGTTTCCTCAAGATCTGCATATTGAGTATAAATCTAAGGATGTCCATCATGGGAATTAAAATCAGGAGCAAGTTTCTTTTGTTATCCTTTTCATACTCAAATTCTGCTGTATGCCTATGTGTTAACACTTTCAATGTACAAAAATCAGTCACTCTATGTACACTTCAGTAGGTAGTATGACATACACAGGTTCTTGAATTTCTGATACGGGTAATATAATTAGTTGATGACCAATTGAATTTTCACAGTACACTTGTTCCAGAGCCATCTGAATTGAGTGTAGATTGATATAAAAGAGATTCTTCAGCATTCAACTAGATTTATCTTTATGATAAACTTTGTGTATTGTAGATGTGTTGGTAGTGGGCAGAATGAGAGTTTTAGGCAGATTTTTAAGCTTAAATGTTTTATTTGTTATTGACAGGCACTGAAAAGGAAAAAGGGCAGTTGGGTGTGGGAAAGTCGTGTCTTTGTAATAGATTTGTACGCACCCATGCTGATGACTACAATGTTGACCACATCTGTGTCTTGAGTCAGGTATGTCTTTGTTCATTTCTTTGTTAATGCAATACGTAAATGAGTAAATAAATAATGTTTATTTTCCTGTTCGCGTTCTCCACTTTAAGTGTTCCTGCTGTATTATACAACTTTGAAAACCAGTCAAGTATAAGGTGGGCACGAATTAAGGATTCCGTTAATATAAATACGTTTTCTTTTGTCAATAATAAAATGTTTGCTTATGTAATGTTTTTTGTATGGCTAATAGCCCTGCTGTTATCCATTTTGAAGATAAATGGTAGCAGACAAACAAACAAACAGCTTCTGACATCAAAAAAAAATCAGATAGAACGCTAAGTGAAAACGAAATAATAGAGTGGTCGGTCGAAGGCCGAGGGCGGCCGTGGCACAGCTAGTCTATCAGCTGTGATATTACTGAAGTTAACTAGCAAATTTGCACTATTGAGTATATCAACGAACTTTTCAGTCTGACTTCAGTGGTCGCGTGGTTAACAATGATCACTTCCTATACTGGGGCAGCGTTCACAAGGAGAATGATGATCAGGAGTACAGATTCGAGATTGTGGAGCAGACCGAGTTTGTGGATGACGCTTGCTTCCAGCCTTTCAAAGGTGAGAGCAGAGGTGAGACATCGTTCATATTATATTAAAGCCGGTGATACACATGCCTGTATAGCTTGCATAAATGGATTAAGGACACGTTAGCAGTGTTTCTCTCTACGCTAATACTTTTGTGATCCCTAGTTGGCAAAACCGAGGCGTACGTGAAACGATGCGTCGCTACGAAACTCCAGTCAGCAGAAAAGTTGATGTATGTTTGCAAGAATCAGCTGGGCATTGAGAAGGTATTTTGAATGTTTTCATATTTAAATAAACCCACAATGTAGTCCCACTGCAGTTGGAAAAAATCTAAACATGGGCGAAGTCGCTGGGCGTTTCACTAGTACACTATGTATAAAGTCACCCAAGACAACGTTTTGTCTACGTAAGAGAAGACTAAAAAAACTATTTTTGTCGCCTATTCGGTCAAACAAAAGAGACGTAAAAAATATTTTTTGTCTTCTCGGCGGTAGACAACACCGCAGTCTTGGGTCTTCATGCTAAGCAGGCAAAAGGGTAGAAAGAGATATTGGCCTTCCACTTGCTGTAATACTAACATACCTCGTTCGCTCTTCTATCATTTTCTTTGCTTAAAGATTGAACCTATGAGAACCCGTTGTGAGAGTAAATAAAAAGATATAGGCCACAGCTTAGCTCAGCTGTACAAAGCTATGGTGGGTTCGTCGAGGTTCATTGTTTATAAGAAAAAATATATATTTCTTAGTGCGTCAAAATTCTGATGCTGAAATATTAAATTCTATAGGAGTACGAGCAACGAACGATGCCTGATGGTAGACTCGTGGTGGATGGATTTCTCTGCGTGTATGACGTTAGTCTTGTACCCGGCAGGACTTGGGAAAAGCAGGTATGGAATTTACAAATAAAAAAAAAACCCAACAGTTCAGTTTATACATAGTTCTAACCCCACACTGGGATTCCCTGTATTGTGGGTATAGGGTATACTTCAAGTCTGGTAGTACCCAGACTTGAAGGTTGATCACACTAATTTCCCATGGCTGGTATCATCGGATGGGATGAATCGTATCACGCTAATTTGTAAGCTGGATGAGCCATAGATGGACAATGCGAATGAACAAAATTAGTTTCCTATTGGATGTTCTGTTTTATGGATGGATGGGCCATTATAATAAGGAATTAGTGTCAAAATTGATTGCCATCTCAATAGCCATGAGTTAGTGTGATCGCCCCGTTGGTACAAATATCTGCAGAACATGCAAGTATTTGCTAACGGTGCCAAAGGAATCTTGATAACTCGTACTCCAGAGACTAAAGATACAGGCTTGCACGCCTAGTTTGGGTCTCGCAGCTAACCATATTTAAAAACCCTGGATATTACTTAATAAGCTGTAAACATTAATTTCTAACACCTGTTTTGGCAAATAAATATTCTATTCTATTCTATATGCCCCACAACGGGGATCGAACTCTCTTGCGTCTCAGCCGGCTATTCAACCGTCGCGCCACACCGTGGTCTCCAAAAATCAGTTCCTGGATACGGCACCCGCCGTATATCTTTGCGGGTGTGAAATCAACAGGCGCCTTACACTAAATTTTAAGACTTACTACTGGTACTAGTAGTAAATACTGACAGATTTTTTAATATTTTTTTTTAGAATGAAGTTCTGGCAGCCATACTCCAAAACATCCTCAAACAAAAGAAACCCGTGGTCCTAGTAACAGCGAAACACGACGAAGTTTGCGAGCAGGGCGTCCGAGAGGCCGAGCGATTGGTGCAAAGGAAGGAATTCAAAGGATGCATACCATTGGTTGAGACATCCAGCCATGAGAACGTTAACATCGATCAGGCGTTCTTGCTGCTGGCTCAGATGGTGGACAAGACCAAGGCTAGGATTAAGGTACGGTATTGGGGAAATATATTAAGGCACTAACTTTCACTCTTGGAGCATAGGTTCCTCTCTTGCGCCTCCACATCCGAGCGGCCGGCTAAGGCAAGCCGAGGGTCACGTGTCTCTGTCGACCCCAGAGGGTAATTATCATCAATATTATTATAATTCCAGAATTGAAAAGTGCATCATTTCCACTGCATAGTCAACAGCGCCTAAATAGAAAATCATAGCAATTTATAACTTTATTACTGGACCGACAAGCGAGGTCATTTTTGTGAACTTTTTACTTGTTTAACTTGTTTTTTTTCTTTTAGGTTGCGAACTATGCTGAAGCTCTGCGGATAAGAAGAGAAACTCTAGATTTCGTCACGGATGCTTTCACGCAGCTGATTAGAATTCACATACAAGACTACAAGTAAGATCTACTGCGCTATTGTAAATATACGTGCGCAAATGTTTTTGCCTGAAAATACTTCAATAACCAATAAATAAATCACCCAACAGACATGCATAATCCTGACACCACACTATTATGTCCTGTGTCTTAGGTATCAGGAACTACGAGTACCCTGGTACCACAACCCACAGACTCAGGACAAATATCTGCAGAATCCGCAAACATTTGTCCCACAGCGGGAACGGGAATCGAATCTGCACCTCTTGCATCATAGAATCCTGGTGTGGGGTCAGGCAGGAGTGTGTTTGTCTTTCCGAAGTTAATATTTATTTAAATTATTTAAAGTATAATGTAACAAAATTAACCAGGAATTATGTCATTTACAGGGAGACTTGGTCGGCAGCTAGCAAGAGGTTGTCCCATTTTCCTGAATGGGTGAAGTTTGTGCAGCAATTTGGAATTGATGGAACTCAGGTACGTAGATATCTTACGATCAAATACTGAAACGCTACCACAGAATAATAAAAAAAAATAATGCTGGATATTTTCCACACAAAATCATCTAGCCCCAAAGTAAGCAGAGGTTGTGTTATGGGAACTACATGACTGAAATACCACTTACATATTATTTTGTTTGTAAATACTTACATATTATACATAGAATACACCCAGACTCGTGAGAAATATTTGCAGATCATACAAACATTTGTCCCGCACCGGGAATCGAACCCGCCTCGTCGTCATAATTAATAATACGTTATTCAAGGTTTTAGCAGAATTGCGAAGAGATGGCGCTAATATGTAATTTATAAAGCTGCGATTTAAGCGCCCTTAAATCGTGATTAAATTTTGAGGACTCTTTCATATGAACACACATCTTTTTTCCCGAGACGACAGGTGCCCGTATATGCGTTTGCCATAAGAGGTATCGTTTGTTTGCCACTATTTATCTTCAAAACGGCGTATTACGGTTGATAAGCGGATTTTTTGCAGTCGATTTGTACGACTTCAAGGATGTTTCTTGGATAGGTTTTATCACCACAGGTCACTAGAGGGCATTGCAAGCAATCATAGAAAACCGTCAGGGGTTGTCATGGGTAGCACACTGTTTTAAAATGAGGATCGTGCGACGGGCTCAGTTTTACAACTGAGCCAGCACACTGTGGTACCACAATTGAGGCGAGGCAGCGAGGCAGTTTCGTCTCTGGAACACAGTGTGCACTGTGCTTGTTGTGTGGTGTGGTAATGGAGTGGAGTGCTATGTGCGAAGCGCATTGTGCGAGCCAACACGATCTTTCCTCGCGGCTCGGCTCGCGCCTCGCGCCTAGCTCGATTGTGCAACTGTGTTGGTGTGCTAGCTCGTCCAAACGAAAAGAGTGAGGCCTCGTTTCGAGAAAGTGTGTAGCTACAAAAGTGGTGCCACACGTGCTGAGGATCCACCAATAGTAATCGGTGTTTAAAATAAACGTTTGAAAAGCGGGTTTTTTGCAGTCGATTTGTACGACTTCAAGGATGTTTCTGGCACTGTAATCAATGATATAAAACCGTCAGGAGTGTTAATATTTTGTAAAATCAACTTGTTTCAGATGATGTTCCGGCGTCATATAAAGAGGCTGAAGGAGGAACGTTCAGCGAAGAAGCTTCGGAAACAACTCGCGAAGCTCCCTCAAGTGCTGTCCAGACTCAGTCTACCCACCGAAGACCTTCAAGAGAAGTAATAATTCTGGACGTTCTGGACCTTTTTCACACAGCATCATCCAGCCCCAAACTAAGCAGAACTTGTATTATGTGAACTATATGACTAATATACTACTTGTTTACTTTTTTTTGTAAATATATACATATTATACATAGAAAACACCCAGACCCGAGACAAATATTTGCAAATCATGCAGACATCTGTCCCGTGGCGGAAATCGAACCCGCAACCTTCTGCATTCCAGGGGCTTTCGCTCACTGCGCCGCAGAGGTCGTCAGATAGTAGCACGTCAGAAGTAATAACAATGTTAAGAGCTAGGGGTCGGGATAAAATAATTATGACCAATTAACATACTTAATTATGTTATTGACGACCACGGTGGGCGAGTAGCCAGCTGCATTTTTTCGCCAATTGGGAACCGATTTTAATGGTTTAATAGGTAGGGGACCCCGTTTAAAATATTAGAAAATCCCACCCTTATAGATGAAAAAAGGGGGGCTAAAATATATTATTGGACTATTTATCTACTCCCATTTATGTGAAGTGTTTATTTTTTCCTGTCATAAATTAATGATGATGTCGTTTCAGCGATTGGCCAATGGTCGTCCGCCAGCTACGATCCCACCGCGATTTCTCCGTATACTTCAGCGAAGGGCGGGCGCAACATTCAGGCTCCGAATCCGGCTCAGAGCTCGATAGCCCTCTGGCTATCGACACTACGCTTCGAGTCGGCGAAAGGGCCAGATATCAGGTAAAATCATTTAGAAATCACAGGCACATGAGACTTTTTACTCGTTATGTCTCAAGGTCGGCAACGCGCGAGTTATACCTCTGGTGTTGCAAGGTTACGGTAACCGCTTACCAATAGGTGGGCGGTATGCTTTGCCAATTTAGTTGTATGAAATAAGCCAAACCAAAACACAATTTTTGAACACTTGAAACGCGAAACTCATATATTTATTAGCAGAGTATTTGCAATAAAGAGTGACGTCCACTAGGCCGTGTTGGCCTAGTGGGCGCCGGTACCCCGACGTCCGATTCGCAGGCCGTGGGTTCAAACCCGGTCGAACATCAATAGATTTTTCCACCCGAAATATATATGTGCGCATCAACACGTGCTCAAAAAGGCGAAGGAAAACGTGAGAAATTCTAGGGCATGCGCCCTAGAACCAAAAATTCGAAGTCATATGCCATCCGTTTAGTGTTCCATGTAGCGGCGATGGGCTTGCAACCTATCACGTGGATGGCTAACTTGTAAAACGCGGGCTTGTGCCAAATATACTGTTAAGACGTGCCTCTGACTATCCCTACTTGATCCAATGATCTACGTCGTGTTCGTGTTTGTTTGTGTATTTGCAAGTTGTTTTGAGTCTTCGGTTCTGGAGCTTGTCAAATACTATTTGATTGTTGCAGACCTTGGGTCAATCTCAGAAGATACCGTACGAGATATTGGAGTCCAACGAAGCAGCTTCAGTATTCAAGTCGTATCTTCATGAGGCTCAGGAGGAACAGAGAAACTACGAGTAAGTTTTCTTTATACACAATCTGTAATCGATTCAGTTCCATTCTACAGTTATGTAACTGTCACAATCGTGATAGCTAGTATAGGTCGGTTAACTAAAGCTGGCACGTTCAACACATTTATACGTTGCGCCTGCGTAGTATCTGTGAATAAGCGCGCGGAGTGACGTCGCACTGCATGCGCATTATGTCTGTCCGTCTCGCACGCGGTCAAGTTTATGAGTATGAAGGAGACAGTTATGTTTATAAATACAGAGTGGTCTCTTTTGAGTGGGTAGAAGATTTTATTTACGATTCTGAATAGAAGCAATAATTTAATAAAACAATATTACAAATAACACATATTTATTCACAACCCACCCAACCTTGCAGAAACCAGACTAACTACTACTGACAATTTTAAAATTATTGCATTTTGTGTGCAATAATTTTAAATTTGTGAAATTGCATTAGTGTAAGTACTGTGAACGTGCCAGCTTTAGTTAACCGACCTGCAGTGCGACCGCGGCCTTATGCGTACTGCCTAAAGCCGCGGTCGCACTGCAGACATTTTTTCCATCGGGTTGGTGCCTTCATACACTGCAACTTCTGGTTTGTGGTCGTAATTCTTTTCTTCCCCAGCCGTTGTCAGTTCTGCGAGCTATATGCCCTGCCCATTGCCACTTCAACTCACTAATTCTAAGAACTATGTGACTTCTTTTCACAATTCCTCGTTTCTGTTTCCGTCACGTAACACAAGCTGGTGTTAATTTCGTGTGCAGATGGTGCCAGCAATTCAAGCGTCTCCTAGAAGAGACGGGATATGTGACCCCGGGCAAGCAGCTCTCAGAAGTTCGAGTTTTGCTTATGGGACGCGAGTGCTTCGAAGCATTGTCAGAGCATCAGCAGCAAAGAGTGTACGAGCAACACCAAAGGCAACTGCAACGTCGCGCTAAGCACAACCTTCAGGTAGGAAACTGTCTGACATATATTTAAACCTTACATATACTTGACGACCTCTGTGGGCGAAGGCCCGCCTGAGACGCAGAAGGCGGTATCGATTCCCGCTGCGGGACAATGTTTGTATGATCTGCAAATATTTGTCTCGGGTCTATGGCGACATATGTATGTTAAACATTATATATGGGTGCGTTTACGGGGAAGTGATTTTACGCGCGTTTGCTTACGCTCTCATACATCACCATATGTTTGAATTTAATACGGGCCCCGCCTTGTCTCCGTAAATGAGCCCTCAGTGTTGCATGACAGCGACAAGTAAATTTTTGCAAAATGTTGAAACCTAATTGTGTTTATTTCAATACTGTACTTGTAATTGCAGGAACTCTTACTGGAACATGCTGATCTGTTCTACCATTTCAAGAGCATATCACCCACGGGGACCATCACTCAAGAGGATATCAAGGAAATTACTGACGTATTGCAGGATGATTTTAGGTTTGTATCAATTTCGCCAAAACCGTCTAATTATTTTCTAAGGGTTTATTGTAAATCGAAATTTATGATTTGATTCCAAGCAGGTAGAACTTGTCAACCAAGTTTCCTATGGAAAATTAGATATTTTTGATTTTCCATACTTTTCCGTAATATTTTTGGGATATATCTGTATTCTTTTGCGAGAACTTGATCAAAGCGGGTAAAATTGTTGATTTTGTTTTAAGTCGCTAGAGTTCATGAGACATCTATTGGGCCTCCAATCGGGGCTGCATAGCGTACAGTAATGTATATTACGCATACGCATATTACTGCTTAAGGAAGGTGTCATATTTGAGTTTTTACCTATGCGTAGGTTAGAATTTAATATTAATTTTTTATTGCTTTTTATTGACTTTGGTTTTTTATTGCTGTTTAATATATTGTTTTGTGTTATGTATGAGTATGTATATCATTATAATGTTAGGGGTTCCCTAAACTGCTTGATAGCGATGTTACTTTCTCGGACAATCTCTTTCGCAAATTAGCTATGATTATAACACATTGGCTATAGTAAAAATGATTTGTATTTAGATACAAAATGCTGGACCGTATGGAGCAAGACAGGAAGCTGATGCTGTTCCAGCATCTTGGATTCGTCCATTGTCCGATGCGCGAGCATTGTCCTGCCGCGGCGAACTGTCTTGACGCCAATTTACCGCTGATACTCAACACACGAGTCGGGTGAGTTTATGCCACTATAAAAAAGTCTTTATTATTCCTTAATTTTCTATTTTAACATATAAACAATTTGTTTTAAGTGAGTGCAGTTAATTAAAGACTCCTTGGCGGTATAGGCCTTCTCCAAAAGTCTCCAATCTTCTCTATCCTTCTCATGTCACTATTTTGCCTAGTTATTAGCAGGTTCTGGTGCAGACTTTGCGTAAGCACGTAAGACAATCATTTTAACTGACTTCAAAAAAGAAGAAAAAAAAAAGGTTCGGCTGTATGTTTTTTTTATCGTGTGTGTTTGTTACCTGATACCTCCGCCATTTGTTAAACGATTCTGAAGATTCTAATGTTGTTGTATAGAGAATGATCCCGAGGAGGTCCACTAAAAGTTTTATTCCTGAAGGATTGTTTTTTCCCGTAAAACTTAAAAAAAAATCATCACCTTATGGTATCACAACTAGCCGAAACGTCGTTTATATTATAACTCTGCGGGTTAAGAGCGCACCTACGCCTAACTTTTACGTAACTGTCACTTCATGCTAAAAAAGGCGCAGTGAAATTCGCTTAAAAATTACCTATCTCATAAATTTAAAAACTTAATCTTTTCGAGATCATAAGATTTTTTAAGTATCCATTCTATAAAGCGAAAACACAATTTTTTATGTACTTAACCATATAAAATTGTTTTCGTTTTCAAGTATTTTGTAGGGTCATCTTCAACTCTCAGCTCTAAGATCCACTTTGCCAAGCATCACCAATTCAGCGCTAACGCGTTCCTAAGCAACTAGTTTTCTTACAGATCGTTAACTTCCACTGGTGAAACTCAATGCCACGCCGGACCAGCGGCCCCGTGGGCTCTTACCAACGATTCCAATCAGATCAACGTCATCATATTAGGCGTAAGTATTTTGAAGTCGGTTTTTATTATCATATTTTGCGTGTTACTTGACTATTTGAATTAAATTAAATTATTAACTCTATGATTGACATTGCGTGTATATAGAACTCTAATTGCAGCGCTCTAACGGGGTTCATGTACCTACCTATCATTATATACCTATTTATATACCTAGTAATAAGAAAGAAATTCTAAAGACAAAGTTGTTCCATAGAAGAAATAAATGTGTTATAATAAAACTTGTACAATGTAGATAGATAAAAAGTTTTTTATTACATACCAATTAATATTGCGTTGGAATGCCCTACCTCATGTCATTTGTGATTGTCCTTCAATCGATGTCTTCAGGAGAAAAGTTAAAGAGCACTATCTGTCTCTCTAAATTATGTATGGTATTTGTTTTGTAATATCTATATATTTATTTTTATATACATGTATATTTATACTTATATGTTTATTTATTTTTTGTAGTATTGTTGTAGTTTAAGTATTATTTCCTTTCTGTACACGTTCCTACCTCTATAATTACCTCTCTCTAGCTCAAGGTTTGCTGGAAGAAAACTCTTTTTAGGGTTAAGCTCGCCTTTGTACATGTAATTTAATTCTGCCTTTTTGTAATTATTTATTTGTGTGTACAATAAAGAATAAGAATAATATTTAAGCTTAGAGAAGTACTACAAACTTTGACAATGTTGTACAATGGGCGGTCTTATAGGTAATTAGCGATCTCAAGCAGATAATTTTTGGATTGAGCGGACTGTACGATAGATTACAAGGGGTTTAAGTAATAATAATAATAATAATAATGCTGGACAATCCACACAGCATCATCTAGCCCCAAGCTAAGCAGAGCTTGTGTTATGGGTACTAGATGACTGATATACTTAATACAATACATTATATAGATAGATATTTTTTTATTATACATAGAAAATACCCAGAACACCCGGAACAAATATTTGCAGATCGTACAAACATTTGTCCCAGGGCGGGAATCGAACCCGCAACCTCCTGTGTCGCAGGCGGACCTTCGCCCACCGCGCCACATCGGTCGTCAGTGTGGTGTTACATATACATGGTTTTGCAATACATACATAAAGTCACGTCTGTTTCCCGCAGTGGTAGGCAGAGACCACGGATCATCAAATGCTACTATCCTGGCATACCTCTCGGTTTAGTGTAGACTGGTTTTGCAATACATCTATACTCTATACTAATATTATAAAGAGAAAACATTATTTTCTTTGTTTGCGTTTTTGTTTGTTTGTTTGTACCGAATAGGCTCCGAAACTACTGGACCGATTTTAACCGTTTTTTTTTATCAATAGGAAGCTAAATTATCAGGAAGTAATATAGGCTATATTTTATTTTCAAAAAATAATAATAAAGGGTATTTATGTAGCAGTAAAATACTTTACTGTTACTTTTTATCCCGATATTCCCACGGAATCGAACTTACGCGGGTGATATCGCGGGGCGCAGCTAGTACATACATAAAGTCACACCTGTTTCCCGCAGTGGTAGGCAGAGACCACAGATAATCACGGTTAGTCGGTTTAGTGTATACTGGTTTTGCGTTCAGGTGGAAGGGGTGGCCGGTGAGTTCGGGAAGCGTCTCCTGGCCGGATGCGATTCGGAGCACCGCATCAACACCGGCGACGGTCACTCGTGGCGCGTCGAGCAACAGATTAAAACTGATGATTTTGCGCAAACTACGCCGATCGATGATTTTGCGCCCAACGGTAATCAATCACTATATTTAAAAAAATATATGCTTTGAAACGTTAATAATAATAATGCATTTTCACACAGCATCATCTAGCCCCGAAGTAAGCTTGTGTTATGGGAACTAAATGACTGATGTACTACTTATAAACATTTTTTTTTGAAAAAACATACATCTGCTTGGTCTCAACAGGTTTTTGGCGTAAAATCAGTGTTTTTGCTTTTAAGCAAAAATTTTACACTGAGCCATGGTCTTTTTGTTGTGCTGCAACACACACAAACTTACTGACAATAAAATGTATATTGGTGTGTGTCTGCAGCAACGAATAAATGTTTTATCTATCTATCTATCTATTATGCATATAAAAATCTGCATAACAGTCTGTTACTTCGTTTAATATTCCATCTAGTGCAGTGCTCTCTAGGGACTTCTGGTTCTGAAAGTGATTTTTCGCCGGTATTCAGGAACTGTTTTCTTTATAAATATGTTTTGAAGCGACCCTAAAAAACTGCATTAGATTTAGTTACTCTGTTTTACATTCCAATGTTCATTGCAGCATTCCTTAGTGATTTAAGAATCATTGTCATACAACACTGTAGCAAAAAACGGCAATGGCCTCGATTCTGTAGTACACTGACTAAACTAAATTTAAACTATCGCTGGCTATAAACATGCTGACTATAAACACGAAGAAAAGCGGCACGTAAACTGATTTGACAGCAGCACACAGCACTAAAATTGTAGCTATCTCTTTCTTGCTTGCACTATCAGTAAAAGAGAGCGACAGTTTAAATTTAGTTTAGTCAGTGTACTACAGAATTGAGGCCAATGTAATACTTGATTTTTTTTCCATTTCCGGAAAGCAATGCTGACAGACATACACACACGAATATACAATTACCCGAATCACAAACACCAGCTCCTTGTATTGCTGCTCCAAAAAAACAAAGCCATGTTTGCTTTTGCAGGTTATTTCTGCGTATTTCAAGATCAAGAATCCTTCGAATACATACGGAACTGCGCCGAGAAGACACTACTGACGAGTCTCGAACAAGAGGACAAATTACCCTTTCAGGTAAATTCATTTAATAATAGTAATAGCGCTGGACATGATAATTCTGATCATTTTTCACATAGCATCATCTAGCCCCAAACTGAGCAGAGCTTGTATTATGGGAACTACATGACTGATATACTTACATATTTTTTGTTTGTAAATACTTACATATTATACATAGAATACACCCGACACCTAAATATTTGCAGATCATACAAACATTTGTCCTGCGGCAGGAATCGAACCCGCAAACTTCTGCGTCTCAGGCGGGCCTTTGCCAACTGCGCGACAGAGGTTGCCATAATTAATAATACGTTATTCAAGATTTCAGCAGAGTTGCGAAGAGATAGCGCTAATATGTAATTTATAAAGCTGCGATTTAAGCGCCTGTAAGTCGTGATTAAATGTTGAGTAGTCTTTCAGTAGAAGGTTATTGGTTTCGACTCTTATCATAAAAAAAAATTAACTCCATATGAACACATACCTTTCCACACGACAGGTGCCTTTATATGCGTTTGCCATAAGAGGTATCTTTTGTTTGCCTGACACCATTTATCTTCAAAACGTCTTTTGTTTGCAGGGTTTGCCATTAGTGGTGATGTTTGTGCAAGACGATGCTATGGATAAGAAGGAGCTAGTCAGACTTCAAGAGGAAGGGCAGAATCTTGCAGAAAAGTAAGTTTCGTCCCACCATATAGCTAGTAGAACAGAAAACCGCCGGAGAAGGTTCTCGAAACATCTTCATCTTCCACTGTTGGACATATGCGTCTCCGTCGGAGAGTGTCATGACGAACGATCTTGAGCCACCTCTATCTACCTATTTCCGGCAGCCTTTGAGACGTCATCGGTTCATCAGGTATAGGGCCTTCCTACACTGTGTCGTACGGTTCGTAGTTGCCATTTGAGAACCTCTATTTCCTAGCGGTTGTTGATTCTGCGAGCTATAGGTATAGCCTGGCTGTTGCTACTTCCGCTTGCGACTCGTGATTCTCAAAATGACTCAAACCTAGTTGAAAAAAGTCAAGAAAAGTTATTTTATACTCAATAATGTTTTATTGTAGACGTCACTGGATGCTACAATAAACTATAGAAAAATACGATTAAGGGAAAATGTTATTGTGTAAAAATTAACTTGGCACAAATCATGTCAATCAATAATTCCACTATCCACCTCCTGGCTCTATCATTATACGCCCGCGTGGTACCGGATAAAAAGTTTATGTTATTCTGATGTATATTACTGTAAAGTTTCATCAAAATCCGTTCAGTAGTTTTTGCGTGAAAGAGTAACAAACATCCATCCTCACAAACTTTCACCTTTATAGTAGTAGTAGGATGTAAAAGTTTTTTTTAATTCCTCAGCCTACACTGCTCCTACTTAGAAGCGTCCGTGAACGAGCTAGGCACGGAATCGTTCACGGCGGAAGCAGTCCAAGAGCTGATAAGAGCGAACAGAGAAAAAGCCAGCTACGCGCATCTGTATCGAGACGATGTTATCGTTTGCTTCGACTCTGATATAAGGTGAGTTTGATATCGATCAATGAATCTAACAATCGTGTATCTGCTTGAAACAGGGTTCAATGCCAAAGTGTTAAAATTAATTTATTATTTTTAGCCAATGTCCCACTGCTGGGCAAAAGCCTCCCCCACTCCTTCCATTCCTTCCTTTCCTGTGCCAGAATGGGCCAATTTGCTTGGAACATCGTGTTCTCATCTCTCCATCTCATTCTCGGTCTGCCGCAACGTCTCCGCGCAGTGCCAGGGCACCAATTGGAGGTCAACTTGGCCCACTGGTCGCCCGACATGCGGCAGACATGACCAGCCTGCTTAGCATGAAGATCCAAGACAACGGCTTTGTCTACCGCCGAGAGGACAAAAAATATTTTTGTCCCTTTCTTTTGTTTGACAGAATAGGCGACAGAAAGAGTTTTTGTCTTCTCTTTCGTAGACAAAACGTTGTCTTTGGTGCTCATGCTAAGCGGGCTGGGGTCTAAACAAATACCTCACGCTTTCTTGCCCTTTACGCTAAGGAAATAAACGCAAATTTTTCAAGGTGCCAAAACTTGGCAGCTGTCACGTGACATTTCCTCAGCTAATGTCATTTCAGGGGTCTAGACAAATACCACTTTATGTTGGCGTTAACGCCTACGGAAAGATTAAATTACATTTTCACAGCTAAAGTCATTTCCATACAATTCAATCTTTCCGCAGGCCCTGGGGTCTAGAAAAATACTTACTTTTCCTTTCACGCTAACGCAAAATTTGCCAAGGTAAAACTTGGCATCTGTCATGTGACATTTCCACAGAAAATGTCATTTTCATACAATTCAATCATTCCGCAGGTGTTAACGCCAACTGAAAGTGGTATTTGTCTAGACCCCTTCCCAGTCCCATTTGAGCTCGGCGGCTTTCGTCGCTACATCGGCAATTAGTGTGTGAGCGCGGCTCAGTGTTAAATAATTAAATAACGTAATTGTTTTTGTAACAGAATAATGGTGTGCATGTTCTGTGACGATCCGTATTCGCCGGAGCGGGTGCTGGGCCCGCTGCTGTCGCACCGCGCGTGCTTCCTCACCGGCGATCGGTCCATCGTCATCGAAACCTTCCTCGGAGACTCGAAGCGAAAAGTCGAGGTGAGTTCACTGAAGAAAGCAGTAAAGCTGCTTTCACACTGCGGAGTTATGCAGTTCGTTCTATCAAACTTTTTAACGAAAATTTTTAACAATGTAATTCATTTATAAATTACTTATTTCAATTCAATTCATTCAATCATTAATTAAGTACCATTAGTTTAAAAAATAATAATATTTTTTTGTATTCTCATTAATAAATTATGAATACGAAAAGAAAAATGTTTAAATGGCTCGTACAAATTAACGTTTAAATTTTAAATAGTGTTAAGTTAAAATTTTGCATGCTTTGCGTGTGAAATTTTATAGAGGACATAAAATTATTTATGGCACCTATTTTCGCAAATAAAAATATTTATATTTCTAATTATGTTTACTCTCCAGTCAGAAAACCTCTGTGGCGCAGAGGGCGAAGGCTCGTCTGAGAAGGTTGCGGGTGCGATTCCCTCCGCGGGACAAATTTTTGTATGATCTGCAAATATTTGTCTCAGGTCTGGGTGTTTTCTATGTATAATATGTATGTATTTACAAAAAAAGTATTTAAGTAGTATATTAGTCATGTAGTTCCCATAACTCAAGCTCTGCTTACTTTGGGGCTAGATAATGCTGTGTGAAAAGTGTCCAGCATTATTTATAGTATTTGTCGCAAAGACAGGAATGCATCGTTCGTGTTTGTTTCAGGTCATCATTTCGAGTTATCACGGAGCGTCACAGTTTAGGGAGGAGCTGATACACGGCTTTATTCTCATCTACTCTGCTAAGAGGAAAGCAAGCTTAGCTACTCTCAAGTAAGTACAACATTGAATGCATAGTTTCAATTTATATATTAATTTATACAACTTTTAAAAAGTAGGTAAAGTTAAAATTATATCGTTTCATTTAATTGAATGACAAATACATATATGTATATTGATATCCTAGTATTTATAATTGATCGGGTAAGCGTAGCGAGCTAAGATCTCAGTCAAGTGGTAAAAATGAGCCCTTTATGTTTGTTTGCCCGACCTTAATTTCTCGAATGTGTTCTACGATCTCCACGATATTAAACTGTAAATAAACAACAGGTCGTGTGGGGTGACATATGAAAGAGCTCAATAATACCTAACTTTAAATTCTATCCTATTTGCTGTTTGGATTAAAAAGACAAAAAGTAGATAAAAAGCTTATTTTTCTATGTACTAGCTTCAGCCCACGTGGTTAAAAAGTAGCTTATGTGTTATTCTGATATATAAGCTATAATACTGTAAAGTTTCATCAAAATCCGTTCAGTAGTTTTTGCGTGAAAGAGTAACAAACATCCATCTTCACAAACTTTAACGTTTATAATATTAGTAAGATTATGTTTGTCGATTCAATTTCCCGTGAGGATGATTTATATTTTCTGTCATTTCTTGTAGGTTAAATTACACAACATCAGGACTGAATCTCAAAATACTTTATTGTCTAGCGATAAAATCATCACGTGATAAAATCATTCAGGGCTTTTAAAGTATTTTAAAAATTAACTGTTTTCTCAACAGTGCGTTCTCAATGAACATACCCAACTTACCGATTCAAATGGTGGCTGTCACCGATGGCGGTGGCTCGGCGGCTAGCGCGTTCTTCGGAACGGATCTCGGGCACGCTCTCATCACTGAGGGGAATGCGACGGCCGATCGACTTGCGGCACACTTCACTACGTACACAAGTACCGCTGAAAACAAGTGTAAGTGAAAGCGTAGCTCAAACGATTGTGTGAAGGAGATGACGGCTGAAAGATGGGAGTGGAAGAAGTAAACATGTGCAGAACCATCGAGCAGTTAACCCCGAGAGGCGTCATATTGAACCACACTGTTCTGTCAATACATCAGTCTTTTAGGACTGATGTTGGCAAACGCGGACGATCGTCACTTGCGTGCGTCTTGTTACTTTGTGTTTAAAAATACAGTGACCAAGTTTAACGATGCCCTACTGCTCAATTAAATGGTGTGGTAAAAATACCCGATCTTCTATGTACAAATCAGAGCACAGCAGGTGTGGCGGGACTCGCACGACAGTTGACAGAATGGCTTCCTAGCAAATTATCAAACATTGCGTCTCTTGGAGCTGTCTACTCTATGTGCAGAACCGACTTAATGAACGTAATGGGAAAGAAAACATGTTTGAGGCGAACTGACGTAATGAAAACATGTTGTGTCCAACTCGCGTTATGTGGGAGCAAAGCATATTATGACGAACCCACATAATAAAAATGAGTTGTGCCGAACCCACATAATGACATGTGCCGAACCCATATAATGCAATTCAGATTTTCATTGGGAATCGTCTTACAGCTGCTTTCTACACACCGTTCTTCAAAGAAGTCTGGGAGCGTAAAGGCGAGATCGAGCGTGCGTTCCGTATGGAAGCCCCGCACAACCTGCCGGACGTGGCGGCAGCCAGGCCCGCCCCGCCGCCGCGGAATCATTCCTACCATCTCAATCACATGTGAGTTCCATACATACTGTATACTGTAACACACAGAACACATACCCACAGAAAAATATCAACAAAATACGGTAATACTCTGTTTCAATACTCATAACTTTGACAGCTTCATTCACGAATATTTCAATACATACAGAGCGAGTGTTGGCCATCAATCGGCATAGATTATAATTAATTATTATTTTCACTACAACAAAATATAAAGCACAATATGTATACTGACAAAATTTGACACTCATCCGGGTTAGATAATATTTTTAATTGCAGTAATCGATGTTCATATATACGCAAAAAAATGTGTTCTTGTCTTAGTGTAAGACTACTCGGTAGTTCCTGACCCACAGGGAATCCACAGTATGTCAGGACATGTACAAGTGACTTTTGAGTGTTATTTCACTAACGTTTTGCCCCTATCCTCAAAGATTTGCTGGAACAAAACTCTTGTTATGGTCTGTACATGTCCTATAATGTACATTTTATCTGTATTTTCTGTGTGAAATAAAGAAAATCTCTCTCTGTGAATTTTAGGAGAGAACACAAACTAACGAACTCTCTTGACCTGCTGATCGGACCAGACTCACGCGCGGATATTGACTCCGAGTACAGTGACACTATGAATAACTCCAAGAATAGAAGCTTCTTGAAAGGTAACCTTTGAAATACACTGTAATACCTCGTGAACGGTTCAGATTCAGATTCAGATTCATTTTTTTTGCTACAATTATGTTCTACCATGTTAAACAACATGCAGATATCTAAACGTACAAAAAAGAAATGTCCAAATGGTAATTAAAATTTAAATGTGTCAAGCCTACCACGTGAGATGCAAATCCTACATGCTTTTTTGGTACTTATAATTAAATGTATCTTTGGTAAATATAACAAACTGTTTGTTTACAGGTTTTAGCGTATACCCTCCTCCTAGCACACCCCCCGAACCGGCACCCCCAGATCACAGAATGCATGATTTGTCACGTAAGTTTTAGACTTCTTAGTTTGTTCAATTTACAAGGTATATAATGGGCGTCACTAATAGACAGTACCTAATACCATTGATGGCACAGATTGCAATACGAGCTAGGGGCTATATACCTGTTGAAACTATCATGGTACATAACACAACTTTAATTAAAACGATATATTTACCAATTTTACCATGATTCGTGAGCTTGAACGGAAGTGGTATCGTTCGCAATAAAAGAGTGAGAAAGAGGGTAGATTGAATCGTCTGCCACTAACATGCACCCGCAATGACTCGAGTTCCTTCCGTGATTATGAAATATAGGGAAAAATTACCGAAATATAGGTAAAAATTAAAACTCATAAATTATGATAAATATCCCGTTTATAGTAAGAATTATGAGCTACTCCAGCAACCACTCAGACATTTTTTATTTTTATAAGGTGTCTAATCGGTATCACTAATGGGTGAAAACCATTATACACCTTGCTAATTTTGCCACGCATTTCCCTACGGGTAATATGAGTAACTAGACTAGGCTTGTCGCGGAGTTACGCAAACTAAGTAAAATTATTTGGGAAATATTGAATACAGAATCAATATTTACGAACACCATACACTAGGTGTGTGGTGTTCGTAAATGTGGTGTGTGTGGTGTTTTAGGCTACTACGAACACCACAGACTAAATAGTTTTTTTATCTGTAACGGGATTTTTATCTGTTCCCTGACGCTATCTAGATAGCAGTATAATGCCTGGTCCTGCATACCATATGACGCAATATTTTTGACAGATCTTTTCAACCTTTCGGTGCAGCGCCATCTCTGTGACTTGGAAGAACTTTGACACTTGCCAAAGATGAACAAAAATAAAAAAATAAACCACTCATTTACGTTTGGCGATAAAACCTTACCCAAACCTTTGTAATCGTTTCTGTATGACATCAAGAAAGGTTCTTGATAGGTTTTAACGTCACAAGGGGCCGCATTAATACTTTAAAAAATACACTTTTTATTTTTAAGGATTTTTAAATTTTTGTATCAATAAACTACTTTTGTCATATTTTACAATGCTTCAGAACTTCCTGCATAGTATCTTTAGCTGATGAATTCGTCACTGGAATCGAAACCAGTGACCAGTTATCAGTGACAGTGTTGGTATTTTTATTTGAAAACTTAATTGTAAATGTTATAACGCAGCTGATCTCAACTGTTCGGAGGACTCGCTCAGCACCCACGAGTCAGGTGATTGCATGAACGCAATTAGTGTCTTAAGACCACTGTGGAGGGCTCCGTTTTGTTTGTAGATAGATCTTTGTGTTGTACAAACCTTACTTTAGTTATATTATGTGCTTGTAGAAAAGGAATGTGTTATTGTTTTTGTTGCATGAAGACGTTGTATTTTTTTTTAGGGTATGGTGCGTTCATACCACATATGTTAATTTTCTCCTGCTGATGTTTAGTTGACTGTTGAAAAGTCTATTCTTATGAGCACCGAAGTGAGGTAGCAATTAATTTATCCTAAAATGACACCAAATTACGATAATTTCAATATTATGTTTTGGGTTGATTTGTTTAAGTATAACAGATAGAATTTCGAATATTTTATGTTTTGTAAGATATTTAGTTTGATTTAATATGGGTAAAACGTGCTGACTACTATTCAAAATGGGTATATATGGGTAGTATTCGTGGGTATGTGCTATATGATATTCACAAAACGATTCAAATGCTCGTCATGGGGACAAGAGTGTTGTTTTTTTAATCCAATGAAACTTTTTTAAATTTATTAATTTTGCATGCCCTAGGTAGTTTTATCAATATTGAATGTGGAATTATGGGCCACATTTTAAAAATGTTATGTTAACTTTTTAGGATATTTTACGATATACCACTTACTATTCTCCTGCTGTCGTTTCCTTGACTGTTAAGAGGTGCTTCCTCATGAGCACTGTCTGCGACCACGCGAGCACAAACTCAGACGGGAACTGACTTTGCTTCGTAACAGGAACTGACTTTGACAGGAACTCCCCGATGAAAATAATATTGCAAGGCTTCAAGTCAGAGGTAGATAGGTATCTTCTAGGCAAACCTGCTATAATATCCTCAGACCAGATCAACACTTTCTATTAGGTGAGATTGTGTTCAAACGGACCACAATCCTTTTAAAAATGCTCTGATGTCGTACGTGGTATATTCGTTATGTATCCTAAAATGCTAGCAAACCACGATAATATCAATTGTGTGATGTGAATTGTCAGATGGCGGGGGACTATGGCCGTCGACGGGTTACGGGCATCGCGCGTTCACGACGGGACGCACGCGGCCGCAGCCGCCGCATCCGCCGCATCGACTCACGCATTCACAGACGCTCAAAGTTAATAATATGGTGAGTGCCATACACCATCGTCAATGTACACTCACACCTAGTTACATAACACAGCCACACATTATCTTATTCACCTTGTGGTAACTTATAGCTCGTGCGTTCCATGAAGACGTGCCCCACAACAGCTACGGCAATAATTCTGACGGTCATAGCAATCTCCATAGCTTCTAAAACTTAATAAGAGGAATTTATAGGTCGTGAAGTTTCCCCTTCTGAGTTCGAAGCTATGGTCATTGTCGTGTCAAAATGATTGCCACAGCTGAGGTGGGGCGAGTCTCTTTTAGTGCCGAGACGTGGACACAGTAGGACTACTCCACCTATTCAAGTTTGCCGAATTATGGAACGAATTATGCATTCGTTCTATTAGTTGGTTCTTACCCTTGATGTTAATACCAAATATAGGATTGTGTTTTATCAAGAAAGGTTCACTATTGATTGATGGTTAAAATGGTAGCTAATGAACTCAACTAACTTGACGGACTACGGCGAATTCCCAATAACCCTGTATATGTCGAAAATGCAAACAAATTATTTTTTATAATGTTTCAAGTTTTATTCATTGACCATTATGATTGTATAAAGTTCCATGAAAATCGTGATCGTCGATGACACATGGATTATTTTTATTTAAAGGCACCCGGGAAATTGGACATGAATAACTACACAATGGTCAGTGATGCATTGCAGCATATCACCATAGGACCTGCGCCCGCGCATTCCACTCGGGAGAGAAAGGTCAGTAAAAGACTTACTAACTATTCGTTCATCAGTTATCAAAAGATTATATAAAAAGAAACTAAGAAATATATTTTTTCTTTTAAAGTCTCAAAGGTCGGGTTGGCCACATTCGAGCAATCAGCAAAGCGGTCACCATCACCCTTCCGGGGTCAGCTCTGAGACTGAATTGGACGCGCAATATGCCCAAGTAAGATATAAAAAAGATCAGAATAATAAACTTAAAACACAAAAAGGTATAGTCAATATATACTGTTAGGCTTTCTGTTCTTCTTTGATACTCTTTCTCGATTAATAATATTTAAATGTTTGTTTTCTCAACACAATAAGTTCTTAATTTATAAGATCCTTAACTATCAGTATAATAACCCACTCTATGAACCTGTTAGTTAGATTCAATGGACGTCTCATGTACATTTGTCTGGAAATAAATTTCTGTTTTTCATATTTCAACTATATAATTTTTGACAGTGTGTCTGGGAGGAAAGTAGAATACTTTGCAAGCTTTAATTTGATTAGGTTTTGATACCGTATTTTGTTTTAGATCAAAGAATCCAACGAATACATGGAGGCGCCATCTATGCAGCGACTGAGGAGACATAGAAGGCATGAAAAAAATACATTACATCAACCGTGTAAGTACTTTTTTTTATGTTAACGAGAAATCTGGAAGCTAGCTGGAACTACAACTGGTGCGGGAACGCCAACAATTTTGTTCTCTGTTAAGTTTTTTTCTATACATGCTTAGTTTTCTCGCTTTGCACAGCGGCTAATTTCTGAAGATCCTTTCTCATCAACAGCAGTCGTAAATCGACGGTGTTTTTCGTTTTTCTATGTGAACTATGATGACGATATTTTGTTTTGATATTTTGTTCAGCTCGTATAATTATAATCTCCTACTTTGACTTCTAGAAGTATATACGCCTTCTCTGTTATATTTAATATTTTGTAATATCCCAATATTCAACCTCGGTGGGATTCGAACCCACGCTTGGTACACGCGGGGCTATACCAATTAAGGCACGAGATCGTTAGCAGTCTGCTCGAAATTGTTGAGCTTTTCCCTATGAGTAGGGTAACACTTTTAAAAACCAAATAAATAAGACATTCTGGTCATTTTTCACACAGCATGATCCAGCAAACTAAGCAGAGTTTGTGTTATGGGAACTACATGACTGATATATAATTATATTTTTTTGTAAATACATACATAATATACATAGAAAACCCGAGACAAATATTTACTCGAGGCAAACATTAACAATAACTAAACAATAACTGTGTTTGATATTTTTTACAAAGCTAGTGTGCAACGATCAGTTTAGTAGGGCATAAATAAAAGACATTTTTATGTTCCACTTTCCAGCGTTCTCTGAAACGGACAGTTCTGGATCAAGCGAGGCTTCAGGCGGGCAGCGCACGCACGCGCGACGTCGCCACAACGCACATCACGCGCCCAGACATTACAAGAAACGGTAATGCATCCGCCAACTCTTTCACAATCTATATATACCATGTTATTACAGATACTGACTCGACTGAGACCTAGTGCAGGGAATAGAACTCTAGAGGTACAATCATAAGTAACATTTAATTACCTTAGGTTCTTTATATTGTAAAAACGGGAATTTTCACGTACCGTACTATCAGTGAAGGCAACGTTAGTGCACGACGCGACGCGGAGGGAGGGCGTCGCGATCACTCACCCTGATGAAGATTCTCTTTATCCGTTTTTACAATATGTCCGTTTTTACAATATGAAAAATCTAATTCACAATAGTTTTTGGAATATAATTCCCTTATATAACCCCCTAATAATTCCCTTATTAACCTTAGGTTAACTAACTTTATAAGAAAGATTAAATAAATCACCAATAGAAAGTGTAATGTATCGCTACGATTTGAGAAAATATGAATTTTCATGAAATTCATTCTTTAAATAGCTCCCTGAACTCTGAAGCACGGGAATATCTATGTAGAAAATTGCATATGGCCATATGGGATTGATCCTTTTGATCAGCTTGCGGTTCCAATGAGGGTTTCTTAGTGGTGCAACGCGCTTTTTTTTTTTAGTTTTAACTTGCTTCTTTTAGATTTGTCACAAGTGTAATTTGATAGTTGATCTAGCTAGACCGTTTCATAACTTCCTACCAATTATTATTTATACCAATCTAACTAAAATATTATGAATTCAAAAGTTTGATTGTTTATTGCTAAGTATCTCCGTAAACGGCTGAAGAGATACGAATGAAATTTGAAAGAGTAAAAACTATTCCATAAAACCTTGTTATATCTTTGACAGGTCATTAGGAAACTTGGTAGCCGTCCAGAGTCCACGAGTCCCGAAACTGGGCATGTTCGTTGGACCTCCGGAACTACCGACCGGCTATCGAGCAAGGACGCAGGAGGACAAAGGTACCTATGTCCTTTCTTTATTACCAACGTAGTTTTTATTCAAGAAATCTCAATTTTTTTTACAGCTAAAGTGGCAAACAAGCATATAACCCAATTTTTACTAAAAATCGGTATGTTTACCACGATTTGTGAGTTTGAATGTTCAAATTCACAAATCACGGTAAATATCCAATTTTTTAGTAAAAAATATTTTCAAAACCATGATAGTTTTAAAAGTTATATAGAACCCAACTGTTGGTAAAAGGTTACCGTAACCTAAGGACGTTTGAAACACCAATCGCAAGTGATTGCTGTGCGTTGCCGATTCTGAGACATAACGGGTGAAAGGTCTTATGTTGCAGATGAGGACGGTAACCGCTTTCCAACAGGAGGATAAAAAAATGGTTTGCAGTCTGCGATCGTGTTCAGAATCATTATCTTTATTGTTATTTTTAGCGGCAAGTGACTCGAGTGAAGGCAGCTCTGATGGCGAGTCAAGAAGGCCCAGGCCTTTACCGCCCCCGCCCCATCACGAACCCACGCACAAGGTAACAGTCAAAATGAATCATATTGTAAAATGAAAATCTTCACGTAGCGTACTATAGGATAATCAGTCTTGTTTTCTTGCCTTTCTTTCCTGGCTTGGTCGCGGAGGAACAGGCAATTGATAAAACCGATGTTTCAAAGTGATCCTTGTGATTTTAATGAATAAATGAAGTTTGACTTTGACTTTGTTATATCCGTACACCAACTTATTTTGTTTTCCTAGATATTACCTGCTGAGTATCCGCCTACCGCTCAAGACAACTCTTCATCAAGTGCAGCTGACTCCCGCCGGAGACACCATCCGTTCAGCAAACACGATCGTAGGCATAACAAGGTACTCGCAGTTCAATCAATTACTAGCCTCTGCTCGCGGCTCCGCTCGTGTGGCATCGGATAAAATGTATTATTTTAGGGTGTCTTGACAAATACCTCACGCTTAGTTTTACTTTCACGCTTACGCAAATTTCTCAAGGTAAAACTTGGCAGCTGTCACGTGACATATCCACAGCTAATCTCATTTACATACCCATCATATCATAGACTCAAAGAGTGAGACGAGTATGTTATCAATTTCCTAAAGTACATTAGGGTGACCAGACAAATACCTACGCTTAGTTTTCCTTTCACGCTAACGCAAATCTGTCAAGGTAAAACTTGGCAGCTGTCACGTGACATTTCCACAGCTAATGCCATTTCCATACAATTCAATCTTTCCGCAAGTGTTAACGCGAACAGAAATTGGTATTTGTCTAGAACCCTGGTCACGAACTGTACCTGTTACGAATTTGATTAAAATCGTTCAGTCGTTACGGAGTATCAACTAACAATAAAAATACAAACTTCAACTTTAAAATATTAGTATATATAAAGATTTGAGTAAATAACTCAAATCTATGGCAGAACAGTTCTTTTATGCTGTTTTTTAGAAATCAAGCAACAAGTTTACACGATGGTAAGTAGTTACCTGTCCAATAATAACCATCTTAAATAAATAAATATATAATGCTGGTAATTTTTCATACGGCATCATCTAGCCCCAAATTAAGTAGAGCTTGTATTATGGGAACCACATGATTAATATACTACTTATATACATTTTTTTTGTAAATACTTACATACTATACCTAATAGAATAATGTTATTGGTTAAATCTAATAATGTTATTGGTGTGCAACCGTATTAATTAAAGTAAATAAATAAATACAGATACAAATAAATCTATTCATAATCACTCGATAACTTTAGCAGGACGCTAAGCATGAAAAGGTCAGGGCTAGCATGTTCTTTTCTTACACTAAATAAAGGATAGAGACAGACGACTTTTATCACACTGCTAAAGTTAGTGAGTGATTATGAATAAGAGGGGTTACCCTTCAAACCGGAGCACAGCAATCCGATCATCTATTTGCATGCCGGTAGAAATAAATACGTGCTAGTACATCCCCGAACCAACTCGTTAAATATATGTAAAACTGGACTATCCTCTTCAGGAATTCTCGAAGAGCAAAGATAAGAAGAATGCGCAGAACACAAACACTCCGCCCGCTGTCAATTGGGGTCCTCAGGTTAGTATCTATACTGTTCACGAAGTCTGGGATTGCATAACAAGTTTAGTATTCGTTTTTTTATTTAAATCATGCTTAGTTGTTGCGTTGTATGTATGGATGTGTGTGGACTCCCTTTTACGCATTCAAACTCTTGATTGGTTCATTATGCGTGGGAGTTTCTGGTTAGTGTGATAGCCAGCCTAACTCCGCCCAGAAGCACAGAAGTTTCCTGGGGTTTTCGCAGGCATCGTGGAGTGGCCTTGGGCTGCTTAGTATTTGTGCGCGGTGAGTTGCTACGCCCACGCATTCCAGGACTACGTGGGGAGCTGATTCTTATTCCGATGTTGTAGAAGTGTTTGTTCAAGGGGTAGTGATCGGTTAGGGTCTCCATGATGATCCCCAGATCTGATCTTTTAAGATTTCGCAGGCGACGCGTCTGTTGTGGTGAGATGACATTAGCTGTTGCATAAAATGTGACATCTACAACGCTAAAAAACAGCTAGCTGAAGCGTAACTGTACTGACCGATCTCGCACCGTGAATGGACAGTGATTGGGTCTGGGCTTAAAACAATTGTTTCGTTTTTCAGGGGGCACATGGTGTTCCTTTATTCGTGGAAAAGTGCGTGGAGTTCATCGAGCGAGAGGGGCTCGCCTCCGAAGGACTCTACCGGGTGCCTGGCAATAGAGCTCACGTTGAAATGCTCTTCAACAAATTCAATGAAGGTGAGTTATCATTAAATAACTCACAAGTTCGCGCAACGGGTTATAGAGAGAGCTGAGAGTACTACGTAATGAAGTCTAACAGGGTGTAAAATTTACACCCTGTGTGCAGTAGGTATAAGGGAAGTTAGATAGAACAGAGTAAAATATATCGAGATGTTCTTGATACAGTCAAATGTGGCTGGGTTAAATACTAAAAAAGCTACGAATACTATACAATTTTATGTTAAATACTATAAAAGCTAGATTGCAATGTATTTTATTTATTTATTTCTTTAACAAAATGTATTGTATTAAACAGTGACATTGCAGCAGTGGTTGGAACTATGATGTACTAATGAATGATGAAAATACTTTATCGTACACCTTAATAAATAAACAAAAACACTTTAAAATTAAAGGTACGGTCTTATCGCTTAAAAGCGATCTCTTTTATGTGATTTTGAGAGTGGCCGGAGTGAAGCATGTGTTTTAATGGTCGAGTCATCTGTGATTAATTAACGTAATTACTTTGCAATGGACACAGCAAGTACCTTGCTGTTTGGTTCGGCAGTTTAGCCATAGATCGCACTGTCAACACGGGGAAATTCCTTTTGAAACTGTCATGGATAAGAAGATAATCGTCACTAGGGGGATATTTACCATGATTTATAAGTTAGAATGTATCGTTTTAATTTTACTGCAGATGTCTTAATTACTTCGTATGAACTCGTCGTTTTTAATAACTTTAATAACTATTGTTTATAACTTTATTGAAACAATAAAATTAGCAGTGTTTGAAACTATGGTTTGTTACAGATCCCAATGTAGATTTCTACGCGCTAGATATCCCGGTAAACGCGGTGGCGACCGCGTTAAAGGACTTCTTCTCAAAGAAACTACCTCCGCTGCTGGACGAGGATAGCATGGCTAAGTTAGAGGACATTGCCAGTGAGTATACGACTATCCAGACGCTCTCAAATAAATAATGCACTAGACATTTCATGGATATTTTCACATAGTATCATCTAGCCCCAAAGTAAGGAGAGCTTGTATTATGGGAACTACATGGCTGATATACTACTTACATACATTTTTTTTTGACCTATGTATGTCAAAAAATACTATTATAAACGCGAAAGTTTGTGATGATGGATGTTTGTTACTCTTTCACGGAAAAACTACTGAACGGATTTTGATGAAACTTTACGGTAATATAGCTTTATACATCGGAATAACAAATAGGATACTTTTATACGGGTACCACGCGGGCGAAGCCATGGGCAGAAGCTAGTTATACATAGAAAACACCCAGACTCGATACAAATATGTGGCGAATCCGCAACCTTCTGCGTCTCAGGCGGGCCTTCGTCCACTGCGTCACGGAGGTCGTCGATTAAGAATAAATCTTCAAAAGTACATGCCTTTGTAGATGTCGTATCATTCTGCCTTTTGTAATTGTTAATTTGTGTGTATGTTTATTTATTTGTGTTATGAGTTTATAAGTTAATCTCCGGAACGGCTTATTTGATTAAAGTGCGGTTTTTTTGCAACTGATTTGTATGACTTCAAGGATGACCCTTAGACAGGTTTTATTGCCACAAGTCACTTGGGGGCGCTGCAAAAGCTGTATTAAAAACACGGGAATTAAAAAAAAGTACAATTATACTGTTGTGGCAAATTTTTAACCGCTGGACTACGCGGGCGAAGTCATAGAAACAGGCTTATTATATATAAAAGCTATATATCTTAGACTAGGTCATTGGAAAACTTGGTTGCCGTTCAGAGTCCCGCTAAGTCCCGCAACTAGTAACTAGCTAGTCTAGCTAGCATATAAATTATCTTGTTGACTTAATACATATATTTCGGGAAAAAATACAAACTGACTTTAAATAACGGGAAGTTGATGAAAAGTCGAACATTTAATTTCAGCCCCCATTTTTCTACCCTTAAAGAGGGAAAATCATTTTTATAGAAAAATAAATATTTTAATTTGCGAAAATGGGTGCAATACAAGATGTTATAAAATAATGTGTATTCCATAGTGTATTTTTCTAATTAAATTATTCATTTAAATAGGTTCACAATTTTTCAAGATATGGCGTAACATACACACAAATAAACAGGCGTATTGAGTACCTCCTTTTTTGAAGTCGATTGAAAGATATTCGTTTGATAACAGCGATGCGGGGCTGCATAGCGGGCGGCGTCGAGCTGAAGGACCGGAGCGTGCGAGTGTTGGCGCTTCGGTCCCTCCTCAACACATCGCTGACGCCGCTATCGAGGACAACACTCGACTATCTCATGGATCACTTCGCAAGGTACGTGACAGGATGGCCTTGCACATCACCGCTTATTGGAACACTAAACGATGGCACATATCTTCGCACTTCTGGATTTAGGACTCTAATTAAAATACTGTATAATCTATTATAATTTCCCAGAGTGGCAGACAACTCCAAACTGAACTCAATGGACTCCAAGAACCTGGCGATCTGCTGGTGGCCGACTTTGCTGCCCGTCTCGTTCTCGGATATGGGCCGCTTCGAGATGACGCGCCCGTATCTCGAGGACATAGTGCAGACCATGATCGACCAGCACCCCTTTCTGTTCCGCGGACGGGAGGCCTTTGTGATGGTGTGAGGACACGAGAACGGTACGTTTCTTAATCCGGACATGGAGTAGGAAGAGTTTCGGTTATTGACGAGCATTGATGTCTCTATCATGATCGATCATCATCCCTAGTGAAGGTCATCCCGCGAACGAGAGGCCTTTGTGATGGTGTGAAGACACGCGCCCTGAACATCGCGGCGCTAAAACCCGTGATCGTAATGGTATTAAATGCTAAAGAAAAGGCCACTGCAATAGTTTCATCAGTGTTGCATCGGAGAGAACTTTTATGGCGAAAATATTTCACTAGAAACTCTCAAACAAGCGTTATCGATTGGACCAATTATTAATCTGTTATAGGATCAAATTATTGTATGTGGATATAAGAGCCTTCTTATGAAAGGCAAGTGTAATCTTATAAACGTGATGGCTATTTACCAAAGGATAGATGGCAGTTCAAGGTTGTCTGGAAGAGATCGCTTTTAAGCGATAAGACCGCCCATTGTACTTTTAGTTATATTAAGTTTTTGTTTATTTTGTTATTTTGTGGTGTACAATAAAGTATTTTCATTCATTCATTCATTCAAAATATACCTTTTATTGTACAGTGCCATCTAGTTCGCTTCAGGGAACTAGCCCGGCTGGCCTCTCTCATTCAGATGGTGTGAGAATATTTACGTAGATAGATTCGCATAGCGATTGTAGCGAGGCTATGGCTTCTTGCAGTTTGGGTGCAGTTACACAGCGTAATTTTTTTTAATCTAAAGTACATTTTTTATTTACAGGGCCCACAATGCACGTCGCATTCGTGTTGGACGGCGTGTGACGTCACCGACGCAGTGACGTCACCCAGTGAATGAACTGCGCGCGCGACGTGCGCTTTCAACCAGTGAGGTTCTAATTATCGGCGTAGTGCGTAAGTTTGGCTGTTTTGTGTACCGCCCGTGACTTTACCCTACCGCAAAGGGTATAAGGACGCGACGACGGATGTGAAGCTATCATTTAATTCGTACTGGCGGATGCTGAAACGCTACCCAAGATTCAAGTAGTGTTGGAAAGAGATGGCGCTATATGCAATGTTTAAAGCTGTCATTTTCCACTCGTCCATAAGTCGTGATAACACGTTGAGTAGCGTTTCATCATTCGGCGGGTAGTCTCACGTTCAAGCTATTGTTGTTCTAAAAGTAGTTTTTTTATCATAAATGTCAGGTTAGGGCAATTGCAGTTATTTTTGAAAGCGTTTTTCATATCATAATGCTTAGGTACGCGAGACATGATGCTTACATTACGATGTTGGCTTTTTTATTTACAAGATAGTTACGGACTGAGAACGTTTTTTTTACGGGAATTACTCAGGTTGCAGTATTTTGAATAAGTGTTTCGCATTTTTAGATGTAAGGTTGGAAATTCATGCACAAAATGTAACTGAAGGTTTTAAATAAGTATTATTGGGTATTTATATTTGTATAATGGCAACCACGTAAGAGCACATTCCGTTCGGTCGATTTATAGAAACCGGGACCTTATTCTTGTGCCACGCAGAGCAATTAGCTCGTACATCAAGGCATGCCGTTTTGGGATGTCCTACAACGTACGTCATGAACTTGCGCTGCGTAGTTTGAGAATACGCACCTATATTAACGATAATATTATGTAATAATATTGTAAAATAAAATAGTTATTCGTGTAATCCATTGGTTAAAAATAGGTATTAAGGGTCGGTGTTATGCTTGCGTGCGTTTATACATTTGGTCCTGAAACTAGGATTTTCAACTTTTATCTTTATATAACTGAAAAATGTTTGAAAACAGTTGAAAAATACTTTAGGATTGAGCTACCATGATAGAAAAATTATGACAGACTCCGAAGTGATTCAAATATATTTTTTTGCTTCGATGTTGCTTAGTATCAATCACCATACGAGGGATATGCGTCCTTGATTGATGACTCTTAGATCATTTAGGTAGCTCATAATATTATGATAACCATAACACAAGCTCTGCTTACTTTGGAGCTAGATGATGCTGTGTGAAAATGTCCAGCATTATATATTTATAGTGTTTCATATTAACAATGGAATCCATGAAAAGTTTATGTTAAGTACATTTTATTGTTCGTTCATCGTATCACCTATTTTTTCTTGGTCACCCTAGTCGTGAAAGAATGAATGTGTTGAAAGGTGGTTCCTTCACAATTCATTGTTAATTGGTCACATCACACCTACAAACATCACAAAATCTAGTTTTGTATTTGTGATAATCATAAAACTATGATGGTAATAATACTTGCCATGATTTGTCTTAGAAAAAACGGCAAAAACATTTGATAAAAATATTTTTCTTTGGCAGCTTTCGACAATTGTGAGACTGAATGTAATTATTTATCGATCAAACTATCACTATTTTCATCGTAAAAACGAATATCAATATTAACTGGCAACCATCAAAATCAGAAATGGATCTCATTAAAATGCTGGGAGTCATAATTAACAGATATTTGTTCGTAGTGTCACTGTTGTTTTTTGTTATCATGGTTTAGTTCTGTGATTAAGGTATGGAGATCACAAACTAGTTACACTAGCATAATGGCTATGGGGAACGACAAAACCATGGTACAAATCTTTACAAACTTAGCAATGTCCAAAACTTCTAAAACCTAAAGGGGACACTTGCGTCCGAAATCGAACTAGTTTAAGTTAAACTAGTTTAACTGCCAAGTTTAAGTTTTTTTATTAAATAATACATAAATAACCTAACCTGACAGACACATATATAGACCTGACCCCACACGAAGCGGTTCTATTAGGAACCACGAGTACCATAGTAGCACAACACACAGTCGGAACAAATACCTGCAGAGCTTGCAAACAATTGTCTCGCGGAGAATCTTGTCTATCTATTAAATCTTTGCTGAAGTCTAGATTGTTTGGGGTTTATTCTGAAATACAGTGATTAGAAGTCTTCATAATGCTAAGGCTTAATAATGAGTTCCATTGTTTCGTTCCTCTATAGCCATTTGCTAGTGTAATTAGAAGCAGAACCTGTTACAGAAGGTGAAATATCCTATGTGATGAAAGGATTGAGTGTGACTTGTAGAGGCTCCTTTTTCTTTAAATTTATAATGTTTACAGTTTGTCCTTTTCCAAAATGAGCCACGCTACCAAAGCTTACTTTTTTGTATGAAATAGGTATTCTGTAAACTTTAACGAGTATGTACTCAATTGTTTAACAATACATATATTGCTATGTAGGGTAGTTAAAGTCGAAAGTACATTTTGTTTAAAACAATATTTGAAAATGTCCGGAGTATTTTGTATGTGTTTTTATTTGGTAAGAGGTGTGTATGCGTTCTCACTTGTAACCTGCGTCCATAAGGACTATTATTCACTCACATGCGTGATTATTTTGATATTATTCAAATGCCATTGTGTAAGCGTACTTCTATCAAAGTAACTATTTAAGTATATTTAATATATTAGACGTCTCCATTAAGCTTAGGTGTAACATGTATCGTAAGTTTTTATCGGTATGATAACGTCATATATAATTCGTCTCTTTCGCACGCATTCTTACGTGTTAGGAACGAGTGTGTTCGAAAGAGACAGTATCATGTCCATTAGGGGAATGGTGTAAGTGATTTTTTGATATTTTACTATGAATCGAAAAGACAGAGCCTAGGTAGGCTACACAGGTGTGTTTAAATTTTTATTTTTATAAACGAAAACTCGCTTTTCCTAGATCTCACGAAAGCTTAATTATTTTACTGATCGGAAACTTCCCCTAATGTTTTGAAAATGCATTTTTCTATATAAATATTCGATGTAAATATTGTACATTCGTTCAGTTTTTATTTTATTTATTTATTGAGATTTTTTATGAAAGTTTTTAAAAACATTTTTATTTTGTTAATGCAATGTTCTTATTTCAGAGTAAGTATTTCTTTCTTGGTCTTGGAATTTAATTTAAAATTGTTTTATATAAAAGTGCCATTCTTGTGTTGGAACTAGCGGTGATTTTTATGATTCCTAAAAATTTACTTTTCAAAAATTTTTGCTCAGAGAAAAATTACTACACAGCGCGCTGAAATCAAAAACTTACAAGATATCGTATCTCATAGACAATGAACAGATTCGCTGCTTATGCTTGATAAAATACAACTGGGCTATAATATACATATATGAAACTTCGCATATTTTATCCAGGGCTAGGAAGGATCCACGGACTTGCTCCGAGTGCAATCTTGTCACATTTTTGATGCGCGCTCCATAGTATTATTTCTACGAGATCTCATTATTTTTTGTTTTAATAAATTTCCAGTAGGGTCTCGAATGTTATATTGTAGAATCAATGTACGCTTATCCGATCAGAGTGGCGACACCTGCCAAACGATTTTGATCTTAATATGCTAGATATCGGTTGTTGTGATGGCGATTATTGCTTGTCTAGGTAAGCCTATGAAATAAGACTTCGTTTAGGAGTGAGATTACAAAGTTCCATGTTGTATGTGTAAGAGATAAGGCTTTTGTATGGGAATGTATGGATTTGGTGTGGTTTATTTGGATGTTGTGAATTATCATAAGTGAATTGTATTCTAAAGCCCATTGCTATAGCCAGGGTTAGCATTATTAACTTTGAGGTAATTGTACCTACTGTGTGATTTATAAGACTCTAACTAGATCATAACTCTGGGTTAAAATGCTAACAATGGGTGCAATCGGGCCGTATTAGAAAGATACCATAGATAATTCAATTCCTATTGTTAAAACTTATAATACTACCTTCCAAAAAGATACGAACAACGATTAATTTAATTAAATTCAAAATAAATAATAATTTTCTTAAAATTATACACCATTCAACACTTTTTTTGTAAAGTTTAGTTAAAATTGAAATAGATTCGTGAAATCATTCTAGCTTTTGTATTTTTGTTGCTACGATCGATTGACGCACCCAGGGCGCAATAAATGAGCAAATCTAAACTCCAGCTATAGTTTAGCAATGTCTCTGTACAGTTTTGCTTAGGCTTAGCACGAGCATAGATTTGTTTATTTTTCTCCCTCCGCTGTAGCTAGGCTTCCTTAAGACGTGGTATGCTTATGCACAGTCGAGACACAATAGACTTTCTATTGTGTCTGCAATCCCAGCTGTCCTAAGATTAATCTAGGGCCACGATAATTGTCGCTGGCGGTGGCGTTCAAAAGAATTTAACAAACAAAAATAAACACAAACCCCAACAAAACATTCAAATATATATTTCTTACCCCATACAAGGACTCCCTGTGTCGGACGTATAATCGGTTCGGTAATCTTCTATCTTCAGAAATCAGAAAGGAACGTTTCTATGCACTTCCAAATTATACTCAAACTGCACGTGCATAGAGTTTTCAACGCTCCCAGTTTCCCGTTTCCGAAGATTTCCGATAGTTTTGTAGTATTTGGTACTAGCTTTTGCCCACGGCTTCGCCCGCGTGGTACCCGGATATACAGTAGCCTATGTGTTATTCTGATATATAATCTATATTACTTGAAAGTTTCGTCAAAATCCGTCAAAAAAGTAAGTTTTTGCGTGAAAGAGTAAGAAACATCCATCCTCACAAACTTTCGCGTTTATAATATTAGTAAGATAAGATTTGTGTGGAGAGGTCCGCAATAACGCAAAATTTGACAACCTTTACCCGCAAGTATAACGCCACCGCCCACCGCGCCGATTTGAGAGGACCTTTATGAGCTGTTAAAAGAAATCTATGCAATCTTATCCTGTAATATTTTTATATCAAAAACAAAAACTTTACAGCCAACCATTTTTACGACTAGCAAAAGTTACTCTAACAAGAATAAGATTTTTGTATATCGTAGTGATGATTGTTGTGATAAAGTAATATATCGGCAGATGGCGCCACTCTGACGGCGTATCAAATTTTGCTGTGCATCTCATACTGTGAACACAGTTCAAAAGAATGTGTCATATTTTATAATAAATAACCGTCTATGTAATTATGGGCTGTTTCATTTAGATATCCTCTTTTAAAAGGTAAATCTTGCTTACTGTGACATTTATTTTAACATCATTTCTTCTGAAGTCATTTTATTTGTGAGATCTAAAATTTACTGTACATCGGGTCTTTGTCATAGTTTGAAATGAAGGAGTAGCTTTATCTGTAGAAAAATTTAATCATCGAATATACAATAGACATGCTTTTTACCATCACAGATTACTCTTAAAATATTATGTAAATTGTTTAATTAATACTATTATTAAAAGCGCCATTTTATGTCGCCGATACACAAAATGGCGCCTTGGCAGTATTTGCGAAATACTTTTTCATTTATACAACTCAAAATGCGTTAATTATAAAAACATGGTTTTGATATAGTTATAATCGCAATTGATGATGAAATTTTCACTAAAAGTCTTTGAAGCAGGTAAATGTGGAGCGGACTTTGGCTACTATACACGTAAAATATGTAGTGAGAACAGTGAACGTTTTTTCTCTATTAAAAATTTCAAATATTCACAAAGTTATATTGTTACAGTACTTACCTACCTTATTGAGATTCCTTTGGAAATCTTAGGCCGAGCCGCACTGCAGACGGCTAGCTTCGCATCTAGCTAGATGGCTTGCATGGTGGTTTATATGGTGACCGCAAAGGCTTTTGAATGAAGTCAAGCGCCTAACTTGACATCATTCAAGAGAAAAACGAAAAACACATAGTGCATTCGGTAGCTTCGAATCGGCGGCGAGTCCGAGGCCACATAGTGCACAGTGCGGCCGGTCCCATCCATTTCTTTAGAAGCTACCAGACGCGAGACACGATGTACGTAAACTTTCATGAAAGTAACTAAACCTCACATGTCGTATTGCCTAAAACATCGCACAACGGTATCCCCACACTTTTGTCAGTTTTCAGGGTCACTTCAACACTACACACACCCAGCGCCCCAGCATCCACACCAAGGAATGGATCCGTCATTCGGTGGCACGGACAGTTTTCTGGACTTGTGTGTACAAGCGGATCCTAGCGAATTAACAGAAGAACACACGCTGTTTGTCCGCTCATGCTCGGAGTGGGAGGTCGTCATCTCCTGAAAAAGGAACGAAAAACGACTTACTCCGTGTTCCAAAGTCGTAAGCGGATGACGTCATTTTTCTGTTAAAAGCTACCAAAATATTGACGTCAAAAAAAACGATACGTCATTCGTTTACAATTTTGGAAGTAATTTGAACCCGAGGAGACTCAACGAAGCTACAAAGGGGCAATTTCAATAAAGTCTGGTAAAGAAAGTATATTTATGCGATATACCATTCGTTTGTTTTGTTATTTGGAAGCAAACAGGCGTCAAGATGGTAAGCGGTTACCGTCGCCTATTGAGATCTACTAACACCAGAGGCATTGCTGATAAGTTGCCTACCAAAGAGACAAAGTTGAAAGATCTCATTATACAATTTCAACAGCACCATCCATATTTGAAATTATAAAGTTGTAAGTAAGTCCTTACCTGATAGCTATCCCGCTTATACCGCGGGCCAGAACTGGATGACGACAGTGTATTCCTCGCCTTATGCCTCGTGCAGTGCTTAGGCTTCACCATTTCATGCGCTTCCTCAATCAACCTCTCATTATCACTCTCCCCCACCGGCACTCCATTCTTAACCACCCCATTCTTCCCTTCCTTTTTCTCTCGTCTTTTCCGTTCCCTCTTCTTAAACGTCAGCGAAAACCTCTTTCGCTTCTTGGCCTTGGGAGAGTCTGGTCTAGTTGGAGCTGTTGATTTTTCCCGTTCTGATCGGCTTGTATCGTCGTCAGGATGCGGCACTTGAGATTCTGAATCTGTTTTCAAAGTCAAGTCTGTTCTGGTAGAAGAGTCAGGCTCGCCAGATTTGTACGCGACTTCCTTCTCAAGATTAGCCAACTCCATCCTCCGTAACCGTTTAGGGAGCTTGTTCACTGTTGCGTATATCGGTTCTTCATTTTCTCCGACGGGTGCTGATCTGGAACGGAAGAAGAAATCAAACTTTTTAGGCTTGACTGGTATTCTTCTTTCGACGAACACAACAGTGCTGGCAACTTCTGTCGTTGTCGTTAAATCATCGCTGGTCTTTTTACTTGAGCTTGGAATCGGTATACCTCTTGGATAGTCATAGGTTAACTCTATGTTCTTTTCTGTAACATAATGTTTTGGTGATTCTAGATTTGGTGTCCTATCATCAATTTTCTGTTCGTTTTTCTGGCAGCAGCATTGCTTTTGCATTATCTTTTTGGTGTTGCACATGAAGACTGAATTCTGTTGAATGTACGTTGTTTGTATTGCGGGTGATGACTGTGCCGATACCTCGCCTAGCAAGTCTTCAACGTTGCCTCCAGTGTGAAATCTTTGAATTGGAGCCACGAGGAATCCTGGTGGTGGGGGTGAGAAGCCGGGGGGTGGTGGTGAGACGTGATAAGGCGGTGATGTTACAGATTGAAAAAACTGGGGCATTTCTGGCGGGGAATCGTGAACCAATACGTCAACGACTCTATTGTTTTCCTTCTTTGGAGACTTTGAATTGTTAGGTGGCGTCATCGGCTTGGCTTTTTGGCGATCCTCGAGCTTGCATTCCTCGCAGTTGCAAGGGGACTCTGCGCCACTCTGAAATAATGCTTTTAAAATTATTCTGTTGCTACCTACTTATAGTTAGTGACGCAATTTGGCAGTAAAGCTTGCTGGAATTGTGTTTATTTGCCAACGTTTCTGTGATTGCTTGTCATTGGAGTAAAGGGCTTCGTTGTAAATAATTTGGTGACAAATATTCTAAAGTTTTGGGACCTACAACTACATTGATAACATCTTGTTAACGAAAGGGAATTACGAAACCATTTTCACAAAAAAAACTGTAAGTATAAGTATATTAAGTACTGTCTTCGTATAAACATGTAATTCAGTAGCTTTCAGTTTTCGGGACCATTGTCACAGTTTATTTATAAACAACTCTGACCCTGACGGCCGCGGCACAGAATAAATAATAGTACTATGCTGTCCCATTCATCTGGTGTCTCTGGTGTGACAGAAATACCTACTCCTTATAATATGGCTTCAGCTTGCTGGTTTTGTCACGAAAGATAATAAAAGTTTTGTTAATGCGTATCGACTATTGACCTCGATGCGCAATTGACTGATATTTCTATGTTTTACCCAGCCACTGGATTCAGGACCGCTCAAATAAACTTTAGCCAGTATGTATCGTCAAACAGATGCGTCCAGTTTTGAAATTAAGATCTCATTTTTTTCGCAAATTGTCTTACCTACCCCTGATTACTCGCTACTTGGTATCCTTGGGTAAAGATCTTCGCACTGAGTATGATATCCATCATAGAGACACAGTTGTAAGCGTGTTTTTTCGTAATTGACAAGTTTTTGGGCATTTTTTAAGCAATATTGATATAGTATATTCCGCTCTAAGACAAGTAGAGCATTTTTTAATAAAATATTATCTTTATAATTCGTGAATTTATCTGGTCTGGTGCTTTCTAAGTCACCCTATGTTAGATCAGTTACAAGGTTGAGGTATCATAGTGGCCCTGAGAAGGACCTGCCCCTTATTGCACTAACAAAATGGCAATGGTAACCAAATCATGTAACCCATTTTTACACACTTGGCAACTTCAAAACTTGAAAGGGCTCATCTAAACTTTCCCAATTATAAGTTTTAGAAGCTGTGAAATAACCAGTGCTGTGAAAGTATTAAATGCGCCTCGCAGAGCCAGCTTTATTGGCCACTTACCATAGAACAGTAGGGTCACTAACCACACGCAAAAATCAAAACACTACTATCAGCGCAGTTCCATTACCGGCAACCGACAACCGCCTCTCGTGTCTACAGCACAACTGAGTTTATTAATAACATTAGGTGTTACAATATTTGTGTAAGGCTAGGTACAGACTGTGACGGCGCGGCGCCTTCCGTATCGGAACGCATTACTGAAATGTCTGTCTACGCCCTAAATTCATTGTTTATTAATACCATTGTAGTCAATGACTGCAGTACCTGTCTCTTAATTAGAAATGTTACTCAACTTAATTTTTTCTCATTCCAAATCTATCTAAATCTTGAGCAACGTTTCAATATTCGGCCGTGAGTTATGCAAAGATCAAGATTTCAATAAATGTTCATGCTTTTTCGTTGCAAAAATGAAGAAGGTACCCAGCTTAAATCTCTGAGTTGCATTTACCGTAGTACGCCTACAAAATAGCGGATATTTTGAAAAGTTTTGCGGAAATAATCCTTGTGAGACTTAATTTGAATCTGTCTGTATGTTTTTGCACTCTTATTCGTCCACACCAGCCTTTACCCAATTCCGCCCGCCCTTGACTTATATACCCACGAAATGATCCGAAAACTGAGGCATAAAGCTCAAATGCTGAACATTGGTTATTTCGGGCCAGCTGACGGAAGCTATCGTCAAAACGTTCGACGTAAAACGTGGGGTTTGTTGCTTTCTATGTTTCATAACAACTGCGACCAGCTTCCTTGATACGTTGAAACAATAACGTGACTAAACGAGCACCAATATTGGTTGATAAACTTTCAAATGCATGATTTTCCAAAAATAAAATCAAAACCGCCAATTGCACCTTGGGTAGGTATGTACTTACATACAAAATATTATGAATAAAGGCAAATTCGGTATTTTTTCAGAAATATTATTATTTGAGAATTGTACAACGTTCGTATGTGGTCGTGTCAGGAAAAGGTGGGAAAAGTTTAAATAAATGTTAGGAAAACAGCATGTTCTAGTTTAGATGATTTTTGAGGATGGCGTTTAGGGACGGTGTCAGCCGTAGTGGTTATTTCCTCTACATCGTCGGCCTTTTCAGTTTTGGTCTAGTGATTGTTGTCCTTCAGTACCAGTCCCAGTTTCTTACTAATATGCAGATGACAAGTATCAAAGTTACCAAAAACCAAAAAGTTAGTTAAAGATAGATCAAGAAAAAGCCTTTACACGAACGAAGATTATATCAAACCTTGTTGCCATCTTGTTCTCCCTCTTCAGGCACCATACTAAGTTCGTTGAACGCCACTGTCCGCGACGCGGCGTCCGTGCTGGCACACTCGGGGCACGCGCTGCAAATGGACGCGCTGTCCTGCCAATTGAAAATGTGCTTTATTTAACGTCATTATGGTTAAACTGAAAGCCTGATTGATAAACTTTCAGTTAAACCATAAATTTATATTCGAAATATCCCCATTTAGAAGTAAGTCCTCCATGAAATATCCTGAAGGACTTAAGGTTGGTGGCACCATTGTCTCAGTATCCCGAGGGTGATGATGAAGAAGATCATGACACGATGAACTCTTGCCAGAGCCCTGCCTTAGACAAAATAAAATCGTCGATAGACCGTGCTAAAATGCAAGCAGCCAGGAAAGCAGTAAAGGACAAATTGTACAAAGAACTGCAGTAGGTATTAATAATAAATAATGCTGGACATGGTTCACACAGCATCATCTAGCCCCAATCTAAGCAAAGCTTGTATTATGGAAACTATATGATTGATATACTACTTAGATACTTTTTTTTATTTATAAGTACATACATACTTTATTAGAAAACATCTAGACCCGAGACAAATATTTGCAGATCGTACAAACATAAATCCTGTGGCGGGAATCGAACCCGCAACCTTCTGCGTTCCAGGTGGGCTTTTGCCCACTGCGCCACAGAGGTCGTGCGTGGTAATATAAAATCCGTTGATAAAATGAAAGCTGGTGTGATCCGGCTAGATATTGCGCAAATGCCGTTTATCCAGCGCAAAAAGGAGACTTTAACTTACTTTGAAAAAGGTAGACTTTGTGAAATAAGGAATTTGAATTGTCGCATAAGGTATGCAACAATTTCACTGATCACGTTAGTGATCATTTATCCCAATTTTCAAGTGCTATGAGCCAGTTAGTGATGATCATACATACGTCCGAGTGTTCTGGCGAGGATCGTCGCTCCCTCAGCATACTGTCCAATCGTTCATACTCGTACCGAAGTGCTGATATCTCCCGTTTTAGCTGATCATTCTCTCGCTTCAATTTCTTTATGTCTGTTTGACCTAGAAAAAATATTGAGACACCATAAGTACATATTATAAAGTCGTGTGCCTGATTAAAAACGTGTATTCTTTTTTTGTCTGTAAATTTTAGTGTTCAATAAATAAATTATTAATCTTTCATATTCGGGTAAAATAGGACCGGAAAACAATTAAAGGCATTTTTAGGTCCTCTCGATAGACTGATAACATCTTGAGAAAGCCTGTAAATGATAGTGGCTCAAAACCGTTCCACCTGGAACTTTTGGGGGTGGGAACTTTTGCTTAGGTCCTGCGTTAAACTTCTACAGGTTATCTTATGTTTGATGATTTTAGGGATGAGATGCAAGGTTTTACATCTCATCCCTAACGAGGAGTGTAACGAGGCTTTTGAGAATTTCAATACTGGCTTTTAAAAATTCCAAAATTAGCTCTTCGAACCCAGTTTTCTTTCCAAACTCTTAACTCCAATCTTGCTATGACCCGTAAACTCAATGGCTTTTTGAATGCTTCATCATTCTTACCTCTCTCGACTTCAGCATTGATGTTGATGGTTCGCAGTCGTAACTCTTCGTTCTCGTAAAGCATCCCCCGCGAGGACTTCCGGTCCAACCTGTTAAAATGACGCCATATTTACAAGTAGGTACAGACTCAAAATATATAATTTTATATAGGCACAAAATCGAACCGTTTGGACTCGAACAGAAGAGATCTTTGTTTAGCAGCGGACGCCATCAAACTGACATAAATAACTAGTAAAATTCTCGCGACTTCGTTCGGATATATTTTTTTATATACAAAGTTTGTCTTCCCGCTGCACGTAGAGGGTTGAATTTCAGTAATTCCTGTTTTTATTTTTTAAAGACGAGAAGGAAAGAAGTATTTTGTCCCTCTTCTGTTTGACGGAATAGACGACAGAAATAGTTTTTGTCTTCTGTTTCGTAGACAGAACGTCTGCCTTGGGTGCTCATGCTAACCGGGTAGGATTTACGGTTTAGGCTGTGCGTTGATGTTAAGTTATTACCAGTCATGGTAAGTATTCTTGAGCTAATTAACTTTATCTTATCTTATCTAGTCAGTCACACGACGAATTTATATATTAAGAAAATATAGAACGAGACAGAGTATGATGGTAAGGAGGGCAGCGAGTTCAAGACTTTTGTGTTGAGATGACTTACTTGCGATTCGGCTTGATGTTGACATCTTTGCGTCTGGTGCGCAGCATACTGGCTCCCGTCATGCCCGACATCTTGCGGCTGGCGAGCCATACGTCGATTAGAATCTGCAAAGATACATAAACCAGGTTCAAATGGTTATAGGTCAAAAACCGCATACTATGTTTACTCGTGAAGTGACCAGACTTGATTTTTATTTGTGTTTTGTGGCTTACTATCACCGCGGCCTTATCAGGCCTACTGTGTTTTGTTCGCCTCTAGTAAGAGGGCGTTCAAGTTAGGAATTAAAGGCGTATCTTAAAGATCTGGAATTAGTTCAGGAAAAATTCTGTCACCTGCAAGGACATTCAACTATGTTAACGAAGTGATTAATAATTTCTATCTTAGTATTTTGAAATCGATTTAACAAAGATTACTCTGTTTGAAAGCTTAACTTTTAAAAAGAGATCATGAAACTTTATGTCTTACACTGTGATCACCATCAATAGAATACAAAAATTGTATCTTGATACTTTTCAAAGTATTTCACTTCTAGTGAATAATCCTATTAGTTGGGACTTGGGAGTAATATCCACACAACATCACTCACAATTACCGTTTTAGTTTTTAACGGTAAAACGGCACATTAAAAGTGAAGTTATATAACCTAATTCCTTAATCAGATTATGCAAGCTGACTGGTACCGGTGAGAAAGGTGCTCCACCTGGCTCATGCGCAGTAGACCCGCTGAGCTGCTGAGCAAGCAAAAATAGAAGTACAGTTGGTGACGAAAGAATTTCCTAAAAGCTACAGACTAGTTTAGCAGGTAGAGCTCTTTCGTGAAACAGTTTGTCCGGGGAAGTACGTCAAACAATGTAACGACTGCTACCGAGCAATTATGCTCCTATTACTATATTCGGGTTTAAGGATTCTGGGGTAGATCTGAGGATCTCTATAATGAGGATTACAGTCAACCGTGAGCGTCGTTATTTTAGGGTTCCGTACCTCAAAATATCAATAATATATGCTTAAAGGATCACTCCGTTGTCCGGTAGTCTGCCAGTCTGTCAAGATCCTTTTTCTCAGGAACGCGTGGAGTTATCAAGTTGAAATTAATATCCAATACTTAGGTTTACGGTCCCTTGGAGCTCTAAACAAAACCAGCTTCTAAGCCAACACAATAAAAAAAATGGCTGTTATGCGACATATTTTGATACTGGCAATTAATTGAAACCTTTAAGGGTACTTCCCATTGACCTAATAAGTAAATTGCGATATGTTTGCAGTCAAGTTTACGATTTCTTGAATTGGCGAAGATATTAAGTAACAAACATATCTACACAATAAAAAAATACAGCCGAATTGAGAACCTCAAATCGGTTTAAAATACTAGCTTATAACCTAACACTACCGGGCAATATAAGAAGTTCTCAGGCTACCAGTACCAGATCAGTGCAGATCAAGCTGGAGGCTTCATGAAGACCTATACTAGTAGGTAGTTTCGTTACTTCGGACTTTATAAGAATAACATATTACTCTAAGACCGTATGTTGGAGCTTTTTCTGAGCAAAGCCTACGTCCGAAGACTTCTTCAGACTGCTATCAGATCAGCATGGATTCTCATGACCTTATGTCATCAACTGAATAGTTGACCTAGTGAACTTTACCCCAACTTCCGATCCGAAGGTTGATCAGGTGGATCGGAGGATGATCATCATGAGGATTGCTGTCGTGAGTGTAGGTATTTGTTTTATTGCATTTTGTTTGTCCTCATTTGTGCTACGACAGCTAAACCTACAACAGATACTTTATTCGTAATTAATTTAAAAAATAATCAACCGATTACTTTGTGTTATTCACTGGCTTGCTTGTTTTTGCCGAGGACTGTACTGGCTGCACGGTTTCGCAACATTTTCATGAATATGCATTGGAGTACCTGCCGTCTTAATTTCAGTGATGTATTAAATTGGAAAAACGTTGAAAGAACCAAACTGCGCAATAGCTTTGAATTTGGTAGAGTAATATGTTATTCTCATAAAGTCCGAAGTAACGAAACTACCTACTAGTTGTTCCAAGTTGTGCAGACCGGTTGGTCCGTGAGGAACACCTGTTTTGATTATGTTATGCAGAGTTTGAAATACGTTATGCAAGTGTGTCGTGCACAGTTAATGTTTTGTAATTCTTTAATGCAATAAAGGGTTCAGGTGTGACTGCGATTCACTGTTTTTCAAAGACAAGATTTTGCTAGATATATAGATAATGCTTTATTGTATACCACACAATGTTTTGCTTACAATTTCAAACAGATCAAATTAAAAACTAATCGTGGGAGACCAATGGGCGGTCTTATCGCTTATAGCGATATCTTCCAGACAACCTTTGCATGGACAGGAATAGAGTAGATACAAAGTAATAAATATAGTATTTTTTAGTATGTAACAATTCTTATGTCACTGGTTCTGTCTCGGTGTATCTAAACCAACTTAAAATCATCATAGATAGATACCTAGATAAATTATTTTTTGTCTATAACAACATTTATAGACAAATGTTGTTATAGACAAAGCAGCTATATGGCCCATTGCTACTTCTACCTGCTTATTCTAAGAGATATATCGATGTCTTTAGTTCATCTATGAATTTCCTCGTTTTAGATTTTCTCACGTAACTCCGTGCATAGCTCTTTTCATAGTCTGCTGCGCGAACTTGATCCTATGCATGAGGTCAATTTAGCGTCCAAGTCTCAGTACTACTTGGGATACGAGGGTCTAATACAGACTCTGCAGACTTGTGGTAGTGTGTACTACCACAACTCTGCACCTAGCTGTGTTCTAAAACACATGGTCATCTATTTGGGTGACCATGTGTTTTATACATGGTATTTTTCAAACTTTCACTACCTATTAGTTAACGTAAATAACAAAGATCCGTAAAAAACTTACAATTATGGTCACCCTGCTTAAACATTTTCTATGTCAACATGCAAGGTATCTCTTCTAGTCTATTCGATTCTTACTTTAGTACACGATAGTCTCCTTAGCCGAAGGATAGGACATCGTCAAGGCTTTATGTCGTTGCTCTAGAAAACTCTTCAACAAACTTTTTCACACAATTAACTTGTGAGATATTGTAATTTTAGCTGTTAAATAGGTGTAATACGATAAGTGTCTACTTCCTAGTCTCTTAGGTAAAAAATCATCCCATCCATAATACACTTGGAGCTCTAGGTTGCTACCTAAAATCCTGATGACTTTTCACAAACATTTTACGATCCTTGCCTTCTAAAATCGTTTTCGGGACGGAACGACTTAATAACCTAGTGCCGTTTTAGTGAAAGTAAAATGGTGTTTGATTTCGGAATGTTCATCAGTGCTAGCCTGCTAATCAGCCGACTAAATGCTGGCTTCAGATTACTGGTAAGTACCTACATAAGTAAACAATAGCCATTTGGTAGCAAACAGAATACGAATAAAACAGAATACGGTCCAATATAGATTAGGTACCAGCATAACTACACTGAACAGCTGATGCTATAGAAATAAAATTAAATTATTGTGGTTTGGTATATTTTCAGGATAATTATATAACGACTATATCACATAAGTAAGTACTTTACTATTCTCATGCTGACGCGTCATCGCTGATGCGATGCCTGTCACACAAAGCTGAAGAATGATTTTTTATCTGACCGTCAAGTGGGTCAGATAAAAAATCAGCAAACATGTAGGTAGGTATCTAAACAAACTCAAATTAAAACAAAAACAAAAATCAGATATAATATGGTAGATAATCACAGATTGATACTATATGGTTATTGTTAACACTAACCGGTGTAATTTTGTCCTCCAATAAACTTTTTATATGACAACACCCTATAACAACAAACACATGTAAAAAAATAGGCTAAAAATAAGGTCATAGCTAAGCCTTTGCCAATTCTGTATTGTTTATGTACCTATATCTATGGTTTAATGTTCAAGCTATTCATACATACTCGACGCACGAAATGCGACAAAAGGTTTAGGTTTTTTTTTCGCCGCGTAGCAGAACGCACGTAGGTACTGCGACTTACTTGTTTACTTCAAAATGACGACCGACGCGACGCACGAACTGCAACTAATACTCATGTTCATATGTGTCTGTTATACCAATAGCTTTTTTAAACTAAAATTAAAGACGAAGGGTTTTTACTTGGAATCAGTAAGAACTTTTGTCATCTTGGTTAGTAATTGTTCTTCCTTCACTGAGACATGCCTAAGTTTTTGTCTATGGCATTGGGATTCTGCGGGACTCGAATCCGCATCTTTGACGCATCGGTATAAACTTGACCTTTGCTTAAAAAGTATCATTTTCTACGATACAACTACTTACAACTTTTGATTGCACTGTTCAAGTGCCCCATTAGTTAATGACAAAAAACTGTTAATATGAAGTATAAAATCGCGTGGTATTTAATCGGGTACGAGGTACACAAAGACGATTATTTTGTCATCGTTCCTGCGAAATCGCTTCAACTGTGACCATTGTTGCTATCCGGCCCGCCTCGGAACTCAGCCACACCCTTACAAACACCCTATCTTTCGACTCTGTGCCACAACCACTGCTGTTTCACTGCGCGAGCGGTAGCATCGGTCAGTTTCAAACGAGCAATGGATGTGCAGGCTCTAGAAAGGAAAGTCAATAAAGCGGATTACATACCGCGTCGAGCGAAGAGGACAGCGATATCATACGAGAGAGCGGACGCGAATGGTCGACCGCGCCCGCGTACGCCAGTTTCGCGTCGCGCGCTGCTAGTAACGCCCGCTTTGCGCTCCGCTAAACGCTCACAATGAAACCGAAACCACGGGGAGCTAGGACCAAAAACATGGACAAGCTAATCGAAGCTGTCCAAGCAAGGGAATGTCTATGGGACAAGAGCTACAGAGGACATAGGAACAGGTTCAAGTTGGAACGGTATTGGAATGAAGTCGCCGCTGAAGTGGGCACGTCAAGTGAGTAGCGATCTGCGGTTTTACCATTTCATAGTAGCTGTTTCTCATCTGTGTCAGCTAGTAACTGTTGTTTGTATGTGCTAGACTCCCGTCTTGCCGTAGATACTGTTATTTAATCTATGTATAGTATAGAACTCTGTTGCTCTGAGCACGGGGTCTCATCACTGAGTAAAAAAGATTAGTTCGAACAAATCTCAATAGATGGTGTATTGCTTTTTTATTGAAGATTGAGAATATTTCAGAAAATAACAAAATTAAGTCCTAAAACATAAAATAAATGGTATGTTAATATTAAAAAAATCTCTTTTGCATTAGAAAACGAAATAATGAGCTAATAATTCACATTTTCTTATTTTCACGAAATTCGATGTTGTCGTCATTCTTTAAGCGGCAATCATTTGTACTACTTTGAGTTTGGCAAGATTTGTTTTTTTAGTTGTACTACATAGTGATAGATGAAGCTATTTGCAAACATTTGCGTTTTGTTTTGTATGAAATATAGGTAACGAAATATAGGTATAGGTTACCTATATTTTACACATGTCTAACGTAGGAAATCTATCTTTACTTATAAAATCGTTATATTCTGACTGACTGATCTATCAATGCTCAGCCGAAACTACTAAGTCTAGAAAGCTGAAATTTGGGATATAATTTTATTGTACAACGTAAGTAATAAGAAAGGATTTTTTGATATTTCTACTTTAAAGAGCGGAAATGGGGGATGTGTATTTAAAATTATTATTAAAATTTGAATAACAGTTACTGAGCATAAATAAATAATAACGTGTTTCAGGGTTTTTGGATTTTTACATTTTAATGAGAGGAACGGGATTTTTTTTCTAGTCGTCCCCGATTCACACAAAGGCCATTTTTGGGTTATTTCAGCTACCCTGGGAATTTATTTTCTGTTGGCCTCCGATTGACATTTATAATGGTATCGATCGATCGATGGATGAATCGATGGACGGAACGCTGAATGTCCCATCCATCAATGGTATTAATAGACAGCGGGAAAAAATCTTCCCGTTGTCCCCCGATGGGTCCCAAATCCGGGGACAGTGGGAAAACACGTTTTTTTTTGGGTATGTTTATTGTGGAAATCTGGACCATTTTGAAATCAAAGATGGCGCATACCATTTTATTTTCAAAAGTTGATATAGGTATCGTTTTTCACTAATTTTTTTATGCTGATTATGGAAACGAGGTCCATTTTGAAATCAAAGATGACGCCTACCATTTTATTTTCAAAATGTTGATATGGGTATCGTTTTTCACTAATTTAAGGATGCTGATTATAGAAACGAGGTCCAATTTAAAATCAAAGATGGCGCATACTATTTCATTTTTAAAAAGTTGATATGGGTATTGTTGTTGACTAATTCGGGATGCAGATTATGGAAATGAGGTCCAATTTCAAATCAAAGACGGGGACAGGGCTAAGGTTATCGTTTACTATAGGCACAGAATATAAGTAGTATTATATCAGTCATGTAGTTCCCATAACACAAGCTCTGCTTAGTTTGGGGCTAGGCTCTGTAAAAAATATCTAGCAATAAAAAAATACAATAATATTGGAGCTGGCTGTGGGTATTTATTTCTAGGACAGTTCGAAAATAAATAAAATTATATTAGTAGATTTAAAATGGCTTTGCGTTGCTTGGGAATCAATGTACTTACCTACTTAGTTTCAAGTTTAGAGAATAATAGATTTTGCATTCGTGGGAATGTTTTTTTGTGGTGTGTTCGTCTGTTACCATTTTTAATCGCGGCGACGGGAGGACGTATACGTGTTTCCCATAAGAGGTTGTTTGGTAATTAATCTCCTGTTTGAAGCTGTTTTTTTTTCAAATCGTTTAATTCGTTTTGTATGGTTTCAATTAATATGGTTGTTACAAAGTGCTGCGAGAGATAATTGATTTGGTTTAGAAACAATATATTTTTCACAAAAAGTGAAAACCCTGCCATTGAATAGATAGAGAAACATAAAGACAGCGGTGTACCAGCATAACATACAATAACATATTTATATACTTACAGCAACCTACATACTAATAACAACATGTTTTACTTATATACCTACAAACACAATAATTTAAATATTATAAAGGTCAAAACCAAAACTACAAACTAGCAGTTCAGAGACAAGAAAACGAAAGTGTAGGTACTATTTACCTATTTGTAGTCTTTATTACCATAGATTAAGTTATCATGTATCGTACGTATGTTGTTGCAAAATAATTAAATATACTTATTATGTAAAAAATAGAGGTTTTGTTAATCATTGTATAAAGAGGCAAAGGCGGCATTCTACGTGATTTATGGATGATCCCTCGGACAGCCGCACACCACGCCCGAGGTCTTTCCACGATCCGTGATTTTACGGATCCAGAGATTAGCTGCTTTACCATTCCATAATGCCAAGTGAAAGAGAACAGTGGATAAGACACACCGTTACGGATGCATTTTACTTGTGCTCTGTGTAAATTATTTTTCTAAATCTGAATCACTCATAACAGTTTTTCACTCAACTATTAATTTATTTCTAGAAATAAACGAATTAATGAAAACAACAATGATTTTGGTAGATCTTTCGTGCGAATGGGGAGTTGTAGAGTATTTTTCTTTGAATGATAGTCGCAGACTTTGATGATGTTTTTGAAAGTTTGAAACATACGTTTTTTTTTCATTTATTAATTGCATTTATAATACATTAAAAAGGTAGATACATGAGCCCTGTAAGGGCAATGCAACGTGAGTTTGATCACGCTATAATCTCTCCTTCAAAACTTTCCAGGTGTTAACTGCCGGAAGAAATGGAAGAACCTCAAAGACCAGTGCCGGAAAGAAATGAAAAGGCACCCAAGCAATTCTGACTGGCCGCATTTCAGCAAGCTCAGTTTCATACACAACCAGTTCCTGGCTGATGATGATGAAGGGGACCAGGATACCACTGATGAGGTCTTGAATTCCCTAGACGAGACTCTCAAGACGCCAAAACTCGGGTATGGTTATATTATATCATACACTTTTCTGAACTGAGTTAATTGCCAACTCTGGTGCTAGAGTTATAGGAGATCGAGGGCCTTCAACGTAGCTTGACTTTTATAGCACGGAAGTGCTCAGTTCAAAATTTTTCTACCAGGCACTCATCCAAATAGTGACCTGGCGAAATGTTGCTTAACCCAGCTGGTCTGTTAAGAATGACTAGGCAAGTCCACTCCACGAGCGCTACATTAGATTTCATCATTTCATTGTTTGACTCCATTATCCTGAGTATCATCAACGACGTGTAGAAGTAAAGGGTGCGTAAAGGAAAATTATTTCACGTAACGGACTTTGGATGAAGGCAATAAAAATTCATGAATGATCTATTCACGATTGTGTTTGGGACTTGGAATACTTTCGAGGAAAAATTTGTATAAGTAGGAGTGCATAAGTATAGTCTCTTTAATCGATGCCTACAGCAGAATAATAAATTCGAGCTGCAATAATGAATTTTATGATGATAATTTAAAGCTGCAGTGTTAGTTTTGAGAACGGAGATTTTGAAGTAAAGAGTTATCTCTCCTTTTTGTTTCTCAAATGTCAGGTAGGAAAGAGCGCTAATCGAAGACTACACTATACCGTCGCCTCTACGCCTTTATAAATAACAGGTATAGACTGAAAGGAAAGACAATCAAGCAGTGGTGAGTAATTAAAGGATGTCATTAGCCCACCCCAATTACTGTCATTTACACAGGTATGTTCCAAAATTCTTGCACGTAATTTTTTACCAATTCTATTTCCTTTTGCAGATATACAATGAGGAAGAAGCTGCTGATGAACAAGAGGAGGACCATAGATGTAGACATGAGCAAGCTTATAGACTTGGTCCGAGCCAGAGAGTTGATCTGGAACAGAGGTCTCAAGGGACACCACAACTGGTATAAACTGGATGAATGCTGGAAAGAGATTGCTCAGGAGTTGGATTGTACGCGTGAGTTTTAATTTTTCATCATTTGTACGCGCTCTTCGCATTGATCCTTTCTAAGTTTGTATGTCGACAGTTTACCAGTATAAAGTTTTTGTCTTGAAAATTCGTCTTGACCAATGCTGAAAGAACCTGTTTTGTGAAAGGATTATTATAGAATCTGTTTGATTTCTAAGTAAAATTATGCTTTAGCATAATTGGACTCAGGACATGCCGTAAAAAATACGGCATGTCCTGAGCTCTAAATGGATATATTATTTCAACTATGCTGTAATGCCTTTGCAAAACAATTAAAATTACATTTATCAATTTCAGGAGACGAAGCAAGATTAAAATGGAAATACCTCCGCGATCAAGCCAGAAAGGAGGTCCGAAAGCAAGAATCCGAATGGGACTTCCTTCCAAAACTTTGCTTTCTGACTAACCAGTTCAATGACTTCGAACCCACTGACTCTTTACAAGATGACTACAGTCTAAAACAGGATTACGACGTGGAACCTAGCAGCAGCTACTATAACCTAGAAGAACCTGCCCCGGCCAGCTGTCCCGTAGTACCAGAGGTTGTAACCTCTAAAGACGATGAGTTTGATGAATTTGACACTAAACCTGTCGTCACGGAAACTGATTTCTACGATGATGACGATGATGCGCAAAGAAGCGTCAACGATGCTGGTGAACCAAAGGATGAAGATGTAGGGTTCTTTGATAGTTTACTCCCACATGTGAAGAAGCTAGGCCCGGCTAAGAAATTGATGCTGAGAATGAAAATCCAGGAGTTGATTTACAATACTGTGTACAATGAGACATAATTTAGTAATAGTCTGTAGATTAAGAGGAGCCTGTTTTACTAAACTATATCTTCAAATTATTCTTCAACTTAAAAAGGCTATGGAACGATACAATGGCACATCACACTTTGTCAGACTTAACTTATAAATAACTAGAGATTTATTAAAAAAAATAGTAAGCTAAATTAAATGTTAAATCATAGATAATAAAAGAACTAGGTGGAATACTGTCCTCTTTTCCAGTTTAATAAGATTTGGACATTGCTTAAAGTTTAGCGGTACTTGTTTAAAGTATGCCTGAAACAGAGATCTCAAAATTTTAAGAGCAATCGGAAGTTTATACAAAATATCGAAATCGACAATTTCAAAAGGAATTACATAATATATGAGGACAACCTCTGTGGCGCAGTGGGCGAAGGCCCGCCTGAGACGCGAAGGTTGCGGGTTCGATTCCCGCCGCGGGACAAATATTTGTATCTGTAAATATTTGTCTCGGGTCCAGACCAGGTGTTTTCTATGTATAATATGTATGTATTTACAAAAAAAAGTACATAAGTAGTATATCGCTCATGTAGTTCCCATAATACAAGCTCTGCGTACTTTGGGGCTAGATGATGCTGTGTGAATATGTCCAGCATTATTTAATATTTATTATTATTATTTATGTATTAGGGGAAGCCTGGAAGTAGCGCCAGTGATGGAAAAGTTGATGAGTATTAATTAGGTTAGTGTGGTATGGGCATATCACGAGAAGAGAAGAATGTCATATTAGGAGAAGAGTGACGAATATAAATGATTTTCTCGTAATAAAAGCTCGACTTATCTGTGTAAAATAATAAGTATTCAATGAAACAGTAAATCAAAAATAATGTATCTACATAAAATAGTAGAGGCAGAATAAAGAATAGATTGATGGATTGCGTGAAGGATGATATGGGTGAGACATAGCGGCTCATAGAGGCGAGTCGAATCTTGTGCCGATCCCACGTAATGTGGGACAAGGGTAAGGGTGGGCAGTTAAGCACCTTACCTACCTATTTAAATGGTCATATAAGTACCTACGAGTACAAAGGCAATTATGAGATTAACCTTATTTATTGTTCATATTGTAAAAATGGGAATTTTCACGTACTGCACTTATTTATTGTGTTTTTAATCATGTACCTAACTAGCCTTGTTCAGCTTTAGTGTGTAAAATGAAGAGGATAATTTTAAATTCCTATAATAAGTTTAATTTACTTACTTTCAAAAATATTGAAATAAGAGATAACATACAGGTTAATTGAATTATATTTCTTCCAATATCATATGCATCTCCATAAATCGGGAAAGAAAGTACCAATTTATTGATTTATGCGATAAAATGAGAGCATGGAAATGTACAACCAAAGGTAAATAAAATCAGATAAATGAATCTATAAGCAATTTGATTTTCATCACATCTTAATTTTCAGCGAAATACATAAAACAAACACAGTATAAAAAATCTTATTTTTAATCGTAATAAACATCTAATAGGTACCTAATTCCTGTACAATATGGCACCTTTTGCCGTTGGATTCACACTTGTGGAACCCGTTTATAACGTAGCCAATGTTATTCTAGGCCACAAACATATAACAAATTTCAGCCAAATCGGTTCAGCCTTTACGAAGATTCTTTGCAACTAACGGCCATATTTTAGCATAAATATAATATAGGTAGATTCAAGCGGAGTAATAAATACCTATATTATTATGAAATCTTAACAACAATGCAGATTCCCAGAACAATTCTGGACGACCTAATTGCGTATATCACATTACATCAGTAGCCTGTTTGGACTTGGACCTACTCTGCTTCCTAAATCGATCGGTTATCGTTTACATTGCCCGTTTGTTTTCTCCGGTCCGGAATTAGTTCTGAATCAATCGCTTGGCAGTTTGATTGGTTACATTTGTTACAGAACTGCTTATGGCCACGCTATGAAGTGTTAAAATAACATTTTAGAAAATAACCCAAGGAAGAGTTAGACTGTAATTTCATTGTTCGGAACCAAGATGGGTGCCGTTGTAATAACAGGCTCACTAGACTTTTCAACTAAGTCCTTGTGTGTTTATGAAAGGCCCCCAGGTGTTGCAGTTTTCCATTTCCCACGGCAACCCAGCATTTATCCTCTAGTTGACAATAGTGGTAAGATGCATGTTTGCCTCCCAAATAACATGCAATTGAAATAACGATCATCTTAAACAGGTAACATTTTCATTTAGCATGTTGCCAACATTTTGTTTCTAGAGTCTGTTTTGACTTGAAACCACGTTCGGTTATTGTTTACACGACCCCAAAATAGTTTCCGAATTGCCTACTATTTGACCGTCGATAGATAGCTGATTGACAGACTTCTAGTCGATAGCTGGATAATGTTTGTTTTTGGTTGTGACTTGTGTTTGATTGAGTGATAAATTGGGAAGTTGATGAGATTTTCTTTTTGTTCTGTGGCTGTCATGTTCGACTGTTTTGCCTCAGTAAGATTTTCTTAAGACTTTGGTAGAATTATGACAAATAGTTACAAAAGCCATAATCAAGAAGTGAAGTGAAGTGAAGACTAGGCTGTCAAACTAGGCTTTCATTTGTTGCATGAGGTATTTTAGGTTAATTCTCTTTCGACGCATAATGCCTAGGAGGAAAAATATATTTATATATTTTTTCTGCATTACGTCCTTTTTTTAGTCAGATTCTTTATTTAATTTAAAATAAAAAACATATGTATTATTTTGGAATGGAAAAACACAAACTAAAAACTTTTTTGTAAAAGCACTGTGATGTAGGTAACCCTATCTGTAGAGCCAGGAAGTATTTTTACAATTTAGCAATTAGACAATGAATATAGAATGTCTTAAGTATTAATAACTTTACTAATTTACGATGAATTTCGAATTAATGTGTGGAATTTGAAATGAATACAAGCATCAAACGTTTTTTTGATTTTGCTATCAACAACAATTTGAGCATTTTATTTATTCTGTTTCAAATCTTTAGCACTCCTACGTGAATTAAATCAAACATTTCAATTTGTTTTGTTGAAATACCTACTCACAGACATTAAAATGTATCAGTTGCTCCGATTTTGTATCCGTTTTCGAGATTATTAATTTAGCGAAAAATATAATGTAGTCAGAGAATTAAGATATTCAAACCAACTAAATACTTAAGTCGGCACTCAAGTTCGACATAGTACTAGACAGGAGGACGCAGGCCAGAGATTCGTTAGTTATGGCATTCCATGAGGGAGCCAGCAGCGAAAGTGTACCGGCTAATGATAATGGAAATCCCTATTTATCTATCTAACCAAATTTATCATTATGTTATCTAGTAATTTATAATAATGTATAGTATTATGTATGTCAGTACGTCATACGACGCCGTATCCTGAACCAACACAACGAACGCTGGGCACGGGCAACGGACTGCAGACAGTCGAGAGAAGCCCTTCCAGCTATTTCATCTCGACTGACACGTCGTCTACTCAACCTTCCAAGACTAGACCTTCGAATCACCGTGGGGAGGCTCACCGGACAGTGCCCCTTAAACAAGCTCTCTACAATATCGGAGCTACTGACAGCCCGCTCTGTAGAGGTTGTCTAACTGAAGAAGAATCAGCAGCCCACGTATTCTTGGAATGTGTGGGCGTAGCAACTCAACGCGAACAAATCCTCAACAACCCGAGGTCACTCCACGAAGCCTGCGAAGACCCCAGGAAGCTTCTGTGCTTCTGGGCGGAGTTAGGCTGGCTAGTCTAGCCAGGCTTCCACGCATAATGGACCAACTTGGGGTCCGAATGCGGAAAAGGGAGTCCACCTACATTACATTACATTACATTATGTATGTCAGTAGTTTGTTTTATGAATGAATCAGAGTACCACGCGGGCGAAGCCGTGGGCAGAGGGCCCACGGCTTCGCCCGCGTGGTACTCTGATAAAAAGTAGCCTATGTGTTATTTCGATGTTTATATATAGCTATCTTACTGTAAAGTTTCATCAAAATCCGTTCAGCAGTTTTTGCGTGAAAGAGTAACAAACATCCATCCTCAAAAACTTTCGCGTATATAATAGTAGTGGGATGTTAATAAATAGTCCACGAATTCGTTTACACAAATTATAAAGTCGGGTGTACTTTTCAGCCACTTCAAAATTACGTAGAACCATCTCCATTCAAAATTGCCTGGAAGAGATCGCTTTTAAGCGCTAAGACCGCCCATTGTACATTTAAGCTTAATGTGTTATTGTTTATTTCATAAGGTGTACAATAAAGTATTTTCATTCATTCATTTATTTATCAACCGATGGGTAGGTATAGATAGACCTCTCTACTCGAGCACGTCAACTTTTCGGGTTCTGCGTAAATGGAATCCAGTGAGTTACCATCGCCTTCACAATATCATCCGTCCACCTGGTGGTGCTGGTGGTATGTCTGTCTGGTGATCTTTCAGTACTGCTTTCGTACATCACCCGCCTTTCCGCCTTGCCCAGCACATTCTATCAGACATTTTTGTTTAGAAGATGAAACTTAGTCGAACTTCAGGAGTGGGATACAATGTTGCACTTAGTCTTTGTGTTGGATTACAGTACCTATGTCCTATGAAAAAGAGTCTATATAAGAAAGAGCAAGTAAGGATTTTATAGGGTTTTTCTCAATTGTTTTATTCAAAAACTTACTATGTCGCAGCAGGTACGAACACCAAAGAAAAGTTCGCCTACTGTTGACGTAGATCCAATGAAATAGAGTTTGCTTTCGTGTCACCATCATCATCCAAAGATTTCTTTGGCCTGTTTTTGGCCATCACTCGTCCAACTATCTGATTGAGTTTCCTGCCGAGTTCTACTTGAGTTTTATTCCGACGTCTTGGACTTTTGTCCGACATCGGATTTCAGTATAATAAATGAATGAATGAAATACTTTATTGGGTACATAATGTACTTGTGGTTACAAGAAATAAACAAAACCTTAATATAACTAAAAGTATATATAAATATTTATTTATCTCCACATACTCGTAATAAAACCTCATAAACCCATCTGTTTTTGGAAACATTCATAAAGAGTGAAGAGTGTTGAGAAAGGCACTCGACCTCATGCCAATGTTATTAAAGTATTCATGAGATGCGAATTTCTCAATCATATTGTATCGAAGGTGAATGTGGGATTGTGGATGCGTTATAGGTACATGAGGTGAATAACCTTTTAGGATATAGATGATAGATTGCCAGTGATGGCATAGTGACACTGAGACTTGGTCGCTAACTATTGCCTTCATACATAAGCTGAAGTTGCAATCGCCAGGCCATTAGCTCGCGGAACCGACAACTGCTGGGAAATCTGAAGTTGGTGAGTGGAGGAAGTTCAATTTTTAGTAAAAAATAAAAACCGATCACGGGCAGATGTTAAAAATATGTTTTACTACAAAACGGGATGTCCACCATGATTGGTGTGTTTTAATGATAGTATAAAAAGTAAAATATGAAATTTTATTAATCATTTTATTATCCAATTTTGTTTATTTATTTAATACTTTCACACAAAACAATGTAGTGCTAGGAGGACTTAATGCTAAAGCATTCTCTACCAGTCATCCTGGGCGTGCAAAAAGATGGTGTGGCGTGTCTAGTACAATGTACATACACTACAATATATATATATTACAAGATACGTATAAGAATAATATATTTAATATACTTAATAATAATATATAAAATATTGAAAATAAACTTAAACAAATAAAACACATAAATATTAATTGATAGTGGCATCAGTGAGGGGGGAAGTTGAAGAGAAAAAGTAATTAATTGTTCATCTTCCGTGCTCCCGAAAGTGCTCCCGTACCGACTTTTTAAATGATTCCTTTGAGTCGATCTGCTTGATTTTTAGCGGCAAAGCGTTCCATAAGCGAACTGCAACGACCGAAAACGAATTAGTCCTAAAACAGGTGTTATGTAAAGGGGTGTGAAGGAGAAGATTATCAGCTGACCTAAGTTGTCTGTCATGTGCGTCAGGAAACTGAAACGATCCTTTAAATATCTAGGGGTGTGTGGATCCTTAAGAACGGAAAAGAGGAGACATAGGATTCTTACATTTCTACGGTCACGAATGGAAAGCCATTTAAGTTTAGCACGGAAATGACTAACATGGTCATATTTGCGCAGATTATAGATAAAGCGGATACAGGTGTTAAGCAGACGATCAAGTTTACTGAGTAGTTCCTCAGTCAAGTCGATAAAGGCGACATCAGCATAATCAATAATCGGCACGAGAAGCGAGTTTGCAAGAGAAATTTTAGTCGAAATGGGCAAGAAATTCTTAAGACGTATTATGGAGTGCAAAGTTTGTTGTATTGTTTTTTTATAAAAAATATATGGAACCCCCCTTGAAGCATAACCCAGTACGTTAAAAAAATAATCATTGAAATCAGTTGAAAATTGGCGAAGATATATCGCGTAACATAGACAAAAAAAAATGCAGACGAATTAAGAACCTCTTTTTGAGGTATTATGTAAAGTACTTAAGTACGTTTTTTAGCAGTACCACTGTTAAACAAATATGAAAACAAATTAGTACATTGTTTCATACACGTTTGTCTATAGTAGTCAACTCATATAAATGACATAAATGGACAAAGCGAGATGTGATGAACAGCATTATGATTTGGGCTAGTGTCCAATCTAATGAGATTTCACATAATCTTTGACCTGTAAATGAATCCAAAAATGTATGCAGCGGAGCATTATTATTAATAAAATGAAACACATCAAAGGTGAGTGGTGCATGGTATGCATCTTTGTGATTGCGTATTTAAAGTGTTCATGAGTATTTCGATCGATGCAAGATCATAAGACGATCACGTTGCTCACGTGATCGTCTTATGATCTTCCGTGAAGAAAAGCTGTAGCCGCAGTGCAGACGTCTAGCTAGAGCCTTCTACTCGGGGTGGCTTGAGCTTGTGCTCAAGCTTGATTTAAGCTTAAGCTTACATAAGCGTCTAGCTCCGATATATTACAAAAACCGTATAGGTTCGTCTTTACGCTTGCCGTCTAGCAAAATAAAAACGAGAAAGGCACATTCGCTAAACGTCGACGACTCGCGAACAAGTGAGCAGTGTGGCTCCTTTTACGTACGTATACATACATAGAGTCTATGCCGAGTTATAAACATGTCAAAACAAAATTTATCGAAAAGTTTTCGATACGGTGACCGGTGTTGTAAACTCAGCATAGAGGAGGCGGATAAATGAGGTATCTTGCAGTGCCGCCACGGTCTTAACCATTGCTAGAAAGCAGTTAATTAACTTTGGACTCATCTTACGTAGGTTTTGTATGATTCACCAACAACAATTATCAGAAAACATTAGCTATCGTTTGATCATGGCATTGACTTCCCACGCGGTCATTCAGCGAGAATCATTTATCATAGCTCGGGAGGTAGGCATGACACTGCTCAAACAAACTAAAGAAAATCCGCTTTTTTTTAATAAACAAATATGAACAACATTCTTAGTTTTTACTATAAACTCTTACTCTAACGTGATTTGATTATTCGATGCCTCGTAGGACAGGATAGATTGACCGACAGCATAGTATGGACAGGACAGGTAATTTTTATGAGAGAAAATCAACTAGCCAATGAGAATAATATAGTCGGAGCAAGATTTTCGTCGGCAGAGTCATCCGAACTGAAGGTATATGCTGACTGCTGCTAAGTTTATAACAAAACGGTGACCGTATCTACAAGATTTCCACGCAAAAATTGTCTAGAAGCTTTAGTAGTTCTACTATATCCGGCGTAAACGGTATGACGTAAAATAGTGAAAACTAGCTCCTGTACCAGAAGGAATCATTCATCAAAAATGTAGGTAAATACAATAACTCGTGCATGATTGAATCGAAGCCAAAATCACCGCATAAAACAATCGAATTGCTCAATCGACGTCTGTATGTACCTGAAAAATATTGCATTTTTCAGATAATACTTCTGTTATTCAATTATAATTATATTCAATTATACGTTATTCACACCCTCACAATTTATTTTAGCTTTTGGCCTTTTCTCGTGTATCTCTTTCATTTAATAAGCTTCTTTAAACTTCGCATTAAGATAATTATCTGGCAGTTTGTAGGATACACATGTGTTTTATAAACCTACCGAGGCGATTTTAAAGATATTTCATATGCGAATGTACACTGCTTTAGTTCATAACCATTTTAATAAGCCATAACGAAGTATACTTGTATGTTAGAAGTCGTAACTTTTAATGCACAACCATTAAATGCACAAATCAGCCCTGTTCTAGCGGCGAGATCAAAGAGCTTTCTACCTTTAGGTACTAACTAAATACATATGTACAAGTAGTTATAAATGGATCTGGCCCATAAAAATTTGATAAATAGGGATTGTTACAATGTTTTGAATGACGTTGAAAATGCCACTAGCTGTCACCCATCTGGTACGTGCCGAAAGTTACACCACGAGAAATTCAGTACTTATTATACTCGGGGAGTAGGTAGTTATTACATTTTAAACCGACTTACAAAAACAGATTTATCGGTTTTTATGATTAGCTAACGATTATCTTGAATAATCGGTCATATATCGATGCAATTTCTACCCGCGATGCCAAGAGCCGAGAATATGTTGGGGTAATATGTTGTTTGGTTATTCATGTGTGTTATTGTTTGTCTGTTTGTATGTTACCCCTTTTTCCTCAAGTAATCGGTGTGCAATCCGAAGACGAATGATTTCAAGGATGGTTCTTAAATAGGTTTTAACTCCACACGTCAGAGCATACCTTTTAGCAGCATTCGTGATGAAATACACGTTTACTTGTAATCAGAACAACAACCAATATTGCTTAGTTTTTACATATTTCATAATAAGTGTTTAATAATTTTACCAAGCAATCCATTAAAATCAAAGCCATAGTAAAAAAAACTATCACGAAAGATCTTGAAAAGTTTGCCAGTTATTTTCCGCAACGAAAAGTCTATAAATAATACTGGTGGGTTATCTCATAATTATTTTTTTACACACTTCTATTTCCACGCCAAACCTATCCCTTACATAAACACATAAATGTATACTACGAATAGACGTGACCTTGCCATACATACTCTAAACGGCTTATAGGTTATTGTGTAAACTTGCATTTGTTTACTAAACAGGCATTGAGAGATGATGAAGTTATGGGCCATATTTTTATTAATATATTATAGGGCAAATAAATACCCCTCTGCAAGGGTGTACTGGAATCACCGAACTGGTTCTCAAACCATTGCTCGCATTATTCCAGGACCTCCATAACCCAAGCAGAATGTAAAAAAAAACCCAAAATGTATATAGGACTTTGGTTTTTAACTTGTTAATATTTCTACTTTTTGCCACGTTAGAGACAAAAGATATTCTGTGGAAATTGAAAATGCCTTCCATTATGGTTAAAATATACAGCTATCTGTCAAACAGCGTAGCATTAGGATAAGGGTCCATTTTGGCACTCTTCAGGTATGGAACTCTAAAAATAAGGTTTATTTTGTCAGGTATGGAACATCTGTCTGTAAAACAACTGTACATTTCTCATTCTATTCTGAATTTAGAGGACAAGCTTTTTGACTTTTTTAATGAGCTTCAAAAGTTCTAAACATCTTACAACTAATAAATCATGAAGACAACTTGTCGACTTTTTATAAAGAATTTTTCAACGGTGGAAAATAACGTGGCTGCGACGACTACTGGCTAGTATTGAATTTTTGTAGAGTGTCCCTCAATGCTGAATACTGTTGAAATTGAGTTTTAATATCCGTTATTAGTTACATATTATAATAACTAAACATATTTAAAATTATATTTTTAAATAACTAAAGTTAAAAGACCTACTGTTTAAAATACCTACAGATCGTTTCACAGAATTTCATTATAACTAATAAACGATATCCATAAAGGAGAATTCACCTATGGTTTATTCACCTACGGTTTGAACAACTACAATTAAGTAATCTAAGGTTGATTAAAATAACGGACGACTCACCAATAAATGCAAACAATATGTTAATGTTGGCTTGAAAATCCTTCCTAGACAAATCCGTCTTGGAAAGGTTAGGTTATTAGGTTTTTTTATTACCATTCAGAAATGGCGGATTGCTATCCGATTTTGTATTGCGCCTATATCGTAGTCTTGCTAGAAAAACGCTAGTTTATTTTAGTCGGGATAAAAATAACACAGCAATTGGAGTGTAAAAAATGCGACACTTTTAGAATATTGTAATATTTCTAGAGCATCTACGGATGATTGGATGATCCTAAATATCTGATAAACTATTTGCGTGAATTAGTATTTCTATTAACATCTACAGGATTTTTTCTGTCAGCTTATTTATATATTTAAGATGAATATATTTAAAATTTAATTTAATCTGTTTCGGACAACTAAAAATCTATTTTGTTTTTAAAATAGGGCCACTACAGCGGCTGATTTAGCCGAGCATTTCAATAGGCGCAGGCAGGATTGCAGTTCAGACTCTGGGTCCGTGGGGAACCTTATCATATTATATGTTTATTATGTGTGTATATACAAAATAAACCGGACAAGTGCGAGTATGAATCGCGCGCCGAGGCTTCCGTACAAGCTTGTATGTTCACCAAAATTAGCATAACTCAAGTTCATAAACTATGAAATCACCAAATATTGCTCTAACGAAAAGTCGAGTCGGATTGAAAGACAAACTTAACTTTGTACATAGTTACAAAAATGTTCGCTCGTACATCGATATACGTCACGGTCAACTCTCCAAAACGTCTAAGTATTATATCAGTCATGTAGTTCCCATAACAAAAGCTCTGCTTAGTTTGGGGCTAGATGGTGCTGTGTGAAAGAAGTCCAGCATTATTTATTATTTATTTATTTATTCAACACATTCTACCAGGGCATCGGGTAGACGCAACGCGTGACCAGAGAACTGGCTCTTATGTGGGTCAACGTATTAGCATTGCCATGTAACGAGACACTTCCGCCTGGTAGTGATCTGGATCAGCTGTTGAGCTATCTATACCCAGTGATATTTTCGATCTCTGCGATTTGATATATTTTGATACAAGATTTAGCTGTCAACGTTCTTAAGGGATCATTTATTGAAACCAGGGACCTAACCATCAATTCTTATTGCGATTCAATTCAGGCGAAGATGTCAAATCCCGCTCTGCAAATGACAAAGCTTTAACAACGCCATAGCGTGTTCAATCGCAAAGCGGAAAGTAACATCTTCACCATCAGCGGAAGCCTGAATCGCTGTAAGACCTCATGGTTAGGCCCCAGGTCTTTAAATATTCAGCTGTTTCATCTGTATTGTTTTATACCTACTTGTACAAAGCTATATGAATAAATGTATAACTGTATCAGCTCATTTAAGCTAATTCCTAGTGATCTAGCCTAGAAAGGTAAAAGAACTTAAATCTAACTGTACATAGAATTATAAGCAAGAGCATAATGCACAATGCAATTCGCATCGCTAGACTAGCCGCGATTCTGGACTAGAATAGAATGAACGCGAGTGACCCCGACAGTGAGTCAGTTTAACTATTCAGTTATTTTTCATGTCACTGGTTCTCTTAAGATCGCCTGGGGTTTTTAAATACTTCGTTGTTGTAGAGCTCGTCCGAGGAAGTACCACCATTACTGCCAGCTTCTGCCAGCAAGTGGTAAATACTCGCATTGCTGTGTTCCGGTTTGAAGAGTATGGAATAACAGGCACTTGAGACTTTTACCCGTTGTCTCAGGGGCCGACCCGCGCGCGAATGTTACCTTTGGTGTTACAAGCGTCCATATGTAACCGTAACCGCTTATCAACAGGTGGGCCATATGCTTCTTTGCCGCATTACTTGTATAAAAAAGTGAAAATTGAGTGAGTTCATCGTGTGTGTATTTCTTGGTCGCCCAGCGTTACGTCAGTGACCTACCCCCAATTACACTAGTAAAATGACCATAGGAACGAGATAATTGCACTCATTTAACCAGACTTAGATATGCCCAAAAATTTAAAATGGAAACATTTATTTAAAAAAGTGTCACTTTTAATGTTTTAGAAGTTTTGTACAATTTAAGGCTGTCAAAATGAGTCGTTCCCTATTTCCATTTTGATAACGTAGTCAGAGGGGCCAAAAAGTGACCGAAGGAGAAGGCTCGTTTTTCATTTACGTATCCATAAAATAACAAAGTAGGGAGCCATGATCAGAATCACGTTGAAGATCAACATCTCACCGTGTACGAACCACAGAAAACCTATATTTATTTTTGACCTGAACTCGGTTATGGCTCTACGTCGTAGCAAACAGCTAAGCAAGGCCCATTTACGGAGGTTGCATCTCTATGAAATACCATTTCCATTATAATTTGGCTACCGGCAGCCGTATATATAGCATAGCTGCCAATCACAACCTTATATCTAAAGAGTTAATTGACATCTTACACGTTTCCCATTATAACATCATGTAGCTCGTCCATGTTCTTCGTTTCCGCTTAATACTACCGCGTGGCCCTACCAGTGATGTTAAAAAAAATCCCCGTGGAATAACTAGGTACTTATGGTAATGACATAATTAGTATCAGTTGTTAGTGGGTAAAAAAACGACCGTTGACTTATCCTACTAATATTACAAATGTCAACTTTATCTTTCTTATAATTTCCGGATGATGATCCGAATGATTTGGATTACATTTTTGGAATAGTTCGTAAACGTGAACAATTTTAATTAAAAAAGGATCAGCCCCAAGACTCTTAAATTTCACTTAAGATGATACAAAGAACATTTATTACTGAATCTGCTATTATTTCGGCCACGAAACAAAGAACATTTTTTTAAAGCTTTACAATTTAAACGAAATTAGCACATTATTTAGTCATAAAATAAACAAAAATACTTAAAAGGATAAAAGTCCAGATCCCCCTTATTCAGAAATACTTGGAAAGTCACTTTGGATTTTATATCTACATCTTTATCTTTTGGTGTCAAAGAGAACGAGTGGTTCACCGGAGGGAGTTATTTCAGATAGTTTGTGAATAAGGCTGCTTACCAATCTGAAAAACACACGTTAAAGTCGTTTGGGCCATAATCTCAGGATTTACGAGCAAAATGATATCAAATGTAGCGCTGTAAACATTTACATTGAAGATTTACAAGGCTTATTTTAATTTCTTCTGGACTGATAGTAATATGGAATATTTTATTTAGAAATCTGCCAGTTTATAATGTTAAATATCATTTTCATTTAGTAAAAAATGTACCTAATCGTATATTATAAGTTAGTTCATTCGTAATGGTACTTAATTATAGTTTATATCTAGCATCCTACCTTAGGTAGGTTTTCGCAGGACTGTACACGAAAATGATCAATAAAAAGGTCTCATTTTCATTATTTTATTCTTTATTGTACACACAGATAATACAGATAAAAAAGGACATGTAAAAAGGCGAGCTTAATCCTAACAAGAGTTTTTTCCCAGCAAACCTTTGAGAATAGGGACAGCTGATAAATAGCGATACTAAATAGCGAACAGATAATAGTTTTTTCCCAAAAGCTTCACAGATGCTACGACGTGTTTATGTGGCAAATTTTTGTGCTCATTGAATTAATATTATTATTAATAGTAAAGTACCTGGTATGGTCGTAATATATTCTAAAATAATAGTGGTTGTGTCCTCAATTGTGAACATCGCCAGCACTAATAGCAGAGGATTTCGGTAACCTTCTCTTCAATCTTCATACAAAAATGTTGTGCCTAATATTATTATTTTTCTGAAGGTGTTTTTCTCTCGTCAAGTAATTTAATTTAGGCCAGTATTACATTATTGGTGTTTACCATAAAACTGATAAATTCATAAAAAGATTCCGTGTCGTTTGATACTGTGCCAAATTCAGGTTGTAAAAATTATTCTGTTTATTGTTCAAAGATTTCGGTTAGAGATGATACTTGGCGATTTGTGGATCAAATCTTTAATTAGATTGGACAGTTCAGTAAAAACAAATAAAAAAATAACGTAACTGATTTCATCCAATTCGGTTTAACCAATACCACAGAATCCAATAAAATTATATCACGAACGTTCGACGGTCTTGAGACGGCAACTGTCCTTTACGGACAACGAAACGAAAGCAGGAGAATAAAGTACATGGTATAGTCGTAATAATATCCTAAAATTATACCAAACCACGATAATTTCAATTCTACGAAGTTTGTTGATAGCAAACGTCTAAAAATTAACTAATAATTTAGAACGAAATTAGTAGAACTTCATTGCAAAAACTTTTCAAATACCTTATAGTTTTGTAATAGTTTATGCGTGAAATGAAGAGTTCGTTATGCAGACACATTATTTTATAGTCCGTGTTTGCAAATTTAGCTTCGAATAAAGCCTTTTTAGGATTCAGTAGTCGACAAGGAACCCTTATAGTTTCACCATGTCCGCCCGTCTGTCTGTCTGTCTGTCCGCGGCTTAGCTCAGAGACTCTTAATATCAGAAAGCTGTAATTAGGCATTAGTATACGTTTATGAATTTTATGATTGAAAGTTTATGATTGAAAGTGTAATTGCGCCGGCAAAGTGGTAAAAATAATAATTTAGGGTACCTCCCCTACACGTAAAGTAGGTTTTGTTTTCTCTTTTATTCCCATGGTGTTTGGTGTCATTGAATAGGTAATTCAAAAATGTTGACGATATTAGTAAACGTTTTTTGGATTTAGGGATCCGATGCAACATATTAAACTTTAAGGTGCAATTTTTGTTAGAGTAAGTGTCCTCCCGCCTCCCCTGCCAGCTAGGTTGCTTTTAATGGAGAATGTGATGAGAGTGAATGAAGCAAAAGAGGTATGTCAGATTTGTAGCAAGTGGAAAGTCGTTGTATCTGTCTACCCCTTCGAAAAACAGGCATAGGTTTATATATTTCTACCAAGTAGATAGTGGAATAATCCGACATTTATGGCAAATTATGGTTTATCGTTTACAAAGAGCCATGATTGTTAAACGGTCAGTAAACTGGAAGGCGGTTAAGATTTTACTACCTACTTTATAGCTGTTGATTTAAGTACAAGCTACAATTTAGTAACATTGGACATATTTAGGAAATGAGTTAGGTATATGGCTCAGGTTAAAAATTATTAAATAATTTATCAGAGTAAATCATTTCTATAAATATTGTATGAGCCTCGTAATGATTTTGATTAGAATGTTAGAGTGTCATAATGATTAGGTTAAAATTCAAAAATCTTATTTCCAGCTAAACTAATTTAGAACATACATACCTGCATAAATGCGGACATAATATTGCTAACACTGTCACCAAATTATATAAAAACTTTCTGCCACAGTATTGCACTGAAGGTATGTTTTTTTTACCCTCTCGAAGGGTTTGTGTAATTTAGTAACATTACAAGTTTATTACAAATTTTGTGAAGCCACGAGGAGGCAGTAAAAATCCCTCTTACTGTCCCTACAGAAACGTCTATTCCGGACCGAAGTACAGTAAACTAAGAAATAAAATAATTCCAGACATTTGCCTGTTATAAATTATATCTCAAAATGTCAGTTCTATTTTAAAAAACAGTTAATTTAGGTTTCGTATGTCTGCGAGGTTATAAAAACTTCGATACGATATAATTTTCAACGGAATAAAATAAACAGGAAACGAAACTAAAATACGTTTGGAATATTTTGATGATAGTTCCACCATTTATAAAATAGTTGTTATTGTAGATACAAATTAAAAGCGATTAGTAAAACTGAGTAGGTATGTATCTGAGGATCACAGACTAGTGAGGGATGTGCTAAGGATGCCCATCCATTATATTTGATAGGTTAAAAAAATGGGACAAGTGAGAATCAAACTCGCGCACCGAGGCTTCCGTACAAGCGTATGTTCATCAAAATAATGAACATTACTCAAGTTCATAAACTATAAAAGCACCAAACATTGCTCTACCGAAAAGATAAGTCGGATTGAAAGACAAATTTAAAATGTTTTTCGCCCAAACATCGATACGTCACGGTCAATTCTCCAGTGATTAAACTACAAATTAAGGATTTTCGGTCTTTTTCCATTACTTGTGCTGTGAATTTCATGATTCTAGGTCAACGAGAAGTACCCTATAGATTTTGATTTATTTGCGAGCATCAAATTATGTCGCATAAATAGTAAATTATCTGTAAAGATGTCTTTACCAATAAATTACTATTGGACCTTGCTTCCCCTAGAATTCGGAACAAAAAATGATTTCATGGCGAAATTTATCTTTAATGTTCTCGTAAACGGAAGCAATCCGTCAGTCATGCAGCGACTTATATCCTTTCAACATACCGGTACAATAATCTTTGTAAAAGCTAATAGGAAAACCATAAAATAACCACTTAACGACAAAAGAGAATTAGCGTTTGTGCTGAGCTTGGTAACAGAATGGTAACTACTTTTGTCCTACATACTTTAGATATGCTTATTTATCAAGTTAACTTTTGCCTGCTAGGTGGCCTAAGTTAACATTATTTCGGAATTGAAATAATGTATGATGTGCTATTATGAATAAAGTTCAATCAGCTAACCAAACCGTACCAAATCTTTCAACAATCTGCCCATTTTCTGTAACCTTAGATCAAACTGACAAACAAATGTTGCTCTTTATGCAATAAATTAATATACCAATATATAAATACGTATAGCAATATATAAACAATAAAAACATCTACACATACCTTGTTTATTCCGCGTACAAAAATAGGCCAAGTTCTAGTAAATTCTATGGGAATTCTTTAGATTTCGACCTTGTTGTAAAATCGTCATTTTGCTTATAAAAAATAGTAGTTTTCGTTGTCTGTCAAACTTTTCTAGGCAAGTAGGTTACAGTGTTACACAAATACGTGTAGGATACAAAATACATTGGGTAGGATCACAAAATTTTTAGAACTAGAGTCATCATTATCATCATCAGCTAATGACGATTAATGGACAAGCCTCCGTTACAATTTCTTCGGTACGAAATGCAATACAAATAGGAGAACATTATATTTTTGCCCATTGCGCCCGAAGGTACAAGCACATGAAACGGCATTTAGTCTACCTTTCACACCACACTGATAATTTTGATACCCACAACACAGGGTATCCGTCTTATAAACTGGGTGAATTTAAACTGAATACTCGCGAATAATCGTATCACCGGCAAATATCCAGACTTCCTAACACAGGCAACCCAATCAATATAAACAGACGAATTTATTGACAAACCATTGCTCGTCTCTAGAGGCGGTTATTTCTAGCGCCCTTGACATGCAAGCTTGCGACATCGCATAGCAGCTCTATAAGCTAGCAGGTGGCTATGACATCTCTTTTAATCTGGAATATTGTGTTTTAATTGTGGCACTACAGTACAATAAACAGGGCAAAAACAAGCAAACTATTACCTTCAAGACGAGTAGAATGTCAAGCAGTCTATGAAAAGATATAGAGATAAAACACGAACCGACGTGTGTGAGGGAAATCGGAAGGAAACAGTATATTTTTTGGGATTCAGATTTTGATATAATCTTACATATTAATATAATATATCTTACATCATACAATAAACCTACAAAAAATGTTTTTCAGCCAGTAAAAAGCCTATGTATCCCACAACTATATAATATTATTTTTACAATAAATGTGATTTAGCGAATTTTTTACTTAATTAGGTGGCAAATAAGCATACGACCTTTACCATAGCGACCTATTGGCGCTTACCACTTGATTACCGTAACCTATCTGTTTTTATCTATTTTTCACAGGACTCCGCACGATTTATAGCAATTATTGAATGCTTGAGTTCCTGTGATTTTGTGCATTTTGTCTCTTCGTTTACAATATTAATCACTCATTTCACTATCGTCATTATATTTCACACTTAATTGTCATGGTCAAGCAATACGTAAATTTATTTTTTAAAACACATGATGCGTGCTTCCCTTTCGTATATTTAGTTATTTCAATACTGTAAACACTTTATTTTTGTTGTACCTATTATTGTTTTAGTCGTAAAAACTTTGAATTTGCGATTGCAGCGCCGCGCGCCGCTGTCAATAAGTTGTATTTACAGATCCCATACTATGCTAACAGTCTGTCAAAATACTGCATCTTTTGTCATTAATTATCATTACCAGCCGGAAAAAGTACACAATTAGAAGGTCACTACAATATAATTCTACTGTTTTAAGTTGCCTCCTCTATCGTGGTCAATTCCAGGTAACGATTTTATAGGTAGAAATTAATTAGGCTAATTAAGTTAGTAGTTAAGAATCATAAATTTTACCTTTCTGATATAAACTCATCCGTTAAGCTAAGGGACGGCTACTATATGATGTAGGTACTAATTGAGGACAAGTTATGATAACATTTTAGGAACTACATTACACTTTCTGTTTCGTTTTTGCCCAAAAATGTTGGTGTTCCTTGAAATGATAATCAAAGTTGAATAGAGATTTTTATCTCGATATTAGGTTATCTATATGTTATATAGATACCTACATATATATGTTAGGAAATCTGTTTCGCTGTTCTAGTTGTGGTTACTCTCTAGTCAATGGTTTTACTATCATAATAATGTCTATGGCTTTTTCATACTTTGTTGCTTGTGATTGTGTTTTTATAACTTGTACTCAAACTGTGATGAGCTTTCCCGTGATCATGGTACATGCAAATGTGCCAAAATATCAGGATACAATAAAACTCACAAATCATGGTAAGCGTCCCGTATTTTCATCATCCGATGATTAGTATTCATAGCCATTTTAGTTTTATTTGTAACTATTTTGAAAAGAGGAAATCTGTAGAAAAACAAAGCCACTGACATAGATACTTTCGAATCAGCAAGTTGAAGTGGCAATGGGGCAGGCCATATAGCTCGTAGAACCGATCACCGCTGGAGAAGGGTTCTCGTAAGGCGACCACGAACCGACGATACGTTGTAAGAAGGCTCCATGAACCAATGACAAATTAAAGGTGAGGTCATGGACGGAGGTAGCAATCGTTTGTCATTAATTGTTTGTTTGTCATTGTTGGTCTCTTTGGCCGGAGCCTATGTCAAACAGTAAATTATTGATGATTATTGAGACGATTTCTGACTATTTCTACAACCATGCTTTGATGATTTTATTTACGAATTCTCTTCTAATAGTACTCAGAATACTTCTTGGGGCTTCGTTTTCACAAATTATTCTTTTAAAATTATCTGAAATAAGTACAAAAAGAATGATCTCAAAGTTTCATAACTTGACTCTGGATGCGATTCATCCATGACCCATCTGGCAGTGATTGTGTTATAATTAAACTTTACATCTCGTTACGACTAATTTATGACTTTATGATAGCCATTTAGTTAGAAACCGCATTTTATCGATCGGCCTGTGAAGTTTATGTTGTAGCTATGAATTTAAATGGCCAAAATGCCCTTTGGTTGCCGTTTTCTTGTAGTCACTATTTTTTTTATTTGTGTTACTCTATTTTATTTTAAGAGTTTATTTGTTAAAAAATGGTACGATGTTATGTCAATTGGAAAAAGAAAAAATATTTTTTTTTACATTAAATTTGTTACATTTAATTAAAATGAGTCGCAAAAAATTCGATTCAGTGGGACTTGAACCAGCATCTTCATATGCGAAGATGCGGAGTGACGCTGAGTCACTTCCAAGAAAGTTCCTTTTTAAAAGAATTGCTGTAAAGTATAAGTTTAAGGCTTTAAGACAAATTCGGTGTCGCGGCAGGCGAGCAGCGATGCAAGAGTTCGATTCCCGTTGGCAGACAAAGTTTTGCATGTTCTGCAGATATTTGTTCCGAATCTGGTTGTTGTGGTACCACGGTACACACACAATACCCACGACACAGGTAATCAGGACTATGTATGTATCTGTTGGTGTTTATTTATTTATTAACCGACTTGAAAAAAAGGAGGAGGTTCTCAATTGGGCTGTATGTTTTTCTTATTATTTACTTTTTGGCACTTTAGTTTCTATAGAGAGACTATGTTTACTCATTTTAAATTTGAACCTAACCATACCAACATACTTTAGTTTTTTTTAACTACATTCTGTCCATGAGTCTGCTAGCATAATAATTACCAGACAATATTTACCTATTTGTGGTTACAATCGAGTAATTCCTGAAGGACATCCAAATACATAAACATCAAAACGCATTCATAAGTAAGTAAGATATAATAAGTAAGCATAAGTAGGATCGACTTTCCAAGTAAGATATAAGGGAAAATATTGCTAACGAAAACAAAAGAACCGATTTCAATAAAACCTTACCTGAATCGTAACAAGCTGATCTCCGATGATCACTTTGCAACAATAAATAAAATAACAATTCACAACAACAGCGCACAAAGCTCTACAATAAAATAAACCATGGAACGGATCACAACACTTCGAATTTCGAAACCGCAAACCGCGCGAAGAAAACTGTCAAAGCGCTTTTTTGTAACCGCGACTACGCGCGTTCACTACATTCAACCAACAGGATTTTCACTCAAAAATAACCCGTTGATGAAAAACATCGGTTTACGGGCGATAATGTAAACATCGTACGTCGTATGGCGTCTGTGGGCTCGCGATTTGAACTGGCTAAATTTAAAACTGGATGCACTGAAGTAGGGATGCTGTGATCGTACGATAACGTTTTGCAGATGTTGGAGATCTGTGCTGGAATTTGAAAGCCCTAGATTTCCTGATAAGATACTTACATATCGTGTTAGTTTCAAAAAGCAGAGGTCCACGCTGCTACAGATAACTTTTGTTAACCCAGAACAAAAAGAAAAGTTTTATATTTCAAGAAAAATATAATTTGTCTATGTAAATAAAAATTCTGTGAATTGATCTTGAAAGCACATAGATCAGTGTTGCCACGATCAAAGTATCGTCCAAGTTGTTGTCCACACAGACTACTTTGTGCAAGCAGACTTTGATCGTGTCAACGCAGCCTTAACTAAGGCAAACCTAAAATTTGTCCATGTGAGAAATAGAAGCGACGTAAAAGTAAGAAGAACCCAGAGATTACAGTCTTTTTATTAATTCTGAATATATATTCTTATTTCGATTTTTTTGATGATTTTCTATTTTATTAGATAGAAAATTCATCAAAAAAATTAGTTTAATACATAACCTACGTCTCACAAGTAGAAACCTATTATTAGCCTTACTATAGGTATAATGTTTTATATTTATTCGTAATTACATTATGTATCGCCGCTGGTTTCTCTAATAAATAAATAAAAACCAATTCATCTATCTAAGAATAATATTGATGGTGTCCATCTAAAATAAAATAATGTCCAGAACCCGTAGTCCAGACGTTTATATTTAACCCAGAATGCGGAACCAAAGACACGTGGGTTCATGCCGTAGTTGTAGATGCCATCTGGAATTGTACTAATGCCCCATTATGGCTGTTTAAGAACACATTAAAATAAACGTAGCAGGCTTATAATTATAAAGTATCTGTGATACGTAGGTAATAGACACTAAATTAATCAGCATTCCGACTGTTCAGCAGATATTGTGATGTTTCTGTGGGTGGAGGCAAGGCATTCTAAGGTTTAAAAAAACACGACTTCGACTGTACTCCCCGCGATATGGATATCTTTAGATACATACTCAGTGCGTAGATATTTGAGGAACCAAGTAGGGAATGGCCAGAGGCACGTTCAAACATAACATTTGCGAATGCCTGCTTTAGCAAGAAGATAGTATTCTACGTGACAGATTGCAGGCCCATCGTCGTTTATTGTAACACTAACTGAAGGCACATGCCAAAGTGCATGTGAAAAAGTCTTCTAAATAAACAGTTAACATTTTGTGATGGTTAATTTAGTAATAAGGCAGTAAAATATTTTTAATTTTAGAAAAGTAAAGGAGAATAGATATAAATTGAATGAAGGTTGGTTTATACTGCACATAGGGCTGACGTCATTTAATCAACAAAATAGTATGGTATATGGACGACGTTTCGTTTCACCGTCCGTCACTTCTGCAAACGCTTTTGTCTGACTCTGTATCAACCATTCTTTGCAGGCCCCGATATGTCTGATATTTCCTACCGTCCGCGCGTCCTACATTATCGATTGCATTAATACAGCCACCTTGGCTAGCATTCCCTGACCTCCGCTACCTAGAAATACCACCCCTTCATCCACCGATCACTGTGCTATACGAAGGGTAAGCAGGGGTCGTAATAAACCAGCGATCGTGCACGCAAATCATGCACACACACATACACCGCCGCGCAAGCGCGCAGCAGACTCACCACCCCACCCAATTCACTTGTCGTCTAGCCAGAGCCGGCAAAATTCTTCTACACCCCCGAGGGTTAGCCACAAAACGCAACAACCAAAAGAATTATTTCTAGTTTACTCATAAATCTTAAAAAATATTGTGTTTAATCGCGCATTGCTTGTTTATCTGCTTCTGCTTCATCGCTTGGTGTTTTAATCTAACGATCATAACAAAAAAATCCTAGTGCAAAAAGGACTATTCACGGAATACGGAAGGAAAATGGCGGATCACGTATCGCGCTCGAATTAAATTTGGAACGTCAATATCAATTTTGAGATTATCATTTCATTATAAACCAGTATGTTGGTTCGGACTTATTATTGGACAGTGTAGGTGTGCAAGAACGGTAAAATTGATGATCAGCTAGCTTCGTACGACGCCGGGTAAAGCTGACTAAGTTCGGAAACTGTTGTTCATGTCAGAGGAAAAAGAAGCGGAGTAGCGTGCCCATAGCCGAAGTCGAGATGACAACGGAGACGGCTACGCCTACACAGGTATGTTAGCAAGTTAAAGTCGCAAGGTTTTGCCGCATTGAAACGGCAGGCGCTCGCGTTTTTATAACTCGGCGTGTCAAGGACATTGGTCGTCTCGATTTAGATAGTTATATAACTAGGCTTAAAAGAGCTCGTGGACTTTTCAAATGATTTAAAGATCAACTGTTGCTTTGATACAATAAGATGCTTGATCAAAGATTGAAAGTTGTATGAGCACATGTCGAAACGAACAAGAGGAAACGTTTTCGGCATTACATCTTATACTCTCTACGGTTGTCGATTAATAGCTTTCTAAGATTTAGCTACTACCATGTCCTCATCTCCCTCCTCAACTACATCAGTAGATAGGTACCTGAGTATTTCAATGAGGATATCAATTATAACATTATCAATTTTAAAAAAATGCCTCAGGGTGAGATAAATTAACATCAAACCACGTTTTGTCGATATGCACAGAGTCTTGCGTGTGCTGTGGTAGTACTGCCTGCTTTGTGTAGGTACCTCCTTCGTTGGAGGTACTTACACAAAGCAGGCACCTCCAACGAAGGAGGCGATTTCTATGTTTTATCTTTCAATTATAGGACTAATACTTATTCGTCTAATTGAATTAATGATGTGGAAGAAAAAGCTCTCTCAATTCCGAGGTCCTTAAGGTCTATTACTCGGACAGAGTTTCCAGAGATAACGACTGACCAAGCTCAATGTCTTGTGACGACTTCTGTGGCGCAGTGGGCGAAAGCCCGCCTGAGACACAGAAGGTTGCGGGTTCGATTTCCGCCGCGGGACAAATGTTTGTATGATCTGCAAATATTTGTATCGGGTCTGGGTGTTTTCTATGCATAATATATAGGTATTTACAAAAAAAAGTATATAGGTAAGTAGTATATCAGTCATGTAGTTCCCATAGGTAATACAAGCTCTGCTTAGTTGGGGGCTTGATGATGCTGTGTGAGCAATGTCCAGCATTATTTATTTATTATTTTATTATAATGGAAATTTAAACACCGTTTGTATTGATTTTTTTTAATTAGCTCACTTTTATAGTGACACAGATAGACGCGCTTTATGGCGAGTATCTGTTTCCTTCGGTTTCTACAACCATGTTGACTTAGCTAGCGGGCTGTACCACACTTCCGATCCGAAAGTCTTGCCGGAGTCATTTGACTCCGGTCATACACCATCGGATATTTCGACTCAACATCATGAAACATTCGACTCAACGGCGATGGGCTTGCAATCTGTCACATATAATGCTTATTACTTGCAGAATGACATTAACTTCCTAAACAATTTAATAAGAATCAGGACACGATTCATATTAAATTGTCTTTTACTACCGAAGAAAAAATTTAATTGTCTTTAACACTTCCCAGAGCCCGGGCTCTTGGGTCTAACCAATAACTGAATCATTCAATTACTTAGCGGGCTATCTTGTACAGATTGGAATCTTGCTATAGGTACATACCTATCTCTGTAGGATAGAATCTGAAAAGTTATTATCGAAAGGAGAAAATAGGTGATCAAGTTAGAAGAAATGCAATCTGGATTTTTCTGATCGATTCTTATAGACACATTTTGGAATAAACAAATTGCACAAATACACGTAGGTATACAAACGCCTCTTGACTATCGCTAGGTTGACTAAAAAGAATAGCTTCGCTCGATCAGATCGTGTGCAAGCTAAATTATTGTCGATGTGTGACTAATATGTGACACAATGTGTTAGTGACAAAGTAATAAACTTGAATTGTAACGAAATGTATAACATAGGTAAATGTATAACATTTGAAATCGCTACACTGGACTACAGATATTATGACTGGACGTATTTTGTGAGAGATCTATTATTGTTTAATAATATATAGTGTTTTCATAGTATGTGGTACACCACTTACGACCCCTTGTAATCTTTTGTACAGTCCGTTCCATCCAAAGGTATGGTAGAGATCGCTAATTAGCGATAAGACCGCCCATTGTACAACAATGTTAAACTTTGTACTATTTATTTAAGCTGAAATATTTGGTGTGCAATAAATTATTATTTATCTTCTATCTATCTAATACGGAGCTTAGCATATTTAAGTAAAACAACAGTCAAACTAAAGTCTTTGTTAAACAATAATCAAAATCGTTTTTCTACTTTAAAAAAAATCTTCCTTAAAAAATACGTAAAAAATTAGATTGAAAGAGAATGGACAGTAAACTGACGCAATATTATATCGAGACTGTTATGAAAGAAATATGAGAAACGAAAAACTGGATAATGAAAAACAATCTTACCTACTAGCTATCAGCAGGACGTATGTAATATGATTACCTCAGTTTACGGTCAAGCTTAAATTAGCAGTTTGCCGGTACATTAGGCGCCCTTGACACCAACTGTAAGGCTTCCTAGGAATGTTGACTAAGGGCTTGACAAGTTCATGATGACCTTTGATTTTATATTTTATTTACATGGAAAGTTTTACATCTTAAATTAACCTTAAAAAAATATTTTTCAACGAAGATTTGACATTATTAACTGCAGTATAGTCAATAAATTACCTGAGGGGCTCTGTACAAAATAGAAGTTATTAATGGTTATTTACACGAAAAACTGCCACGTTTTAAATTCATAAACTACGTCGCAAATTGATCATGCCCAAAACTGGCACAAATTAGCCTTTCGCAGGCTTTTTAATCCAATTATCGCGAAATATGATGTCTGTCGTCGCAGGCGTGGCTCGAGGTTAACAATTGAAAGACATGCCATTTATTTGGGTTAAGGGATACACTCGTAAATGGGCTTTTAGGCGCGAAATAAGGAATATTTTGTGAAAAATATTTAATAACAAGTTATTTGGCAATTCACTTGAAAATTATTTCTGGACGTCTGGTTGAAGCTGCGTCAGACACAAGCTGGCTTTAAGCTTGGTCTGTATCTGATACGATTAATATATAAAATAGCTAGTAAACTTTAAGTATACATTAAGGTTAATCAATTTATTACGTTTTTCACCACAAAATAGAATTGCCGGCGCGGTTTCCAAGATTAATCTAAAAGAAAATCCAATTTCCCCAGAATCGTGCAGCTTTTTATAATTCCACTGATATTAGAAAACGCAATTTCATTTTGTAATATTAACAAGGGATATGGTAAGTAAGGGGAATGGCTTTTTGCCCGATTTCCATCAATGAAGGGAAAAGGGTGACTGGCCTCTAGCACTCGGTTGATGACTGTCGTGAAATGAGGTGGAAAAATAATGTGATTTTAAAAATAAACACAACGTCAGATCAATTACTAATATAAATAAATAAATTATATATTAAATTGCTGGACTTTTTACACAGCATCATCTAGCCCCAAAGTAAACGGAGCTCGTGTTATGGGATCTCCATGACTGATTTCTACTTATATAGTTTTTTTTTGTAATAAAATACATACATAATATAAAACATAGAAAACACCCAGACGCGACAAACAAATATTTGCAGATCATACAAACATTTGTCCCGCATTTGTGAGATATCATCACTTTATCTCGGCTTCCTATACGTTAAAAGCAGAACCTTTACAGATTATTACAGATGTAGAACCATGTGCAAAGGGGCATTAATAATAATAATAAATATTATTATTTATTCATACAAATGAGTCCATTTTATTAGTGAAACTGAAAACTAGTTAAGTACTAAATTTGTTCTGTAATCACAAAATGTATAGTTCATATACAAGTTTTCCCATATAAATAACATATAACACCATCCATAGAAATCCAAAGGATATACCTTTGTATTTATACGGTCCCAGAAACTTTATGGGTCGTATTTATATACGAGTCATAAATAATTATGTTTCATGTCCTTGTTACTATCACAACATATTCATAGGTACCTCTTTAGAATACATGTATGCTTTGATTTTATTTACAAACCAAATATCTACTTGTATATAATAGAAAAAGCAGTCTACTCGTATGACTATTCATATTTTAACTAAAAAAGCCGTCGTAAGCCATTTGTATATTTTTTCAACTATCTTAGAGTGGTATGGGGTGCATGCATAATGAGCTTCATAGTCAATATGAACCCATAAAAAATGCACACTCGTAAAAAAAATATCATCGCACAGATAAAAAATATATTTCATGCATTTTGGAAACACAGATACAAACACAAACATCAATACTTTTTAACATATTGTTATTTTTTTCAGAAACTGGATATATTGACGTCATTGTATGTTCTAAGCTTTATGTGTTCAAAAATGGTAACCATATTTTATCATGATCATCAATAGCCTGTAGAAGTACATTACAAGTAATTTACTTATAAAATGACTAAAAATGCCTTTAGAGCCATTTAACTTAAATCAGGAGCACGTGGAATCTATAAATATCTAGATCGATACATAAGATAACATCCCTTGCAAAATAGGTCGTGATGCAGGAAAATGGACCTGCTTAAGTAAGACGATACGTGATCAGGATACCATAGTAGTTTTAAATACCAACATTATTAATGTAGGTATTTCCGTTCCGTTTTGTTTTTGACCCAAATAAAAACATTTTAACTTTTTACACATTAAATTGTATCATTACTATGTACGAGTATATGTAAGACGGGTGTGTATAGTTCTGTTCATAATAAATATTTTCTACCTATTCTATATTATTACCTACTTGTAAACAGCGAACTTTATCTTTTTACTTGCTTTTGCCCTCGGCTTTATCCTAGTTTCTATCGGTATAAAAATTAACTTAAGTATGTGTTATTCTGGGTCACTATTAGGTTAAGCCGTTAAAAAAAATCTTAGCAACAAAAATTCATATAAGTAAATATATATATTACTTATATGGATATAAGTAATTTAAATCATTCATATAAGTAAATAAATAAGTAGGTATGATTAATGCGTTAGTAGTTAAAAGTACACATAGAGCGGAAAATAAATTAACCTTCAATTCTTCTCTGACAGATAGAAGAAAAAGTGGCATTATGCAGTCTCAAAATCTTTCTTTCTAGTAAATACGTTCGAATAGGAGAACAATATATTTTTTATATTGAAATAAACGAATATATCTATTTACCCGAGACGTAACAAGTCCGTAAGTTACATGCGTTTACAATAAAATGTTTGTCTTTTAGAATGTATCTCCGTAACGGCTTATATTATAACGATTGTATTTCACAATCGATTTGTATTCAAGAATGTTTTTGAGATAGATTTTATCGCCACGTTTTTCCAGCAAGCGATGAAACGCTCAGGGTTTTTAAATTTTGCAAAAATTTACTTTCCTTTGACTCGGCTCATTTCAAACCCCTCAGCTCAAAGTAGATACCGTCTGGAGAAACAGACCCCATTTGTCGCGCGTCAGTTTACATATGTGTCTACGTCCAGAGGGTTCTTTGTTTACTCACCGACTCATTCGGACTGACTGAACTGTAGTTTCTTTACTTTACAAATGTTTTATTAATAAAAGTATCTTGGCTGTTCTTTCTTATGTCAAGAAAGTCTCAAATGGAAATACCATGGTACTCGTAGTTTCTGATTCCCACGACATGGAGGATCCTAGTATGGGGACAGAACTATGTAATACACTGTTCGGTGTTAAACAAAAAAAAACTTGTAGGGATTGAATGTTACAGAATTGTAGTTATCAGTAGAGAAAATGGATTGAACTAAAGTTAGATGAAGTATTTTTTTTTGCGAATTTATTGGCTACAGCAAACAATGACATACAATTGTTAACCAACAGAACATTCTCTACTCAGTTATTCCATTAGGTAAATGTGATTGTCTCGTAAAAATAGTTTATCGATACTGCACCCTAGCTATCGATATACGTCACGGCTCTATCGGTGACGTCATTGAGGGGCTATCATGCAATTTGTAAGAGGGATGAGTGACAGTACCTATAGATTGAAGAGTTTGTTGAGATAGCGTATTTTGTGCGCGTGTGGGTTGTGTGTGTGTGTGTGTGTGTGTGTGTGTGTGTGTGTGGTTGTGTGTGTGTGTGTATGTGTGGAAGAGAATACCTAAATACAAACACATTATATTGACCTTTATTTAGAACAGAAACCTAAGGCGATTTCGGTTCTTCGTTGCGTTTGATAACTGATGATGGTTTGTCAAAAAGTCAGACTTCATTTTTCAGCAACTTGTTGAGTCTTTCCACCATAGTTATACTTTCACGATCGGTTTCTATTTCCATTTTAATTAGAGCACAAATTTCACTAGCAAAATGGCTAACGAAACTAACGCAGCCTGGCAAAATGAATCGTTCTGCATTGCCATTTTGTGAATGTAATTAGGAGACAGATCAAGCCAATAGACCTAACACAGTGTTATAAAAAGTACCGGTGACCGACAAACGAACCCGCCAATTTGCCTAGGTATTTGTTTAACAAATAGATACTGTTTTGTCTGATTCTGATATGTGTCATTTCTAATTCAACAGAACACTTTTACACTTTTAGCTAAACGAGTACTTTAAATCCTAATAAGTGAGCATATAACTTACTAAGTACTATACTAACCTTCATTTTCATCATCATCAACAGACTGCGAAGTCCATTGCTAAATAAAAGCTTCCTCTAAAAGTGCTATGACGAAAGATCTTGGTCTACCTTCATCCATCTACTTCCATCTATGCTACCCTTACGAGGAAGATAATGAAGGCAGTGGTTGTTACCAGAAAATCGTATAAATATGAAATAATATAAAAATTTAAAAAGAAATTTGGCCCTCGTTTCGGAGCTCAACTTACAAAGCTACCCTACAAAAACTTACAAGCTGTCCATAGCTGTAGAAATCCCCGCAGAATGCAATGGGGTGCGCACCCCTGAGAATGGGGTGTGAAATAATTGCTCGCGTGCACTGCGCTATGTCTCTTTGTTACTTGAATTAGGAATGGAGTAAATGACATGTTAATCTGATATTTACATTATAGATTTTTTGGGAATATCATTCCAAAGAATAATTTGGTTTACAGTAACTACCAACAAGGATTTATGTATACCTACGTAATAATTGCAATAGATAAGTTTCAAATTGTTACACGTCAAAGTTCATAGACAAACTCAATAGATTTATCCATTGAAATTACAACGCTAATTTAAAAACGTGGGTTTACGAATAAATAAAATGAAAATTCTAGATCAAGTTACCGGCGTAAATTTAACGCCTATTTGTCACGATCAGACCTACAATAATCAGGTAACAAGAAGGCTTGGTTTTTTTCATGATCATTCGTGCAGCTTTGGTGCCCTGTCAATCATTCTTTCTTAATTCTACTTACAACTCTTATGAATAACGAATTATGGAGCTTTCAAAAATGCCACTAACTCAGTTTTCAATTATGACGTTATCGTATTTTTGTGTCACGTGTCTGTTTTCAAAGCTACCCACTACTAAGTTCAATGTTTTTATGCTTAATAAAATTAGAATTCATATAAGACATAAATAAATCTTCCATGTACCGGCTTCAATAGACAGACGACAGTAACAAAAAAAGTGTTTTATGAAATGAACAATGTTTATGAAACGCGTAGTTCCATTCATACGAACTCCAAGTGTGGTTGCTTTGTGGTCGTTATCATCCAACATGTGGATGATCACGACCACATTATAGTCAAATCGCAGCGCGCGCGTACCCGTCCTCCTATTTAACTACTTCGTTAGTCGGTTCTGTCTATATTGCTGGAAAAACGCAACTAGTTACATCCCAATGAGACGTGATAATGCTACTTCAGGCAATTGCATTGAGTTCATTCGCAAACAATCACAGCCCGTTTAAAGACCTCTTTAGTCATGTCACACAGCGGCCTCTTACTCCAAGCTGGGTTTTAACGCATAAAAACTTAGTAACCTCCTACCCCTACTTGGTATTCTCAAAGATCTGGGTACCCACTGAGTTTCAATTTGAGGATGTCCATCATAGATATCCGAAGATATTCGAAAATGTCTGCTAATTCCATGTTACTTTTAGCACGTAGATCGCAATCGTGAGAAACGTCCATTGAAGATAATGATTACTTCAATCGTACCAACCCCAAAACGGGATTCTATAGCCTCTCTCTAGGTGGTCTAATAAATTGGCATCTGAGATTACTTTGTTTCTCCCCTTTTTGGTCCACCTACCCAACCTCCTAACTTCAGTTCAAAATGGGTATTCACTAATGAACTTTATTGAGTTCGGTGTGTCAAAAGATTTGAAGGGAATTTGAGTACTAGGTTTTATACTTGACTGGTTCTACCTACGATTAAGCTTTTGCAAAGGGTTAGGTTCAAGTTAAGGGGTTGTGCAATTGTGCGTAGAGGTTTGTGGTAACCACTTGTGATTTGCCACTTGTGAATTTCAATTAAAGAGGGAACTCACGAAGATCAATTATGAATATCGTTATATAAAGAATATAGAATATTTGAAGAAGAATTAAGAATTTGAAAGAAGACAGATATTCCATTGTTCAATTTTTTTTTCTGAGTTACGATACATTTACAAAAAACAGCAACTTTGATAAGTAATCTGCCACACCATGTATACCAAATATACTGATGAAATAGTCAAGCTATTTAAAGACCACAGTGAACTTTAGCGAAGTCTACAGCACTGGTCTTGCACTCAGTGTAGACACAGCAAACAACGTGTGCGAGTCCGAGCCTCACAAATACTTATGTATGAAAATATACTTGATTTCGAATAAAAAATATTATTTTTATTCCAAAAACTATCGTGAACTTGACTATATTGTAAAAACGGGAATTTTCACGTACTGAAAACACGTACACGTACTGTACGGATAAAAAATATTATTATTTCTATCCAGATCACTAGGCCGAAGCGGTTTTTTTTATTATATGAGTGTTATTGTTCTTTCTTGGTTAATATGAGGGCCAGACTGGGCCAGGTCGCAAGGTAAAATTGAGAACAACGTTTTAGAAATATTAAAATTTTAAAATAACAATATACGTTGGTATATTGCTTGGACGAATCCTTGAAAATTGCGTATTTCTCCCGTTTGTGTTAGATTCAGAAACTGGGTCAGGAATTTGTTCAGGCCAAGGCTAAATGTCAGGAAATAATCCTGAAATGTAACGTGAAATAACAGTTTCACGGGCCTTTTTTGCCGCATCTTCACAAATAATTTTATCTGAAACGTAAAAGAAACGCTTACAGCTGTTTGGGAAAAAACTGCGGTTATTTTTCTTTTTAAAAATAAATCGCAGAGAAATAGATTCTGGTCTTGTTCACTGAGTTCAAAAAAATATTCTGACCACGAGATAAGTATTATTTTTTATCTTCAATAATAGGTCATGTGTAAAAATATTTACTTATGTATCTATCGAGGTAATACTTACTTTTATTTATTCAGAGGCACAACACAAAGATATGTACGACAACAAGGTTTTTTCTTTATAATAGCAGCCCAGCTTGACAGTTTAAAGAAGCGAATTTCTATGAAAAAATCTTAAACTTCAAATAAACCAATGTTTGTCCAATACTGTTAACTGCCAAAAAAACTGCTTAACAAATCAAATAGAACATCCCTATGTTGAAAAAGTGAGTATAACATTGTCCATAATTCACTCATCATTTTTTTTAAAATTTTTATTGTATAAGGAGTTTTAGCCAAACAACGGCTATGCCACCCCCGTAAGAACAAACATAAAATACAACACAACTAAAAAAAAACAACAAAATTAATATCTACTAACTACAAAAAAGAATCCTCCAATGAGGATAAAATATATTATGTGGATCAGTTTTCTGGCTATGCCAGATGCTGGTGAGGCCAAAAAACTGTTACAAATTCCTACTTCGCTAGTATTGAACCACGAGGAGTTGCGGCGCAGTGCTGTGCCCCGAGCACATTCCATCAATACGTGGTAGACATCCTCTACAACACCACAGTCTGCACAATTTGGACTATCTACTAATTTCATCAGAAACTTGAATTTATTTGATGGAATATGTCCGGAGCGCAGCCTATGAATATTAACAACAAATTTTCTATTTAACTTAATGTTGGCAAACCATGGCACATGAGGTTCACTTTGCATTGTTCTATACCAGATGCCTTTTTCCCGAGAAGCAATATCAAAGTATTCTTTCCACTTGGTCTGATACAACTTTTATATTTATGACTCATCAAAATAATACCCACCTAAAAGACAAAAGATAAACTATAGGGGTAAAATAACTTCAATTAATAAAAGCCAAACTGATTAACTTTAGGTATTTCTTGAGTGTGTTTATTTCTTTTAATTAGTGCAACTTAGTCAATATATTATTGTGCGCAAGTGGCGTCTCAAGGTCAAGCTAAAACCTTGAAAATTACAGAAAATAAAAATCACCCTAAAATTATGTAGGTACTCAAAATAGACTATATTTCTTTTCGCTCTTTTACTAACTAAGGTTATTGCAAGACTGAAAAAGTGTTGGAATTGTGAGGTTTTATTGCGGACTGAGCAATAAACAGTGACCCTAGGGACCGACACCATCCGAGTAACCCTGTGTCCAGGACAATAGTCTCAAAGCTTTCTCGGAAGGAAGGTCTATCTTGATACCAAATTCAAACAAGCAGTTTTACTTTAAAAAAAACTGTTCGATGAAAAGGTGATTCTATTTTCAAATTATTTATAAACAAATGTCTTGGGTTTGGGTTTGGTTTATTTTAACTATCTTGATTCCTAATTCAAACAAAGTTTTTTAGTTTTAAAATAAGAAAGTTGTCGATGAAAAGTTAATTCCGTTCTCAAATAATATTATCAATAAACTGAATATCGTGGGTTTTAATCAGTTAATTTTAACTCTGAACAGTGACGGAAAACAGCATGAGGATACCAGTATACATGCTCTAAAATAAAAAAGGTATATTCCTTCGGTTAGTGTCTCAATAAGCAGCAAAGGACTTTCAACTAGTTACGTAGAATGCTGACTAATGCAAAACGTGGGCGTAACAAAAAATAAGGAGGCTGATAAGATTTTTTTATTTTAACTGATAACAATATGACTATGTTTACCTACCTACTTGCATTTTCCGTTATAGATGGAACTTATGTTCGTCACTTTATTCTCTACATAATCTTTTTCTTCGTCGTGTGACACGTATTAAGTGCCCTTTCCTTTGTTGCAGGCAGACGCCAGTACAGCGTTTCTTCGAGCTGCACGCGCAGGCCAAATCGACAAGATCATCAGCCTCCTCGAACAAGGAGTAGATATCAACGTTAGTAATGCTGTAAGTACAGATATAAATATATTAACTAGAGTACATACAGATAGTAAATCTCTACAAAGTTCCTGTCTAGATATAGACTGAAATCGATGTTATGGGGATAGCTGCCTGACATAAATTCTAGAAACTGAAGACCAAATTATTTAATATACTTTTATCAATAAATCGTTTGCAACGGTCTTAAGATTGGGGGTTCGATCCCTGTCTCGGGTCTTGATGTTTTCTATGTATAATATAAGTACCTAGTATATCAGTCATGTAGTTCCCATAACATAAGCTCTGCTTAGTTTGGGGCTAGATAATGCTGTGTAAAAATGACTAGAATAATTTATTTATTTATTATCATCGAAATTTTTGTATATACCTACCTGTATCTTAAAACCTCTTTTCACTAGGTTATCATGATTGAGTAGGTTGTAATCTACTCAATCATGATGTTAATTTAATATTAATAGGGTATACTTATAAATATATAATTTATAGCGTATTCGAGTGGATTGCTTTAGTTTAAAGAGGTTTTAAGTGTAAAAGCAGGGTAGGCTATGGAACCATCAGAGTGAATGGCAAAAATAATAAAGATAATTTAGTAAAATGCATTGGCAACTCTATTAGTAGAATATAGTGCGAGTTTCTGAGCTATCAAGTCGCCAGCAATTAACGTAGATTTGTTTTGTAAAAACGGCTAATTTAACATTCTAACCACTCTTCCATAAATGACGGTAACCTAATTATCCCATTACCTAGCAAAACAATATGTCAAGGTCCAATCAGAGTAAAAAAGGTTTTATGACTTTACTATAGCTTACGTTTTAGCTTAGGAATGGTATAGTGTGGTATAGTACAACTTTGCGCTGTGTGTTCAATATGAAGCATAGGCACGCTATTTGGTCACGAATTTAGATATTTAAGTCTCAGGTGCGACTCAAATACGCGAGTTTTGGTCGCATATTCTATAATTTATCAAGTTTATTTTAATTTGAAGTGTATCATTTTGCGTTGTTAAGATTTCGATGCTATCACAGTCTGTGATTCGTTGAGTTCCCCATACGGCAATAGCTCTGAAAGAAATCTAATTAGGTCAACTAAAATATACAAATTATTACTGAGGCACATGAAATATTATTTGATCAAAAATTATGAAATAAAGTAAATTCCTTAACAAAAAAAAAGTGGTACCTAGGAAACAGTACCCCAACTCTATTAACCGACGTACTGGTGGGCTATCCTTGACACTCGATTCTAATCGTAATTTAGGATTAGAATCGAATTCGTGCATTTTGGTACTTTTGAATGCGATACTAGCTCACGATTGGAATTTGTATTTGGTGGAATTTTATGGAACTAAATTGAAATTGAATAGGTAGGTAAGCTGTTTATTGATAGGATAACTCGATTTCGACGTTGACATTCGAAATTTGAGTAGTTTGCGATTGATATGCAACAGAGTCACAGACTAGAAAAAAAAACGAAACTGAACTGGATTTGAATTGAATTGAGATTGAATCGAGTGTCAAGGGTAGATCTGCCGGTCAGAATTTAACATGAACTAAGTAACGAAACACTAAGATGCGACCAAAAGTCGTATCGTACGCTTTCTGAATTAACGTGTTTGACCTAGACCGACGATGCCCGTAGAGGTCGAAACTTAATAACACCATTTTCAGATTCCAAAACAATAAAATTAAGCTGCGAACATTATTAATTCATAAATAATACTAATGAACCCTTCGCCATACTAATGTTCAAAAGTAAGTCATGCCATGCAAAACAGACTGGAAAGCAGCCAATATTTTCCAAAATTAGTTTAAACTGTTAACTTGCCCATTATTTTCAATTAGCCAACAACTTGCGTGTGTGTTCAGTAATTTCGGCAAAGATAAACATTTGTTTTTATAAAAAGAAATAGAATTTACGCGAAAATTGTAAAGTAAAAAACTGCATGTTTGTGTAAATTGAAAATGAAGAAATGGAAATGTGCCAACTTTTCCTGTCGTGAAAAGACGGTACTGGCGTAGCGATAAACTTCTAAAGTTAAGCCTTTGGAACTGAGAGGAAAAAGTCTACGCATGAGATAATAACGGCTGGTACCTGCCATATTTTGCCTATTTATGTGCAACGTGCCATGGGAAATGCTCTACTATGCAAAATGCGGTCATGTGCCTCGTAATGTTAACTTGGTATCTTCATGGATATTCATAATTGGAAAAACAGTCGTATTAGTGTTTATGTTTTTCTCGCACGAATCCAAACAATACCTTAGCAATGGAAATCCATCAAAGTCATGACTTTATAAATCGTGTTGCCATTTCGGGGGCCTTTGACACTAGCATTGGTTCAGACTTATTTAACGACCTCTGTGGCGCAGTGGGTGAAGGCCCGCCTGAGAAGGTTGCGGGTTCGGTTCCCGCCGTGGGACAAATGTTTGTATGATCTCCAAATATTTGTCTCGAGATCTCGGCGTTTTCTATGAATAATATATAAGTATAAAAAAGTATATAAGTAGTATGCATCAGTCGTGTAGTCCCCAAAATACAAGCTCTGCTTAGTTTAGGGCTGTGTGATGCTGTGTGGAAAATATCCAGCGGTATTTATTTATTTATTATTAATTTTGTATACAGAACGGACTAAACGCAATCCACCTAGCGTCTAAAGATGGTCACGTGGACGTGGTCCGGGAACTCCTCGACAGAGGCGCCGCCATCGATGCTGCGACCAAGAAGGGAAACACAGCCCTCCACATTGCTTCCCTTGCCGGCCAAGAAGCGGTGGTCAAACTGCTGGTGAAGAATGGAGCTCAGGTAAGTGCTGATGCATTTCTAAGAGACCAGCCTTCTTAGCATGAGCACCCAAGACAACGTTTTGCCTACGAAAGAGAAGACAAAGACTATTTCTGTCGCCTATTCTGTCAAACAAAAGAGAGGGACAAAATATTTTTTGTTTTCTCGGCGGTAGATAAAACCGTTGCCTTGGGTCTTCATGCCAAGCTGTCAGATACCATGCACATCAGGAACTGAATAATTCGCGTTTTATTTTAGGTGTAAATTGATACTATTATGTTTAAGGTTCCCGGCTTTATAAAAAGGCTAACCGTTGGAAATATATTACTTGTTCAGGAGTAAGTGTAAAGTAGCTTAAACTTGGCGTCAATACTACATATTATAGTAAAAAACTAAAACAATAAGTCCACATAATAATATGGTTTCAAGCCAAGATAAATAATTTTGACACCATGGTTAGCCGGAGTGGATAAGTTTATCTTAAACAATCATATATTTGGTTTTGTCATGACAGTTGCTGAATCTAACAATATTGACGTTGGTGACTCGTACGGGGTCCATAGAAATATTATATTCCGTTGGTGTGAGGTGTCCGTCTTATAAGGCAGCAGATTCTCATTGGATAAAATACTCTAATTCAGAGGGTGTTGTGATGAAAACATCGTGTGAGAAAGCCAATTATTTCTGTATAAAAATATAGAGACACGTCCCATTTGTTCCAGAATGCTTGACATTCAATAAAGAAATAACAGGAGTCAATTTGCTCGTGAAAGCTATGTGGAATTCCAGTCTGGTCTCGCCTCTGTACTATTTATTCCGTGGTCGTTATTCCAGCATAGCGGTCGTTGAACTTTGAACTCTACCCCTACAAATGCAACCTGCATTAAATAAGTATGACGGAAGCATTCGTGTCTGAAACTTGTATAAACAGCAGTGGTTGCTCGGCCAACCCTATCATTTGATAAGGGCTGATATCGGATCTCCATTTTTAATCGTACAAGGAAATTGTTCATGCTATTTTTTGACGTCCGCTCAACCTAGTGCGTAATAGTAGATTTTTCAACAAGGGACTAAAATTAGCCATTTCATACGAGATGTTTAACCTATAGAAGGCTATAAAATCGAATATGACATGGTTTTAATCCCGTGTTAAATACTCTACTTTTCACTTCGATTGCGAAAAATAAAATAAACTATGTATTATCATCGATTTGTAGGTCGATGTGTATTACACTAAACATTTTAGAGATTTAAAGGCAATACCAACTTTTTTAAATTTCTTCTTGTTGACAGACGCACTGACGCATACATCCAAAAATCGCCCATAAAATGCTAGTGTAGATCGCTTTTATGTCAATTTTCAAAAATAAATTCATATTAAAAAAAAACTTTCTATATTTTTTCTAATAAATTATTTAAAAAATGGAACATCGGTAAGCCGAGTCTATAATAAAGAAGATCACATTAATTTTGTGTTGTTAATAACGATTCAAATTAAAAAAAAAATACTTTAGTCAATTACGATTCAAGTTTAAAAAAAAAATTGTAGTTGTTGTTAATAACGATTCAAATTAAAAAAAAAACCTTAGTCCCTAGAGACTAAATGATTACTGTGCTAAGCCGCCTACGCTAAGCTTAAATTACACACTTTTAGAGCATGAGAAGTGAAAAGGCTATTTTAAGTTGCAAGTAAGTGTTACAAGCTCCCTGATATACAATCAAATACATATGGAAATTAGATAGTGGCATTTATTTAGCTAGGCATTAGAAAATGGAACAGCTTAAATGGTTATAGTTATAAGAATTATAACTATCGAGACTAGTTTGGAGTGAACTCTAGATAATATGTAGGCTTAATTTACTGGTCATAAAATAAAATTGCTAATAATATAAACTACCTATCAAAGTGACCAGCGAGCCTTTATTCATTAGTAAGTTAAATAGCGATGAAGAAATAAATAAAATAAATAAATAAAATAAATAATGCTGGACAATCCACACAGCATCATCTAGCCCCAAGCTAAGCAGAGCTTGTGTTATGGGTACTAGATGACTGATATACTTAATACAATACATTACATAGATAGATATTTTTTTATTATACATAGAAAATACCCAGAACACCCGGAACAAATATTTGCAGATCGTACAAACATTTGTCCCAGGGCGGGAATCGAACCCGCAACCTCCTGTGTCGCAGGCGGACCTTCGCCCACCGCGCCACATCGGTCGTCAAACGTTTATGAGGAAAACAAACGGAAATAAATGAGGCATCAAAAGGGAACTTTGAACAAATTGCCAGCGATATTGGTGAAGATTACTCAGGAGAAGGTCCTGCTGAAATATCAGGTCACTGAACTGATATAGGTTTGTGTAATTAGCTAGTGGACTGATATAGGTTTGAGTAATAGGTTTGAGTAATTAGCTGGTATTAGTAATTAGGTTATTAGCTAGTGGCGCTGGCTCTACAATTACCTTATAGTAAATACTCAGTATTTATCCTCTTAAGTGGAGCTAAATTCACAAAAATGGTAAAATCCTATCCTATTAATTTTAAGATATTTGTTGGTATTCATCTATATAACGCCTGAATCGATTAAGGATGGAATTTAGTATAGTATGCGATATAATTCGTTTTTAACCCGGATACCATTAAGGCGAAGTCGTATTTAGAGCTGTATGTTAGTAAAATATAATTTGGCTCGATGCTTACTACTCAAGGGTCATTCCCACCACATCCAAAAAAGATTCCCACTAACGTCCAGCAGCATTAACCAGTTTAAAATAAATCACTTAGATAAGAGTTTTTTTGATGCCAATCAATCGTCTTCAAACATTTTGATAGGACGCGATGGTTTTTACTATGCTTGAAAAGCGGAAACTGCACATCACTATTCAGTGTTTGTTTTGGAAATCCGGTGTTTTTGCAATGCTTTTAATATTAGAGCATCGTTATGATGGGATGATGTCATCGGAAATTATTATGAAAATAGATGTATAAGCTCTTCATAGTGCATAACACCACTTCATTCACAGTACAATATAACTAGAACAACTAAAAAACAAAAGAAATACATTATGCTAATCGTCGTAGGCATATTAAGACGATAAGAATAATGCGTTGCTAGGATAATTTTCAGAAAATAATGGTCTATGTTTCCCCTAATCCTAATATGAGTCTCCGGGATAACTTTTTAAGGAAGTAACCATAGGAAGGACCCAAGTAGCTAGCCAATTACCTTGTTATATTTAACCCGACAGAGATTCTCGATCAAATGGTACCAGAAAAAGAAAAATACTTTTTTAGCTTTTCCTTTCTCTGATATTGCGACATTATGAGTTTTTTAATCTTGGCCGAGAATTAAAGGGTAGTTTGATCCCTTCGCGGTCTGATTCGAAATGGATTAGACGCTAGGGCCGAAGTGAGATTTCACGATTATTTACCAATATTTTTTTGTGATAATGAATGTCGTTTGTAATATTTGAAAGTTATCGTCGGACACACATGCATAGATTATCATCATTATCAACTGCCTTTAGAAGTCCACTGCTGGATATAGGCCTCCCTTACAGAGTGCCATGACGAACGATCTTGAGCCACGTTCATCCACCGACTTTCTGCACAGTTTAAGATATAATCAGTCAAGTGGGGGGCCTTCCTAGGCTATGGCTGGTGGTAATACTATATTATAAACTTACATACCTACTTGTAGTGTTGGAATTGTACCAAACTGTATTTTTGAACAATCAAACTTTATTATAGTACCGATTAATCCAAGTTGACCTGGAGATCTTGTTCACTTCGCTAGCTCGATCAATTAATTGTAATTTTTGCAATCAGGTCAACATCCAGTCTCAGAATGGTTTCACCCCGCTGTACATGGCGGCCCAGGAGAACCATGATGCCGTCGTCAAATTCTTGCTGGTCAACGGAGCCAACCAGAGCTTGGCTACTGAGGTAAATACTATTAGTGTTCTTAAGCGGTGATGAGAAGAAACAAGCTTTATAGTCGATAAAAAACAATGCTCTAAAGGGATTCTAACACAAATTCTTTCAAAGATGAACATTAACATTCTATGTTTCTAAACAGGATGGTTTTACACCACTGGCAGTAGCTATGCAACAAGGCCACGAAAAGGTGGTAGCTGTACTCCTTGAAGCAGATACCCGTGGCAGAGTTCGCTTACCAGCCCTCCACATCGCAGCCAAGAAAGACGATGTGAAGGCTGCTAACTTATTACTTGAGGTAAGTATTTAAAAACAATACATATTTGTCACGTTAATTTGACCTTGCAAATGCTTTCGATACCGTGTCAAGACGAATTTTACTTCACAGAAATAAAGCTATACATCATTTGGGAACTTACTTTACGTTATTTTAATCATGATATTCGTACTCGATAACAGAAAGCCTGTACACAAATTTATACCGAAAATTTGTGTACAGGCTTAATAAAAAGGTTATTTTTTATATAAGAGGGTTTTTATTACAGGCGTATTTTTAATTATGATATTCCTCAACAGAACGAACACAACCCCGATGTGACATCAAAGTCTGGATTCACACCACTTCACATTGCCGCACACTACGGCAATGAGTCAGTTGCCAGGCTGCTTCTGGCAAAAGGAGCTGATGTAAACTGTGCTGCTAAGCACAACATTTGCCCACTTCATGTGGCTGCCAAATGGGGTAAGATTTTTATGATCATTTACATAATAGATTATGAGCCGCGGAAAGGAAATGCCAGTTCCCTAACGATGCTTTGTCATCTAAATCATTATCGAGTAAGCATAACGTTAGTTGTAAGATATCTTGGAGCTGGTTATCTACTATCTTGTACTTTTCAGGTATATGTCTTCTCTGGTTCTTTTAGTTCGTTGGCCTCCAGTGACCGCTTGATTTATACTTTTCTGGTTTGATCTTAGGCAAGGATAACATGGTAACCCTGCTCTGCGACAACGGTGCTAACGTAGAAGCGAGGACACGTGACGGTCTAACGCCTCTCCATTGTGCTGCAAGATCTGGGCATGAGAGAGTTGCAGAAGCCTTGTTGGACAGGGGGGCACCTATCACTAGTAAGAGTAAGGTGAGCCCAAACTGCAGTGACACTTTATGTGCACGACTGAGACTTTTAATAGAACAAAAAAAAAGAAACCTACACTGCGTCGTCATCCGATTTATATTCGCCATTATATTCTGTAGGTTCTGCGATGGCCTGCCCATTACGCCTTTAACTTGATAATTTTACGAGCTATATCGTCGACATAGTTTCTTCTAGGTATTTCGTCGTACCGTATTTTAACACGTACTTAGTGAAACTCTAAGCACAGCTGTCCATAACTAGCTATGTGTCTATGAGTATATGTATAGGCTAACAGTAAGTGACCATGTCTCTGTGCTATAATGACATCACTGTTAACACGCTATGATTGTAGACTATATTCTCATATTTTCTAGAATGGCCTAGCCCCTCTCCACATGGCTGCCCAGGGTGATCATGCTGATGCAGCTAGGGTACTGCTGTCCCGTCGAGCGCCAGTCGATGACGTCACAGTTGACTACTTGACCGCATTGCACGTGGCTGCTCATTGTGGACATGCTAAAGTGGCTAAGCTGCTTCTGGACAGGTAAAACTACAAACATAACTGTGTAAATATAATGTTACAAGGCTCTCCCAATGAACTTGAAGGGTCATTCAGACTTTTTGACAATTGATGGCAATTTTTCAAAATCCCGATTTTTATTGTATTGCTGTTATTTGAGGTAAACGTTAATTCTTCGTGAAGAGGAAGTTATGCATAGAGTTAGACAATAGATTTTATGCAATCATTTTGGAAAGCAGGAGTCTAGCAAAAACAGCCGTATATTAAATATCTTCGGAAGAAAGTGCTTTTGTCTTCACCTAAAGCCTAATTGTGCCTCCAATTTCCAGGAGTTGTTACGCCCAGTATTCATCAAAGGATATTTGAGCTCGCTTGACCTAATGTGTGCCGTGTGTCGTATACTACAATGTAACTTTTTTCAATAGAAACGCTGACGCAAATGCAAGAGCCCTCAATGGATTCACGCCATTGCACATTGCTTGCAAGAAGAATAGGATCAAGGTTGTTGAGCTTCTTCTGAAGTATGGAGCAAGTAAGTTATATTACTTCACACTTATTAGCTATTTACTTGAAAGTTTAACAATATTCTACAGTAACAGTTATGTTCAAGAGAACACAAGTCAGAATGTACATTTTATAATTGGTAATTTATCTTGTAGTTTGGTCTGGTACAGTGACTTTTGCTCAGTCCGTATATTTATATATATGTATATTTTGTAACCGGCCTCCCGCGATAAATGCTATACCTTGTGCGGGGACTACCAGAATTTAAAAAATGCCATGTACTTTTTGGTGAATAAATATAACTTTCATTTGTTATAATAAGTCGTTTGAAAAATAAGAAAAAACGATTTTGCTCTTCGTTTACCACTTTTGGGACAACTGACCTTATTCCCACACTTAGAATGTCCAATAGACGACGCAACGGTGTGTAATTGAATACTAATAGGCGGGTTTCACGTATTAAATTTATTCTTCGAATTCCATACGTAATTATGTACCATAATTAATAATTGATTTTACTAGCAACGACTACTTATTTCTAAGTATCACGTTAATAACTGAAGAGTTTTATAACTGGGTATTTTAAATAGTATAGTTTACACGTTTTTTTTGGACTTAATGTTTTAAACCTACTTTAATATATTATGTATTTTACTAGGTATTCAAGCCACTACAGAATCTGGACTGACTCCACTCCACGTCGCAGCATTCATGGGCTGCATGAACATAGTCATATATTTGCTACAGCATGAAGCCAACCCTGACGTACCAACAGTGCGGGGTGAAACTCCCTTACATTTAGCTGCCAGGGCCAACCAGGTAAGGTTTGAAAAAATCTGTAAGGTAAGCTATGTACAACTTGTACCAGATATAAATAAGCCATCAGTTAAGGTGTATTAGACAATTAAGTTTCTAAAAATCCTTGTGATATCCAAGACCCATGTTGGGTGCCTAATTAAGAACATATTTAGATCATAAATTGCAAATCTGTCCAAGTAAATTTTCAATATGTATCGAAAGATTTGAAAGACAAACAAGGTTGATAATTTTAAAATACAATGTCATAATTAATCACAAATCTAAAAAAAAACATTTTTTGGATACCAAGAAACTTGTACAATAAGCAATCCGTCTGGTTTTCTCCTACAGACGGACATCATCCGTATCCTACTCCGGAACGGAGCTGCAGTTGAGGCTAAAGCTCGCGAGCGTCAAACGCCTCTCCACATAGCATCCCGACTTGGCAATGTAGATATTGCTGTGTTACTGTTACAACATGGTGCTGACGTCAGAGCGATCACTGCTGACCACTACAACGCACTTCATATTGCTGCTAAACAGCATAATCATGACGTAAGTCAGTCTTCCTGTTTATTTCTTCAGGTCGCGTGTTCAATTCCCACCACGGGTCATATATTTGTATGATATGCAAATATTTGTCTCAGGTCTGTGTGTTTTCTATGTATAATATGTAAGTATTTATATCAGTCATATAGTTTCCATAATACAAGCTCGGCTAGATGATGCTGTGTGAAAAATGTCCAGCATTATTATTATATTTCATTTCTTCTACTTTTATACTTTTACTATTCATTGCCTTTGATCAGTTGTTGTTTCTTTAAGTGCTGATAAAATCACTGATCATTGCAAAATACCTAAAGACGGTCGCAACATCATTTTTACATTTTGCAGGTGGCAGCTGCTTTGATTGAGCACAACGCTCCTTTGACAGCGACTACAAAGAAAGGCTTCTCAGCCCTACACTTAGCTGCTAAATATGGCAACCTGAAGGTAAAATACCATCGAATCACCCATGAAAGAGTTTCAGTTCCTAGTTCACTACTACTACTTACTTCTGTTATTTTATTTAGGTGGCAAATCTATTACTTTCTCATGGTGCTTCCCCTGACCAAGCCGGTAAAAATGGAATGACTCCATTACACATCGCAGCACAATATGATCAGCAAGCGGTTGCTTCCACGCTTCTGGAGAAAGGGGCTGATGCAAAGGTACAATTTTTGGGAATGTAATGTGACTAATGAAAGAACCATCTTTGGCTATAAGCACTTATTGTTGCTTTTGTTTTATAGACAAAGTAACAAAGTAAATAAATTCCAGAGCCTCAACAACGAGTTGATTAGTAATGGAGTCTCACAAACAGTTTTTACTAATGACCGGAAAACTCTTAGGTACAAGCTGTCATCGTTTTAAAACAAATGAGACTAGATACTAGTTCTGCACAAATCGAGCAAATTCAATTCAAGAAAATCAAATTCAATTCAAGAGGAAGTTAGTTTCTGGTTCATCGTATACTTTCAATATTTTATGGCTTTGGTATTGGGGATTCTTAAAGATTTGTGGACACTGAACAGTCATGAATTGTAGACTCCGCTACGCTAGGGACACCACTTTGATACTCTTTCGTTAAATGTAATTTCATCTGATATCACGTAACCTATTTATATCGACGGTCACCATTGTTGTCTCATCTAACCCAATGTTGTTCGCAGGCCGTGGCCAAGAATGGTCATACACCGCTGCATATAGCAGCACGTAAGAACCAGATGGAAACCGCAGCTACCCTGCTGGAACACGGAGCTCTGACAAACGCAGAGTCCAAAGCTGGATTCACGCCATTACATCTTGCTGCGCAGCAGGTATGATCATCAATATTCATCCATCTTTCAATGTCACTGAAATCATAGAAGTTAAACCTTGCGGTTTCTTGAAACAAAATGCTTATTTAGCTAATCTATAGTAAAAATGTGAGCTCATTTGATGATGGAGACTGAAAGTGGGCTCCTCGTCTATAATAATAGACATTTCCAGTAGTTGGGCTCGTTTTGATCAATTTGCATTTCTAATAGATAAATTATTTTTAATTTTCAGGAAAAATAATAATTAGTATTAATTATTTTTTTAATTTTCTGGCTTATGAGTCACTTAATGTTTTTATTATCATCAGGGTCACACAGAAATGTGTTCTCTCCTGGTGGAGCATGGAGCTGAAGGTGACCAGCAGGCCAAGAATGGATTAGCTGCCTTGCATCTCGCAGCCCAGGAAGACAGAGTTCCAGTAGCTCAGTTACTCGTCAAGAGTGGTGCTGAGGTAAACTTTTCTAACAATGAATCTCCTATACCACTGAGCGTTTCTTCCTGAAAAACTTGCTGGATCAAGAATTATCGTCTAATAACTATCAGTTACAGTCTGTGGTAGTCCACTGAAGACATAGACCTCCCCCAAATAGTGCAAGGATCTTATTCTACCTCCATTCAACAACTTCCCATAACCTTTACATTGTCATCTTTACATCAGGTTCATAGGCCTAGGACTGCATCGTCCGGTTCGTGATCGCAATTCGAGAACCATTCTTCCTTTGTGGTGGAGTTTCAAAATCTTAAAGCTTTGACTGTTTTCTATCGTTTATTACAGCGCCTTCTGGTGACAAGTGGTTATATATCTGAAAACAGTTATAATAGAAGATATTTATTATTTGTTCAACAATACAGTTTGGCATAATGCCGGTAATACCAGTACCATACATGTACATTAGTCATAACTTAATGATATCATGGACCTAAAGAAGCCCTGTTCCCTACACTAGGTCTCAAAAAGCCTATGTTGTAGGGTTACACAGAGACTTACCTTGGACTTGACATTATAAGAAGTAATATTAATATTGGTGTTGTACTTAATAACTATATAAATAAACAAAGCGAATGAGGTTATACAAATCTATTGCAAATAGCACATTTCAATCAGATAAGCCTTTTCGGAGATAAATGGTGACAAACAAATATGCAAACAAACAACCTCTTATATCAAACTCGTTTTCTCCTTACGGGTAAAAACAGAAATATATTTTTTTTCAGTTTTCTTCCACTCAAATTCTTATGCTGTTTTAGGTGGACATTTGTACTAAAGGCAGTTACACCCCACTACACATTGCCAGTCATTATGGGCAAGCCAACATGGTGCGATATCTCCTCGAGAGTGGAGCTTCCGTCAAAGCTCAGACTACTCATGGGTAAGTCTGCAATTTCCTCTCGTGTTATTCGGTGTTCTGGTCACTATGCTTCGACGATGTAGACTTTCACCAAAGGACAACTAGACGCACAGCTCCGTACCATCCTTATCTTGACAGTATACCACTCATTTGCACCAAGCGTTTTGGTTCCACCTCTTAAAATGAGAACGGCGAAGGATGGAACACACTACCATTTTCTGGCTTTCCTGAAAAATACGATTTGGGTCTCTTCAAGGTAAGAGTGAATAGATATCTTCTACACCTTCATGTTCCATCGTCACTTGGTCAATTTATCTCTTGCCACAAGGTGATATTGGGCAAATGAAGTTCTATTCATGATAAAAAAAGTCTTGTCTTGGGATGTGCAGAAACTTTTCTATCCATTTAACGAATCAAAAAGAGACAAAGCAATGTTTATAAAATCTATCCCTTATTGTCTAGCACGTGAGTGATTATAGCATAGGTAAACGCCCACATACCATCCTCATAACAATGTTGTTGTTGATAGGTACACGGCACTGCATCACGCAGCCCAGCAAGGCCACATCAATATCGTGAACATTCTGCTGGAGCATAAGGCAGATGCAAATGCTACTACCACGGTGAGTATTTTCCTCAGAAATAATTTCCTTCATCTCATTTTAAATACTCTAGAGTCCACTAAGGGTCTTACGATCAATAGTAGTTGAATCTTCTATCTTCTATTATTTCATAAGTAGTTAATCTTAATGATAGTAGATCTACAAATTTGTTCTTATATGACAGTAGATCAATCCATCGATTAACTTTTATCATAGGTTTACGAAATCTTAAGTTAAACTACTGGTACTCTTACGGCCCTAAACCGACGATCTTGTATAAATAATGTGATGAGGATGAATGAAGCGAAAGAGGTATGCCAGAACCGCAGCAAGTGGAAATCCGTGGTATCCGCTTAGTTGTTTGGGAAACAAATTGGGATTGGGATTGAAAAAACAGGCTTGCCTATAGAGGCAAGCCTGTAGAGGGATGTAATTATTAATTTGCAAGCCGACAAGAAAAAAACTATACGCTCTAATTGAAAACCACTTCTCGGTCAAACAGTCACTTCAATAGCTTATTTTTTTTTGTAGAACGGGCAAACCCCATTGGATATTGCGTCCAAACTCGGCTACGTCACCGTCATGGAAACCCTCAAAGAAGTCTCCGAACCCTCGATAGCACCCGCAACTCAGGAGAAATACAAGGTCGTCGCTCCGGAGACGATGCTGGAGACTTTTATGTCGGACTCTGAAGAAGAAGGTGGTAAGCTCTATATTTATGTAGATGGTAGTTGCGCCTAGTGTTGTGTCAAGTATATAGACAGTCTTCATAACACTGTTTTTTTTGTCTGTCATCATTTTAAATAACTGGCTAATAGAGTAGCTTGTAAAGGACGGTGATACCATACTGATTCCAGTGTGGTATAAACAATAAGCTAGCATTTTTAAAAGAAAAAGAACTTTTGCGAAAATAAGTCTAACAGAGCAGTGTCATGCTTATATCCGCTTAGATTGTAAATAAAAATGCCGTTATCTATAACGTGTCTTTGCGAACGCTCTGAGTTGGTAAGTAGGTAGGTAGAGAGTACTTGGTTAGATCAACAAAAGTTAACATAACAAGGTTTGACTTTTCAAAATGGTATCGTGAGGAAACCGGTATGCTCTAGAGCAAAAAATTCGAAAGCATGCATCGTCGATTAATATTTATATTGGAACACAGCTTATTAGATGCTTATTAGAGGAGATGGGCTCGCAACCTCTACGTGAATCACGACCGCCCACTGTAGAACATTGTCAAAATTTGTAGTATTTATTGAGGCTAAAATATTTGGTGTGCAATAAAGTATTTTCTATCTTCTATGTATCTATTTAAATAAGATGAAGTTTGTCTGATAAAAATCCAACGTGGACGAAGTCGTAGAGCGTTCTACTAGTTTATAAGCATAGTGTTTAACTTTTCATCTAAAATGCAACCTTCTCCCAGGCGAAGATACAATCCTCAACGATCAGCCATACCGTTACTTGACAGCTGATGATATGAAGTCTTTGGGAGATGACTCCTTGCCCATTGACGTGACCAAAGACGAACGCACTGAATCAGCACTCAGCCATAAGAATATTATGGAGATGTCTCAAGGTAACCGTTTCCCAGCTAATTAATTTTGATCAAATTTCATGCAAAGTGCGACAGTTCTCATCTCTGAAAAAAACCGACTTCAAATAACGGGAAGTTTTTAAAGTTCATTATGAAATTTCATTCCTTATTTTTTCATCATTAGGGGTAGTATTTTTTAATCAAATTTATATGAAAAGACCATCCTTGAATCATACCTTCCATGTTGAAGGGACCCAACATAACCTACCCATAAAAAAAGAATCATTAAAATCGGTTTACAATTGGCGAAGATATAGAGCCACATATACATACACACACAAATAACAGATGAATTGAAACCTTCTCCTTTTTTGAAGTCGGTTGAAAAGAGTGTCGTGCATAAGAAACTGGATGAAAAGAACAAAAGGTCGCATGGAAAAAAATCAGAAGCTTTATATTGACGACTTCGATGACATGGCAGGTGAGTACCCAGCTGAAAGACAAGACGTGTGGGTTTGATTCCCGCTGCAATGGTACCTACTTGTAGTTCTTGATACCTACGATAAAGGGAATTCTAGTGTGGGTTTAACCTATTAAAACTTATAGCTATTTAAAATAGTGTTTTAATTTCAGGATCAGTGAACGGGATGCCATATATACCACAACAAGAAGTGGTGGTGAAAAGCATCAGCCGGTACAGTACTGCGCAGGCGCCGGAAGGATACTGTTACAACGTCGACCCCACGCAGCCTAAGTCAGTTACATTTTTTTAAATCTTTCATATGTGTAGTTCGAAATCCTAGTACTTTATTACAGATTAGGAATAGGAATAGGAATAAAAAATTCCTATCTATATTCCTAATCCTAGTCAAATTCCTAATTTGTACAATTTCGAAAATATTAGTGCAGAGGCCGCGAAATAGGAATAAAAACTCCTAAATTATACAATTCCTAATTTGTACAGTCCCTAAAATGTTATTACAGAGGCTGTGAATTAGGAATAAAAACTCCTAAATTATACAATTCTTAATTTGTACAGTCCCTAAAACATTATTGCATAGGCCGCGAAATAGGAATAAAAATTCCTAAATTATACATTTCTTAATTTGTACAGTCCCTAAAATTTGTATAATGATAGCATTTTTTTTTGATAAGATGCTAAGTCATAAATATCTTCAGAGTACCTAACTTTATAATTTCCATGAGTTAAGGGTTTTATTCTTCAATTTCAGACAACAAATAAAAAAAAAAATCTAACCAAACATTCTTGCGCACGCTTACTGGATTATAAAAACACAGGAAGAAGCTCACATGGAAAAAGTAAGTACCATCTTAATACTTGATATAATGCATTTTCAACCGACCTCAAATAAGGAGGCGGTTCTCGATTTGTCTGTTTTTGGGTGTATAATAAGCGATTTCTTCGCCAATTTTGAAAAGATTTTAATTATTCTTGTCCCATATTGATTTTATGAATAAATCCCTAAGGGTGAAATAATACCATGAAGAAATACTGTTAAGTTATTAAATGGTACAAAAAGAATGGGGGATTAAATTTCTAACTGGACTTTATATCAACTTCCTATTATTTAAAGAGGGTTTTTACTGTTTCCTGAAAAAAAAAAATATTCTACAGTGTCATCTAGTTACTTTTAGGCAACTAGCCCGGCGAACCGGGGTTAGCATATTATTTATACAGTTTCTGTAAAAAAATATCTATAAAAGGAAAAAAAAATCTACGTACTTTTGGATCGAGTTCACTAAAGAGAAGTGTACACTAAACCGAGCTTGTATGAAGAATTTATGAGGATGTATGGAGCGAAAGAGGTATGCCAGGATTAGCAAGTGGAAATATGTGGTCTCTGCCTACACTTCCGAGAAACAGGCGTGACTATGTATGCATGTACTTTTGGATCGGACGGGGTTTCGTTAGAAATTGTACGCTCATTACCTGCCTAGGACTTTGGATGAGTCTTCCATCGTTTTCTATTAACACCCATGTTTCAGCTTCCTGGTCTCGTTCCTGGTGGACGCCCGCGGAGGAGCTATGCGGGGCTGCCGCGGTGGTGGTGTCAGGGTCATTGTACCACCGCTGTCCGCTCAACAGCCCACTAGGATCACATGCAGGTATATCGATGACAGTCGACGACACTTCACAGGATCCAATGACGTGACCAAAAAAATCTACCTATCCCGAATAGAGGAGAAGATGTCGAGAAACGATATCCTTTAATTTGTGACAGAGTGGTGTAACGGCCGGATCGAGGGGTTGTTTAAAATATCTTTATATCGTCAGGAGTCGAATAGAACCACTGGTTTTAAGGACCACAGTCTCCAAATTCTGGGGCGGTGTAAAGATCCTTGATCCCGATTTTAAGGTCCGGGTGGCATCGTATATTGATGCTACAGGGAAGTAACAAAGAAGGAAAATTCCTCCCTAAATGTAAAATAATTTAATTACAAAATATGTCTGTTAGACTATACGGTATTGATAATATCGGACAGAAATGTAAATTTCATAGTTGTTCGGACAACTATGACTACTATAAAGGATATGATATATAATATTATATTTAAAAAGAAGTACAGTGCGGACCGTATACCAAATGCTAACTAAGCCATCCTGAAGTTAGCTGCTTAGCTGAGCAATGCGCTATTAAAAGTTTCAATATTTGTTTTACCCGGAAACACATTTTTTACCAAAGTCATCCTTTTCCCTTTCCAGATACTTGAAGCCATCTCGAATCAACCACATGCCACCCTTGATGGAGGGAGAGGCTCTAGCGGCCAGAGTCTTGGAAATGGGACCGGTTTCAGCCAAGTTCTTGGGGTATGAACCTTGGTTTTGAATTAAATGGTCAAATAAGGTTAAGAGATGTGTGTTGAAGGAACTTCGCGATCGGATAGTGAAAAATCTCAGCTATCCGATAGAGACTCGACAGTTTATTTTGTTCAATTATCATATATCTACACAGAGCTGGTCATATATGCCGATCAGACCGACAACGGTTGGGACAAGTAAGTTCTTGAGTGGAGACCGCGTCTGAGCAAACGTAGTGTAGGGCCCCCCCAGCTAGGTGGAGCGATGACTTAAGAAAGGAAGCGCGCAGAAAGTGGATGAGAAGCGCTGAACACCGGGCTCAATAGCGCGTATTGGGAGAGGCCTATGTCCAGCAGTGGACTGATGTGGGCTGATGACGATGATGTTATCAACAGCCCGTCGTATTTCACTGCTGAACATAGAAATTGTGAACAAGTACAGCTTCTTGTGGAAGAGCTCGTCCAGTGAACTACTACCACCTATTTCTAGTATTGCAAGTGCCCATAGGTTACAGTAACCGCTTACTAACAGATGGCAGTATGCTGTTCGCCAGTTTAGTAGTATCAAAAAGTCCTGTTGTCCGACCAAGGGAAAAAAGTCTGAAAACGCGCTCCAAAGGAAAAATCCTATACTGCGTCGTCGGTTTTGGTAAGCGGTTACGGTAGCCTATGGACGCTTGCAATACTAGAGGTGTCACTCATGCGTTGCCTCCCTGATTTATCAAGATGAAAGATCTCATGTGTCTATAATTTTACCCTACAAACTGGAATGTACTTTCTGTTCATTTCTTTTATTTTACCTTTGCACCTTTCAGGCCTGTTATTCTCGAAGTGCCCCACTATGCCTCCCTACGCGGCAAAGAACGGGAGATAGTCATCCTCCGTTCCGATAACGGAACCAGTTGGAGAGAGCACAACGCAGATGCCACTGATGATGTGGTCCAGGACATACTGCATGAAACTCTTGAGATTGAAGGTGAGTTTCAGAAGACCCAAAGCAACAGAAATGACTGCATATATTACCTTGGTTTTATGATACTGACTTTTTCTGTTGCAAATTTGAAACAAAATGTAGTTTTATCTATAGATATGAACATCAAGATATAATATGGAATATTGAAACGCTATAAAATATTATTATTATTTTTGCGACAGAGACAAACCAAGAAGAAGAGAAAGGCAGCTGGGATAACCCTCGCGTTACTCGGATCCTGACCCATGATTTTCCTCAATACTTCGCCGTCATCTCTCGTATCAGACAGGAGGTTCATGCTATTGGACCTGAAGGTTTGTCTTCTTCAGATAATTTTCATATTTTTAAGTGATTAAAACATGCTATGGTCCCAGAAGCCAGAAGTGTTAGAAAATTGCAAACAAATGCATGAGCCTGTCACATGTGATATTGAAGAAAGAGTCCATAGAATCCCGGTTTTAAATAGAATAAAAAAGAAAAAAAATTGTGTAGACAATAATGTCCCCCGACATTTATTTGATTAGATCGTTAAAATCGTTTATAGCACGATTAGCAACATCTTGGTTCATTTTAGTGCTTAGAAATCATAATTTATCTGTCATTCTTCTTCCAGGTGGTATGGTCTCCAGTTCTGTGGTCCCTCAAGTCCAAGCAGTCTTCCCTCAAGGCGCATTGACCAAGAAAATCAAAGTGGGCCTCCAGGTAAACCTCTTCAAACCGCGCCACGGAGTCAAAGACAAGAACCTCAAAAAGATTACTGTCAATAACGTTTCTAAGAAGAAAAGGTTCTCTTTGATATGGTAGTCGATGGTAGATACGGTTTTAAATATTATTGGTTGTACAATTTTGCGCTACTTTCTGAACCTTTTTATAATAAAAGGAGAGGTAGCGGGAAGCTTAAGCTCAAAAATACTATGTAGAGAATGTTATAGCTATCAAATTATCTATCGACACATTCAAAAGATTAGATAATAGGATGATGGCTCTAGAACGCACATCAGCAAAATAATTCAGAGAGAAGCGTCAAAGGCAAAAGTCACAAAATGAAGATTAGATTCTGGGTGTAGTGAAAGTGGGAGAAAGTATACGTTTGCTTATGAGACAAAATAATATGATTAGTGATTGTCAAGTGGCATAAAACAACAAGGGGTCTATTTTTGGTTATAGAAAGCCATTTTCTATGAGAATAGGTCATCAGACTCTCAATTGGACTGCAATCAGATCAAAAACAAAAACCCTCATTGACAAACTATTCTCCGTTCCGTTGAAGTCTAGATGATAGAAATTAAGTCGAATCCAGTAGCTATTATGACTTCCAGTGAACACTATGAGTAGGTTGACAGCAAATAAGCCTGTAAATTATACCTCTATTATATCAAAATATTTAAGAACTTATTCAAGAATTACCAGATATATTTTTAATAGCTTAGTCATTTTACAGTATTAGCAAAGCGTAGAATGTGGTTTAACCTTTATTATATGGAAATTAAAATAGTCGTGTAATGTGATTCCAAGTTTCATTTGTGTTTAATGCTCAGCCAATTTTGATTGTGTTCTTCTGTAGCAGTAAGTAGGTTTAGTTGGTATATCACAAGAAAGTACAAAATGTTTGCCAAAATTTTGTACGATAAAACGTTTTCTATATTTTAATATAAATCGGATTGTCCAATAGATTTTCTACTTATATATACTAAACTTTTTATTTGATTCATCTATGAGGTATTCATGAATCATTTTTTATTGTAATTAAAATTACTTATACGAGTGACTTCATTTCGTTTAACCGTATTTCGAACATAGATTCTTTGAAATTATTTGTAGTAATTATATTTGTGATTAGTTACCATACTACATAGGGTAAATTATTAGCAATTGCATTAAGAATGTCAAATGTACGTTACATATACATATATCTAATCTATTAATATTTTCATACCCAATAAATTTAGTACTCACTTGAATTGAAATGTATGTCTTCACATTGATGTAGTTGAAAAAATTAATAAATTTCGTACTTATTCGATTAAATTGTTTTCAATTTGGGCAAATATGAATATGAAATCACTGTACGTAGATTTTTTTTCTCACACTGCGTGTTTACGCAAATTCTAAATAGAAAGTTTGGTTTGGTGATTCTCCAGGTTGGTCTTTAGGCTTTAGGAATAGCATGATTTGTGAAATAACTTTATAAGAGTCTATTTATGCAATTGTATTAAGTTTAGGCATTTTGTGTGGTTTGAACAAGTGTGTCTGATGATTTGGATTGACATATTTAAGTAGTATATTTTTAAGATGAACGCTAAATTTATTGGGTATTTGTTATTATGGTAATGCTTTTTTAAATGTAACTTTACTGTAATATGGTTATGAACCTTATTTCCTAAAGACCAAACGTGAGATTTGCATGATGTTAATATTTATTTGCTTTATTATTTTGGTGTTTAAGCTTATTGTGTGTTGCATCTCTAAGCGCATGTGTGAGAAATTGATGGAAGTATGGTCTCAAAATGTTTACTTTCCATTAAGGCTTTTACTGTGATTTCATAATTTTCATGTTTGCTTCATTGTGCACCGCCCCTTTATCACCTTAAGTTTTATTTCAATGACCGTGTTTAAGTTTCAAACCAAAATAATAATTCGTGCTTGAGTGAAAATTGTAAGGGGTAAGTGCGTATTTTTTGTTGTATTCACCACTGCACATTTTTTTTAATTTCGCCACAGCAAGCATGACTGCTTTGACATCATAAACGAATCTCGTTTGGTCTTTGAGGAAACCAGAAAGCGGTATCAACTTGGAATCGCTTTTCAGGCGCAAATCATAGATTCGGAATTGACCGCCAAGCTCCTTGGCCGAGGGGTGGCTGTTTCTCCAGTAGTCACCGTGGAACCGCGAAGGAGGAAGTTCCATAAAGCTATCACTCTAAGCATGCCCGCTCCAAGACCTCACACTCAAGGAATGACGAACCAGTACAGCACATCATCAGCACCGACGTTAAGGCTTCTCTGTTCTATATCAGGTACGATATCAATATTAGCTTCCATAAATCTATGGATCAGATCTCATTCTGTTGCTGGAAACATCTGGACCTGAATCAGATCAAATGTTTCATCGAATTCCGTCACAACCTTAAATTATTTTAATGTGACAAGTGATCAAGTGATATTTCAATTAAAAAGTTCCTCTTAAGGAAGACGTATCAAAATCTTTGGGTTCTTCAGCCGTTTCTAGCAACAAGCAGAGTTCTGTCAAGTGTTGCAATGGAGTATGGCTTTTGCTATCTTGATGACACTACGACGTGTGTCGCTTCGCGTAACGAACCAAGGTAAGTGTGCCTACAAAAAGTAAAGAGCTTAATACGCTTCCAAGTACAAATCTAGGTCTCAATGTAAATCAAATTCCAATATTCCATTACAACACATTAGACGTAGATAACAATAATCTAGCTCAAAGGATCATTTATCAAGACTTTTAGGTGATTCCGAATAGAACTCTATGATATTGGTAGACTAATAGTTTAGTTATTTTAAATTCATAGAGTATTGATAGTTCAGTCGAAATTTTACATCAATAGAATTTTATCTTTAAATCATGATTGGTTAGTTAATGTAGCTACGAGTTTTTAAAAAGTCTAGTTTATTACTCCCAATTTTATATTCATCGGGATGAGCATGTTTTGAGAAACAATAGTGTAGTTTGAGAATCTCATTTCAAAGACAGACAAACATGTTTAAGTGAGGGATTCGATATGGTCGCTAGGGATACAATAAGTCAGCTTAAAGCAAATACACAATGCAGCTAAGGGAACTTCCTGTGTGTGCGTTTTGTGCGTGTCTACATTGTCTTTGTTCTCGTGTTTGTGTGTGTTGCACGCTCACCGTGTGTGGCGCAATTTAATTTGCTGCCATCTATCGGCGCGCACCATCAGGGGTATTTCGCAAACGATCTCTCGAAGGTAAAAACCTAGAAATATTATTAAAATACCTACATAAAACAAAATCAAAATGTCGGTTTGCGTTTCACGTTGTTTTCTGTTCGAAATTATTTTTTGTCCAAATCTATTTTTATGTTGTTTATTTTCCACGTTCATTGTTGCAATGAGATATTTGTACTCTCGCTTCATGTCTGTGAAACGCGTCTGAGTATATCTATCGCCATTGATTCTTTTCTCTATCACTTTTTAAATGCTTATTCCATACTCTTGCTTCTCATACATTCTTCCTTTTTGCACGGGCTGAATTTTTTACGCTTAACTAATTCACGATCACTCTGTATCATAATCTTTTAACAAATCTTGGAAGTTCAAGAATGCACTGCGGCGTGGCCACTATCTTTGTCAGATCAGAATAGAACAATTGTACAGAGACTAAAATATAAAAATGATAAGTTTTGACGAAAGCAACATAAATTTTCGACACGTTGTTTGAGACTCACTTAAAAACCTGTTGTTTGTTAGCGTAAGTATGAAGTATCTGAAACGATCCCTGTCGGTGCCATTAATACCCTCATGTCATTATCCAGCGTCAGTGTTCTCAGTTCCTGTCGTTAATTTGCTTGTACTTATCAAGTTCTTTTCCAAAACGGCCTATTCTTTTCACGTCATCTTTTTATCATTTTTTGTCATTTTAACACGGTTTATTTTAATGGTTATTCTATTTTACTTTATTTTTATTTATTTGAGTGAATGTCCTTCGAGAGATCCGTTTTCTGAAAACCAAACCAGCAATATTTAAAGATGTAGCATCATTTTCATTTTGTGAAATAACGCTATTTTATAAGAAGCAGGTTAACAGTAGTCTGTGTGCCACTTTTCTAAATCACATTGTCATTTCTGAAGTATAAATAAAATGGTACGATTTTTATTGTTTTGTGTGATGTATCGTCTTTGCTTGTTGTGTGTTTGCTATAGGCCGTTTTGGAAACATTTTCTATTTTGTTTCTCCTGTTAATTATTACTTCTGTTTTCTAATCTTCCTTCAACATCAGTTTCTTACTTCCCTTTGTTTCTATATAGGCCTGAACTACTTTATATCTATCAGATCTACACAGTATACTTTGAATTACATTTGTTAATTTAGCAAAATTAGAATGCATTGTAGCAGATAGATTTGATAAAGTAGATCTTATAGATTCAATAAATGATTAAGTTTCTGTAGATGTAAGAGCTTGCTTGGGCATGCATATCTTAAAGATTAGTGTATTAATGATGGCAGTTAAAAAAAACGTTGTAACCGTTACTGCTTTACCTGTCAAAGACAAAGAGTAAGCATTTTACTGCTTGTATTAGATCATTATTTATGTACATAAATGTTCTATTAAGCTGTTGTTGATAAAGTGTCTGAAATGGCAGGTGGAACAAATCGAGCTCATTGGGAAGATGTCACCGAAAATACTCCGTTGACTTTCGTGAACGATTGCGTTTCGTTCACTACTACTGTGTCTGCTAGATATTGGCTAATTGATTGTCGACATGTGGAGGATGCTACCAAGATGGCTACTGAGCTCTACAGGTATAATAAAGTCACATATTTTATTCGCGACTCAAGAAAAAGCGTTTTTGGGAGAGGTTCTTAGTTTTAAGATTCTATAGTATCACAAAAAAAATACCTCGGCGGGACTCGAACCTGCCACCTCCCACTTGGTACGCGTGGCTTATACCAACCAAGCCACGAGATCGTTACCAGCCTGGTCAATATTCTTGTGATTTTTCGGTTCGAAGTGCCGAGGCGTTTCGACTTTAATTTGTCATGTCATTATTATCACAAAAATAGAAATTAAAACAAAACTTATATTTTTTTGTGTTTTTTTTGCTGTTCTGATTTAATATTTTGTTTCCTTTCACTTCAATGACAGACAAAATATTATAAAGTTATTTTGTCACCTCACAGAGAGGCGATCCACGTACCCTTCATGGCACGTTTCGTTGTCTACGCAAAGAGAACAGATGAGCTGCAGGCACAGCTGAGAATGTTCTGCGTTACTGATGATAAGGAGGACAAGGCATTGGAGAGGATTGAGAGATTCATACAAGTTGCTAAGAGTAGGGACGTTGAGGTGAGAGCGAAGTTCTAACAAATACACCATCTCAAACTATGATCTTTTACTTAAACTAATGTTTTTTACACTTTCGCTTAATATACCTTTAAATTTTTATGGGTCTTATCTCGTTCACCCTTTTTTATTATTTTCCCGATGTTTTGACTGACTTGCAACAGCCCTGGTCATGAAGGGCGTGGATAAAGATCCGTAAAAAATGATAATTATGTTAACTTAAAGTTATATGCTTAAATTGACTTAAGTAAACTTATCTAGCGAGACATTAATTGGTTAATTGGCTTTTCAGTCCTTGTGTGAGGAACAAAGGTCAATCTAGATACAATCTCAAATAACAATCGCATTACGAAATCATCGCCATTGGCATCGTGATTATACCAATATGAAAGCCATACAAACAATGAATTTGTGTAACTTTTTTTTGAATGTACTGTGTTTTAAGTAAATAGGGAGTTCCCAACTACAGGTCCACGAAGGCAAACCAATTTACCTTGAGTTTGGAGGGAACTTGGTCCCAGTAGCCAAGTCTGGAGAGCAGCTTTCTATCCCGTTCCGTGCGTTTCGGGAGAACCGGATGGCATTCCCAGTCATGATCAAGACTCAAGACCTGGAGCCTATATGCCGGTGTCAGTTCATGAGAGATCCGAAGGTTCCTAAGGGAGAACCTTCACCAGCGCCTGTAAGTAAATTTTGGAAATTGCATTTCAGACACTTTTGTCGTGATTTTAAGAATATTGATGAAGTTTTTTATACTATAGTGGCAAAGACAAATTAGTCAGCACGAACACCGTTATTGGCGCTGCTAAAGCAAGATTTCGTAGCTCCATGTATCAAAGTTATGGATTTACTGATCAAGCTAATTATTTATCTTTTAGGACACCCAACACAGTTTAACACCGCACATACAAAAAAACAGCTATAAAAGTATTTGAACATCAATTAATTAATTCAATTAATTAATTAGTTCCCGTAGAGGGTATCACAGAGCATGTAGAGTGTACAACAAAACAACAACTTACGGTGCATACATAAAATAGTTTGAGAATGAGCTCAATAATGTACGAAATAATGAACAAAAATCAACAAAATAGAAGTACTGGCTTATTTCGTAGTAAGGCTACGGACGTTATTAATGTTATTATTGACGTTGGTGCTTATGACGCTACTGAAGATTCCGAATTTAAAGAAGCTATCATTATTTGTCTTAATACTAACTACATAATTCTTCTATTGTCTATCAGATCGCAGTTCTCAATATAATGGTGCCTGATGATCCTGTGGAGAGAATATCTCCGGTGCCAACAGATACTGTACCACTTCGTACTGAGGAGCAAGAGCTAATTTGGAGGCAGAGGCTTGCTGATCCAAGGTATGCATCACGACAATCCGCATCAACAGATTTTTAGGGTAGACTTAGTTGGGGTCCATCTTAGTATACCACCTTCGGATTGGGATACCATCAGATTCAGTTATATTCAAACTAAGACTACGACAAAGATTATTTCAAAACCAAAATTAATTGACACTTGCACTTTATTATTGTTTGTTTTTACTGGTGTACTGTATAATTGTTGTAATTTGTATGTGTGTGTCTGAAGTTGCAAATAAAGTCTTTTATCTATCTATCTATCACTTGGCCACTCACTAGTCCTATACGCTATAAAGCTTTTTGCTTAGGTTGGAAGACATCTGCAACCTCCTAGGCAAGGACTGGGTGGCGCTCGCCTATGAGCTAGGAGTGAGCGTGGCGACGGTCAACCAGATACAAGCGAAGCGAATCACCGCAGCTGATCAAGCACAGCTGATGCTGAAACTTTGGAAGACCCAGTCTGGAACTAAAGCTCAAGGTAAAACGTTTATAATATTAAAAGAGAGAAGGACCAAAATAAGTGATGTAAGAGATTTGTGTCTAGCCATAGTAGAATAGTGGTCATTTTGTTTCTCGAAGGCTCAAAAACCCGAGATAATCTTTATGCTAGAGAGTGGTTGCACAATGAGTCAACTATGCCCTAAACGTTCAAACGGTCGAGTGGTATCGTCAGAAAATAATTTATGAAACTTTTTGCAGATACCTCCTTGGAGCTAGCACTTTGCCGAATCGGTAGAGATGACATCATAGCTCCGCAATCGGAAATAACAAATGAACGACGCATTTTGCGCAACATCTATCAAGAAAGACAAGCTTCTGAAGAAATCGAAGCTTACAAAGGTAAATAAATCGAATAAGCAGTGATGGCTTTTAGAATAAAGAAATTTGTACAGTTGAACTTATTTTTACAGCTGAAGGAGACAATAAACTCAAAGACAAACTCTATGATGATGACGAAATTACTGAGTATCACTCAGATAATGACCAAGAAGAAGCCAAATATTCACCAGAAGAGAAATCAATAGCTGAAAAGCCAGATGACAAGAGTGAAGTAGACAGAACTCCTACACCAAGTGAAGAGAGTGAAGAAGATGAAGGTAACAGTAATTACTCGTTACTTTAAATTCTGAAATGTGTTTTAGATTGATTTTGTTGTATACCCAAAAAAAATAATTAATTGATGCTTACAGATGTAAAGCGAAGTGTAGCTGAAAGGAAAGAACAAATAACAAGGAAGCTTAGCTCAAGTAAAATACCAGCGTCAAAGCAAAAGAAAGAAATTAGGGAAGAAATAATAGAAATAAAGACACAAATAAAACCTGACATCAAAAAATTCCAAGATATTGAACAACTGGTATACGAGAAAGTGAATTATTTTAGTTTTCGAAATATTTTCTAGCATAAATAATTACCCTCTCGTTTTCAGGTCCAAAAAGAGCCAATACTGGAAAGGACACGGTCAAAAACATCGCCCGAAATGTTTGAAGAAGATACTGAAGCTGAGGTAATGGCAGAAATTGAAGTAAAAAAAGAAGAAATAAAAAATGTAGAAAGACCAGTAGATCAATTTAGAAAGTTTGATCCGTCATCTCCAGCTAAGCCTACGCCTAAACATTTACAAAGACATATGAGAAACGATTCAATGCGGTTTCCTTCTGGAGACTTTTCACATGTTACTATAACCCCAAAAAAGACGATAACTGAAACGACAGACGTCCGTCAAGTTACTGAAACTAAAGCAGACTCTTTTACAAAGGAAGTTATTTCACAGAAAGAAATAGTTAGCTCTAAAGTGGAAGAAAAATTAGACGATGGAGAAAGATCACCAGAGTTGGTCTCTGAAGATGAAAAAGACGTTGCTGAAGCTCCTTTGAAAGATAAAATCAGTTCATTTGAATCTAAAATGACTAAAGACGGTAGTACAGACTTCCCTAAGCCAACCGTCAAATTGACAAAGGAAGCTTTAAAAAAACATACACTAGAACAAGAACAAGGTATTGAATATACACAAGAATTTGTCAGAGAACAATCTAAGCAACTGTCAAGTATGGATACTCATATCACTCAAAAGGTGTCTATAGAATCTGAAAAACATGTTGAGACTGTCAAGTCTGTCAAAGAAACCATCCAACAATTTGATGCTAAGATCAAACAGGAAGAAAAGACTAAAATATTCCCTAAAACTATGAGGACTGATTCAACATTAGTACAATTTTCTTCCGAAGAAGACAGTGAATTTTTGAAAAAATCTACGGATTCTGAAACTGAAACAGAATCGCAAATGACTGTCAAAGTAGATAAACTAGAAAAAAAAATCAAGTCTAGACTGGAAAGAGACATACTTGAAAAGAAACCAGATGTCAATGGATTCGCCAAACATGGTAAAGAGGATAACAAGGAAGGGGAACAAATTGATGATGATGGTCAGAAAGACGACCAAGTTGAAGTCATCAAAGAGCTCAAATTTGAAGAACAAATGACTGAAGAATTAAGAACCAAAATAAGTAAGGAAGAGTTAGCCGAAGCTTTTGAAGAAAAAGACGTATCTGTGAGTGAGAAACTTAAAGAAAAGGTACGAGTTTTTTAAATAAACAAAACGTTGCCATGCTTTATAAGTAAATTTTGTAGGTTTATTTATTGTTACGTGTTTTTCTTAGGTGGAAGTTTCAGTGTCGGTAGCAAGTACAAAGTCTGACTTGAGCAAACACACAAAAACTGATTCGATAGGCTCAGACATTCACGATTTGGTTGGACGAAAGGTTTCAGCTGACTCAGCTGCGCAGTCTGGTATTGACAAGGCGGACTCACTCGCTGATTTACAACAAAGCACTGAGAAGGACTTCAGTTTTGTATCCCATACTGAATCAAGGGTAAACACAGTTTTCACGGAAACAAAATATGGATCATATTGGATGGTATTCCATAAAGCAGTTAGTAGTTCAAAAACTAAATAAAATTTGTTTTCCAGGTATATTCTAAAGATTCAAAACATCGAAGTGATTCTCTAGATGAGACCTCTCAATTCTCTGATCTCGACGACCAAATTGGTACAAGTCCAGCCCATAAGCCTGTCATTGACAATGATGCCATTGAATCAGCTGTGTCTGGCTCGGTCAAGACAGTTACAACATCGGTCGTTGAAAGAAAGGAAACGACCGCTCGTGATCAGACTTTAGAGTTTTTGAAGTTTGAATCAGAACATAGTTCAATGGTTCATATTCCTACAACTCTAGCTACGGCGGAGACTCAAAAGGTTTATCGTATTAACTGAATTACCCAATTAGCTTGGCTTAATTTTTTGCATGTAGAATGACAATATGTATTATTAACAGATATATCAGGATTTTAATTCAGTAAGTTCTGATTTACAGGTTTCACCCCAAAGAGAGTCACCAGTTATCAGCGCAAAAGCTCGCCAGTTCATTGAAACTGTACCTGAAGATGATTCAGTTCAGGAATGCTTCTTCTCCAAACGGATTTACTCAGATTCACTAGAAGACTCGGAGCAATCGGACTCCAGGCGACATTCTGAGGCGGAATCGCTTAAGTCCGACCAATCAGATGTAAAAGCTAAAGTTTCATCATCAGAATTTGATGAACGGGCTGAGTATGAAGAAACAGCTGACTCTGGTAGTGGATTTGGTGATGAGAAGTTCGAAGAAAGCGTTGGATTTACTTCAATTAGAATAGACCCCAAAGCTTTGGAAACCGAAAAACATGACTCAACAGATTCTGATAAGATTGATGAACCTGAACCAGTTTTCAAAAAGATGACACCCAAACGTCACTCTCGGACTGAATCGATATCGATTACTAAACTTAGTGATTTACAAGATCTCGACCTTCCACTTACCAAACAGGAGTTTCAAATAGTAGTCACTGAAGCTGAGGAACTCGAAAAGTCTGAAAAAGATGACCTGTCTGATAAAATATCTTCAGAAAGCAGCAGGGAAATCGAAATCTCTGAAAAGAAATCATCAGAAGGTATTTCTGAAAGGATTAGTTCTGAAGATGCCGCCTCTGAGAAAAAGACATCATCTGAAGAAGAGGTGCCTATCGTACACGAACAAGTGAAGAAAGTAATTGCAGCTATCGTATCAGTTGTCAAAGAAACAACAATTCGAGAACCTCAAGACATGACTGCAAACAAAGACCGTACGTTTAGTTTAAAAATATTAAAAATACATTATGGCTCGCGGCAAATTCTCGTCTAAATTTTAGCTAAACCTTGTACCAACTTAACCTAACTAAAGTACTTCTTAATCTATAATCATGTTCCGTACAATACAATCACATCGTCTTGATGTACTTAGTAGACGTATTTGGCGTCTAACAGGTTTTTATATCAATGTTCTATCAATCAGTGGTGGCGCTAGATCAAACGTGGTCGTGTTGGCGACATCAGCTTTGCGAGGCCTCTTTCATTTCCCAGTCAGAAAGAAAACGTTAAGTTAAACTAGCTGTGTTATATTATACTAATTTATGAGTATTATTGTTTATTAAATAATGACAAAAATTACGTAAACATACTCGAATTAAAATAACTTTTAGTCTCACTGAATTTTCTCAAGATTATGACATACACATAATAAAACAAACACTAGCCGGTATTTCAGGTTCAATTGACAGCACTGATAACGCAAATAGTATTTCTTCTCTTGGTAAACAATAAGTTAATACGTATAAGAACACTAGCTCCTACCCACGGCTTCGCCCGCGTAGTACCCGGATAAAAAGTAGCCTATGTGTTATTCTGATGTATAAGCTGATGTAGAGGTATAATAATATTACTGTAAAGTTTCATCAAAATCCGTTCTGTAGTTTTTGCGTGAAAGAGAAACAAACATGCTCACAAACGTTTATAATATTAGTAGGATTGTCATGTCGTCTGTGAACTGTGTGAAATTTCTACCGCACAAGTTTTGTATTATGCTAGTTTGCGACTTTTGTGGCAGATGAATGAAATAGAAAAAATAACAACTCAGGGATTCCCCAGGCTTCGCGCGCGGATTCGCCTAGTTTTCACAATGTTGCCAGACGACTTTGGATGATAAATACTACACATACGTACGGAAATAAATACGGAATTTATTTAGTTTACTAAATAAATTGTAAAACTTTTTTGCAAGGCTTCCCAGGCATAAAGCGTCGGCGGTCGCCGATATCGCCGACGCCTAACGCCGCCACTGCTATCAATGTACCTTCTTTCAGCTGAAGCCGTAAAACGTGAGTCCGTAACATCAGCTGGATCTATCAGTGAGCTAAGATTAGAAGAAAAGAGACCGTCTGATGCTCACAGCCTCACAGAATCCAGAGATTATACATTTGAAGAATCGGAAGACGATATTGGGACGCAGGGAACCCATATCGATATTTCTAAAGAGAAGGCTGATGTCAAATTGGAGTGTGATTCTAAAACTAAAACTCTTACAAGTAAGCATTACCTAACATTGTTTAAGCAATTATGCCCAAACAAAGTTTATTAATATTTCTTAGTCATGGCTAACATGGGCTCAAAATGATAAAGAAAAACAGCAGCATATCCTAGAACAAAAATTAAAGGCATGGGCAGTAGTCTAACTATTATGAGAAACGTGAGCAGTGGCAAATATGTTATAGAGTTTTGCCTCTGAAAACCCCTACTTGATAACCCCAAAAATATACGACTTAGTAAAGATTTGAAGATATCCTTGGGAGTAATGGTTGTAAGCGTGTTTTTTTTTTGTTTTTAAGAGTGTGTATTTTGATATTGGCCTCTATATATTTTTTCAGAAGTAACCGATCAATCAAAGTTTGCAAAATTGACTCATGGTGATTCTTTGGATGACGTGGAAGGTTTTCCGGAAGATCATGTTGCTGACTATATCCCTAAACTGCCTCACATTGAAGAAATTGGGTAAGATACTTCTATACAACTATTTTAAATTTGTACCTATTTTGCATTCAATTGAACATTTGTAACAATTTTTTTTTTATCAGGGCTATCACTGATAAAGATATAACTAGTGATTTCCTGAGCAAAGAGAGGGAAGAACAACTAAAGGATGAAACTGTTGCGATGATTTCTACTACTACGCAATCAACTTCAGCAGAAAAGTTAGTAACTGAAGTATTAAAGCTTCAAGAAGCTGTTGTAGGACAAAATAAAGATGCTGAAATTAAATTAAACGAAGCTGAGGTTATAAAATCTAAAGATTTTGATGTGACGAAACATAAAGAAGACAAAAAAGTAGGATTTGTAGAAGTTAAAGAAAAAGCTCCACTAGGATTAACCACTACGGTAAATGAAACTACCGAATTTACAAGCTCTATCAAAGATTACACTTCGACAGTAGAACATAGCCAAACGATTACACACACCAGTGTAAAGGAGAGTAAGTTTGATGTAAGCAAAATAAGGACTGACACTTTGGGTCACTTTGACATGGAAGACGTTTCAGACTCACCAAAAGATACAAAGAAGTTTGTGCCTAAATTAGATTTAGACTTGCATGAAACCCCTGAAATAACTAAGGAAGAAGTCCAGCCTGTGATTGACGAAATTCTCCACAAAGGATCAGTCGCTGCAGCTGCAAGAAGTCCAGTTATAGAAAAGGATATTAAAACTTTGTCAAAAGATTTAGTTGAATCCGAAAAAAGATCGTATGATGCTAAAGTACCTCAAACTGAACGAAGACATTCGTGTATTAGTCCTGCGATTTCTTTAGAGAGAATTACTGAGTCAGATGTTGAAGCCGAGGAGGAAATACCTAAAACTACTAGTATACCAGTATTACTCAAAGATAACGAGCTAGAAATTGCAAGTGGAATAAAAAAATCAGATTCTGTCATGAAACAAATGGCTGAAAATATAGAAATTATCATCAAACAGGCATCCGAAGATGTAGAATTATCGTCGGAAGAACACCCCGTCGGAGAAATTAAATCTCAAGATATTGCAGGCCAAGTTTCAGTTGACTCAATCATAGAAGAAGCAGTTATCACAGTTGAAGGATATCTTGACAAAAGTGAAAAGAAAGAAGATGATATCGCCTCTAAAAAGGAAATGATGTATGAAGAAACTAAGAAGTATGTTAAGGATAGACCAGGACTGATCAAATCTCTTTCAAGAGATAGTGGAGAGATTATAATCATGCCCAAGAAAAAACATACCAGAACTTTTTCGGTACAAAGTTCCCCAGAGGAAGTTGAGGAACAGATTTATACTGACTCTGAATCTGGTAATATTTCAGCCACGCAACATTTAATGCATTCAGAATCTAGCAAAGTATCTTATATTTTTTGCCTTTCAGATATGGATAAAGCAAAGGTTCTAGAAATTATCGAACCTAATTCGGACCTTGATGGAAAAATTCCTGTTTCCAGTTTTGATTCTAGAAAAAATCGTACTGATTCTCTCGACGACGCTGATGATTTCCCAGAGAAAGAGGTATGAATGATATGCCATATATTTTTTGTTCTGAAAAGAAAGGATTTTTTCCATCGAGATTTATTTTTCGAAGAAAAAGATCCATTTTTATCTCACTATGTTCTGAGCCAGGAATACAAAACTGTTTTACTGAATCTGTTTTTAAACTTTTTATTTTTATTTTAGGCTGAATTTTTTGATGATGACGTACTAGGAAAATCTGAAGAAAAATCTTGTTCATCGATCCAAACGTCTGATATTTTTGCCCCCCCTACAAGTATGGTTTCAGAACCATTTTTAGACGAAGACAAATACATGGAAAATTTTAAGAAAACCACCCTCATAGACAGCCTGCCTCTTGGTGATATTGTGTCTAAATCTACCACAGAATCATCGGTTACAACAGTCGTTTCAACATTAACGAAATCTTCTGATGAAGAACAGAAATCTATCTTGGAAGATGCTACATCTGCAGACTTTTCCAAAATCAGCGGAGCAGACTTGGTGAAAGATCCTTCAAAGACTTCAATGGAAATCAAAGAAGATTCTCGCTTTGAAGAACAAGTAGAAGATAGAGCTACTCCTGAGTTATCAAAGAAATCTGTAGATTTAACCAAGGACTACTCGAAATCATCTATAGATAGCAAAGATACATCAAGAGACTTTGCAACAAACGAGCTATCAAAAGATTCAACCGTTGACTTGTCCAAAGACTATTCCAAAGCTTCTATTGAAAGTGTAAAAGAAACATCAAAATCAATCGATGAAAAAACTTACTCTGAAGATCATTCATCTTTAGACGTATCAAAAACCCTGGCTTCAGATGCTTCTGATGGCATTACAATGAGCAAAGATTTCATAGATGAGGAGAGATCAGTATCAAAACTAGTGCAAGTTTCAACCAGCTCATCACAAGAAACTTCCATCTTGACTGAGAGTAAAATTTTCAGTGAGTATGATGATAAATTTAAAACATCAGAGAAAATAGACATTGAAAAAGATTTGATTGATGATATGGAAGAGAAGATTGAAGAGCTGAAGTCTGAATTTAAGAAGGAAACATCTTTGGATAAACATAAAATAGTAGACAACTCACTAAAGTTAGAGACTCTCATTGTGGATATGCCTGAACCAATAACTACTGATATAAAAGAATTAAAAGCAAAAACTGATGCACAGGAATTAATAGAATATCAAATTTCTAAAGTTGCTGATAACATTGATGAAGAGCTTTCCAAAGTGAACGAACCAACTGATAATGTGGTTAAAATGTCGGTTACAGCAACAACAGTAGTTCAAAAAGAAATTTCCAAAGTTTCTGTGGACATGTTGAGAGAATCTACAGAGAAAAAATCTGAAAAAAATAAAGAAAGTGCAGAAGATCTTGAAAAAGAAGACGAAGTACCTGATATGTCTGAACTGAATAGAAGATGTTCAAACCTATTGGAAGATATTTCGCTAGGGGCTCTGATTAGGATCGACTCAAGTCATGTGACTCACGGTTAGTATAGAATTTTTAAATGAATGTCGTACCTACGCACTAGCATTTCCTTATTGGCCTAGCTTGGCATGGGAAAACAGAAATTCAAACTTATTTCTGTTCACTGAGAAATACTCATAAAATAAATATATAATATAATGAAGGGCACTCTCTCTTGCACAATTGTATGGAAGTGAAAAGGACGCTGCCGTGATTGATAAGTGGCTTGCAGTGCTCCATGATTAGTCAGTAGCACCTAATGGCATGCAGTCTCCTTCTTTACCTTATAGTCTTTCTCATAAAAGAGTATGAAATTCCAAACCACGCAGTATTTATTATGTCAACCTGGTCTCTTAAAATCAGTTTTCAAGTGCTTTGAATATTAATGTGAAACCTACAATGTTTTGGCGACAAATGTTTGGACAAATGGTCTAGGGTTGTGATACCATGATAAACGTAGTTCCTGACACCCACGATACAGTAGACGTCAGAACTATGTATGGGACTGTTGGGGTGTTTATTTATTAGCTATTTTACCGCAAAAAGCTTGTCACCACTATTATGGAATTCACTTTAGACAAATGGGAAATAATTTATTTTAGTTCAATATTGAATTAAACAACATGCTGGTTATATAGCACGTCAGAAAATAGATGAGAAATAGTGCCACCAGTTTGGGAAACCGCTTTCTTATCGTATGGTTCTTCTTATACTATTCATTAAATTGTAAATAAAAAAATTGCAAATTGCACGAATTCTTGTAGATATTGCTTCGAAGTTTTCGAAAACACCGCCACCCTCACCTGTAGACTTAAATCTGAAGGACAAAGCTAAGGCGGAGGAAAGCTTTGGCGATAAGCACACCGGGCTACAACTAAGAGGTAACGAATGTACTTGTGAAAAACCCAATAATACAAAATCAATAAAAATTGCAGTGTTTATCTTGTGATAGATTTTTATGAGCAAGCTCATTAGGCTTAAAGATTTCGAATTCTTTAAGCTTACTATTCCATTCACATTATCACCGAAGCACAGTTTGCTAGAGACACAACCATAAGCATAGTATAAACGCTAGATGTAGTAAAACACCCTTTCATTTAGGTTCCGACTCATCATTCCTGGATGCCAACCGTCAATCTCCCAGAGCTTCATCAGCTGGAGATAGCCTCATCAGCGAAACTGAAGCACATCAAAGTGGTCAGTATAAGCCAATTAAAGACACTTAACTCAGATTTTGAGGGTTAACCTCAAAATCTATGATGAATTAGATGATAAAAATAAGGCTTTTCTAATTGATGAAGATTCGGAATGAATCAAAACAGTCGGTGTCCTTGCTGATAATATACGGTACGTGGAAATTCCCATTTTCACAATATGGATGTTAATTTTCATTTCGACTGTCAAGAATTATCAATGTAGGGGTCTACCCTTGATACAATCTCAATTCAATTCTAATTCAATTAAGTTTTATTATTTTTATTCTTTACAGCCAAACATTTTTATCGCAAACTTTAATCCAATCTCGAAACGTCAAAATCGTGTCAAAAATACCTGCCAATAAATAGCATGGTTGATTTAATTTATTTCAATAAAATGCCACAAAATACTGCGCTAGTATTGCATTCCAGAGTAGGTACCGAATTTCACAAATTCGATCCTAATCTAAGTGTCCAATTTAGCCTACTAGCATCGCTTGTTTTAAGTAACTGACAACAGTAGATTTTTCTATCACACCTACCGCAAAACAAAAACAAAGCTAAATAGCGTATTTACCACTTGTCCAAGTATCTGCTAAATAGCAGATACTTGGACAAGTGGTAAATACGTTGGTGAAAGAAACCCCTATAAATCATGATAAAGCTAAGATAAAAATAAAGATGGTAAAAGTAATAGCAAGCTTGCAGAGTAGTGGCAAAGTAGAGTCATAGCGAAACTTTACTCTTATTTTGGTAGAAACCATCCGTTTGCCACGCTATCATAATGCCAATCGCATGTACTAGTATCATGATGGGATTCATTAAGGGTTTTAATCTTTGTGAGAACCATGGTAGTTGCAGTGGCACTTCAATGATAGGATAGTCTATAAGAGCACTAACACTTACGTAACAAATTAACGTCTGCCGAGTTTAAAGAATCTTGAGAGTTCTGATTTTGTAAAGCATTGATAGTGCTTCGCAACTTTTGCCAGTATTTTGTAAGCACATTGAATTTTACTTTCTTTCTTGCGGAGCCCTTACATTGCTATAGGTAAGTGGACCGACAAGCGGATATCATCCTATTTGTTTATCTCTAAGTCGCTTCATTAATTCTTCAAGATCAAATTGTTTTTCTTGATTTTACATTCGCAATTTTCACCTATCACATACGTTGAGTAACGTTTCGCTTTGATTCTAACTCTTTATTTATTTATTCATATCATCCTAAAACAAACCTGTAAAGGTTCTTACTATTTGTTCAGTTTAATCGACGTTTGTAAATTACAACGCTTCAGGCGCTTCCACAGCCTAAAGCTAACATTCATGCTACTATATCTAACCATAACAAAACTATTGTACGCGCATGTACATGTACGTACAGGCATATTAAATATCACGCAATATGCAATGCTACATGCAATGTAAAAATCAATCTCAAATAAATCTTTAAAAATTGGAGCAGTTAACGAAGGTCTTTTAAACCAACAATGTCTCTTTGCAGACGTATTGGTGGAGGCGTCCAAAACACTGACCGCAGCAGCCAGGCCAAAATCTCCCGTTAAACATTTAGCAGACAATTTAACATTTGTAAATGTCGATCAACCTACCATAACCACCGGTGCCCAAGAACTTGTTGATCGTACTATAGAAAAAAGCATTGACGTTATTGGCCAAATTAAGAAAGAACAACAAGAAATCAAAATGGAAGACTGGCAAAAGTCTACCTCTTCAGAAACATTCTTCACTGAGTCTAAAATCGAAACCTCTACTTCCTCGGTCCATAAGACGTATGAAGGTGGTAAACTACAATTCCAATCATTAGATCCACAAGCACATATGACTGATATGATTGCTAAATTTGGAACCTCAGATGAGTTTGACACATCAATATTAACCCACAAAGAAACAGAAACACGAAAAATATCCGGTCAAGAATTCTTCACTGAAACCAAACAAGTATCGTCATCAGACGATGATTCACTAGTCATCAAAACTAAAACTACTCACGAGCTGCGAGGGCAAGAACATGAAACTAAAGAAAAAACGACGATGCGAAAAGAGGGTGACCAAACCGAAACTTCCCAAAAGAAACTAGAAAAAGCTCATGAAGCTTCGGCGAAGAGGTTCGATATTGAAACCAAAACTGTTTTTAAGAGTACGGATGATACTGACCTTATAAAAGTTGAAAGAGAATTTTCTGAACAAGGCTTATACACTGGTCGCCAGACAAAGTCTGAAGAGAAAATGACTGCTGTAAAAGACGAAACCACCAAAAAAAAACACGAAGTTAAAATTTCTGAAAGGGATATGTCACATGAACAATGGGGTAAAGAATATTTTACCGAACCTGAAGAGCTAGAAGATATTGTTGAAGACGATGACTCTAAGTCAAGAATAGCTTTTGTGGAATCAACGCTAAAAATTGTTGAAAAAGATGAAGTTGTTTCTAGTATTGAACTTTCTGAGAAAGGAAAAATAGTGAGCTCGACAGTCGAGCATCACAAAGAAGAATCCGTCATTGAAAGTAAAGAGCACGACGATCTTAGTTCTGATGCATCTCATGCCCCAAGTTTTAAAAGTGAAGCTACTGGAAGGCGTGATTCTTCAGAAGGAAGTCCTAGAAGCAAGTCAAAATCTTTCAAAAAGGATAATGAGGTTTACGAAGTGGATTTCATCAAAGAAATTAAAGTGTCAACGTCTCCTGTAAAGAGCACATTTAGTCGCACTGGAAGCCAAGATACGCATTCTGAATCTGAAGCTGCTCCAGATTTACCTCATGATGACAGAACTGGTGATACACCGAAAAAAGAAAAGCACCAAAGATCACCAATAAAACTCCCAATACAACAAATCCAGGACCAAGTGTGGGAAGTGTCACTGCAAAAAGCCGATTCTTTTGAAGTTGCTGAAGAAATTCCACCAAGGCAAAAAGTTACCACTACAATTGAAACATCATCAAGAAGCATTGATGGTGAAGCTACCTTTGAAATCAGAACTGTCGTTGAAACCAGAACTGAAGTAACTAAGACTTCCAAAACTGACATGTCACCACTTACTTTTGAACTATCTGATGATGTGAGTACCGCATCAAAAGATTTTATGATCAAATCTGGTGAAAGCTTGGACACAGAATTCATGATCAAATCCATAGAATCACATGAAGGTGAAATGCTACAGAAATCTATGGATTCTACAGTCAGCGCTGAGACTTTACAACCTTCCGAATTTTCAACTGAAGCTGATTCAGCTTTTTTAACTGGAACTGGAACCGACCACAAAAGAGAAGAAATTAAACTCATTAAAGAAAAAAGCCTTGAAGACATCTGCAGCAGCGGTTATGATACCGATCTTTCTTCTGCCGAGTTTCATGGAACGAAACTTGAGTCAGAAAGGGTAGATTATGATTCATTGATAGGCCAGCCACTAGCTGACTTGTCAGTTTTGGAAAAAACTATTGATGAAGTTAAACAATCACTAGAAGCCGCACAAGGAGAAATCATTGGTGATAAAAATGATGGAAGCAGCAAATACAAGCAATCTCCATCTGAGTTCCAATTCAAACTACTAATAAGTCCAGAAAAACCTGAAATTATTCCAAAAAAGATTCCATGTCCCGTTGATGAGCAAAGAGTGACTGAAACTGAAAAAGATGACAATACCTTGGATAGTCAAAAATCAGATTCACAAAAGATAAGCTCACAAGAAGAAACCACTACTTCTGATGATGAAAAAGATACTGTCCATATTAAAGAATCTACCCCACCGTTGGATACTGATACATCTGTCAAATCTGATAGTGGACCCCACTCAATATTAGAAACAGAAAGCGACGTAATTCTTTCCGATCGTGAAGGATCGTCCAAAGGTAGTCCGGAAATCAAACTTAGGGTGAATAAACACATTCAATCGAAATTAAATATTGGCGATAGACGATCTGCTTCCGAAGTAGAAGGTTGGTCTAGTTCTGGCTCGAGCCACTATCAGAGCTTTGAACATTCAGAGAGTAGACCTCTATCATCTGATATTGAAGTTATGATGACAGCTCAAAGTGGAACTGACTTTGAGACTGCAATGACTAGCCATGACGTTTCATCACAATCACTGAGAACGTCTAAAGATTACTATACTGCAGCTAGCTCACTAGCTTCAAGAGACAGTATGAGAAGTCTAGACTCAGATGCTTCAAGCCATGTAGCAAGTATTGATATATCGGATGCGTCAGAAACACTCGTCCCTTCAGCCGATGAATTAAAAGAGGAATTAATGGAAAGTAGCACTTACGTGGAACAGTTTCTTCATGAAACAGAAAAAGGAAAAGCCGTAAAAGTTAAAGATTTGAGCTATGAAGAGGTCTCTGGAGACGAAGAAGATAATAAGACTGATTTAGTTGAACATGTAGGAAAGATGAAGAGGTCTCATGAAATGAGATTTCATAAAGACTTAATGGTGGATCGTTTCACTGCGGATGAAACTTCGACAAGTATTGACGTTGAAGAAGATTCTACAAAAGACAAGGATGGATCTGATACTACTATTTCCAGTCAATTGAAAACTGATGAAATTATTTCTTCATCAATATCTAAACTTGACATGCCGTCCTCTCAAACACTTTCTGAGTTAGATGAAATCAAAGAACAAGTTATTTCAAAGGACTCAGAAGTTAAATTAGAAGCTTTGCCTTTCACTATTACAAAAGTTGAAAAGCCACAACGAGAGTTTGTTGATGTCGAAAGTGAAATTATTCCAGTTGGTTCATCTGAATACGAAGATATTGTAAAACAAAAAAGAAGTATTACTCCTGAAATAAAGAAAAAATCTTCTGAGGAAACTTCTATTCAGAAAATTACAGTACAGACGATAGAACTTACTCCTGGAGAATCCAAAGAGAAAGATAGGGAAGAAATAGTAGAAGAATGTCAGAAAAAAATAGTAAAAGAGGTAGCTGTGGTACCGTTTCCTACAACTGAAATTCCAGTGAGCCAGAGAGAGTTTGTCGACCTGGAAAGCGAGATTATTCCAAAAGGATCTGCACAATATGAAGAAATACTCAAGTCAAAAAGTGATACATCAGTACCTAAAACCAAACTAGAGAAATCTGGAGCAAAAACTCCTGATTCTCAATTAGACAGTAAACAAAGCTCAACTTCAAGTTTAAGAACTCACGAGCACTTATCTACTCCGCAGACACCCTTATCTGCACCAAGTCAGAGTTCAATTTCCACTGACAATGGTCGAGAATATGTTTTAGATGACATGTATGATATCTCCGAAACTCCTGAATTACGATCAGAACAAGTAACTGAGATTAGTAGATCTGAACTCGTAGTAACTACTGAAGAACACTCATTACAGATGTATGAAAAAGAACAAGAATCCCCAACGAGCGATGAATTCGAAATGGTTGATAAACCTAGCGATATGGATGACTTTGTAGTCATTGAAGAAGTAGCGAAAGAAGCTCATGAAAGTGATACCGAAGGAAAAAGTTTGCAAATAAAAGCAATGAAATATGAAAAGAGACACGACACGGAAGTTGAAGACTATTTATCTAAAACTACAAAAAAACAAGAAAGTACAACAAGCAGCACAGCTTCTGGCTCACTCTCGGATGAAGAATTACTTGCGTATGAACTTGAACAGAAGAAATTACAAGCTCAAGAACTTGCAGAGATTGAAGCTGGTAAGCGCTGGATTCAGATGCAGTTTGAAGGTGACCCACGGTATGACTACGAGAGACTTCCATTGGAAGACATCAAGGAAGAGGAAATGACTGACTTTGATGCGAGTAGGATCGGAAGTTTGAGTTCACAAAAAGAATCAATAGGTAGTTTCGGAAGCTTCAGGAATTCTTACGGTAGTTTGTCAGAATCTGAAATGGCATCTCGTATAAGGTTTAGAGTCAAGGGTGACAATGACGATATTTCAATTAGTTCATTGCAAGAATTTGAAAATCTTGAGAAAGCGTTAATGGAGCAATACCAACAACACTCTTCATCATCTCAAGATTCCTTGAATGGTTCTCTTCCCAAAAGATACATTCTAAGCAGAAGTCAAGGAGACGATATTTCAATATCAAGCCTGAAAGAATTTGAAGGTCTCGAATCGGCATGCCTCGAAGCCTTGAAGGCAGAAATACTTGCGAAGCAGAAAGAAGCTTTACTATTAGCAGATCCTAAAGAAGTAAGCAGTTGTTTCTTAGAGCGCGAGAAACGTTCATACAGTGGCAGCTCTGAAAGTAGTCCCCCGCAAAAAGGAGGAAGTCCGGGACAAAAAAGTGGAAGTCCCTCGCAGAAAAGTAGTAGCAGTCCATCTCAGAAAGTAGGAAGCTGCGGCAGCCCATCACAGAAAATGCTCACAGACTCAGCCACAATAAGAAAACTAATCGATCAGCAAATGGCTATTGAGCAAAATTTGCGAGAGCAATTGGTACCGAAAGTAGTAACTGTGAAGAAGTTTGATGAAAGAGGAGCATTCTTTGTTCCTGTACCGGAGGAGAGTAAACAAACTGAAGATAAGACTTGTGAGGTGTCAGAAGATTGCAATAAGGCGTCTTCATTTATATGCGCTGCGCCACCTAGCGATGGCTCAGCCGAGTCCATCCCTGGTGATTGCGAAGAAATGATGAAACTACTTGACCAAGAAGAGAAATCAAAGAAATCCGAAGCGGTGACGAAAGCATCTACCGATGTTGGAACGATCGAAATAGTTCGAACAACAACAGTTATTCAGCAAAGATTCGTAGATGGAAGAAAGGTTTCAGATACTTTAACCAGCTCCGATGGAGATGGGGCTGTCGACATTCCAGCAAGGCCCAGACTTGACGAAAGTGCTATGTCTTACGGTTCAGAAATGTCATCATCGATGACGTCTCAGCCATCTGAGTTGGACAGTTTGATGACTGTTATGGAACGTCAGGATGGGGAGGGTGTGACTTTCACAAAGCAGACTATAGTAATGTCTGATAGGCCTGAGGACCTGCAGTTCTCTCGGGAGAGTAGTATGGTGCGTGAGTTATCGCCCTCCTCAGGGAGGTCGATTGCTCACAGCGTCATTTCGTTTTCCGGAAAACATTTTACAGATCCGGCAAGTGGTTCATGGAGTGGACAGGATGAAGAGCTTAGCTCCTCTGGAAGTTTCAGCAGGTAAGCATGACTTTGGACATGAGTTTATTTCCCTGGCAATCAACGCAGTATTTAACTGTATGTCCTAGAGCCTTATGTAAGGCATGTTTCTTTTGTTGTAAGCAGGTAGATATATACGTACTAAGAAAGTGTTTTTCCGAAATTATATCTCTCTCAAATTGCAGCGGGAAGATGAAAGTGTATTGAAGTTAGTATGACTCAGCAACTTATGGTGGAGTCTTAAAGTGGATGGATGGACGGAATACAGGAATATGTGATCATGTTGTAATGTGTTGAAATAATATTAATTGTGTCTAAATAATTGATATCTGGTGATATTAGTCATAAGGTTAAATTAAGATCTGATTATGTCCGTACTCCAGTCATTGGTTTGCTATAAATTCCTTCATCCTTTTCTTCTATATCAGGGCCCGTGCTGATCTGATGCTGGGTAGCACTGACAGCCTGGAAGCCACCAGCTCCAACGCCACCCGGGCTACCTATAACTACGAGGTCGATACGCCGATGACCGGCAGTCTTACTTCTGGAGGTGAGCGTTTTGCTGAATAATAATATTTTATATATCTATTTATTTATTAGGAACAGAATTTACATGAATAATTGCTTATAGTTTCTATTTTAGGATCTAGTTTACATGTAATTCCAATTACAGATATACTATTATCTATATTTATGGCTATTGTTGTAATACTAAGTTCACTACAAAATGAGAGATCTCTACCGAAACCCTACTCCATAGTTCAAAAACCTCCCTACCGATTAAGCTCATATACTTACTCCAAAATTCTGTTAGTAAAATTAATCTACCTAACTACCAAGTTTTATCAAGATTTAATAAACAGTTTGGCAGCCATCCTCGGACAAACGAACATGCATACAGATGTCAGATTGCCCAAAAAGACTCAAAGATCTTAGTTCAGTTTGCTTACTCGATTATCAATTTTGCAATTTTCGAAGTCCAAAGCATTTCAGCAATGCAAACGGTCATTCATCTCATATTCAAGTGTCTGTATTTCAATTATATTATTATTAACCTGCTTTTAGTTATTAGTAGTTACATTACTAATAAGTAATCTCTTTGTAAATTATTTAAGTTTTCGATAGCGGTAATGATACTATCAGAACTACAAACGGTAAATTGTTTAAGTAAATCAAACATTTGCTTACCATTTCATTATTTTGGCTTTGTAAATATATGTATCTTATAATGCCTTAAACTATTTATAATCTAATAGGTATAACTAATACTTTATTATAACTATTATAACTACTTTTTGCATGAATTTTAAAACCCATGCCTCATTCCCGCTTAACATAACCGACTTTGCTACCCCACCGCTTACTAATCAGAAGTTAACAGCGAGACCGCCTGCAGGGTCGAACACCATGGTATCCTCGCTGGATACCCTGGAACCTCTGACGGCAGTTCAGATTGAAAGTTTGGAGCACCAGAGCACGAGTGAGCAGCATTCTCATGATTATGAGGTGCAGGAACCCGATTCGGATACGGAGAGATTGGTGAGTGGGATAGATAGATAGATAAACTCTTTATTTCATACTAAAGTTAAATACAAAAACAGGAATACATAAACAGACAAGATGACAATGGGTGGTATTTTCGTTAAAAGCGAAGGCTAAAGGCTTTTCTAGACAAACTTTGGATGGATAGGATAAAATGGAATCAAAAGACGGCCGATATTCTAGTTTTTAGTGGAAAATTGAACTCTGTATTATAATTGTCGACCCTTTATATTGTCAATTTTTATGAATCTGATACCAAATTACAGGAGCTTGATGGAAGAGTGCCTCGTGCCAAAGAACGCACGATAATGTTTGACAGCACAGATACACTAAGTGCGGTCAGCGGCGATGGATCGGTTAGAGAAGCAACAGTAGAGGCACCCGCTGCTACTTTCTATATTGGAGATACACCTATTACCAGAGGTAAGATCTATAAATCTTTTGATGAAAGATTACCAGAATATTCTGGTTCAGTTCATATAAACTGATGACGACTTAGATAATGATTCGATAAAAGACAGTGCCTTTGTTTATAACATTTTTTTATTAGTTTTGGTTGCCGATTATGAGAGTTCAAGTGTTTGTTAATACAAACACATTCTTTGTATCAATACGTATGACAAAACCTGACCAGATATCTAAATCATAAAAGATTGTCAATTATAAAAAAACATTGGTAGCCAGTTAATATTCATATTACGGGCAGTGGTCGTGACCTTCTTTCTTCACTTATAGGGGACAAGACCGAAGATGAAGAAGACCAGCCGAAGCTGTCCGGTAGTTGTCCGGCGTCGCTTCCTCCAGCTACGCAGCCGTCTCCTCCGATTCCAGCTCAAAGAAGGTACAAGAGTTTAATATTAAACTATTTACCTTGAACTGACAATGATAACAATCACTATACTTTTTTACGGTTTTTTTACTTTAAAACGTGTTGCTCAGTAATACTAGCATAACTTATTTAAGTTAAATAACTCTTTGTCTATTTTATATTTTTATTGCTCTACCTTTATGTTTGCTTATAAATTAATTCATATTTAATTACTTAACTTATTTTACTTCATAGTTTTTTAAATCAAATTGACAGATTTTTTTGTCTCAATCATTATTTTCTTTGCAATAGGTATATGTTTTGTTCCTGGCTTCTCATTTCATTGTATTGTATTTCTTTCCATTTAGTTTCATATGGTAGACTCTCCAAAAAATATAAAAGTGTGCCTACTAAAACACAAAACGTTGTTGCAGCTGCTATTGTTTAAGTCACTCTCAAGATAAACTCGACAAATAGGTACAAGACTTCCTAATTATAATGCTTTTTACTTTCTTTTGCATAATCGTTTCATGTCATCATCATTATAATAATTCTGTGTAATCGCAATCAATATTATTCCCATTAGTTTATATCAAGCTTCTTTTATTTTCATTTGCATGTTTTTGTGATTTTGTTTTGAAGTTGTGTGAACAATTGCTTAACTATACCCTGTTATTAAAATAGCATAGGTAGTTATATTCTAATAATATATCTATATAGTTATTTCTTTCTAATTACAAAAGTTTTTAAAATGTTGGCACCATAGTTTCCCCTAAAGCAACATCTGGTTTAGTGGAAAACTGGCTCATATTTGGTTCTCTTTCACAGATCTCTCACCATGCTAGCAAAGTCCCAAACTTCTAGCCTAGAAGACACCAGCAAGAAATGATTGGACATTTCAAATCCCTCTTACTTTCAATAAGTTTTTAAATCCTTAGAAATTTTAGATATCTTGCAGCATGAGGCTTAGCCAAACTGCACTTACCATCTTTATTCTTTATGCCATGGTGATGCTCCTATAATACTCACTTAGGTACTTATCATGTAGATACCTATATAGGCCATGTGATAGTAACTTTACTATCGAACTGTACTTATTGTACTCGCATATAAATTAAGTCTTAAATTGAATAGTTGGTGCGTTCGGTGCAATGTTCACTGAGTCGTTTCATGCCAAGTTTCCTGACATTAGCTGTCCAAATTCAGCAGTGTGAGTTAGCTAGAACATGCGTTTCAGTGGCTATAGTACTTTAGATGTTATCTTATTACTACTCAATCTACATTGGAGTATCTTCTATGGTCATCATTTGTACAAACATTTAATCGTTTTTGGATAGTATTTTGGTACTGAATTTTGTACTAAACTGTCGTTAGACACTGGTCCATGTTTCGTTCTAGTTAGCTTAGCTTAGTTTAATGCTTACTCAGAAGTTACACTGTAGATCTATTAATTGTTTATAAGTATTATGCTAAAATTTATTTAAAAGATTGGATTTTGATATCAGATTAAAGATGCATGATTTTGCAAGATATGAACGAAATATTATACATCAGACTGTTTGGATTCTTGCACAATGTCTTACATAAATAAGTAGATAGAATAAACGTATTTTAATAAGTTAGAAGTGGTTCTTTGTCCAGCTGAATAATATTTGTAATTATTTTACATTTATTTCAAGGGTAAGGGTAGTATTTATTAAGTTACAAGTTACTTATAGTCATAACTAACTATAGTATTTATTCATCTTGAACGAATGACTCATTTAAGTAAAATATTATTTTTGATTCCTCTAATTTCTGTACCTTATTTTTATAATATTCTATAATTATGATGATAATATTCAGTTGGCCAATTACATTTCACATGAAATCCACAAAATCTGGACAAGCTTGCTCACTTCAAATCGTTTAGGATAAGTGTACTTTAAACTTACCGTTAAGGTTTGTTATCGATATGGCTTTGTTTAAAAAGAGACGGATAAAGGTTTTCCATTGTCAAACTGGAAAACTTAATGATAAAATTGAGAGTGTTAATGATGAAAATTGACATAATTATTGATACGATTGGGAAAGTTGATGATGTAACAATACGGGATGAGACTGATATCGATAAAGATGGTACATGCTTAGCTAGAAATCTGCAAATAGCTGATGAAGCAATGTATATCATATCAGCTCCAAAGCCCTAGTCAAACTAAGATTAACGCTTGTATTTATAATATTATAGATAATTTCCAAAAGTCTGTGTGCTTTATCGATGTTAAGATTATAAAGCTAGTGTCAAATGTTGCTTAGCCCTTGTATTAAGTTTCAAAAATAAGTTGCTATTCGATTGTTTCACGTTGTATTTGTAATGCTGAATATTCTATCGATTAACTAAAACATTATTGAATATTGAATAAAACGCTGTCTCATATTGATTTGTATTTTATCTTTTATACATCCAACCACTGTGAGCGCATAAAGCAGGTCACCGAGGAACAATGCCTGTTAAAACACGAATTTGTGAGACCCAGCCAATCAACTCACATACACAGGATTGTGAGTTGATTGGTTGGCAGCCTCTACTATGTATTTATATAGTGCTGCCGGGCTGCGCGATGCTGCCTAACGCGAGGCCGCGCGTGCCCGCCGCTATACCACGCTGGACAGAGGCAGAGAGAGGTAACATCATAAAGACATGTTGTAAATAAAACTTTATGAAAACATCTATAAACATTTTATTATAAAAAGTAGTAAATCTTACAAAAAAAATGAATTTCATTTACAAATTGTTGAAATGATTTTTGGCTCAAAGGCTCTAAAAAATTGGCACTATAGCACAATTTATTGTAAAGAAAACATATGAAAAAGTTTCAAATAAGAAATCGGTTGCCCAAAAACAAAACTCACCTAATGAAAATTTACATTTGCGATTTCTCATTCAAATTATTTTCATTTTCGAAACTTACATCTAAACAAATGCTTACACTTACTATGGCATTTTAACGAGTAATTTTTGATGAATAATATTATTAACAAGAAAATAATAACAAACAATTTGAATAAATAGGTCTACTTGGTGGTAAATAACGTATTTTGAATTGATAAAAGCTGTGATTAGCAAGAGTAATGAGATAGAAAAATGTAGACTTTTTAATTTTCAATATTTCTCATGATCTTCACAAGGAGTCAAACTCCGAAACGTCGCTCGTCTGAAATAAGAACGCTTGCGTTATTGAAAAGATAAATGATAAGAGTGAAAAATGGCGACGAAAAATGAATATGAAATATATTAAAAGAAATGATAATAAAAAATCTGTTATGAAAAACATGCAAAAATAAATAAACTACGTTTTGGCATCATGTGTGGCAAAATGTGAAGCATCATTAAGATGAATATTCAAAACGATGGAACTTAATTTAAGCTGATAAATAAAAAGAAAGACATTGCTATACTGGAGATAAATAGAAGATTGATATGCATGATAATGTATCGTTGGAATAGGAGATAGATAATGAGGTGATAGAAAGAGTGCAAAGATACGCACAAGGTCCGGTTTGTAAAGGTGCACGTGGGGTAGGAGAAAGGTAGAGCCAAGGTCGCGCTCCGCCATTGTATTTGCCTCCTGGATACATAGCAAGGTATAAAATACATGATAATTGCATTTAATAAAACAACGGCGAAATATATAATGGTAAAGCATAATAATACAGTAGGATACACAGTTGCCGCCACGAGGGATAAACACGTAATTCGCGCATGTAACTTTCACTATCAAAATTATTTGACTAGAAATTTGGATGACGCGCGCGTAGGCAATCATCGGCGACGTGACGCGACGGACCAATCATACATCGCTATGATACGCGTCGAATCCCGTGCCCCGCTTATCCCGCCAAACACACCTATAAATCTACTTCTACTCATTTTCATTTCATACTCACAACTCGTGGCGGCAATTACACCCTATTTTTATTTTAGCCTGTATTGTCCTGAAGGGCAAAGGCCTCCCCCCCCTCCTTCCAATCTTCTCTCTTGCCTGCTAGTTGGGCCCAGGCCCAGTCCAATTACAACCACCTATGAATTATTTTTAGCAGGCACGGAATATAAACCCATATTTTTTCTATAATTTTTAATAGATACATCCAAATTGGTACATATTTTATCGGATCAAATTTCAAATTTCATCTAAATCGTTCCAGCTATTACGGATATTATTAGCAACAAACATGCAAACTTTGTCATTTCTACTCATAATATTAGTACAAGTAGGATAGAATTCGGAACCACAAGCACCAGACAGATACAGTCATAAAGAAGTTCTATCATCCACCTTCCATCTCCATCGTCAGATCAGCTCGCTATCACTATAATATAGCATTAATATCTGAACATTAAAGATAAGTGAAATTTCATATGAATTAAAATTGCGTCAAAATCGTTGGTGACACAAACAAACGTACAAATGAAGACTATCAGAAAAATATTAAAGTGAAAACTAAGCTTATCCATAAACGTTAAAATTGGACTCAGCTGAATACATAGTACAGGATACATTCTGGCACTTTGCATTCAGCTTCCAGCGTCAGTCGATTCATGGTGGAAAAAGTGTTGAGAATTTTATATTCTTAAAAAAAATTTTTACCTGGTGTGTAAGTCGCGTGGATGAAGCGGCTCTCCCCGTGCTAGCAGGAAGGGTTCCACCTACTGACCGAGCTTCTGACAGGGTTCTAGAAACAGAAAAACATATGAACACTTTTGCAAAAAAAAACATTAAACTAATTAAGGTACATGTTATTCGTTTTAAATAGAAAATATGACTAATTTCCACTGCTGTTCGACAATTTATTGACGTTTCGTAGCAAATTAAGAAACTCCTCATCACGAGCTCCACCCGCGACCGTGTTCAACGGTAGACTGACGAATAATACGTGCGTATCGGTCCTCTCGAAACGTCAGGAAATTGACGACGAAAAGTAATGGAAGCCGGATCTCTTTTATTATGATCTCCAACCACTTTAGTTTGAAAGTGTTGATGGATGGTACATATTTAATAGCAATGCAATTTATAAACCGAACCGTTCTTTGGATACGTTCGTCCATGACATAACAAACACAATATACCTACTTATTAGCATATAATTAATTTTAAGAAAACAAAGAATCCTTGTTGTATTAAATAAATAAATAAACACTTAAATTGGCACAGGCATAACTATGACGGAAAAGTTACTTACAATTCACCTATTCGCCTCTCACCGTCAGTCCATTCTGAGAGATCTTCTTGACTGAAAGAATAAAATAAAATAAATTTGTAGGTTCCGGTCTCCCGTTGAAAATAATTGTTTCCGTCTGAGGGAAATTCCACAGACGGGAACAATTTTCCGTCTGTGGAATTTCATTCATTCAGTGCCATGATAACTGTGGAAGATCGGGTGGGCTATATTGATAGCCCACCCGATCTTCCACAGTTTATTCCAGAATAAACTCTGTATAAATATAGTAGTTTTAATCTGTTACTGGTGAAATTTTATTTCAGCTTTTGGCAGAAAATAGACTGATGACGTCTTTAAATGTTCTGGCATGTCGATTGATGAAGATGGGTCTAGACTGTTTATCATGGCACTCTTCGGGGGGGCCTAATTAATATCCAGTAGTGACATTAATTAGGCCAATTAGTAAAAAAAAACATAAACGGGTGCGTTACTTTACCTGTAAGACTTCCGTAAAGAGTCGAATCGCTCCATATCTTCGAGATCAGCTTTGTTGACTGATGAAAGGTCGTCTCGGTCCCCCTTCATGGCTGCTTCATCAGGCCTGATTGTGGTAGATACCTTGTATCCAGCCGACACTAGTGCACCTGCAATCGATATTATTGGAATAATGTGATAAACAGATTATTCACATTGTTTTAATATATTCCTATCCCTGACGTTGCAGCTTTTGTGATCCCAGGTATACTAGATGACAGGGTTTTTCTGAGCACTGGTGGTTTTTTTTGTCCATTACTATTTATCGTCAAAATGGTTTATCCGATAGAAATGCGGTTTTTATGACTCCAAGAATGGTTCGAATATAGATTGTACTGCCACAAGTCACTAGGGGGTATTAAATATACGATAGGCATCACCTGTTACTCAAATTTTCCAAAAACTTGTATTGAGATGACTGTGGGTAAATGCACTATGACCTGTTGAGCATACTTAATTAGTATATTCACCTTGTTTACAATGTCTTTCTTTATTCGCGCTGTATGATGACTCCAAACTATGTTTCCTCCTCATCTATAATAAAAATAATATAGTTAATGACGGAAAATTCCATAATCTTCACGTCACAGATGTGGAAGAGGTGAGACTTGGTCGATAACATTAGTTAAAGACCAATGGCATAGCGACGGCTATGACATAGCGAAAATGTTGGAACTATTCCATGACAGAATTATTACCTCTTGATTTTCGCTGGAAAATCCCGACTCCATCAAGATAGCTTCACCTCCGATATGTCCGAGGATCCGATGTTGAAAATGTTGGAATTATCCTTACGTGTGATAGTTTGAGAGCTTGCTTACCTTTAGTTCCCGCTGACAATCCTCGGCTACAGATGACCTCGATGATGATATGTTCTGCAGATATTTGTTCCGGGTCTGGGCATTGTGGTACCATGATACTCGTAGTTACTGATGCCCACAATACAGGGAATCTTAGTTTCAGGGGGTCAGGACTATGAATGTGACCGTTGGGTGTTTATCTTTTATTATCATTTGCAAGACAGCTGAATGTTAGAATTAATATGTCTTACTTCCTCGTTCCCGCTGGAAACTCCTGACTCCAAGTAGCTGATGAGCTTTGCCTCAGATATCTCGGTGCTTCGTTTCCTGGACAGCTGCTCCCGGTCCTGGGGATGGAAGCGCGCGCGGGGGATCATAACAGCGGGTGCGGGGGGCGGTGGGGGATCGTGAGAAGGTGGGTCTGAGATCACGCACTTTTTGCTCGAAGCTGACACCCTCTGGAATTAAAATATCCTAGTTCTAGTTTATCACGTCACTGGTTCTCTGGCCTGGTCTTGTTCTTTCTTGGGCGTTACACGGTGTAAACATATTTTGATAAAAAACTAAGTGGCGAAAGGACCTTGCAGAACAACTTCGTGCAAATTCTTGGTTATAAAACTGATTACGGTCCTTGGATCAGAAAATCGAGACTCAGTAAACAAAAATCAAATAAAAACTAGAATTAATTTCGCAATAAATCAAGAATTAATTTCGCATGTTACCTTAGAAGGCATGTAAGGCAGAGAAGCGTTCTGAACACTAGACGTGTCTCCCGAATCCCCTCGCTCGTTGATGAGAGCGCGTCGGTCTTGTCTTTGCTTAGGCATCGCACCCTGGAAACAAAGATAGATTCTTAGGAGTATCCTGCAGCTGGAATACCAGCACTATCTCTGCTGACAATACTAGCAGTTTGCTCGCAATAACTACCAAGGAAATCACTTATTCGGAGAGGTTTTTTTTATCTGTGGCAAGTGTCATTTTATAGTTCTTCAAAGACACAGAGCAGTGGTTAGTTCTTTGATGCAGAGCTGTGCGGAAAGGTTGAACGAATGATGGTCAAACATCTGGATTTATGTGGCATGAAGGAAGCAATAAAATTGGGTCACTCACCTGATGCAAGCTAGGCATGCCCTGGATACAGGTCACGATGGATCTCTTCGGTGGACGAGGACGTTTCTTAGAGCAGGCAATCACAGCACACACCGCCAACACCACGGAGAGGAGAGCTCCCAACACCACCAGGGATATAAGGACCACTGAAAAGAAGAATAGTAAAATAATACTGGTTAGGGTCAGTAGAATATCAGCGCTAAGTAAGTAGAACTCAACATTATTATGCTGAGTTTGCTGAGCTGACATCTTAATGGCGCGACATAGATGGATAAGCAAGGTCTGTGGAACATTTCTGTTTTAGTTTTATTTTCAAGTAGCTTTTAATAATATCCAATTTCCGAAGTTTTTGTCGGCGAAGCCGTGAGCAGAAGCTATTATAAGTATAATGCCAAAAAACTAAAATAAATCATCATTACGTCGGAAAAATAATATTGGCCACTATTTGTTCAAACCACTATTTATCAATCCTAAACGTTATAGAAATTAAACTCACCTTTCAAATTGACTTGGCATGTAGACCCAGCATACCACTGGAAGCATTCACAAAGCACGCGCTGATCATCCCTAGAGTAGCAGGATCCGTGATAGTTACATTTTTCGCATCCGACCGGTTCCGCTGAAAATCAAAGATTAAGTAACATCAAATATATCAAATAAAACATCTCAATAAATTTTCACCAGGCTGTTACCGGATCACGTGACTGAATGGTTACAGCAACGGCGTATCAAGTAGGTCACAGGTTTGATTCCCGCCGAGGTTTATATTTTTAAGATGCTTTGGAATCTATGAGGACTGGCATTTATGCAAAATAGCTAGTGTGTCTTCCATTGCAAAACGGCAGACCTTTCGTCGAGCTGATCCATCTGGTCCAGGGTCCTAGAGTTGGTATATTAAGTTTAAGTGATTATGAATAAGGGGGCTACCTCCTTATTCATAATCACTCCGTATCTTTAGCAGCGTTATAAAGTTGTATGTAAAGTTATCGACCGTTAAAGTTAGTGATTGATTATGAATAAAAGATTTACCATCATCATGATCTAAATCTTTCGCTGTATGTTTCGATATACCGCCATATGTTGGTAGCGTGTAGTTATGATGAGTTATACAGTTGATCACATCTCGTTGTTGTGACGTAGTTCATTAATGTGGCGAGAGATGTCTCTAAATACTTACCAGAACAGATCCTGCCAGGATACAAGTTATTGACGCTGAGATCTGCGAAGCCTTCGAGACAGCTGCAAGTATAGGTACCGCGGAGGTTGAAGCACTGAGCATGCTCTGAACAGTCGTGGAACTGGATGCTGGTACACTCGTTAAAATCTGAATAATTGAGAAAAACATAATAACCAATGAACGCACAATGAGCAATAAGAGTTTTGTTTTCCAAGGTTCCGTATCTGATCGTCTTTTCAGTCTATTATCTGTATGTCTATCACGGGGCTATATTTATTCAACGTTAGGGCTAGGCTTTGGTTATTCAGTTTGTTAAATCGGATTAAACCACCCTCAAAATTGTTCGTACCTAGACTCTCGTTCGGTCTTTGTAGTTTCTGAACGTCATCTTAGAAAAGTAGCAGACTGTCAGTAAAACGAGATGGAGCTACTAGTTTCTGTGAAAAACTTCTGTTCTGAATTATTTCAGATATGCTTCACTTCCTTTACTATTTTATTTTTCCTCAACTTATCTCGAATACTAGCCTCTGTCCACGGCTTCACTCTAAAAGTAGCCTATGTGTTGTTCTATGTCTCATTTAAGTAGCGCTTTCGCTGTCATGTACATTAAGGTAGGTATCATCTGCGTTGTTTCGGTGGCAATCAATGTTTCTTCCTGGAAACATTTCATACCACCATCTCGTTGCGCATGGCATCTGTCCTTGGTCATGAGATCTTTTTGTGGTGACCATGTGGGTTGCGCATGGCATTTGACAGTGCCAGTGGTACGCATCTGTTTTATATTGGATGAATTTAAAGGCATGACTTACCACTAACATCCAACCTATCCACCAGCTCCCCAGCTGCGTGAACGTCGGTACCTCCAAGGCTGTAGTTATTATTCCTTAGGTATTTCTCGATGACTTCCTTAAGTCTGCTCTCGTGGGCGTTGTCGGAAAGCTGAAATGATTTTTATGATCAATGCTGGACATTTACACAGCATCATCTAGCCCCAAACTAAGCAGAGCTTGTATTATGGGAACTACATGACTGATATATTAATTATATACTTTTTTTTTGTAAATACATACATATTATATATAGAAAACACCCAGACCCGAGACAAATATTTGTAGAACAAATGATCAATGAAAACTCTGATCATTATTTATTAAATTCCGCGAAACATATTTTATCATATTACCCCTAGCGGCGTATTATAATAAAACCTATCTAACAAATAGACAACCTCTTACCAAACGACTAATAGGAGCTCCTGCGTCGTAGATAAATAAAAGTGATGTAGATGATATTGAACCAATAATTATGTAACAACTATACAGAAAAATCATATTTTGGATAAAATCTAAAGCGATTCGTAAGAATTATGTACCTATCTCTATCTATTCTATTCCCGACATCTGATATGCACTAAAGGGTTAGAGATGATGACGAACTTTGTGGTGAAGAATTGCAAAATGCGTATTTGATCTGGGAATATTGTAGATTGACGCAAATAGCGTATATTGATTCATATGTTATATATATCACAGTTGCAATGTTATTTAACGCGCATTACCTGTACATAGAAGTCATTCATTACACCCTGGTAATCGTCTCCATTATCATCCTTCATCTGAACTGGATGGAAGGCAGTGATATGGACTCCATGGTACACATCCCTAAGGTCTGATTGCATGACCATTCTGTTGATGCCTTCATGAGTAGCGAAGGCTAGTGCTTGGTAGTGTTTGCTGGAGTTATCGGCCAGGCTTTCTTGGAAAAGGAGACGGTCATTTCCTTGGGAACCGAGAGCCAGTTTAACTGAATAGGTGTAAGTAGCTGGAATAAAAATGTTGGTAGAGTAAGTTACAAGTGTAGACATATTGAACTATGTCATTATCACCTTATTATCTTTCTATGTGAAAACAAGGAAAGATAATTAGGTCGACATCAGTGGCGCAGTGGGCGAATAGTCGGCTGAGGAGCAAGAGATCTATTCCGACTGGGGGACAAATGTTTGCAGGTTCTACATATATTTGTTCCGGGTACCTATAGATATTATGGTATCAAGGTACTCATAGTTCCTGGTCTCCACGAGGCAGGGAATCCTAATGTAGGATCAGGACTATGTATGTGACTGTAGGTTGTTCATTATTTTACTTACTAATGTAGATTAGAATCGTTAAGATTTGTGAAAGGTGAATGCTGAATTGAAAGACAATGTAGCAGTGAAGAAAATATAGATAAAGTTTGTTACAGGAACTTACGTTTACAAGGTCTATCTGGGAACATTCGAGCGAACCCAGGTCTACAGACACACTTCATAATACCGTCGATTCTCTGGCATCTTTCATTCCTCGAAGCCTTGCAGTCTGGTTGGCATTCCTTTCCATACCCTGCAGTTGAAATAAATGATTAGGTTATGATGCGTTTGAACTATTTGACAAAAAAAATGATCAATGAAAACTCACCTGATGAATGCACGTTTGTAGTTTCAAGATAAGGAGTTCCAGCTAACAATATCTCACCAAACAGAACCTGTGATACACCATTGTTGTTGACCTGTTCATTCCTTGTGACATCGTAATCACCCGTCTCAATATCATTGCTTATAGGCGGAGCTTGGCCTCCATTCTGTGATTTGTTCATTACAACAAAGAATGTGTCGTTATCTCCATCTGCTTCAGTGTCTACTTTTTGAACATTTTCCGTTGTATCGCTATCTCGAATAATCAGATTGTCCTCTTCTTCCGATGACATGGTAATATCATCAAGTGCTACCTTGGTGTTCGTTGGGACATTTTGTCCAACAGAAGTCGGTGACACTGGGATCGGTATGTGCTTGGTCACAGTTTCTATAATAGTGGTTGGTTGAACCTGCGTGTGTATTTCTGTAACCACATCGACGATTGTTGAAGTGTGAGTTTTTGTCACGATATATGTTTTTATCTCTGCGCCTTCCGATTGACTGACCAAGCTTGTCTCCGTATGTGTCACAGTATGTGTATGAGTAAGGTTTAAATAGCCAACGCTTGATATTATGAGTGGTGGCTCAGACAATGTCTTCGTATGTGTGATGACAGTAGTCTTGAATTCGGTTTTGGTTGGAAGAATTTCATCTGAAATCTTGACTTCATTACCAGCATGATGCGTTGCTTGCAGCAACACATTGACGTCTTCTAAATTAGGAGTTACTATACTAGCAGAACTTTTCTGCGCTGCAGATGTATCTCCATGCTGAGATACCGATGGTAGTAAATTATTCTTTAGTACTTCTGTAGGCTTTATGAAATCTTCGTCTACTGATGATTCTGAGCTTTCTATTATGCTTGGAGCTATTTCAGGTGATCTGGTTGGAATTGGCCTCACGATTTTCTTGATTGAAGTGTGTCGTGTAGGGTATAGTATCTCTGGATGAGACAAAGGTCTGCTTGGACGTACGATTGCTGTAGGCCTGGGTGGCAGCTTAAATTTATTTGCATTGGTTTTTTTATCTTCGTTCCTGAAAGGATATGGCTTTCTAGTTCTGTTTTTATTTCCAAGATGTACCACTTTCGTACCATCCGTTGTGGCTTGTTCTTGACTAGACTCATAGGCTAAGGAGTCATTGTAATTTGTTTCTTCACTAGTTGATGATAACTTTGTGCCTGGTTCTGTGCTTAATTCTTCAGAGTGTGATACTTCATCTTCTGTCAACGGTTTTTTGGAGCTAGTTTCATCAGCATGTTCAGATGAATATTCACTTTCATACGATAATGAGTTGTCCGGAGATGGCTCAGAAGATTCAGGAATTTGAGATGGTTTAGGAGTTTCAGGGTATCGTACAGATGTAGGGCCGAAATTGAAGCTAGATGAGAACTCAACTCCAGATGAAGTCAACCAACCTGATGAGATTGGTGTTGGGAAAACAATGTTTGAAGCCGCAGGAGCAGTGACTGCTATGGCCGGAGTGTCAATAATTGGGGGGCTTGATAGTATTTCTCTAGGTGGTGGTAAAAGTTGAGACGAAGGCTGGGCGTGGTTGTACGCAGGTCGTCTAATGTTATTGAGAATATCATATGCCGGTCTGTAAGTAGATACTTCATCTCTATTTATTGGTTTTCTCGTGGGCCGTTGTGAAGGTAATCTCGGTGGTGGTGTTCTTGGTGACTTATTCATATGTGGGGGTAACGTCCTCGCTGGGACGGATGGTCTAGGAGTAACAGGAATTCTAGGAGGTTTCCGAACTGGTGTATGGTTCCGTGGTGGCGGAGGACTCATTCCCATTATCATCTCGTTATTTGTAGGCGGTTTGAAATTGTAATCCATTGTCGGTGGTGGAGGTGATAAATCTATAATTTCACTTGATGTTCGGTTGATTTCTATATCAGAATTTATCGTAAATGATGGCAATGTTGTCTTTTCTGGTGGTTTTTCAATGGTAAGAGGCTTTTTATCCCTGATATTAACGGATGATGTTATGATATTAGAAACATTAACATGTGTCGAGTAGACGGGTCTAGGAGGGTTTTTGTACTTCAAACCAGATTCTGTAGGATATCCATGAAATGGTTTTCGCGATGAAGCAATTGAAGGCGATTTGCTTGTAGGTTCATTCATTTTTTCTCCAATATTCAATTCAAGATTTTCTTCAAATGACATGTTATAAGTGGAATTTTCCATAAGTTGGTTGATCTGCCAATGAGGTTGTTGCAATTGAAGATCAAGAACCGGTGTAGTTCCCATAGTAAAGGGTCTTGGTTTCATATAGAGATTTGAATCGTAGATTGGTTTCATAGCATTTGATTGGAATGTATTGGATTTGTTGAACGAACCAAATGGTTTTTCAGTCTGCGAGCCAGAATTATAGTTTGATGGTTTTTTAGTTTCAGTATCGGGCTTTAGAGTATTTGGTGCAGAAATTATTTCATCTTTTATGTGTGTCATCTCAGTTGAAGATAGAGGCAGTTTTTCATTTGACACTGCCTCATTTGAAGCGCTAATGACAGGTATTTTCATAGATTCTGAGCTAACTTCTCCATCAATTTCTCCTGTGTTATCTAACTCTTCTTCTCCGTCATAGATTTCTTCAGAATTTTCATAAACTGGCTTTAACTTTTCCTTGGTTGTATTTACAGTTTTGTGTGTAGTTGTTTCATCGCTATTGTCTCTTATTGGTATATCATAGGCAGGTTGATTTATGGCACCGAGGTTAGGTATGTAATTTGGTTTGTAAGGCTTGAATGTAAACGGTTTAGCACTCGCCGGTTTTTCAGTCACTACAGGCTTTGTGAATGGCCTACCAAGGTTGAAACTAGATATTATTTGTGGCTTATTCTGAGTCCAGTACTCTGATGGGGGCTTGCCAGCACTTGTGATTTTCTGTCCGATAGATGAAGGTTTATGTTTTTCAACATCATAATATAGCAATGGTATAACCTTTCTAGTCGTTGACTCTGTTTTAATATCAATATTCTTGATATTATTTTCATCGAGCAAAACGCTAGAATACCAACCATGTGAGTTTGTTGGTAAATGAGGTATAAGTTTGCCTGGTCTCTTGGAATCAATAACTTTTTCTGTTACAGGTTTGGCTTTGTCATTGGTGTAAGAGCCAATGCTGTCTTCATTCATCATCGGGAAGTTTGCATGGCTGTTTGTAGATGGCAATGATGTTGGTCTCACTGTGTAGCTGTTGTAGTTAACTAATGGCTTAACCGGATTTATAGAAGTAGGTCTTTTACCGTAGCTTTGTCCTATAATTGTATTTTCATAACTTTTAACCGGAGGCTTTGTTGAATATTCTTCTGCAGGTAACTCACCGTAGTTTAGTCCTATATTAATATCTCCATGATTAGGCGGTGGGGCTGGTTTTTCTTGAGCAGGCTTTTCAACATAGTGCACTGAATGAGGAGGTGGTCTTCGAGTATAATATTCTTGAGCAGGTCTTTCACTATACTTTAGTTCTGTTTGTGTATTTTTATTATTTGAAAGAGGAGATGGCATCTCTTTGTTTCCATTTGGAGCCTGTTCACCATAATTAAGCCCAATAATGGTATTTTCATTATTTGAAGGGGGTTTTGTTGCATATTCTTGCAAAGGCCTTTCCCCATAGTTCAGCCCTGTATTGGTATTTTCGTGTTCTGGTGCCAGTATAGGTCTAACATTATTTTGAATAGGTATTTTGCTGAAACTTTGTCCTATTGTATTTTCGTAAGTTGTGGAAATGGTAGATGGTTTTATCTCAATGTGAACAGGCCTGTCTCCGTAGTTATGTCCTATGATTGTGTTTGCACTGTTTTCAATCATGCTCTTATTCCATCTGTTATCGCCAAGAGGTACTTCAGAAACCTTACCATTATGATCATAGATAATTTGAGAATTTTTGTTGCCTTGCAAATTATTAGATTCTAATGGTGTATTGTTATCTTCAACTCTGATAGCGAAATTCGTTCCTATCGGTATATCTGTATTCATCTGACCATTTCCAATTGCAACAGGAATACTAGAGCCAATCACTTGTCTATGGTCATTTACGTTACTTGCTACATTTGTAGCGGTATTAAGTGTGACCGTGTAAGTATTACTATCTTTGTCATTGTCTAGAGCTACAAATGAGTTGTTATTTGGATTGTGTGACGAAGGTATCGAATAGGTATTTTGAACATGACTCGAGCCAGTATTGATAGTTTTCGGAGGTTGAGCGTTATTGTATTGCTTATTGAAATTAAATGTAGGTGATCCTGGTGGAATGTGAATGGTATAAGTTGGAGTCTGTTTGTTGTGTGGAGCTTGAGCTGCAAAGTATATTTCAGATGTCACTTTAGGTGGCAACTGTTCTTTAGGTACTGGATGTTGAATGTTCAAGAACACACTCATATCTTGAACTGGTTTCATTTGAACAATGGGGCGTTGGTTATAAGGTTTGTTCTTGTTTTCATTAAATTGCATTTTTGGTGGTGGAGGTGGTACTGCTAAGTAATTTTCATATTCGTTATCTATCACATCCTTTCCTTTATTTTTGTCGATCTGTTTGACTTTGTTGTGCTTGTCGAATTCACCGTTACTTGGGCTATATACATTTGGATCGTAGACGGTTATTTGTGGACCAACTTGCGAGTGAGATTCTTGATTACTTGTTGGTGGTGGGATTTTGCTGAAATCTAAATGTCGGTTATTATCCTTCCATTTTAATTTCTGATCATTTCCGAACATATGAAGTGGTGAGTTAGGTTTGTAAGGCTCTAATGGTGACTGAATATGTGGTTTATTTGAGTGAGGTCTGTTATTTGGTGCTACGTTGTGGACATTTGTCATTTTAGGAGCATCTATGCTAAAACTTCCAAAATAACCAGGTTCCGGATATGGTAACGGATCATCTACATAATCTCCTGTTTTGTGCGGCTCTGAAGATCCAGCAAATACCAAAGCAGTAGAGCTCCCATGTGGAATCAATACATTAGCGACTCTTGACGGTTGAATATCAACTAAAAATGGTTGGTTTGAATCGGGGTCTCCAGTTATAGTATAATCTTCGTCTGTACTTATGTGTGTGTTTACTATTTCTGACGAACTAGGACTGTTATCAAGTATTTCTGTTTCTTTTTGGCTTTCTTGGGCTGGTTTGAAATCAACATGATGCTTAGTTGGTTCATTGTTTGTATTAAAAGGATTTTCATGATGTATTTTTTGAGCACTATTTGTGGCTAAAGATGCCAACGAAGGAATATAATCTAGGAAAACAGGTCGTCCATGATAGTTAATGGGACCGTGGTTTGAAGATTTGGCTGGTTTCTTAGGTTCATCGTCTTTAGGGCCATTGGGCATACGATAAGGATATTTGCTATAGTTATCGTTGTTTATAGCAGGACGTTGGATATTTTGCTGTCTATTGGGCTTAGACTTAGGTAAATTGGGCGGTCTTAGATCGTATGAATCATCAACTTTGATATCTGAGTAAGGTTGATCACCTAAAGGTCTTTCATTTAATGAATACTGCTCATTTGCTGCCACAAAGCTGTCTATTGGCGGAGGATTAACTGGATTATGTAGTTTAATTCCACTTGCTGCTAAGGTTAATGGCCCACCCACAGCTGGTTTGCCAACAATGACATCGGAGTTGGCTGTTATAATTTCGCCAGGACTGATAGGAATGCCACCATTGACTAATGGGCTCTCGTGAATAATTTTATGTGCGTGGAGATGAGATTTAGAATGCTTGTGATCTGCAGCCCAAGCTAGATTTTGGTGCAATGTCCCATTTGTGAAAATCGACTGTGATTCTGAAGTTTCTAACTCATCAACTGGAATATAGATTGGAAACGTTCCTTGTTTTGACTCTAGAATATTATCAATTCTCTTGTTGGAGCTGAAAGCAATCAAATTTTCCGCTGGTTTGACTGTTGTTAATGTTGTCTTGCCAGCAGCAATTTCTGCTTGTTTTTTTGTAAAACAGCCAGTCATTTTTTCAATAACAGGTGCGAGTTGTGTCAGCCCTTTAATACCTAAAGTCCCTAACTTTAAAAGGTCGGATACTTGGAATTTAGATTTGTAAATTTTTTGTATCTTTTCAGGTTTCTTCTCTTGAATCTTGTCTTTTTTGTTCGTAGCTACTTTGTTTGTAGTACTCGGTGCTTGTTCATTCGTCAATAGTTCAGTTTCTTCTACAGAATTGCTATCTTTCTCCTCAGAATAATCATTCATGACTTCAGTATACTTCTCGACCATTTTGTCTGTTGGAGCTACATGTGTGCTGCTCTCAAATTTGTAAGGATACTGAGTTTTTTTATCATTATTCGTTGGTTTTATGTCCAATTTAAGCTGAGATGATTTCACAGCATATTTAATATTGGTCGCTGAATCATCAATATTAGTATATTTGGTTTTTAAGCTCTCGGTCTTTGTATGACTGCATGAATAACCTGAGCATGGAATGTGATTCATTTCAGAGGGCTGAATTAATTCAAAGCTGAGACCATCTTCAGCACTGTCTATCCTTTTGTCAATTTTAGCAAAGTTGCTCACATACATATTTGTCGAAGCAGAAGGTTGTATGGTCTTTACTTCCGTGTATTTTGTCTGAAAAAGCATTACAAAATATTAATTTCAGAACTTAAAAACAATTCAATTTGTTGACGTGAACAGGGTTAGGGCTTAATAGGTATATTGATTGACATTTTATATGATGAGGCAAGGTTAAGCATTGTATTAAACCAGTCTTGGATGTACAGGGTGGTAGTTTTTGGAGGAATTGAATTCTGGAGATGTTTAGAATCAACCAGGGTCCCAATCCTTACTTTCGTCGGCTTTAGATCAGCCAAGGCATCGGGATAGTTTGTAATAGATTCAGTTGTCACGACCGAGACTATTGTTTCAAATGTAGAAATTGCACTTCTTTTATTCTGAACTACTGTTGTCAAGTATGTGTATGTAGTCATGCACGTCTTGATGATGTAGTTATGTTGCATCAGTTGGTGTAACGGAAACAGAGCGGTTATTTGATGATGATTGACAACAGTGGCTACCGCTGATGATAGCAATGACTTTTTTGGAGATGGTGATGATGACGTGTGCGATGATTTCAGTGTCGGCAAGTGCATGACTTTTAGTTTTCGCTGAGAAAAATAGAGCACTAAAATTTAAATATAAATCAATAATAGTTTTTCCATTAAATCTACCCAAAGATCTTGAACCAAAATGTACCCAACAGTTTCAGAATCCCATTTTGTTCACTTACGAAATAAGCAAAACGATGATAGATATTTTATATGTAGTACAAACAACAAAAATTGTTTATGTAATATAGGTATGTTACCTGTTCTTGTTTTCCTTCACCACTCTTGTCTTTGACTAAAACTTCAACGCCGTTAGACATGATTCTAGTGGCAACGTTTTTGAGTTTCCTCTCATATTCTACACCAGACTTTTCCACTGGTTCTAAATCTCTTCCTGGTCTCCATGGTGTATTATCGTATACTATTGTATCTTGGTTGAAAGCTGAAAAATTGATTGTAACATGTTTTTATGTTACTATGTAAATTATTGAAAACAAGAAAACAACAAAATGGGTAATAAATGATACATATACAATAATTGGTTTTAAAATTAATAATAGCTACTAGGCACCTATTTCAAATATAAACAGCTTATAAGCATGCTGGAATCCGTACCCGATACCAATTAAGTATGTAATACAACTTTACCATAAGAAATAAGATAAATAGTAACGTCATTATTTGATATTATCAAAATGACATAACTTTTTTCCGGTTATCTTTGAAATATAACAAAGTTAACAGGTTCCCTGTTCCAGGTCGCTTTTGTACCCGGTCTGTTACGCTCATGATTCATATATGCATAATTTTTGGTGCTTGTTCCGATATTTTTTTGTATCAGAAGGTGGCGGGCTAATTTCGTTTTTTGTATGGGACGTGACGGGACACATCATCAAAATTAAATAAACGAAATAAAATCTCGCAATTTTAGTTTTTTTAGTGCATGGGGGTTAATTTTGCTGGCAATAAAAAGCATTTTTTTTACAAAAATCACAGAGTATTATTTTCGTAATTATAATCATTTACACATTTGAAATCACTATATTTATCCAAACACACATCAGTTTTAATGGTTTTCATTGAAACAGCTCAAGCAGAAGGCTTTGTTACACATCTTGCACTGTTTGTTTACTTGTTTGGCACGAAGATTGCCTTGAGCTGCTTTTATATTGGAATAACAGTCAGAGCACCGCTTCCGAACTAGTTTTCCGTCATTCCTAGGGATTTCTGTTAGTTGGTGACTTGTGATGGAAGTATTTCCTTACGTTGGAGGCCTTGGGCGGTGCTTTTTGGCCGCTGCTTCTCCGAGCCAAGACCGAATAATTATTTCTTGAACTTGCAGTACAGTCATTGTTTTTCCTGTGAGTTCGTTGTACATGATGCGCGTGCTTACTATGGCGGCTTGAAACATGAGATCATATGCGATTTTCTTATACCAAGTTAGGTTTTTTCTAAGAGAGGAATAATAGGAAACAAGCTGATCTGAAACGTCAATCCCTTTTTTAGCGGTATAGTATTCAACCGTCATTCTAGGCTTCAATGTCTCATCTGTTCTCCAGTTATAACCTATAACTGGAGAACAGATGAGACATTTCATCATTTGCAGTCATGAGGTACCATTTCATCGTCATCACACGTAGAAATCATGAGAACGTCTCTCTTTTCGTGCCATTTGAGGACTGTAACATAGTTATCTAACTCTATCTAGCTATAACTCCGCCCCTTCTTAGTTTTTTCTGCAAAACTTGTTGCGGCAAACCTTTTTTGTTTTTACGGAGTGTGCCACACAAATCAGTGTTACGGTCTTTTAGGTATTTCGCTAACCCGAGTCTCGTATAATAATTATCAGCCACAATAAGTCTTCCTTCATTTAGAAGCGGTAGACATAGCTTTACAACAACTGTACCTGGTTTGTCAAGGCCCTCAAAAGCCGTTGTTGATCCAGTGTATACGATGTAGGACCAAGCATAGCTGTTCACGGAGCACATTTTGTATATTTTGATACCGTATTTGCTAGCTAAGCGGGGTTATATGTTTTTTATAGTGAAATGTGTTTTTTTGTGTTGCCTGCTCAAAAAATATCATTTATTTTTATAGTGCATATAAGATTCATGAGCGTATTGTAAAAGTTTTCACATAGCACGCTTTTTGAATCATATGTGATCATATCATATATGATTCAAAAAGCGTGGTATATTAGATCCTTTGCCGTACGTTCATGAATCACATGTGATATTTTTTTATTTTTTTTTACAAAAGTCTTAGACTAGTGTTTTGACACAACAGAGAATCTTGAAATGAATAAGTGAGCGTAGAACCTTTCAATGACACATTTGTATGGGAACAGGGAACCTGTTAAGCACAGAAAAAAGTTATATTATTTTTGTGGTTATTTTTTAAGTTTCCAATCCTACGGTTTTCTAGATGTTAATATTAAAATATAACATGATAATATTAAACGACTATCTATTTTTACTTTAAATATTAGTATTACATTTATCTACACCTATACTGTTATAGGTTGGCACTGTTACACAGCTACATCTATGATTTAATTATTTTCTACAGTTATCAAATCCATTGTCAAGTGTTATATTTATTTACAAACTTATTATTAGTAGTTTCATTAAGTGCATGTCTTCATTTGTATCGTGAATTAGTCAGTAATATGTTTTTATAAACTTGGTGTTATGCTATAGTGTTTTATGCATTCAGGATACAAATTTAAATATCATGCATCAAGAATTTTTCAACTAATTACACACTACATAAAAATAGCATCAAAACTCACCTCTTGGGTAGGTGGTTCCGGGATTTGGGGTTTAGAGTCGTCCAGAAGTATTCGAGGACCTTCGAGGGATTTTCTGAATATTAATGTCCAAGTCAGTCTTTTCTAATCATATACATCGTCATCATTAGTTACTTCATTAATCATAAGTCATTTTGTTGTTGGGTTAAGTCTTTTGGAATTAGTAGTCAGTTTTATGCTCAGTATTAATTTTATTGTTTATGTAGGGGTAATTCTTCTCAAGGATTATTTATTATTAGGGCATTTAAATAACGAAGTTCAAAAAAGAAACAAATAATAATTTTTAATCACATTTTATTGTTTTAACACGTTAATTTGTATTTTTCAATGTACATACATAATCAAAAAAGATGTAATACAATAGATATTTAGACCTACGAGTATATTATCTAAGTTAAAGACTAATCTCAGGCAGTAACTAGTTTCAATACCTACACAATAAATCAGTACCAAAATTATGAATCTGGTAACATAAGACAATATTTTTGGTGAACTTAAAAGACATTTCACAGACTAACGAGTACAAAAAGAGTATTTCCTTCCTAAAACTAATTTGTTACAACTATAAGGCACTATTCATAGTTATTTTACTATGATACAAACGTAAATAAATAACTATTATCATTATATTTATACACCTAATCGTTCTTTTGTATTTCACGAGACATCGTCAACTGAGCTTTGTTTAATATATCTAATGGCAGATGGGCTTGTTGGTTCCAGAACATACGTCGGCGACGCATCATACTTTATGTGTTGACTTATTTCTCCTACTATACTCTCAAGGCTTTGCGTTTCCACTTGATTCTCTACTGACGTGTTATCTACAGACTTTTTTGTATCAACTTGCGAACTGAAAAGCTCATCAACTGTAGGAAGAATTGAAGGGGATACTTTGACATCTTCGTAATATATGGCTTCACGTTTTCTCACAACCTGAGTGTCATCAGATATCACAGTTGATAGAACCGTGCTGAATTCACCAGGGTATTTACCAGATACGTACAATGTAACTATACTTGTCAACTTTGCAGGGACTAGAGCAGGTCTAGGTGCTCTAGCTCTAGCTCTAATCCTAGCTGGAGGAGATTGAGAGGGAGGAGCATCTTCCTCTACTTCTTGTTCATCTTCAAAAAAGTCTTCATTACTAGCCAAGTCAGAAAGAATGTTAGGTTTGGGGCTATTACTATAAATATCATTATTAATATTATTTTGTACTTGGTTTACGTTATTCAAGTCCGGTTGAGCTAAACCCAGGCCTAGAAGGGGGTTTGCTGTTTGTAACAGAGATTGCTGTTGTTGTTGCTGAAGAAGTTGCTGTAGTAGAATAGAGTTAAATTGAGGAGCTTGAGCTTGAAAAGCAGTTGGTGTAGTGACAATTGTATCCGTGATGAATTCTGTAGCAGTAATTATGTTTGTTGTTGGGTCAACAATAGTGGTTTGTATAGGTCTGCCTTTGAAGGTTATAGCCAAGACTGTTTCCCTATTGTCAATGACGGTGGTCACATAAGTTGTCGTTCGCGTTTTGTACTCCGTGACGGGAGTTTGGACAACTTGCTGCTGTGGTATCAAGCCCTGTCCCTGAAGCGCTAGGAGGGGGTTAATCTGTTGCTGCTGGTTACCAAGAAGAAGTTGAGATAGTAGTAAGTTTGCTAAAGGAACGTTGGAGTTTATCTCCGCAGCTTGAGTTTGAGTTACAGCTTCTACGTTATAAACAGTACTTGGCACAATATGAGCGAAAGATGTTTTACGTCCTCTGATAGTAGTGGGTGTGAAAATAGCTGTAGTTGTGGCGGTTTCATGAAGTATGTACTTGATTATTTTTGTAGCTCCATTTTCAGCTATCTCAGTAGACTCGTCAATAAGTGCTAGTTGAGGATGACCTAATGGTCCGATTGAAGTCGAAACTTGGTTGAGATTTAATATCTCGATTCTAGGTGTAGCAGATAAGACGTTTTTGTACTCTGTGAATTTTCCATTATATATAGGAATAGTCACTTCAGTTGGAATTTGATGTGTGATTGTTATTTTTCCATCATTAGGAATGTGGTTGTTGTTATTGAACCTTTCACCGCTGTGGTTTTCATAAGAGTTTCTCTGTCTGCTTGAGGCTCTGCTCGTTGTCGTGCGTGTTCGTGTATTTCTGCTTGTGCTTGGTCGGGAGTTGCCTCTTGAGTTACTAAGGCGGGGAGCTTTAGGTCTTGATGCTAATGTAGTTGTTCTAGCCGATGGTCTGCTTCCTGGTTTTCCCCTTCTATAGGCAGGTGCGGAAGTAGTCGTAGTCCTACTTTCTCCTCTAACAATAAATGATTGCCTGGGAGATGCCTTCTGAGCAATTGACTTAACGGTGGTTGTTCTAGAATTGGCTGTAAGACGAGGGTTGTAACGGCCAGCTCTCTGTTTGGGTGTAGAAGGGGTTGGAGCTTCGGTCTCTGGTTCCGGGTCGGGTTTGCGGGTAGTCTTTAAACCTGGTCTCCGGAAATTTGAATACTTCGTTCTACTTCCATAATCGACCTGACGTTTTGAACGCCTTCTGAAACCAAATGGCCTTATTTGAACGACGTTGCTTTTCTTGGGAGCCGCTGTAGATGGGGTTTCAACTTGTCGCTCCTTTCTATCAGATGAATCGTAATCATTGTCTTCTTCAAATTCTTCTCCTTCTAATATTTCTTCCTCTTCCTCAATTATATCTTCTGGTTCTGGTTCTGGTTGTTTAAATAAATTTCTCCTCGGGAATAGGGCATTTGTCCTTTGTCTTCGCAGAGAGAGCAGTGGGTTTGTAGTGGCTCGGGTGGTAACTTTTCTGGTCGTAGTCGTCTGTCTACCACGAGGTGTGACCGGCTTTCTCGAAGAAGGCGTGGTTGACCGCGGAACAAAAGGAGTTCCTGGCTGTCTCGCAACGGGAGGTCTTCTGAATCGAAACAAAGGGTTGTTCGTCGTTCGGGAAGGAATTTCAGAAATCTCATCTAATGATTCTGTCACAGTTTCATCTTGTTGAGTCCCAAAGGTCTCGCCATATTCATTCTGGTCTTGTGGCGGAAATGTAATTGAGGCAGATGGCCTGATACTACTTCTTCCAAACTGCAGTCGTGATGAAGCAGTAGGTCTGACTCTAGGAACCGCTGATCTGCTTATGTAATCAGCACTGTTGCTTCGTAATGAGCTGGTCCTAAATCCTGTTCTCCTTGAAGATGGTTGAATAGAACTTCTCCCGCCTGAGGTTCCTGCTCTTGATGCAGAAGGCACGTTCACATTTGGATTTGAGATGCTACTACGGCCAAAAACCCTCTTACCAGCACTTGGCCCAGGAGAAGCCGAATTTATCTTTCTGTTTCCATTGAAGCTAGAAGGCCTAGAAGCAGATTTCAATGTTGGTGTTGCAGTAATCGTCGGCGTCGCATCCAGGCGGGAAATAGTTATGGCACCGCTAACCGATGGTACGCGCTTCGGAACGAATGTAGGTCTATTTCTTGACGAGAATGGAATGATGACGGGAGTGACTGATGGTTTCTTAGGAGTAAAAGTAAGTCGAGATTTCTTCTTGTTCGATCCATCATCATCATCAAACTTTTCAGTTGTTGGTTCTGGTTCTGCTTCAGAACCTTCAATAACTTCTGGAGTAGGGCTTATGTTGGAAGCCTCAGTTGTAGTTGTCGTAGATTTTGAATTAGTACTCTCAGTGTTTAAAGTTTTATTATCACTTGTTACTATGGTAGAGTCCCCTGATATAACAGCAACTTGAGAAAACAGGATCTTTTTATCAGGTTCAGGAGAAGTCACTATTGGATTAACTTCCGCGAACAAGTTGTCAATGTATGTGCCCAAAAGAACAGTTGGAGACGCTGATGAAATGTCAGGAAGTTTAGTTGGCGTGATTTCTTCCTTGACCACCGTCGGCAAAATCAAAGGTTTTTCTCCATTATCTTGAATCAGATTCTTGTCACCCGAACCTGATGGTACTTTTCTAGCGATTTGGTTATCTTCAACTATTTTAGTGTTATCTACGATATTGGTAACTGTTTCCAAACTACTTCTGATCTGGGACGTGTTACCAGCATAAAACGTTGTGAAGTAAGTGTAAGTAGTGTAGAAAGTTGCTTTACCATCATCTGCTTCCAAGTTTTCATCTATCAGTGATGGTTTGATCTCAACTTCTAAATCTTTAGGTGGTAATACGCTATCAATATCGATAGGTGTTGTATCAATAGGGCTGATAGTAGGTATTGATTGAACAGACGGCGTTACAACATTGGAGACTATTTCCTCACGACTTGTAATAGATGTTGACTTATCTTTATACAATGTCGTCCAATAAGTGAACGTTGTATAATAAGTGATCGGTAGATTGCTTTCATCTTCAGGTTGTTTGTTTGGCGTAATCGTTTCCGTGACTACATTAGTTATTGTCTCTAAGTGACTCTTAACTTTACTTGAGTTCTTGCCAATATACATTGTGGTAAAATACGTAAAGGTTGTGTAACTCGTTTGTAAGAGCAGGGTAGGTGATGGCATAATCTCGTCAATATTGCTCTCTGAACTTATTTGATCGTCTAAAATATTGTTGTTGTCTAAATACTGTCTGTCACCCTTTGAAGATGACGATTTCACGTCTGTTGTGTATGAGTTTTCTGTTTCTATCGGATTAGAGTCTACACTGAACAACATATCTACTTCTCTAGGTGTTGGTTGTGGCACCTCGTGTGTCTCTTCTTTTTTCACATCTTTTACTTTCACAGCTTGTGCACTACTTTGTTCCATAGATACGCTTGTCACCATTGAAGAACTATCTTCTGTTTCTGGATCCGCGGGTTGTTCCCTTTTGACTTGTTTGCAGTTTCTGAAGTCGAATTGAGCTTTTGTATTTTCAACTAAGGGACTGATTTTCGATGGAATCAGTTCATCTGGACCTACATAGTTTGTGTAGACTTCACTTCTACTGCACACGTTTGCATCAATACCAACGTAGATAGTAGTAAAAAATGTGTATGTTGTAAAGTAGGTTTTGACAGCGTCTGGTTTAATGCTAGCGAGAACGTCATCACCCAAAAATGGCGTAGGTGTCTGTGAGCTGTATGATTCCACTGCTTCAACAGACTCAATAACATCCTTGTTCTTCACAAGATCAATAATACTGTTGACGTATGTTTCTGTCGGACGTCCAATCCCTACATTTGTTGGGGCTATTTCATCTTCATTGAAAGCTCCTAATATAGATGGGTCTAGTTTAGACAAATCTATAGTAGAAGTAATAATGTTAGTCACCACTGATTTATGACTAGCAACGCTGGAACTCGATTCACCAAAGAACGTAGTAAAGTAAGTGTAAGTTGTGTAGAAAGTTTTGTAAATAACGTCAATTTCATTCTCTGAGTCTTCAAATTTTTCTTCTTCAGGAATTAGCTTTTCTGTAGTTGTTGTTTGTTCAGTACTCACAGACACTTCAACTTTGCTCTGAGTTGTACTAACAGCTTCTGTTGTAGTGGATGTGCTTTGTTCTTTCTCCCTTTCCTCCTCTTCGCTCTCCTCTTCATCGGAACTATTGACATCGGTGTGGATATTTTCTTCACTATTTTCTTGTTCTTGAACAGATGTTACTAATTCTTCATGTTCAGATTCAGTTGTTTTAAGTATTTGTTCTGTAGAAGATTCAATAATATCAGGTAGTGTAACAGGCTCTTCTGAGACGATCTCCGGTATTTGTATATTGCTTTGTACAGAGTAATTGACATCAACATTTATTACGGCTGTAGGTTCAATGGATTCAGACTTACAGACAACGTTTGTGATGTACCCTACATTACTTTCAACAACAACATCTGATTTCACTGAAGTTGTGGTTTCAGTGCTTTCCAAAGGTATAAAGTATGTGGTCAAATACGTAAGCGTCTTGTATGCCGTTGTCATTGTCGATTCTGTTTCAAGGCCATTGGTGCAAATAACATCCTCGTGGAAATCTTGCTCTGTATCGTATTGAGAGTGATATTTTGATTCTGTAGTCGTTTCCAGTTCTTCAATAGATTCTTCACTATGCCCACTTTCAGTTGTAGTTATAACTTCTGTTTCGGATTCAGGTGTAATCTCTTCTTCTTCTTCCTCCTCTTCTTCTTCTGGTTTTTCAGTTACTTCTGCCGCTGTATTTTCATTTTCTTCTGCAGAATTAGTGAAAAGCTCAGTCATATCCTCAGTTACCGCTGATTCTGTTGCTATTTCAGAAATAGTATTTGTTGGAAATAAATTTGTCAAAGGGTCTTTTAAGAAAGGAGTAGCTTGTGGGCTGAATTCGTGAATAGGTAATACTCCCAAATCATCTGTAATACGTGAGCTTTCAGAAGACATGTCTGGAGCTTCAGATGACTGGATTATGTCCATGTTAAAATCAAATCCATTATTATTGTACTGTACACTTATCGAATCGGGAATTTTATCATCAACCTCATAGAGAACTTTCTTTAAACTCTCTTCATCACTGAACAGCGCTTTCTCGGACCTATTATCTTCTTTGTTGCTGACAGATGTTGTAATGGCAGAAGCAAGCGTGTCTTCGTGGGCTTTGTAAGTGGATGTAGCGACAGGGATATCAGCGGAAAGAAAGGTTATTTTAGTAGCTAGTTTATCCACACGCCTAGCTGATGGAAATACATTAACTTCTTCGGGATTTTGGGGACGAGTAATTTCAGTATTAGGGGTAAATATTATAACAGTGTCGCCAACGACAGTCGTGAAATCAGCAAAGCCTTCATAAGTAAACGTTTTCTTTGGTCTCGGTTTGCTCTTTTGCCCAAATAGCTTTTTGGGTACTTTCGATTGCTGCGGTGACTGTGGTTGCAGGCGCTTTGATTCTACATTGTCAATGTAATAAAATATTGGTGAGAATTCATTTTTTATCGTAAATGTCGGTAACTCGTAATCTGGCTTAACTTTAACTATACTTGGCTCGATTGGTACTTCTTCTTCTTCAGAATTTTTAATAGGTTCTGTAACCGGTTCATACGCTTTACTTTGGCGGTGTAAATTATTAACATTTTGAATGATGGATGACTCTACAATATACTCGTTTTTCTTTTCGTTCTCAATAACTGGACCGTCAACTTCATTTTGGATATATCTGGGTATTTCTTTGTACTGTTGTACTCTACGACCTACAGGTTCTTCGTTGATTTGATTATTATCAACCTGACTTTGTGGTTGACTCCAAGACTGGAAGCCACTATAGGAAGGTTTGCTGGCGTAAACTGCTGATACTTTGCTACTACTAGGAGCTAAATAGTCAGTATTTTTGAGAACAAACTTTTCGGGGTCTATAAATCCTATATCTTGTTTAACGTTCCATTCACCATCAAAAGCTGAATGAATTCGTGACGGCTTAACTATGACAGGATCATCTATATTTGAGGGCTTATTATACAAAACTAGGGACGATTTTGTTAAAAGTTGCGCGTATATGCGTCCATTGTCCAACGTAGTGCCTAAGATTTGGGTCGCAAATTCCGTGGTCACGCCATCTTGTATGAACGTCCTCGCTGTTGACGTAAGTAGACCGATGAGTGGTTTGACCTGGTGATACCGGCCGATCCTCGAGTTATAGTCATTCTTCTGGTTCACTAGTAGTACTGTCAAGTCTGGGTCATCATCAAGGTCATTGTCATCGTCATTGGAAGGGATCGAGGTGCGTTTAATATACAGTCCGTTGTTCCACGACCCGAGGATTAGATGAAAGAGAAAGAAAAACAAACAATTAATAATGCAAAACATTAAGAGGCTCCTAATGCGCCTATTTTCATACAATCTAACTTATATTATTGCAAAAGTATACATAGATTTATTTATATTTTGTTGTTTATAATCTTTGTAAATAAATAAATAAATAAATCTAGAATAACACATAGATAGGTACATTTTATTCGGTACCACGCAGGCGAAACTAATAAAAAAAAAAGTGTGCCTATGCACTAAAATAGGTAAATAGATAGTAAGTCAGTTACCTAGTTGCATTCGAGCAATTATTTTGTTCGTTTTTTTTTATATTCAAGATTGTATGAAAATAGATGTCACCAGGGTAAGAAGAGATATAGGATGCTAATAGAGACGCAATCGTGTTAGCACTAATTTTGTACAGCTAAAGTGTAACAACGATAATGATCTTTGCTTGACAATATCTGAACTTCCTTTCCCGCCATTTTTAATATTCAATCCTATTAGGATCCAAGATCAGTAACCGTTGTCAATATGAGCATTTCGTACCATAAAAGGACTTTATTGCTAAATGGTCTCAGTTCCCGAGTATCACTAGCACTTGGCCAGTTTTATGTACGGTAAAAGATAAGGTGACAACTGATCTTGGATCATAGATGAATCAAATATTGAGCATTTAGCAGTTATTATATATTTTTATGGAGCTGAAGATAAACTTTCTGGTTGTAAAGTATTGTCAAACAAAAATTACGAAAATCATGCTCAAAATAAATAGAGGTAGTTAATTTAAATAAATGCAATAATTATTACAATAATTATAATTATATTTAAAAATATATTTTAAAATTGATTGACAGTCCAATTGCGTAACGTTGCTTTCGTCACATTTGAATCAATTGAATTAAGATCAAACTTGTATATCGATACAAGTTTATTTAAACTTGTATATACCAATCTTGGATATCGCGTTTTTAACCAATAACGAAGTTCAAAACCAATAATCAAACTTAAAGACAAAAGAGTATATCAAAAATATCTAGCTCTTAGGGTTGTAAAGTTATGCAAAATTAAAAGCTATTTTATAAAATGCGTATCAATGACTCATAGTGTGAGTAATTTGCCTAGCCATTAGAAAAAATACGTTTGGCAATATTAAGATAAGATCCGGCAAGATAGTCACAAAGGTCACGTTTAAAATATTACTTAAACAGAAAACAATATTATTTCCACTCCCCCTGTTAAAGTTAAAGCACCGTAAAAATGTTTCAATAAAAATCAGCAAAAAAAACCCTATCAATTTTTTAGAACATCTCTTTTGTACTTTTATAAAGAGAGTTGTCCATTTTTATATACTGTATGTTCACTAAGAACGAAACTTTAAGGTTTTAATGTAAAGAGTTAAAATAATTATGTTTTCAAATACTTTTGAGAAATAAAAAGTACATATTAAAAATAAGTATAGTACATACGAGTAGATTAGTAGAAAATAGATTTCACAGAATAGTTTTAATTAGTGAAAGGGACATACCTCTGTTTTCTGGAACACCTTCTCTCTTGATCCTTGAAGATTCTATTAGTTCTTCGTCGTTTATTTCTGTAACAAAAAAAGCAAATTATCATTCAATTTTTGTATATTGGTAACATTCAATAGTAGATCTCTTGCCTACTGAACTAATTACCTACTGGTGAAAAGACATGACGCTTCTTAACCCGCGGCGTAAGGAGTCAGTGTATGCATTTATCATTATTATTTATCTCTGAAACGGGTAATGTAATGTATGACCTTAGGAAAGGTCCTTACAAGGTTTTTACATCACAAATACGCTGCAATAAGTAATGAAAAACACATTGATTTCAAAAACATAAAAAAACATATATTTATTGCGTGCTTTCATTATATAGGTAATCATTATTTTTTTCTCCAAAATTATATTTAATCAAATATGAATACGTCCATACAGCAAGACAAGGTTTTTAAATTGTTTAAAGAATTGCCAAACATCAGTAAAAGTTAGCACATAAGTAATTGTGAGAAAGAATAACATTGTCTACGTAAATTTTGCGTCATTTTTTCCCAAAGGAAAATACGTCACAGTTAATAATATTGAGTACTACATTTCGCAAGGATCTTACGAAACAGTTGGATAACTTACCGCTACGATACTTGAGGTAGGCTTGGATTTAGTAATATTGCGAGATTATTGTTAAAGAGTCTACTATTATGAATGAAGCATGAGATAGTTACAATAAATATTTAAAATTTTCAAAAATGGAGTAGGTAATCACATACTTTTTATATAATTTTTGAATAAACTTCTGAACTTTGAATATTTGAATTTAAAATGCTGCTTTTCTATTTTGTAGCAGTCAATCTTAATTTTAGTGTAAACAAATTAAACAACTATGGCTATAATAAAACCTACCTATTACCTACCATTCTAAAATCGGGCAAATTATTTTTATTATGAAACGCAAACAGTTTTTTTAGTTTAGGTATCGAACCTACTCGAAATCTTACGAATCTAAAGAATAACATTTCTGATAAGAATAACTAAGTTGGTCGAATAATCAAACTATCTGAATAAAATATAACTGTTTTAGCCGACATAGAAAAAAAAGAGGTAAGGCTATATTTTTATTTTTATTTTAGAAATGATTTGTTTGACCCATACCACTTTTCATAAAACTAAAATGCAGTTAGATTTTGATTTCTGTCTGATTTTGTTAATTGAAATTATAAAGGTGATTTCCTCGGAGACTCCTAAAGGGGGCCTTTTTAGATGCCCCCTGGGTGTAGATGTGTGCTAAGCCATTGATCGGGTATAAGGTAGCTGAAATGACACATGCTACTTTTTATAAGGGAACCTATTTGTCGCGGGAGTACAAGACACACGCTGACCCATTGCAATCAATGTCATAGATCCATAGACAAAGCTATGAACTACAAAATTATTATGCGTTCTGCGTACCACGGCTTCCGACCACATACTATGCCAGTGAAAACTAGTTCGTCAGATTTATGGTTGGTTTATTGAAGGCATACGGACAGATTATAAATTATCAGTGATTTCTCTTTTACTTTTTAAATATCGATGGCAAGTATCCAATGAAATACTTGATATCTCTATCTTAATATCGGAAACACCTTAACTGAATTCACATTTCCCGTATTTTATAATTTCCGTGTGTATAATAACTTATTATTTTTTTCTATACGACATTTTGTTATCAGACAACTCTAATTTTGATTTTCATATTGCTATGACGACTTATCGTATATTATATATTGATTTTTATAAACAGTACCTAAGTAGGTTCCTACTCACAAGTACGTGGACCTGTTACAATAGCTTTCATACGGACATAATTACAGATTTGAATAAAGATAAGATTATTTAAGATTTATCTTCAAGTTGTCGTCAGTTCTTAATCTTAATTTCAGAAAGTTAACAATTTGTAATTATTTTGTTTTAATTTACTTAGTATATTTTAACTACATAAGAGCCGGTATCTTTTTAAAAATGGCACCTCTGTAAATTTTCAGTTAGATGCATATAATATTATTTGTAAGTAATAGAGTGTGGCTAAATAGCCAATCCTTTCCGCCAGCAATTTCATAAAATAAGCCATCAACTTTTACGGCGGGAAAAGTGCAATGTAAAAGGTTGCAAGTGGAAGCGAGATAGCAGCATCAAAAACATCACCCTGTGTGAGTGAGACGGAAAACTATGTCAGTGGGTGAGCTTCCTGCGAGTCAACGCACTGCTATTTGTAATCAAGAAAATTCTTAGGTGTTTTGAAAAATATTAGAACTACAAGCTTTTTGTGAGATAAATAGGTATGGAGTGCGCAAGTCAAAGAACTTAAATTGTGATGAAACGCTTTTGACGAATCACGATCAGCAACAGTATAAATAAAACAAAAACTTAAAAAAAAACTTAGCTAAATTTCGAACCTTCTCCTTTGAAGTGGAATAAAAAAAGTACGTAGCAGTCACAGTTAAAAAAATAACAGTAGGTTTACCTAAAAAAGTCTTACTGCGAGCAAATTCATCAATAATATCAGGTAGGTACTTACCTACCTTATAATTCTGACCATATGTATATTTTGGGATATATTTAAAATCTTGACATAATTAGCAAGTTTAGGAACAAAAAAAAGTATCTATACACATATTTATTTCTTCATATTTACACAGGTGCATATTTATTTCCTGAAAAATACACTTAGACAGAACAGCTGCTGTCGTTATAAAATCACAAATTATGTGACCACGATTACACCGAACTTACCACCGATAAGCTCCATTGAATGCTCGGAAGCACTCGCTTCCTTCACACGGTGTGAGCGTTGCACAACGGTGTGATGTAAGGCCTGAGCTAATGAAGGGTTACTATTTCAACAAAGTCTAATACACGATGCTGAAAACCAGTGCAGACCAGGACCAGACTTCATGACCAGGGTGGAGCTGCAAAATATTCTGAGACAGGATCTGTTTGGCCCGCACGACACGGAGAGGACTAAGTAATTATGAGAAGTACCCACTGTAGTTACCCTATATCACGGCGGAGACGTAATACCTATATACGTAAATACCCTTATTCCTTTTTGTGTTTTTTTTTCATTTATTTAAGGACTTATAAACATGGTTTATGTCAGACCCATAAGGTAACACAGTTATACAAAACGAAAATAAATATACTCCTAATTTTTGTGTGTTGTGTGTGTTAAATAAATACAAATTCTTTCTTTTTTTTCTTTGTTTCTAAGCTTAGGCAATGACTTGGGTGTGTTTCACGGGCATTATTTAATATGGATTTGTATGAACGGCATTTCATTTTTATTTCTATATTTCAATTTTAACGATTTCTTTACTTTAAGTGAGGATTCAATGTGTGGCCGTTAGTAACGATCTAATGGCCATTATGTTTTCTGACCTCCGGGTATGGCAGTTACCTACTACGATATCACTAAACATAACGTGTTGTTGGTAAGAAATAAGGATTACGTTAGTTATCAAAACTTCACCTCACTTTATAGTTCAAGTTCTAAAGCAAGGGTTGTTTAACTAGACAACTCTCGGCGTGCTTTTTACTATTTATTGAAAACTTCTTAGTGACTTGTGGTAATAAATCTTGTATAGGTAGGTAAGTAGGTGATACAAAATCGATTGGCAAACCAACAATAAAATAAGCTGGAGATATATACAAACGAATAAACAAACAAGCTCTTATGGCAAACGCACATACAAGATCCTATGTTGCGGGTAAAAAGAGCTTTTTAAAACCAATCTAACTCATAAAGCAAGGTCAATATGTTCGCAACAACTTCTGTTGCGTTCAAAAACCGTATCATTAAATGAAACTTTCACTACAACCTGTTATTACAAATAAACTTGACAAGGTCCCAGACCGTAGATTGTAAGCCTTAGTTTGGTCCCATGGGCTATTGAAGAACAATGGATGGGAAATGGGACCGTCTATTAGCATATAATACCAGTAGTTATTTAATAAGGACCATTATTCTGTTGGCTTGAAGAACAGAGGAAGGTTTTAAAATTGATCTTTTAATTCAAAAATATTCTTTTTTTATGGTCTTCGTTCCTTGGCGCTAATTAGATGGTGCTGTAGGCAAGGATGGTCAGGGCCATAAAATGCATGACTAATCGATGCTACATATTTGACTCGCCATCTTTTCAACCTTTCAGCTTCATCTCAGTAACTTTGAAGAGCTATTAAAAACACTCTTTATTCTTTATTCTTTATTGTACACACAAATAAACAATTACAAAAAGGCAGAATTAAATTACATGTACAAAGGCGAGCTTAACCCTAAAAAGAGTTTTCTTCCAGCAAACCTTGAGCTAGAGAGAGGTAACACTTGTAATGGACTGAAAAAAAATTGAATTGATTCATTAACATAGAGAACAAAGTTGTAAAGTACAAAAACAACACAAAAATAATATTAAAACTAGCTTTGTCACTATCTGTCATCTTCCATTTTGGCATATTTTTGTGAGTGAGCCCCTAAAGATTAAAAAGCTAATATTATTAACGCTAAAACCGACTGTTTACAAAATGAACTTCGTGATAAATAAACTATCATTTCAAGTTTAGAACAGAAAATAATAAATAAGAACTTACACCAAGGCCTTAATAACCTCTCAACCTCAATTGAAAGTTTCAAATTCAAAAATAGAATTTCACATTCCGTAAATAAATGTTTTCACACGACCCGACCGGTGTGTGATAACTCTTTACCTGCGCATTCACGCTTTAATACCCGCGAAACTGACTTATGTTACTTATTATGTTGTCATACAAAATTGGCGTTTCATACAATTCAAAGGTACATGTTTATGAAAAAGTTATTTTCAATCTTTACAGTTCACAATAAGGAGACTTATCAAATGGTAGAACTGCGTATTTTCTTACTCAATAATGCTCACATGAACTTCATTGCCCGCAGTTTAGTCACAACAAAATGTAAAATATTTCACGGTTTGTAGCATCATTTTGTTGTGTAATTGTTGCAAGTGCAATTCTAGATGATGCTAGGGTAATTGCTGCGAAAATAAAAATGTATATACTTCTCTATATTAATTAGTTTCAGTAAGTGATTTAAAGACTTTTGTTAAGTGATTTTATCTTTATTTTTTGTTCTTTTTCCATCTTTTGTCAAAAGAAAGCGATAATTGAATTAAATAATAAAATCACGATGTTAACGCATTCGAAATTCAAAACGTGGAAACCCAGATCGTAGTCACAAACCGCGCGACAGCGATTGGTGTCGCATAGTTATTAGTATTTTCTTATATTGTTATAGCAACCTTAGCATATTAGAAAAAGAGTTCGGTTTTGATCATCAGTTGAAGTAGATGAGTTGAATGTCAAGTACATGAAATCGATTATTTAGAGTCATTCGCTAATTTTTCGGACACTTTCGCGAGCCTAGTTATTTCGATGTGATAGGTCGTAGCATTTTCCTCATATATTTATTTTATTCTCATTGCATACTTACTTATTATTAAATGAGTATTTATCCGAAACACAATTTGTTCGCGTAGAAGATATTCAGTACAAATTTCAAGCCCTCACTTGGCCCCCACCCATCAGGAGAGTTAATCAGCTCACAAAAACTACTGATATCGACTGATCTATTAAAAAGATATCTTCCTCTTCTCCATTGCCAATTATTCCAATCCATCATTGGACCCTGGATATCGCGTCTCGACAAAAAGATAGATAGATAGATAGATAAACTCTTTATTGCACACCAAAGCAAAATACAAAAAGACACAGGAATTCACAATAATAGAAGGTACAATGGGCGGTCTTATCGCTAAAAGCGATCTCTTCCAGACAACCTTTGGATGGACAGGATATCTAATAGAAAAAGGTAGGGCGTTCCATAGTCGTACAGCTTGCACCGTAAAGGAGTTACCATAAAATTGCGTACTATGGACAGGAGTATGAAGCTGTAGAGTTTCGGAAGAGCGAAGGTTTCGATCATGCGCGTCGTGTAAAAATTCAAAACGCCCCTTAAGATAACATGGTGAGGAAGGATTAAAAAGAACACTATAAAGCAGGGAAAGAATATGTGCATTCCGGCGAAGGCGGATGGGAAGCCACTTGAGTTTTGCGCGAAATTCTGAAATATGGTGAATATATGAAATATGGTATGGAAAAAGCTTATAAAACAACTAAGAAGCCAACAACACGACTGTTTAATGACAGTAAACAAATTCATAATTCTTTCAAATTTAAAATTTTCATTAGCCTTTTTATTTTATTTTAAAAATCTGTATTTTATAAAGTGTAAGGTTGGCAATATATTTTCTCACAGATGTAATGTCCATTCAAAGATATTTAAATAATTTACTCGTAACAGAGGTGCGCAAAAAGCAATCATTCTGAATATTGAGGTCATAAGCCGAGTCGAGAGTGAAACCACATTTTTTGTGACCCCACCCACTGGCGTAGTGACAAGTGACACATTTGACAGATGATTTTTTAATAAAAGAATAGTATTGTGTGGGCAATAACAAGTGTGTATTTATACACCAAGATACAACTACGATGAAACAGACTTATTTTTAACAAATGGCGCTGCCTACCATTAAAAGTCGTCTTTACTAATTTTTGCTGAGGGCTTCTTTTATTTACGTGAATAATATCTATAAAAAGCTACTAACTTTGGCTTTTGTGACTGGTCTGCACTGTAGATAGTTCGTTGAAAAAACGATATTCAGTGGAAGAGATCTTTTAGAATAATTGGCATAATACGCATCATGATGCCAAAAACAAAATGGTGTCTCTAATGGCGGGAACACACCTTCAAAAAATAACTGGCCACAAATAAAAATCTAATAACTTCACAGTCGACCGAAATCGAAAGTATTTGAAAAGTGGAAATTCTACAAAAAGCTCCAGCCACAGAATACATAAAAGTATCTTAGTGTCGATGACTGCGACACAGAATAAATAATACTTAGTTCGTAAAAATGTGGGTCAGTTGCTAACAAACTATTGGTATAAGAAGTCGAGGTAAAAGCAAAAAGGCGAACAGGTTTTCGAATTTCGAGGCAGGTTGTTTTCTCTTTCCCTTGAGGTGCTTTCATCGTCTGCCAGTACCTACTAGCAACAGTATTATCTCTACAAAACTTGTGTTTGTGGTCTGCCCGGATTAAAATCAGAAGACAATTTTTTTGATCGAAAAGTAGCGATTATTTTGATAGCGCAATGATTTGGATAGTTCTGAGTAAATATGTATGACTGTTAAATGTTTGTTTATTAAAAAGTACCGCATGTACTTCAATTTTACAAGTGTTAACACCTTAAGTCGGTCAGGTCAGGTAAATATGACTTCATAAAAATTTATTACAATCTGTATTGAAGCAGACATAGGTACCTACTACTAAAGTCAAGAATGCGTTAAAAGTCAAGGTGCACTCATTGAGATGAAGATCATGATGTCATCCACTTTTCTCCTCTGTAAGACACTTGATTTTTGCCTGGCTTTGTTCGCTAGGAAATTTGACTTTATTAGGAGTACGTATGCCCAAACTCCTGAAAGTTTTAGTCAAAAGTCTTGGATTTTTTATCTGTGAACGAAAAAGGAACGTCACGACGCCGTCTTCTTGTTCTTAGTTATTTTGCCACTAGACCTACATACTACTAGATACTACTCGTTAGATAGCTTGACAACATCATTTTTTTCTAAATATTTATTTACTTTAAACTTTTTTGACTGTATAAGTAGGTACCTACTACAACTTTTAAAAACGAGTTTCGGCGAGCTGCCACTCAAACCGTTTTATTATTGTCCTGCGCTATCAACTTTACAGAACCTGTTTGTTTGTTTGTCTTCATTTAAAAAAAACTAAAGAATGCTGGGCAAAGGTCTACTCCAAATTTATCTCTGTCCCTCAAAATCTAGCTTAGTCCAACAGCTAAAAACCCCTTGATTTATGCAAGTTTGATGTATTTACTAGTGATTTTATGAGTCGGACAAGTCAATCCAAAAAAAAATTACTGTTAAGACAGGCACTTAACTTTTACGTCATATAATTAGCAGCTTAAACCAATTTATATCAAAGATAAGTATTGTGTTAGATAATTATTACAACAGCCCTGCTTACCTCAACCTAGAAACTCGTTTAAAACTAAAACTTAAATTAACCCATGCATAATCTCCAGCAGTGAGAGTGTATGAGCCATTGCAATCTCCACAGGTTGCTATAGTTTTTGAGTTAGTATTGTCACAGGCAGTCATAGAAATCACAAGAATCGTTTCAAATTGTCTTTTAAACTTGGTGAATTTAGATTCTAGACGAAGTATAGTAGACGGTACCAGGCAACAAGCCATGCCATGGTTATTCTTTGAAGGAATGAATAAATGAATTACTTTATTGTATTATACGGAAAAATAACAAAATATACAGCCGAATCGAGAACATCCTCCTTTGAAAGTCAGTTGAAAAAAATATCTTACACAATTAAATGTAGTCTTAGAAGCGGTTTTATCGCTTAGAAGTGATCTCTATAAGACAATTTTTGGATTGAGAGGAAATTATGAGATTGTAAAAGTGATGATCTTTGATGATTCTATATCAGCTTTCTGACGTCTGTATTTATTTCTAAATGTAAATGTCAGCAGAAGTATGTATGTGGCATAGTTGAACCTCCTAAAAAGTCCGTATTTGTTTATTCAAACAATAAATAATTGTAAAAACCTATTAAAAATACTATAACACCTCCTGTGTTTGGTTCTGTGTGTGTTCTATCAGATACTCAAACACAGTATTTACTCACTTTAAAAAAAGTTAATAATGTTAATTCAATACCTATTTATTAAGATCACTGTTAAACCAGACACTACCAGACATTCATAAATGAGACCCATTCGAGCACGCCCAGGTGCCCATGACCGGATTTAAGCCTACGAACTTTGAATCAAAAGTTCAAAGCTGTATATTATGTATGGCTATTATAGCACATAAAATGGTTTCACATTCCATACGTGAACAGCTTCCTACAACATTATTTATTTAAATCTCATAAACATCATAAACATTTTCGTAATTTCCAGCAGAAAAACCAAGGGTATTTAATTTTATCAACGCATTCCAAGCAAAAGTCTGCAATTGACGAGCAACATAATAATAATAAGAATGCTGGACGTTTTTCACACAGCATCATCCAGCCCCAAACTAAGCAGAGCTGGCTCTTATTTGGGTCAACGCATCAGCATTGCCATTCAGCGTGGAAATGCGGCCAGTATTTTGGGAACGCTTCCGTCTGGTAGTGATCTGGATCAGTTGAGCTATCTATAGATCGTTTGCAACGGTCTTTAGATGGCTAGCTGTTTCATCTGTATTTTTTGTATATACCTAGTTGTAAATAGTTGTATGAATAAATGTATTAGAAACAGAGCTTATATGGGAACTACATGACTGATATAGGTACTAGTTATATAATTCTTTTTTTTGTAAATACATGCAGATGATACAAACATTTGTCCCGCGGTGGGAACGAACCCGCAACTTTCTGCGTTTCAGGCTAGCCTTCGCCCACTGCGCAACAGAGTTCGTCAATATGACCAACCATCCTTTGTTACTTTCAATAATATTAATTGAATTGAATATATATTTTTTAAATTTATTTATTTATTATTATTATCATATTTTTTATATACCTACTTGTACATCGTTATATGAATAAATGTATTATTTTCTATTTTTTTTTACATTATGTAGGTACATCTAATGTCTGTTTCCTACTTATTAAGTAGGTAGGCAATGGAGCTTATCAGAGATACATAAAAATACACTTATACCTAAATTAGGCCAAGTCTGTTTTATAGGTATTAGTTCCTTATAGGTATGAACTAATGCCTAATAATTTTAACACTATAACAATACTTTCTACAAAACTTATAGAGGTATTTATACTATTTGAGTTATTATTGGACAAATATAAATTTAAGTATAATTAAATACTAAAAATAATCACTTATTTATAACATGGCTTCCCACCCGAAACTCAAGGAATTGAATACAGTACGAACGGCCTTTGCACAACCTTACTTTCTAAACCGATCTATTTCCTGCTACACTGGTTCTGATAAGATAATGCCTATCAATGAAATCTGTTCAATGAAGAGACGTCAAAATGCCACTGAGAACTTTTTAGGAGATAAGTATTTTGTCGTATCTGTAGATGCTAGATTACACACCATTTGCAGGAAAAAACAGGGAAAGTCAAAAGCTCCTCACACCATGCGGTTAAATTTCTTGAGAACACTGGAAAAACATGATCATCGGCTTGCAACCTGCCACATATAATGCAAGGCATGGGAAACGTGGAATAGACACGATGGATTTCCTTCGAAATTGATAGTGGTCTCAATAGATTCCGAAAATTAAAGGGCTGTTCTATATAACCAAGGTGTCTAGACAAATACATCATGCTTAGGTTTTCTTTCACGCTAACGCAGAAGTGTCGAGGAGAAACTTAGAAAGATAGGAAGAAAATACATTTATTTGACTAAAAAATTACAGAGGATATAGGTAGAAATGAACATAAATATATGCATATATCTACCCTACCATAATAGGTAGGTACCGTGGTGGGATGAATGCACAAAATCACCTAGGTACGTTTATTCCTCATCGCAACGCGTGGGCCAAACAGGTCCTGTGTCCACATCCAACTCCACATCACCAGGATGTGAAGCTACGCTGGTTTTCAGACAGATCCTATTGGTGAGTTCCCCATGACCGACAGCGTTACTTAAAGATGTAACTAAGTACTAAACTGAGGAACAGTCACGTGACATCTTACAAGCTAATGTCATTTCCATACAATTTAATCTTTCCGTAAGCGTTAATGCCAATATTACACACATAACGAAAGTGGTTATTGTCTAAAGGGCTAGGAAAGTCAGATATTTATCTGCGAGTTATGAGATGCGAAAATGCTTGAGAAAGTATTAAGCTTATTAGCACCCTTAGCGACCTCGGTTATTCTGTAACTTTCTACGATTAACTATAAGTTCCAGTATATCGGAAACCACAGCCGCTCTCCAACCATTAAAAACGCATCAGCGACAAAAACGTAAACGAATTGCATTCTTTGGAAGCCGTTCATTTCTTTGATTTCACGCGAAGTTAATATACCTCATACCAGCAAATTCTTACTACACTAGCGAAGCCACCCGATTTTACTCGTATGTTATCTAAGTTTAAATATTTTTTCAGGCTAATTCTCCTTTTTGGGTTTCGTACCCAAAGTAGTATCAGAAATAGTAGAAATTGAAGTACTACCACCATACCTTTTTCTACCGCCAAGTAGTATTGCTATGTTCTAATTTAAAGTGCCGGTGAAATTATTATGTCTCAGGGTCGGCAATGGGCGAATGATACCTCTGGTGCTGCGAGCATAGACTACGGTAATCGATTACCAACAGGTGTGCTCTATGCATGTTTGCCACTTTATACATGTTGCGTATGGCCAACAGTGTACTAACGTCTACGTCCCCTAAGAACCAGTACATGGCGTGTGGTACCCCGCAATCCACGTCCCCGGCAAAACAGATGAAGGCACGTGACCCCTGACCTCCGCGCCCCCCGACGAGCAGTTAAAAGCCTGAATTCACAGTCGGGGGTTGAACAGTCCCCCAAAATCCATCATACGGCATTCATCTTACGGCTGGGTGCATAGTCCCCTAGGGGAGCCCCTATTTGACTATGAATTCGGGCTTTAGATGTGTGACCTCCCCCGGAGCCCACGTCCCCCGAAGAATGGTCCAAGGCGGTCATTCTACAGGCTCTTGATAATTATGATGATAAACAAGAAAAAGGCAACCATTTCGGGAAATAGGTATATCGAGCGGATTCTAGTACCTCAGGCTCAGCGGTATAAATATCTAATGACAGTTTGTCCCGTTCGACCAACGCGTGCGCAACTTGTGCCATCTGGGAAATGATGGGCTATAGGCCGCATGTCACACCGTTATGTAATTTGGTTGACGTTTCCACTTCCGATTGAAATCGCAACCAATCAGTTGTCAAAGTTCGCGTCAGTTTGGACTTCCCATACAAATATGTACTAAAGATCGCATTTGCATTTTTAACTATAATGTTTATTTTATCTTTTTTTTTATACAACTAAAGTGGCAAACAAACATACGACCCACCTGTTGGTAAGCGGTTACCGTAACCTATGGACGCTTGCGACCCCAGAGGTATCAATCGCGCGTTAGCAACCCTGAGGGTGAAAAGTCTCATGTGCCTGTAATTTCACCGGCACCCATACCCTTCATGCTGCATCAAGCTGAGACAGGGACCTATTTTGACCCCAAGCAACACATTTTCTATAAGCTAATTCTTTTCCATTTTTTTACTATGTTTGTGTTGTTGGGCTCAAATAAAAATACTCTTTCTTTCTTTCTTTCAAACAAAAAGCCCATATACAGCTGCAACTTTCTAACCATCTTTGTAATCTTCTATTATTTATACTTTTTTTAAATAACGTGACTAAGTGTTTCTTGTGATTTCAAAGTATGATTAAATATGAATATGAATACACAGCAATGCGAGCATTACTGCTTAGCGGTAGAAATAGATATGATGGTAGTTCTTCAAAACTCTACTACAACTAAGATTTACTAACGACAAAACTATTATATGTTACTTCGTTAATGACCTAAGTTTAATGAACGGAGTTTATGTATGCTTCATTATACCGTAGAAGTCCACTGCTGGGCATCCTTTGCAAAGTATCATCACGAACGTTCTTGAGCCAACTCCAACCACTGACTGTTCGCGATCTTGAAGTCATTCATCCAGTGGAGGCCTTCCTACACTGTGTCATGCGGTTCTTGCGGGATTCCGGGATTTGCGGAAAAAACTAACAATCATTACCGGGGGGACAGCTTAGTGGAGATTTGTAATAATCATGTAATACACATCATCCACCACCCACCATCCACATCATCCACCTCTGAAACGTTATCTTAAAATTATACCGATTCTCTATGTAAAAACGATTTCAATTTGAGTGTAATAATTTTTTTACGGATGTTCGCCATTACACAACGGTGTAAATCGGGTAGCTACTAACAGTACCCATCTCACATACCTCATACTAGATAAATGTGCTACATTCTGCTGTCAATCGATTTGCTTTTCAAGTCATCTATCACGTAGTGTGCCTATTGTAAATAACTCGCCAAGCTCCACTGTTAAACGTGGATCTGTCTTTGTATCGGTCACTCGATTATAGAAATTATTCCGATAAATAAATTGTATTTAGATTTGCCGGTTATATTACTTGCGGAACTAAAAACCACCAAACCTGTCTACGACACCTATACTTTATCGTACTGTCCACAACAAAATAGGTAAAGTGACGGAGACAAAACTATACGTAATATTCGCCCCTTAAAAAAGAAGATTATGAATTTTGACTGAGACATAGGTAATGCTCTAACCGATAGACCAAAAATAGATTGGGGGAAGGCGCTCCATGGTGGTTCAAGATTTTTCACACTCGCTGAACTGATGATTTGGGGTTAAAACATCATCTAGCTTAGTTTAGTTTTTATGCGCCTGAGCTCCGTCGTTCAAAATACAAAATATTGAGTTTTCTGGCGTGTTCAAGTTACTTTAATAGTTTGCGCAAGAGTTCTCATGTTTTTGTTGAATCACCAAAAACGCTTCACAAATCACGATGGACTGTGTCGACCATTCTAGAGATTTAAATATCAAGGCTGGTTGACAGGTTATTGCAATACGGAATAATTATACCGATGCAAATTATGTGAAAACGCAAAAAAATACACGTAGGCTTTGACTCTTGGCCGTTGGCTTGGTTTATACAGTTTGAATTGTAAAACTATACGAATTATAATTATAATATTTTTTCATTTAATAATAGTATAGATGTCAAAATTTGGATGTGAAGATCTTGGATGTTTGTTACTAACAATCTCTATAATGGCTGGATCGATGACCTAGAAACAATACTTTTTATCCGTATATCACGGACGCGAAACTGTGGGCAGAGACTAGTAAAAAATAGATTAAGAATTGAAAAAAAAATACATGTTTTCGCTTGATAAATTACACCGTCGTCGTAATGCCTGTTTAGTCATGCAGTATTAATCTATTGTTTATCTATGTATTCTTACCAAAATTAATTGGTAAGAATACATAAATACATATAGGCTGAACCTATACATACAAAAAACGTAATGGTTTGCCATATTGTTATCAGGCTTACTATTGATGATGCCTGTAACAAAAAAATCATACAAATAAATAAAGATAGTAAAAGCTGAAAGTCTGCATGTCTGTCACTAGGTGAGTGAACCACCTGAATAAAACCACAGATTGGATCAAACGCCAACAGAATAATCAAGCAGTTGGTAAAAGGTATCCTTCAGGTCAAATACAATAGAAAGTTGCATTGCATATTTATGAGTACGTTTTTGGTTTGACCGTATAAGTTCCTGCCATTTTTGAACTCGTCTTGATCGTTTCCTGTAATTTTTGACGACTATAAGAAAAAGCTTTTGGGGAAATCTTCGAAGCCGACATTCAAAAGAGAAGCTCTGTAAATAATCTGCAGCTCGAATAATAAAGGCTAGCGAGTCTCCGTTGTCAGAAGAGGCAGGATTTGGTAGATACTACTATATTGTTTTCCGACCACGAGGATATAACAGACAGTGCAGCTTTTACTTCAGATATCGAAGGTTAAAAACAAAACAAAGATGATGATTTTACACAACAAAGATGATGATTTTAAAAACAAAACAAAGATGATGATTTTTCTTTGTTTTGTAAGCTAAAGTTGAATTATAGTCAACCTTGTTTTCACCAATATAAACATGAAAGATGGCAAAAGTATAGGGCCGGTAACTGGCCAAAGCCTCTCAACTCTAAGTAGGACAAAGATACCTACGTTATAAACTGGTTATTTTTTTTCAATATTTTTTCGCAAAAAGACTATGTTTATCATACGCTGAAACACTGCCAGCTTACTTCAAGATATCCGTCATTTACCACGACAAAAATCGCGTGACCTTGGACTATCGTGGGTTGGTCAGCCAGCCAGCCTGGTCTGCCAAATGGCTATGGCTACCCACATTCCGTCTATATTATCAGATCAGTTCGCTGAGGCCAAAAGGTTGTCATACAAAACTTAATTTCGAAATTTTATTTGCATTTTTTATTATTTTATATAAAATAATAAAGCTGATGAGTTTGCTTTTTGCTTTTTTATTTGAATGCGCTTCCTGTCGGATTAAAGCCCAATTCTTTAACACCATGCTAGGGCTCTTAGGAGCCGCGAAAATAGCGCGGGCGGGCGATCCGACCCGGTGGGCTGTGGGCCGAATTCGGCCATGGCACAGCTAGTCTTAAAATGAATAAAATATATTAGAATAAAGCATAATAGAATAGACAACTTCTGCGACGCAGTGGACAAAGGCCACAGTGTTTGTATGATCTGCAAATATTTGTCATACTGTTTGTATGAAATGCGGCGTAAAGTGAAGCTCATAAAAAAGCAATTCCCCTGCCACCATGCTTCTTACCCGCGAAATCTTACTCGTTTGCAAATGGTTTCCATTCGTGTTATTTGCAACGGTACGTAGGTACGTAGACTAATACACAGACTGGCTCCTGTCAAGGAGCTCCAGAAAAACTTTTTGAAAAATAACGCGTGTGCTACTTTCTGTGGCACGCACGACGCGTTTTCTAGGTTAATCAATCCTACTAATATTATAAACTTTTTATCCGAGTAACACGTGGGTGAAGCCGTGGGCAGAAGCTAGTATTATAATAATCGTGTATTTACGATTATACGTGCAAGATAAAAAAAGGTGTTTCATCTTTTGATAGATATCAAATGCTTTGTATAAATCTCAAAGTATCAAGGGAATTAAATGGCTTCATCAATTGTATATCTTAAGTTAATGTTTGAAAGTGCTTTCTAAAGACACCTACAAAAGTCAATGCCAAGTTCTACTGCCAACGAATACAATGAGAACCTGATTCACACTTTCCACCTGCAGGGCAGCCAAGTACTTTCGCTGTCACTTGGTAGGATGACTTGTCTATCGTGAGTGGACTTTTGTTTGTTGAACTTATTTTGCAAAGGTTCTGACTGTGACTTTGCAATGAAAGTTTCGGAAAATCGTAAAAGGTCCCGTTTTATCCCCGTATAGGTTGATATTTTTGGGATAATGGTACCGCTTTTCTAGTACACCAACTAATCTTAATTTAAACTATCGCTCTCTTTTATCAACACTAATAAAACAAAGAAATAGCAATAATTTTAGCGCTGTCGAATTAGTTAGATTAAGGTTTTCCATACAGTCGTGATTTCATAACATGCTGAATATAAACACGAATAAGAGCACGCAAACAATTCCGACAGGAGTTTTTCTTGCATGCACTATCAGTAAAAGAGAGCGATTTTTTAAATTAAGTTTAGTTGGTGTATAAGAGTATTGATGCCATTTTCAATATTAAAGATGAAATTTGGATAGAAATAACTCAACGTGGACAAATTCACAGGCGTACGTAAAAACGTCCAAGATAATTTTACGTAAATTCGCATCGTGACTGTCTGACATCAGTTTTTACCGCATTGCCTAATATTAAGTATGAAATGATTTGTAATTTCCGGTTTGTTAATTTTGTTTGGCTATACAGTATGTAATAAATGCCCCGTCCGATCCCCAATGGTAGTTATAATTGGATATCGATATATTACATAGGTTAACGGAATTGATTTTTATTTTCTGAGATTTAATTAAATAAAATAGCTAGTACAATAATAGCTTAAAAAATGTTTCTAATTCTGTCAAAGCAATGTAGAGCTTTGTTAGTTAGTAAAAATCTTATTTTTTTGGGAAGTTAATGTATTAATTCTATGTCTTATTATTTATTGGATCAGACCGGGTTTTTGGTATATACTGTATAGTCTGCAGTTGCTTAATCATTGTGTTGCTGCTGACATTTAAGATTGCTTTGATTCACAGTTGCGTACCCGACGGACCGATCACATTGTTAGCTGTGACTGGACGTCCCGCTGCTAATGATGATGATGGCAAGCATTATATTACTAAACTCATTTTATAAATAAAGCTCACGCAATACAAAGTATTTTTAGAGTGTTTAGACTTTGTGCTTTATGATGCCACTCACGAATTCACGATTCGTTTTTGTGTCGGAAACCACGTATTTCCAATATAGAGTTACTTACAGTAACATAAAGTTACTTGAGTTTTTCATACATGAATGATAAAAACTAACAAAATAAACTATGAAGACATGGTTAAAAAAATCTTATACCTAAACGCGAATAGTTTTTTCAAGTAAATAACAAGATATATTTTGTTATAAAACCTCCAACGCGTTATTCTCTTATTAAAACCTCTGCGGTTTGTTGCGGGTTAGATTCCCGCCGCGAGATACGAGTAAATGTTTGTATGATCTGCGAATACCTGTCTCGGATCTGGTTGTTTTCTATGTATAATATGTATGCATTTACAAAAAAAATTATATAAATAGTATATCAGTCATGTAGTTCCCATAATACAAGCTCTGCTTAGTTTGTGGCTAGATGATGCTGTGTAAAAAATGACCATGTCCAAAAATGCATTATTTATTATTATTATTATTCATCGTCTATTGCAGCGCCCTTTATGACTTGTGGCAATAAAACCTATTTCAGAACCATCCTTGAACATAAAAACCTATTGCAAAAAAACTGCATTTCAAACGAATAAACCTTTTTGGAGATGGAACAAACTGTTATGGCAATCGCAAATACGTTCTTACGTCGCGGATGAAAAATTCTTAAACGATTTTAAACTAGCATGCTATCCACGCAGATCGTAAATTATCTAACTGGATGGCCATTGCAAATTAGTTTAGCATTTCTTACTCATAACTACGTAAGTTAACATTTATTTCTAGGCTTTTAAAATGTAAGTAGGTAGGTATATTCGAGGGTAATGACCTTGGCACTCGGAGGAATCAGTGCGAAGATTGTAACAGTTTGGATAAGGCTCTTATTCGTAGACAGCTGATGGTTATCTTTGTATGTAAATGTTTGAGCTGCTTATGGCGAGGCGTGACGAAATCATTTCAAGATGCGACAAAAAGGTTTAATGGGTAGAAATCATGGTAGAAATAAGCTGTTTTAATGTATAGAGATGATGTAGAGCCAATAAAGGTATTTTTTTTTAAAGGTATGCTATATCTTAGACTATTGTGTTTGAGGTCTGGACAGTGGTGAGTGTCAAAATAATGAAGGCGATATTTTATACACAGCAATGGGCATATTGAATGATAGTTTAATGATGAAAATGTTTCTTCTCTTTGCCGTGAAATGATACCTACCTAATTATGATGAAAATAATTAAGTATCCTTTCTTTACCGTATCTACATTAGCGGAGTTGTGAATCAAACAATTTGAGTATTACGTAAATGATGTATATGGCTATTTTAAAACTATCCTCTTGGTTGATGCCTCTGCTCCAATTAGGTGGTATGGAAATCAAACTCCAATAATGAAGTCGACCAAGCTAAGTAGAGTATTTAATCGAGTATTTCCTTGATCTTTCACAAGTCAAGTTTCATTGAAACACCAGATAGCAGTACCTCTTTCATCAGATAATAATAACAATTAGGCATGTAACAATTATCCAACAAGATGAATGTTGCAATTCTAACAATATTGCATATGTAATGTTATACAATGCTAACGATTTGTTTGTGTGAAACGGTTTTCATAACAAGCGTTTCTTACAAGGTCAAACTTCATTTACGTAAACTTCCTGAAGCTAAAATGAACGCGGACCCAAATTATCGTAAAACAGTAATGTACGCAGTTTGAAGGGTATGGGTGACCCGGAAATTACACGCACATGATACATTTGACTCGTTATGTCTCAGGGTCGGCATTGCGCGAGTTGCTAGCGCCTCTGGTGTTTCAGCGTCCATAGGTTACCGTAACCGCTTACCAACAGGTAAGTGGTATGCTTTTACTGAAGTTGTATTATAAATTTCCTTGCTCACAAAAAAGGCTCTGAACAAAGATTTGCAAATATAAAAATAATGAGTTATTCTTAAAAAATGGATGGATATACCATACCACCTACCTATCCCTAATAATTCTGTAATAACATTACTGTTTTTAGATAAAGAACAGAGCTATGCTAATCCATAAGAAAACCCTAAATTTTCTGTGCGGTTTCTCAAATAAGTTAATGATAACTGATATTTTTTCATTACTTCTAAAACATATCTGTTTTGTGTGTATAACCTTTTCTGACTTAGTCACGAAAACTAGGTTACACGAACCCGGTACTCTGATAAAGACGGTTAAGGAACAGTTCCATGAAAACGGTTTAAAATGTTCGCACAAAAACAGTCAATTGCTCTAAAGCTGTTGTAAAACAATACAATTTTAAGTATTGTTGAGTCACAAAGTCTTACATCGCCCTGAAATTCAGAAGTCTTGTCTTGCTTATATGTAAAATTGGAAGGCCGGTTATCATCAACCTCATCAAATAAAGAACTTAAATAAAAAAAATAGTGTTGTGTTCGTTTATGTTTTTAATCCTTATGGATCAAGAGAGTTAATTCAAAATTGGGCAAAGGTAGGCGTGATACAAGGACGGAAACAGTTACCCGTGCTCGATACCTATTTTTAGTTTGGACTTATAATACGGTAGGTATAGAGTTGACATTTATCATGGCATAAGGAAGGATACTAGTCGATTGGATATAAATAACTAAAATGTTCACGACTGAAACCTCTGATGGACCATCTCAGATCCGTGAGGATCAGGGGTAGTCAAGTTAACATTATTTTTGCACATGCCTACATTTTTTTTTTTGCTAGTAATTTTTTACTCATCATCATTTAGCCCCAAAATGAGCAGACATTGTGTTATAGGAACTACATGGCTGATATACTACTAATATGCATTTTTTTTGTAAATACATACATATTATACATAGAAACACCTAAACCCAAGATTTTTTTTTGCAAATCATACAAACATTTGTCCCGCGGCGGGAATCGAACCTGCAACCTTCTGCGTCTAAGGTGGGCCTTCGCACTGCGCTACAGAGGTCGTCTTTGGTAGTTTTTCACAGTTTTTCTTGTAGTATTCTACGTTACAGGAACAATTTTGATTCTAGACAAAACAAGTTTGCACACAATGTACAGAAAGATCGGTGATTCTCAGTGGTATTGCTGTTAGCGGCAGGATTTTTAGGAAACAACTATAATTTTGAAGGAAAGAAACTGTCTGGAACAAATCGCTGTTGCGATAATACCGCCATTGTAGGATTTATGTAAGACTAGCTTCTTTCCACGGTTTCGCCCGCGTGGTACCCGTTAAAGAGTAGCCTATGTATTATTCTGATGTATAAGCTATATTACTGTAAAGTTTTATCAAAATCCGATCAGTAGTTTTTGCGAGACAGAGGAACAAACATCCATCCTCACAAACTTTCGTGTTTATAATAGTAGTAGGATTAGTAGGATGTATTTTTTGTAATTGTGCATAAAATGTCAAGTCCTCAATAAAGTATTTTTTGGCAGCAGAGTTAGCTTTTACATGTACTTACAACTTTATATCCCTATACTCAAGTAAGCTTTTTATTTAACTGACTGCACTTACCTAACTGTACTCTACAATATTAATTATACTGGACTGGCCAGTCTAGTAAATAAAGATTGCCACAAGTTCAGGTCCAAAAGGTTTTGACTTTAACTTCGAACAGGATATAACCAAACCTTGTTTTATTTTTCGAAGAGAGGTTTTTTATTATTTTTATTACCGGTGATTTGATGTATGGCAGGTATTATTTTGTAGATTTAAAATTCACACAGATGTAATGCGAAGGAGGTCGCTGGTTCTATTCCCGCTAAGGTTGGTTTTTGGTATAATATAAAATCATACGGCTAGATATATATTTCCTAGATATACAAATGTGACATACAGAGCTTGGGGCAAACACCGACTTCAAATAATGGGAAGTTGTTAAAAAGTCCAATATATTAACAAATTTATTAAAATGTATTCATATTGGACTCCCATTCCCATTTTTTTCACCCATAGAGATGGAATTTTTTCATAAAATTTACGAAGATATAATACACACACAATAAAACAGATGAATTGAGAACAGTCAGTTGAAACATTTAAATGATTCCAAATGCGGATTTGCCGCATTAAAATTTGATTCTTGGTTTCGCAACGACAACCGATGGGAAAGAAAGGTTCTCGAATAACGACCACCGTATGATGTAGGAAAAAAGGGGAAAGGACCCCACCTGAAGGGCTGATACCGGACCATGCAAGAAAAAGGAGGAGTGAGTGTAGGAAACACCCCACCTGAAGGGCAGATACCGGACCATGCAAAAAAAGGGGGGAGCGCATGTAAGAAGGAGCCCACCTGTAGGGTTAATACCGGACCATGCAAGAAAAAAGGAGGAGTTAGTGTAGGAAGCACCCCACCTGAACACCTGAAGGGCTGATACCGGACGATGCAAGGAGTGCGTGTAGGAAGGACCACATCCGATGGACCAATAACACCTTAAAGGTTGCGGGAAGTCGATGGATGGAGGTGGCCCACGATCGTTCGTCATGGCACTGCTGTAGGGAGCCCTATGTCCAGCATTGCTCTTCTACAGGCAGTTGATAATGATATTGGTTTAGCTACAGATTGAACAATCGATTATTCGAACTAGTCTGACAGTAGGTTGTAATTAATGTAATTAGTCTAGTCAACTATTACTCGGTTCACCTTGAACCTGTTTTAAAATTGCTATCTGACAATGTTTTAATAGTCACTAATTTATTTGTTTTTGGTTTGCGCAAGAGTTTGTGTATCTTAGGTACCTGATTGAGTGATTATTGTTTTGATTGGTAATAAACTTACATTCGATCACACGTAATGCATTCTACTATGCAATACGTGGGTATGTGCCAAATGTATGTTAGGACGTGCCTCCAACTTCCGTAGTTATATCAAGTAGGGAGTCCTTGGTATTCCTACGAATCTGACGATCTCTGTTGCGCAGTGGGCGAAGGCCAGAAGGTTGCGGATTCAATACCTGCCACGGGACAAATGTTTGTATGATCTGCAAATATTTGTCTCGGGTCTGAGTATTTTATATGTTTAATATGTATGTATTAAAAAAAACATATATAAGTAGTATATCAGTCAAGTAGTTCCCATAATACAACCTCCGCTTAGTTTGGGGCTATATGATGCTGTGTGAAAAATGTTTATTATTATTATATATTTATTATCTGAGTACTGATTATGGATCTGATTGTCCATCATGGGAAATACTGTCATGGATTTGTTTGTTTTTTTAGTCGAATCTAAATTTGGATCCATGTTTAGAAAGTGTACTGAAAATGAGGTTATGTAAAAATAAACACTAATCCCCATGATGAAAATTCTCAGATTCATACTCAGAATGCAGATCCGTAAGGTTATCAAGTTGGTAGGTACATGCCAACGTTTTGCATAGTAGTTAGCATTCTACATGATATGTTGTAAGCCCATCGCCGCTTTATTGGGCACTATCCTATGTCACATGCCTTCTAACTTTTGGTTCTAGAGAATGCCTACTACCTCAGGTTATTTTCCTTTGCCGTTAATTAATTATTTCGGTGTAAAAAGTATGATTTACGACAAATCATAGTTTTAGTCAAACTACTTTTCTTGAAAGTCGTAATTTTACGAATAGAACGAAAGCTTTTACGTTTTTCGATTAGAATTACAAATTAATTCAATGACAGCACTATGCAACCAAATACCGTTTCCTTTAAAACAAAATATTCAACAGCTACTTTTTTTACAAAACCTCTATCTAACGTAGTGAGCATGACGTGCGTAGATTGGTTGACAGCTCAACGAGAGTTAAGAACAATCTAATAAGAGAATATTTCACAAGTGGGATGCTTCGCGATTTCGTCCGCTTTGAGTTTTTGCCATACAAACTTAATTCGCCCGATGCACCCCACAGAGGTGGAATCTAAGAGAATCCCTTCTTAGTACAACAATACGCACCAAAACCAACCTACCCTCCAAAAAAGTCTCTACGACTATCGATTTAAGCTTTGCGTTGTGTTTACGTCAGTCAGTCAGTCAATGAGTCAACTAGGACTTTGATTTTTATAATAATAGATAGAGCATATTGATACCCAATTAGACATGTATAACGCAAGTCCAATCACTTCACTTTTTTTGAACTCGCTGTGGGTCATGGGAGCGGCCGAGAAACACATTGAGCTTCTGCCTTCGATGGTGCTAGGGTGACCATGAATCAAGCTTTTACAGATTCTTAACTTAAATAATGTACCTACCTAAAACGTAGTTTATAGAAGCTAAGTCTGAAGTGGATAAAATGACGACAGTCGCGGATGTGAAAACTAAATGAAAAAAAATATATGTCCTCGCCACGTCCTCGGCACATAATTATGTCTGCACCACGTCACCTCTGTATGTTTAAGGGCAGTTTTAGTTTGAAAAAAGAAAAGAAATGCCCTTGCAGTACATTTTAAGAAAACAAAGTAACAATAAATAGTCAAAATAATATCATTGTTTGTATTGTTATATACTTCAATAATTTGTTTAAAACTAGTGTATTTTTTGTTAAACTAATTGTTAACAGTTATGACACATATTTGATCAATTGAGTTTTATAAAAGGGTATATAAAACGGCAAATGTACTCTAAACTAGCTTAATAATCAAATATCAAGGCACCTACTGGTTAACGTTACTTTCGTTACTTTTACGTAAAAAAAATATTTTTCTGAAATTGTCGTGATCATTTCAGAATTTTTCTTACAAATATCTTAAACCTTGGCCAATTAAACTATTACAAACAAAAAAGGTGTCTTAATCCTAATTCGGCGTCCTTATCCAATATCAAGACGCCCACTAGACAACGTCACTTAAAATGGCGCGTATAGTCTCAGCAAAGTTCGTCAAATATCAAAAACTATGGCCACAGTGCTAAAGTTCGGATGCGACACAGTAGAGTGCGTCCGACCCATCCATTGTTCTAGATAGTGTTGCGTATTGTTGACGATATCGATGATATTTCAAGGTTGGAGATTGGATTTAAAATTTCCGTGTAAACTTTATGAACGAGCTAATAATTTGTTTGTTTGTGCTAACAATCTCGATCTCTGTCGGGAACCGCTCACCTACAGGTGGGTTATGTGCTTGTTTGCCAATTTAGTTAATCTTTGGCTTTAATTATTTAAACAAATTAATTAGTTTGGGAACAAAAAAATGTGCGCAAGAGATTCGAAAGAAATCACAGTACTTTAAAATGTAATTAAGTGCTTCTAAGTTTATCTGTAAAATTATCATTAAATACGATATTCGTGACTATTATTGTCCTTGTTTAGATTGATTTTCTTATAGTTTTTTCAAGTACCTTTTGCTTTTATACTGAACAATAGAACTATTAGCTGGCCAATGACACCGTTACCTTTTTAGCACATAAAGGATTTTTTATTACGTCCATTGACGTAAATAATGAAAGTGGTCTCGATCACGACGCGTCAAGGACCTAAACTGACATTGATAGACCAAATTAGTTTAAATGTCGACATCTCAAAATGTTCTCGTACAATACTCGATAGCATTCTTTGCGGGTGTGAGTTCACATAGTTAAATTCAAATGCAGGGCTTTCCTGCCTTAAAACAACAACAATCAAACAAACACGCGTCATGATAGATATCTTTAGATGTTTGAGGCCACAGGGTAGTCAAAGGCACATCCAAACATTATATTTGGCACAATATAATATTTTGCAAGTAGTTAGCATTTCACGTAACAAGTTGCAAACCCATTGCCGCTTATTTAGCTCACACTTTCTGAAGCCATATAAGGACTATGACTATCTTGAATAATTACTTTTTTTACTTTGGATACTTACATCTATAATCGTATTTTTAAAATACGTATATCTGCCACACCTATTGAGTGCGAATCAATAATAATGTATCGATAAAAAGTAGAGTGGCTTTCACATCACTACCACAGCACTAACAAAGAAGATGTATATGGTTTTTATGGGGATAACCGTTACATATCAGAGTCGTTTGTTCATCTCGCATCATAATACTGAGATTTTATTATAATTGCACTATGAGATCTTCTATGAAATTTGATAGGGTATATACAATTACATCTATAAAATAGTTACAAGTTATATTTCGCCTGAGACAGTGAAAAAACGTTTAACTATTTTAAATGATATTCTTATGTCATTTTCTTGTTCTTCAAAGTTACACAAATCAATACACAGATGGCGTTAAGACCAAAAGGGCTGAAAAATTTTAGACAAGTTTCCGTTTAATGTGCTAAACTTTAGCAGCTTTTGAGTAGCTACTTTAGCAGCTAAAGTACCTACCCGATGAAGTATAGTCCTAAAGGCCAACTTCACACTCAACAAATTGACTTATAGCCAACGATCAGCTGGATCGTAAATGAACCAAGAGGAGGAGGAAAGTATCCATTTGGCTGCAAAGGGCCACCAATAGGGTCAGCTTACAGATACTGTCATCTGTCAAAATATCTCTAGAATTTTCCTCATGATTCTGCAAACAGTCTAAAGCTAGGCCACACTAGTAACTTACGTTTAACTTTGGCGAAACTGTAGGTAGTCAGTTAAAAATTTTCCTTACCTGAAAGAAAACAAACAAAAAATTAAATTACATTCTTAGAGTAAAATAATGTTTACAGGGTGCGCGGAGGCGGCTCAAGGCTGTTCGTCGTAGCTTTATATTGGAGTGGCGACAGCAATGATATGATACCTCTACTCATGTTTGTTTTCTTTGTCGTTTTAAAATGTACAGTGTGGTTGATGATGGGTCGTTTATTCTACCAACTAAATTATTAAATCCTTGGCACGTACGAGTATATACAGCCTTAATGACTATAGAATAAACCTTAATGACTATAGAAAGTCTATAACTTATCTTAAGTCTATACCAATCTCTAGATAATGGATATTTCTGTCGTACATTAGTTACCCGCGTCGCAGGGCGCCTGTATATGCGTGTGCCATAAGAGGTTATTTGTTCGTTTGTCTGTTACCATTGATCTCCGAAACGGATTATCTAATTGAAATGCTGTTTATTGTAATCGATTTGTATGACATAAAATATCGTTCTTATATGGTAGGTAATTATCGAAAATTTCCTGGTTATTTCGACATTACTTATCATCCTTTCCTAAAAATTTGGACCAAGCTCAAATTACACAAAACATGAATGAAACAAATATCAACTGAACCAAATGTACATATATATTGGACCCATGACGACTAGGATACTTCCTTTTAACAAATTATAGTATAAAACATGTGAGGCAACTATCTTTTACGATGTGCCATAGCAATAACAGTTAACTGTATGGATGCTATTACCAACATCCGTGTGTGAACATGTTTCGCTACTTACTAAAAAGGATATAGAAAGTGTACGCTGTGTCCGCTCTATGGGTTTTCTTCTATGGATTCTTGGCTATCAGAAAGTTTTGGCTTCTTCGAAAAGGGCTCTTTATCATCATTAATTACAATCTCCACTATCTATCGATCGTCAAGTGACCTACAAAGCTATAACAAAATTTTATATAAAAATGAATATGTCACATTATGTTCTGTGTTAGTCAAGCTTTTGTGTGTAATTCTAAAAATTTATTGCAGCACCCTCTTTTGACGTATGGTGATAAATTCAAAGGAACTTTCTTGAGTCATACAAAACGATTGACAAGAGAAATCAATCACTGTAATCGGATAACAAATACCGAAAAAAAATTCTAGTCCATTATTCAACAAGAACTTGAACAACAGAGACTCATCACGCTATCCAATCAAGAGAAAAGAAAAACTGGACAACCAAAGTCAAAGACAAAATTCATTTATTCATTAAAATCACAAGGATCACTTTGAATAGTCAATTTTATCTATTGCCTGTTCCTTCGCGACCAAGGAAAGAAAGGCAAGAAACAAGACTGGTTATTCTTTTGAATTGTCCTCTTAAGTCCGTTTCAGAGAACAGACAAACACACTAACAACCTCTTACCCCACATACAATTTACCAGCTCTTTGCGTCGTGTGTAATAGTTATTTGCATGCAAAATGTTTTTATTTGCATGCTTTAAAGTTTTAAGTGTCATGCTATTGTAAAACTAGAAAGAGCTGCACACTTTTTACGAGCACAGCCGCCGATCTAAAACCTCGATTACTAGAATCTTGCACCAACTGTACCCCAATTGACCATAATGTGCGTTAATTACAGACCGAACCTCCAGCTGGAATCTTCGGACATTCTTATGTTGCAAGTGTTGCAACTTAATTGATAAGGTATGCCCAGATACTTGATTGGTCCTGGAGATAATTACTGTTTTACCTATTTATATAATGAAATTGCTGAATCTATAATTTCGTTCGTACGTGTCTGATAAGAATCAGACGCTAGGAAGCCAACCACGATACAAGGGATTCTAGTGAGGGGCCTACATGTGGCTGTTAGTTATTGATATATATATTGCCTTCTATTTATTATTTGTATATTTGTATATATATCCGATGATAACTTTCGGTTGATCCGATCTTCATGAAATTTAAAATGGGTAGAGATTAACATAATGCTATGATTCTCATAGCATCGATTGTTTTCAGTAGAAGTAATCATTTACACTACTTCTTCTGTCAAAGGTGGTGAGAGCATAAGTGTGGTGAAAAGATTCAACCAGCACCACAAAATTTTAAGCTCATAATTATTTTCAACCAGAATACCAGAGCCGTTTAGGAAATACATTAACCTGAGTGTCTCCTATACTATAATACGCATGAGTTTTACTTTTTACCTCAAGCGGATACGGTATATATCCTACTAAACGTGTTCAAAGACCACATACTGGTACTTCTACACATATTATGGTCAGGTACTTACTAGGAAACGAATGGACTACATTTTGTGATTCCTAGGGCTGGTGTTTACGCGTATGTGGGTTTGTAGGAGCGCTTTTTCTTTCAATCGGAAAACATACACTTTTAATGAGTTCATTAAAATGTATGTTAACAAAAACTTCGGCTATAATCTTTCCAGTAGATTGGTAGATAATGATGAAACTTGTTGAAAATATTTCTCTTATATTTATACTAGTATATTTATTTACAGATATTGAGTTACAAAACGTTTTATTTTGGTAGGAAATATACATGGTTCAGTCAATGTTACAGCAAACAATAGTTTGTTTATATTTGTTTATATTTGTTTATTTTTTTCATTTGTACGAGTCACCAACTCGTCCTAAAACACGTAGTATTGTTAGTGCGAGATGTTTGGAATATGCCTGCTCCCGAACAAAGCTCGATCTTAATCTCGTTTTTTTTTTTCTTTTTTGTGAATAGGGGCCAAGCGTTTGTCCACAATCTCACCTGTTGGAAAGTTCCGATGTGGTCATGCATGTAGCACACTTGTCTTGAAGGTACATTCTACTTGAAGAATCCAAAACTTTATTTATCGGGGAAGACAACCGCCGGTAACGAGTTCGATTCTACAAGTTACTTAACATTAAGTTAAGACTTAAAGCATCATGCAAATGGGCATCTACACTAATCTTAGACAAAAAAAAAATTTTACTTACATTTTTTTATAGAAATGTGCCACTAGGACATTCCTAAGTCTTTGTTTAAGTATCAGACGGACCTAACACTGCAAAGCTCCTATATGACGACCTCTGTAGCGCAGTGGGCGAAGGCCCGCCTGAGACGCAGAAGGTTGCGGGTTCAATTCCCGCCACGCGTGGGAGAGATGTATGTTTGATTTGCAAATATTTGTCTCGGGTCTGGGTGTTTTCTATGTATAATATGTATTTATTTACAAAAAAATGTATATAAGTAGTATCAGTCATGTGGTTTCAATAATACAAGCTCTGCTTAGTTTGGGGCTAAATGATGCTGTGCGAAAATGTCCAGCATTATTTATTTTTAAAAATTCCGTGGATTTTTTTTTTAAACAGCCTTCGGCCATCATCTCTGCAATGTTACATTTTCACCATGAGATACGGGCCAGAGTTAAAGACAGGTTAATTTAACTGTATTAGAATGTCTACCTACTTTAAATTGTCGTAGAGTATACGTTAACCCATTGCAGCGGTATAGAAACAGTAAAATGCATCTTCTGTTGAAATGTTTATTACTTGCATAGTCATGGATGGTCTAGTTTATGAATCTCGTACACAGGAAGCTTTATCATCCATTTTAATGTGTTGGCTTTGGTAGATTATTATCATCATCAGCCTACAGAAGTTCGACATAAGCCTCCTCCAAATGAAAGGCTGAGCCACAACTCGAATTCCACAAGAATGGTAGTTTTACACATATTTTCAAAAAAAACAATGATTTTTAACTTAAAACTCTTTGATTTTAAATACAACTTGAATGAACTAGAATGACCTGTGGTTTTTCTCTCAAAACATTTGATAACGATAATCGTCAATAAGATTAAACAATATAAAATAATCATAGAACGAATTAACTCTAGTTAAATAAACGTACAGAAATACGTTTCGTTCAAATATTATACGGGAAAGGACTAACCCTTGTCGTTCTTTAGATTCCGTTGTAAATGCTCCAAAAACGTCAGCATGCATATCAGATTCCCCCATCATTTTCTACATAGCTACCAGAATCGTGTTTGTTGATACACGAAAAAAGATAATGAGATGAAAGCCTATACAATAAATAACATACACGTATTCAAAAACACAAAATCGTGTTTTGTTTAACAAGTATGGTTAATTCAATCATGCTGAAATATGGTCGGAAAAGTTTTCTAAAACAACGTTGCATTCAAAATAGGTTGAACATGAAAAGATTGAAAAAATACAGATAAAATACTATGTTCAACAGTCAATTCAAACTAAGTTCCAGTTAGTTTGATGCAAGATGCTAACAGTGGTTAACATTATTATCCTACTACTATTATACCTCGTGTGTTCATAAGTCTTGAGACACAGTAAAACTAAAATATTTTTGGAGCTAAGTTGAATATTCATTTATTGGATATTAAAATTAAAACTACTGACATCTAGATCTGTATTTAAAAATAAATCATTCAAAATGGCCGCCTTTGCATTCAATGCAGGCCTTCAAACGCGTGTGCCATTCATCTATGGCGGCACGAATCTTTTCAATGGGAATCCGTTTCGATTCTTTAATAAGGGCTCGCTTGAGAGAATCCAGGTTTGGGTGAGACTTTCTGCATGCCCTCAGCTCCAATTCCGTCCATAAAGAATAATCCAAAGGATTCAAGTCAGGGCTTGACGAGGGCCAATCTTCGCTCCGAATGAAGCCTGGCAAATTGGCCTCCAGCCAACGTTGGGTAGTCTTAGCTTTATGGGAGGGAGCAGAGTCCTGTTGGAAAACCCAGTATTTTCCAGCGAATAGCGTATCATTTAATGGTTTAACCACCGCTTCCAATATGTCGGTTTGGTAATTTTGTGCCTTCACCTTGACGCCTTGCTGGCAAAAATGAAGCGAAGTGACCCCCTCGTAGGAAACACCCCACCAAACCATCACACTTGCTGGATGATGAGTGCGCTGGACATTGCGTACAGATGGCTGGACGTCCTTTGAACTTCTGGCGTAAACCTTATTGTTCTGCCGGTTAAACTTTTCTTCCACCGTGAAGATCTTTTCATCGGTAAACAGGATATTTTTTGGATCGTGTCTCTTCAATAGGTTCCGACATCGTTCCAGTCGCAATTTACGAAGACGCTCGTTTAAATAATGCACTTTCCTTCGACTGTAGGCCTTTAGTTTAAGATCATATTTAAGTATCCTGTTCACCGATATTCGCGAAATGTTGGTCTGCAGAGCTAATTTCTTTTGAGTCCGGCAAGGGTTGCGACGAATTCGCTCTCTGATTACTTTGATGTTGGCGGGCGTCCTTACAGACCGCGGGCGGCCTCATCTTCCACGGTCTTCTAAAGAGCCGGTCTCCTTGTACCTCTTTATGGTATAATACACAAAGTTCCGACTACATCCCAAACTTTGGATTTCACTAAAAACTTGCATTGGTTTTTTTCCTGCTTGAAACAGTGAAATTACAGTCGCACGCAAATCTTTTGTTGGCGCCATTTTCACGGAGAATGAAACAAATATTCAAATGTACATTTTTTCTGATTCAAAACATTCGAAATTTAAAATTTTAAAAGTTTAAAAAAGGTTGCATGAATTACTTTCTTTTTAAATTAATTAAATAAGTTCGTCTCAAAACTTATGAACACACGAGGTAAACGTGAAATTATAAACTCGAAAGTTTGTGAGGATGGATGTTTGTTACTCTTTCACGAAAAAACTACTGAACGGATTTTGATGAAATTTTCAGTAATATAGCTTATACATCAAAATAACACATATGCTACTTTTTATCCGGATACCGCGCGGGTAAAGCCGTGGGCAGAAGCTAGTTAGGCATAATTTCATCGAATCTTTCATTATCACCTTAAAAAAAATAGCTATTCATTGTCTGTATAAATGTATTATATAGTGTACGTACATACATAATTATGTAACCTTATGTTGTTATAGTCTTAAGTTCAAGCAATAAATATTTTTCTATTCTATTCCAATTTCTTAGTAGAGAAATCCATACAAATTCGTAAATGTGGGTAATTTATTTCGAAAAAAGGTTAATAAATACTTGTACTCAACTTGATTAGACAATTGCGATGCGACTGCTCGTTGGTGCATTTTTTTGTTTATTTTTGTCTTTATTTATGTTTGTACCGCAAAACTCTTTCTTTAGGTCATCTGAAGACAATAATCTTTTATTATCTAAATGTTCTTTATGAACTTGGCTCGTTAGGATGGCTCGGAACCGGTTCTCCAAAAGTCAGAGGTCGAGATCTTTACAAATAGCAATTAATTCGAAGGCTAAAGATAAATCTATGACACCAGCTTGGCCGGTCGGTGTTTCAAAGTAAAATGTTTTTGCAATCGGTATTCAAAGATTTTTGGAGGAATTATAATAGTTTATTATTAAAACATACGGATCAAATCATAGTTTGGTAAGTTTTATGATTAAAAGGCCTTCGATTTATAAATCAGTATAGGTATACCGATGTGAATTTACGCCGATACCTCACGCCCGATCCCTAAAAAAATCGGTTTCGTTTTTTCATTCAGCTTTAGTGTGGTGCCAATTGAACAAGGTTAACCCATTCATCGAGAAAAAAACCAGAAAAAGAGTCAAAGAAAAAGAATATTGAAAAGTATCAACCAAAATTCTTGAGTGCAAAAGTTATAATAATAATAATGATAATGGCATAAAACACAGGAGTAGCATTTAGTGAAACTGCAACATACCTCTCGACAACCTTTAGCCGTTCACACCAACGTTGCCTATCGTTGGCGTCACTTATTACCCATTAAATGGACGGCAAGTCATCACCGGCCTATGATTTGATCAGAATTTTCACCAGAATTGGCAGGTGCCGCATTTCATTCCATAGCCCAGCATTCTTTCTATTAACATTACTCTTGCAATAACTCAATGTTTTCACTCATATTTGATACTTGCAGTAGTATTCCATCTGTTTCGCCTACACTTGCAATCATCTAATAACTTTATTTTACAAAGAGCCTTTGCTTCGACCCCAGTAATGCCTCACAAAAGACTAAAATAAAGTCAATAAGTAATTATACTGGACATTTTAACACAGCATCATCTAGCTTCAAAGTAAGCAAAGCTTGTGTTATGGGAATTACAAGACTGATATACTACTTATATACTTTTTTTTTTGTAAATTCATACATATCATACATGGAAAACACCCAAACCCCGAGAAAAATATTATCATACATTTTCCAGAAGTCCAGAGAAGCCCTATTGAGAATCAGAAATGTTTTAAAAATCTTTCAAAAATAAATGCTTTCAATTTGAGTAACTCGGATTTTAAGCTTCTTAAGTAGATCGTTATACTGGCCACACCTAATTATTATTTTAATCTGCTGATAAATCTAAAACCTATTATTGCCACATTCTTTTCAACCACATTATAAAACCCTCAATTACTCATTGCGGAACTACATGACACTCCACTGCGAAGGCTGCCACGCGAGACTATGCCGTGTGTGTGCTGTCATACGGAGTAGAATTGTGGGGACACCAGCACACGCTTGACCAGTCCGGTTCGGGCACGACTACTTTCAATTCGCGAATCAAGGTCACGTAGTAGAAATTTACGCAGTCCTGTGACGCTCATAGGTTGCACCTTCATATACAAGTACAGCAAGTAAAAACTGCTAGGTGTGTTGTCTACTAGCTACTACGAGTAGCATTGATATCGTTAGTAAGGTTATTGAGATTGCAGAGTTTATTGAGATTACTAATTGAAAACTTACGTTCAAAAATGAAATAAAAGGTCAGTTATCTACTTATACTGAAACAACCTGGCCTAGATACTCTATTTTTTAAGACCGTAATTTTAAACCAATTCGTGTCAAAATAAGCAAATAATTTTTACTATATCCAAAAAATATTAATATTTGCCAACTTTCCAATCGGAAGGTGATGGCTACACTAACATTCATTTAATGTCAAAAATAGTGTACGAATATCTATGCTGCCTATAACACTGCGTTAGTTTATATTTCCTTATAAACAGACGTGTAGACGAGTATTACGTAACTCACTTCTATAACGGGCCTTCATAACGGCCAATATAATATCAACTCTCGACTAAGATTTCATTTACAGCTAGGATATGATATACTCACATAATATTGGCAATCTTGGCATAATCAGACGGTCCAAATATTTTAAAGGTCAGACAATAAACACAAAACTAACGCAATTGTTTGAAAAATAGATTGAAAGATAAATAGATTTTTGATCCGTGGCAGTAGCATGAAAATGGCTGCCGTTGACTGTCACAGAAATAAAAATCCCCCTAATTATAGAAGGATTGTCCACATACAAATTGTAAAAAAAAATACGCTAAATTCTACTATAAATAAATCTTAAAGTTTTTATGTTTCGATATTGGTTGCTGAATATATCTGTAACGGGTACACCGATTTCAATGAAAATTGGAAAAATATAGTTCATAAAATCTTGAACAACTAAAAATACTTTTTAAATTATCGGGAAGTGTTTCATCCGCAATGGGCTTGCAACCTGTCACGTGGGATGCTAACTTCTCTGCGAAACGTAGGCATGTAAAAATATACTATTATAATGTTTGGACGTACTCTTGACTACCCCTTCTCCTATCCTCACAGATCTATGCACTAAGTATAAATCTGAGAATGTCAATCATTGGAACAGAAGTCTGTTGTTTTATTTTAATTTTTCCTCTCAGTGTGTCCCGGAACTTTCATTTTCTAATTCAATTGCACGTATTGAGCAAATGCATAACACAAGATGAGATCAGAGTTAAACGGCGTGAAATGTATGTTTAGTCGGTCAGCTGATCAAGATTCTCATAATAGTTTAATGTTTTACATGTTTTACTTCATAACTATTAATAGTACGTAATTGTTTTGTTGTACACAGACGGTGTATAATTATAAAATATATTTAATTTATATGTGACTTATATTGAAATCCGGCTTTTAGAAAAAGCCGTTTTCATTGACTACGTAGGAACTTTTTTGTGTAATGGGAATTAATTTTAATGTCAAATTCAGAGAATATTACTATATATCAGATGCCATGCCACACTAGAATTTTCTACAAATTATTAAAAACTACGAGTAAAATTAGTAAGATTTATAATAAAGTGATTCTCTATTACAAATCTAAAAAGACCATCATTAAAAATATATCAATCTCATATTATTATAGACTAGAGTATAGGTATCTGTGGTAGTCAAAATCACAGATTCCTAAATACCTTTTCAAAAGACACTGATAATTTGTGGGATTACTTCATGAGAGTGAAGTATATTACAGGCGTGTGTAGGTAGATACTGATTATAGGCTTTGGGATCTAAGACTTCAACTGAGGATACTCCACTATATTGATGTACTGTTCCTGATATCCACGATACAGGGAATTTTAATGTAGGGTTAGGTCTATGTATGTATCTTAATTATAAGTTTTTTACGGTTTTTTATCGCGTTTGCCTTTTTTATTATTATTTTCCTCGACGTTTCGACTGCATTGCAACAGCCGTGGTCACGGGATGACTGGAGTTTATGGAGCTATCGTCAAGAAATAAAAGCAGTAGCCGCAACTACCCTCATTTCACCTTTAGAATCAAAAAAGTCCATGTTCACATTACGACACACTACACTAACCGTATCACCTCACTAAAAAATCGTATCGGGACGTAAACGAAGTTGATCATGTGATTCTAAGACGCGGAAAGTCTTAAGCCGTCTTCACAAATATGTTACATTATCGCGAAAATTTTATAAATACATTGTGTGTATCGGGTGCTAGGTGTTTAAACTATTTCCGCTAATAGTGACTATGAAGGAGACGTGTCACGATTTTATCGATTCATAACTCGATTATAATCGCCACGACCCCAATGCCGGCACACAACCGGGTCAGCTTTCCTACCTTACCAAGTGGTGCGTGGTAGTTCCGTTTTGTAACTACGAGTAACTGTCACAAGGTGACTCTTTGCAAATTAGGACTAATATAATATTTATTTTTGCTGCCGGGCATTCAGAGAAATAAGCTGTCGCCAAGCAGTAATGTTCGCATTTTTTATTTTCATTTGAAAGACCTAACCAAAATATACTGGCATTTGTAGTGTCATCTTCAGATTTTACTCATATATCAGGTGCCGGTGAAATTAAAGGTACATGAAACTTTCAACTCTATCTTAGGGCAAGCTACGCATCATCTGTGCATTTTCTGCCCGCGTTAAGCTAAAAGTACTTATCATTATTCCATACTAGCTTCTGCCCACGGCTTCGCCCGCGTGGTACTCGGATAAAAAGTAGCCTATGTGTTATTCTGATGTATAAGCTGTATTACTGTAAAATTTCATCAAAATCCGTTCAGTAGTTTTTGCGTGAAAGAGTAACAAACATCCTCACAAACTTTCACGTTTATTATATTCTACTCGTAAAATATTTCATTCCATTTTCTGCTCATACGCATACAAAGTAGATTACCGCTTATCTTCGAGTGCCTTGTATGCTTTATTACCTCTTACTAACTATCTAATCAGTTAATGTTTTCAAAATGTTAAAACCTTCTATGTCTTTTCCATCATCAATTATCTTGCCACCAAGTTACTTGAGGCAATAAAACCTAACTTAATCATGATAATCACATCCTTAAAGTCATACAAATCGATTAAAAACAATTACTTTTGAATCAGATAAGCCATTTGGAAGATAAATGCTATGGCAAACACAGAAAGGTACTATTTATCACTCGCGATGTAAGTAGCCATACATAAATCGCGAGTAGAAAATAGCATAACGTTCAATTGCGCAAGCGCGTTGAAGTCTTTTGTATCAGCAAAGTTGTGTCAGGTGCCTTGTTTTAACCAAATAATTTGAACAGTGCCATATTTGACCACTAATACTAAAATGTCAAAACGACAAGCATCAACGTTAAACTTTGTAATAATCCTGCTAATATTATAAACGCAAAAGTTTGTGAGGATGGATGTTTGTTACTCTTTCACGCAAAAACTACAGAACGGATTTTAATGAAACTTTATAGTAATATAGCTTATACATCAGAATAACACAGGCTACTTTTTATCCGGGTACCACGCGGGCGAAGCCGTGGGCCGAGGCTAGTATTAAATATTTTGGAATTTATAGTAAAAAGGGTAAATTGCCTAAAACAAAGATTCTGTAGGCGCTGTAGCCGACAAATAGACATCCTCTTGAGTTCACAAAGATTTGTCTACTGTACATAATTTACTTTTGTAAATAAATTTATTTCCTACTAATATTATGAATATGAAAGTTTAGATGTTTGTATGCTTGTTGATTAAAATCTCCGTAGCGGTGAACCGATTTGAATGAAACTTGGAGTCATTATTGTTTGTAAAATAATAAAATAACACATTAGCTACTTTTTATCCGGTTACAACGCTGGTGAAGCCATAGACTGAAGCTAGTGCTCTATAAAAACTAAATTGCAATACTACAATATATATTATATAATATAATTTATAGCACATTTTATAATTAATAATGTGCTATACATTTTAAGTGATAAATTCCTATCCAATTAACTAATCGAATGGTATATTATAAATTCACCTACCAAATGTTAATCTTGCTTGTTTTACTCAAACCACTTGGTTCAATTTAGGTGCAGCTTAAATTGTTTACGTAATGAAGGTCATTTTGACGAGAATTGATAATTTGTGACCAGTCAAATCATCAGAGTAATAAGACCTATGAAATGCCAAGATGCCTAATGTTAAGGGTAAGCAGTGGCTTGGCTGACGATTCATGAAATTTGATAGTTTTATTTTGAAATCATGATTAATAATATTTTAAAATGCACTTCATTCGATTGTGCTTTAACAATTAATTGCTGAAATTTGTTCAGTTTACTGAAGTCATTCACATATTGTGAATTTATTTTTTTAAAGCTTTACAAATATTATAGTCATGTTAATCTTATAAACGATAAAATCATTGTTCTGCGCAACTATTAAAGACAATCCTACCAATAAAAACGTTAAAACATAGATTCAAAGATAACTAAAAGTAGATCGAATGTAGACCATTTCGAGTAATTTTTTTTCGAGAATGAATTTTGTAGTTGCCAAGGTTGCGTAATTTATGTGAGCGTGAATTAATTTCATACCCGTTTGTGTGCTAGCGTTCATACGCACACTTTGTAGTTTATTTCTACTCTAACTTCTACTTGTAAGAGTAAATAACTGAAGCCAGAGAGTCAATGGCCTTGCAAGGGCATTGTAATACGTAATAAATATAATAATTATTGAAAACTATTTAGAACATGTCAGAATATCAAATGCGCTTGTTTTGTGGTTTAAATGTCCTTGTTCATAACTGAGCATAAGCACGGATATTATGACTTAGATTATGTATTTTAGTTGACCAGTGCAGTCACAACCTTGGTGACGCGATGGCCAAGCACCCTGGGACGTTAGAGGTGAGGGTTTGATTTCCGCTGCGGGACAAATGTGCTGTAGATATTTGTTTCGGGTCTGGGTGTTGTGATACTTGTTGTTCCTGATACCCGAAATACAGGGAATCCTAATGTGGGGTATAATAAAACCACAATAAAAAAACACTCAAAAAAAATATTACAAATTAATAATTTCTGTTAGATATCTCAGTTTTTTTTTAATAATAAATAAACACCTAACCCAAACATAGCTCTGACCCCAAACATAAATAAAGCCAAGTTTTTTTTTCGATCGTCGTTTTACTGGGACTTTTTGTCAAAGTGCGGGAAAAACCCTGCTTAATAGAAGGATACAAATGTTCTTTTCACAAAAGATGTTCGTATCATTGCATGTATTGAGGTCGCTTTCTCAGCTGATAAAGTTTAAAGCCCTTTCTTCTGCAAATGCGTCTGTTGTGAGGTCATTTGACCACAGGCACCACTACAGGTTAGACAAATAGTTGCGAATGTGTTTCTCTATTCTCTAAATTCAGTGAAAGTTAGACTTTTGTATGTTTATATCTTGCTGTGATTGATCAAACTGATAGAAAAGTTATGACACATGTTTTAAAAGTCGTATTTCTGAATTCTGAGACAAAAATATTACATTCCACATCAAAATTTGTCATGTACTCGTATATATCTGGTTAGTTACATTTTATAATGGTTTTGGACTTGAAAACGACTGTCAATTTTTTTTTTCACTTCTCATGCTCTAATAGTGTATCATTTTACCTTTAGGGACTAAAATAGTAATTCTTTTTTTATATTTTAGTCCGTATTAACAGACTGCTAAATGAATGTGATGTTTTATAAAGACTCGGCTTTTCGATGTTCTATTTTTTTATTATTTCTCTTATTTCTCCTTGTATCAAAATATTTTTTATATTTTATTTAAATTAGTATTATAAAATAGAACTGAAGGTGGTCTACCTTGCTGCACTAGCGTTTCTTGGCGTTTATTGGATGTATGCACCAATGCGTTTGTCAACAAGAAGAAATTAAAAAAAAGAGGGTTTTGCCGCGAAATCTCTTAATTTTTTACTGTAATACACAGTTTATTTTATTTTCTCAAAATCGAAGTGAAAATGAGGGTGCTTAAGTCGGGACTAAAACCGAATTGGTTTTAGTCCCGAGTCCCAAATACTCGATTCTATATTTTCCCTCGCCGTCGCTCGGGAGGCTAAACATCTCGTATGGAATGGTCCGTTTTAGTCCCTTGTTGAACAATCTACTATTATCATATCTTTTCCAGTTGTTTTGTAATGACAGTAGATGTCATAAAAAAAAACAAAATCTGATGTTTGATTTTTACTAAAAATCAAATCGTTTTTAGCACGACCTATTAAAAATAAATTAAAAAATTATCCAGCTATGGTTCTATCTCATCGGTCATTTTCTTTTTAGGATTACCATACCAGTAGTTAGATATCTAGTATGATCAGTGATACAACTAGTGATAGACGATCAAATAGGCCTCATAAAGGACCCAAGTCACACCTGTGCAAGTGCTAACGACCTTCCAAATGACGCGGAGACGATGAAGAAATGCAGCTTTCTCTGGAGAAAGTAATCGGCCGTGATGGCGGACATCTTTGTTTTTTATGTGCCGTAATGTTTTGGTCCTATTGGCGTTCTGTGAGATGAAACCGTGTTGAAGTGGCTCAGTTGAGATAGGAGATAGGTAAAAAAAGATAACTAAAGTAGGAGTTTATTTTGACCAAAGTACAGACAGCAGGTAAGTACTATTTATAAAATACAATTTATAAATGCAGATAGGTGATTTCTCATTCATAAATTGAAAATATTGAAGCAAATTCAGTGTGACTTGTCAAATATCTTGGATTACCTAGCTTTTGTTTTGTATGTCTTGTTTTTCTGGGTAATAAGTCACTATAATTAATTTTTACAGAACAGCACGTAAATATACTTTAATACAAAGTAATACACTTGTTGCGCCCACACACCGGAGACATCATTTTGAGATGAACATCAAAAACTCGAATTATATGAAAACTAGCTTATAAAAAGTAGCCTATGTGTAATTCTCATATATTCTTCCTACTATCCTATCCTACTAATATTATAAACGCGAAAGTTTGTAAGGATGTTTGTTACTCTTTCACGTAAAAACTACTGAATGGATTTTGATGAAACTTTACAGTAATATAGCTTATACATCAGAAAAACACATAGACTACTTTTTGTCCGGGTACCACGCGGATGAAGCCGTGGGCAAAAGCTAGTAATATTATAAATGCGAAAGTTTGTGAGGATGGATGTTTGTTACTCTTTCACGCAAAAACTACTAAACGGATTTTGACAAAACTTTACAGTAATATAGCTTATACATCAGAATAACACATAGGCAACTTTTTATCCGGGTACCACGCGGGCAAAGTCCACGACTTTGCCTAAGCTAGTAAGCTATATTACTGTAAAATTTCTGCAAAATCCGTTCAGTAGTTTTTGCGTGAAAGAGTAACAAACATCTTACTAACTTTCATGTTTATAATAGTAGTAGGATACCAAATACTGGTTTGTCCCAGTAAAAACATTCCGTTAAAATATGTAGTATCGCAGGTGAAGGTAAGCTATATTAAGTTATACTTCATTTTTTTTATCGAAATGTTCTCATAAGTCTATAACTCTACCAACATCGTAATTATTCTGCCAAATTCCATGACTAATTGTTTGGCTGCAGACTCACTTTTACAGTCCAGTTGTAAATGTTGTCAATGAGTTTCATGCTTTCTTTGGCCCGTTTACACCTGTTAGCTTGTTTACATAAAACACAAAGAGAACAATTCGTTGTTATGAATGTGCGTAAAACTAACTTAAAATTGTTAGAGTAATAGTATAACATATATAGTGTATATGTTACCAATCCTTTCATAGCTACCGTCTGATAAAATGTATTTTTTTTGTGGTACTAGCCTCTGCTAATAGCTTTGCCTGCGTAGTATCTGGATTAAAAGTAGCCTGTGTGTTATTCTAAGTCGCAAACTATACTTGTTCCAAACTTCATACAAATTGGTCAAGATTATTATTTGCAACAAACATCCGAACATCAAAATATTCACTTTTATAATATTAGTAGGAGGAAAAAAATCTCGTTATATTGCAATTAGTCGAAAACTTGAAAATACGTGTTTTATTCGTAGTATTGTTTTTATGTACTTGAGTAAAATTTCCCCTTCAAATTCCGAAGTCCTTAGATACCTTGTTACAATCACGAATCGCTAATTATAGTTATTCTATCAGAGACCATAATCAGCTGCCTGCTATGGTATGCTAATGAGCATAAACATGTTATACCAACCAGTACCATCTCGCGGTCAGAACCGTGATAAATTTTAACATCACAACAAAACATTGAAAATCACATTCTGTTTTTTCAAAATAGTTCAAATTATAATGAAGCGTAAAACTTCATTATAATTTGAACTATTTTGAAAAAACAGAATGTGATTTTCAATGTTTTGTTGTGATGATGATACGAGTATGTTTTTATAAAAATCTTAAGATGATCCAAAAAGTTTCACAAATCGTGCCCTCTACCTACAATTAAAAATAAGGAAAGTATGACTAAAAATTCAAAACTGTGGGAATAACTTGACTATTGTGAAGAAGAATAGTTATTAACGTTTAATATAAAAAGAAAGCAGTTGTGAGCTTTATTGTTGAGTACACGAAAAAATAATTAAAAGTGTGTGATTTAATTGTCTAATCATATGAAAGTTCCGCAAAAGTCGATAAAAGAGTCATAATAGAGTATCAAAGACAAAAAAAGTTAATTTCGCGATCAGTAGACAAAATTATAAGTTTTAACCTTTTATTTTATATTCGCTCTTTGATTGTTTTATTTATATAAAAGGTTAACACGATAAAGACCCGTATAAAACGTATAACGTATCTTTAATTAACTTAGATCACCGATATAAATCTTTGCAATTTAGCAAAGTTTCATTGTTTTTTCAATTGTACTCATATGCCACCGTTTCATGGTTCTCAATAAATATAATGATCTATATATATATATGTATGTATATTTAAAATATATCAGGTTGAAGCGAAGAACTTCATGTCGAGTTGTAATAACCAGGTCTAAATACTTGAAGACGGATAGTGAAATTGAAAAAAGATCAAGACAGAATAATGTAACTTATCTGAAAGTTGGATTGATTAGGATATATCAGACAGACCACACCAACAGCAGTGACCATATGTGAATGGTACCTTTAGTAGCATTTTCGCGATCACAAATTAGGAAGTTGCTTTTTTCTAGCTATATACAGCAGCTGAACAGACTGAACAAGAAGAGAAGTGAGAGAGAGGTACTCGCTTCGATTGGTTGTGTCCGTCTGAAGACATGAATAAAAAAAAATAAAAATAATGCTGAATATTTTTGACACAGCATTATATAGCCCTAAACTTGTATTATGGGAACTACATGACTTATATACTACTTACTTTTATAAGCTTTTCATAAGAAACCTTTTGGCTATGCTGGGCATCAAGTTAAATCCTTTGAAACGCAACCAGTTATTACAATCATAGACAGCTTTATCTCGTAAGAAACAAGATTGATAACGGTACGAAGTGAAACCAGTATCGGAACATTCTAGAAAACGCACATTAATTCACTGACCTAGATCAATACATTTTAACGACTGAGCTTACAACGTTATATCTGCTAAAGGGTACTTCAAATAAAAAAAACAAAACAAAAATGCTCACAACTGGAATTCCCTGAGTATACTTAGTAGGGGGTAGTCAGAGACACGGCTACACATTATATTTGGTACATATCCGTGTGTTGCATTATAGTTAGCATTCCACATGACAGATTGCAAGCCATCGCCGCCTAACGAACACTAAGCGATAGCACGTGCCTTCCAATATTTGGTTCTTGGATATGCTGGTTTCCTCACATTACATCTATGAAAATCTGATGTATGTATGTTCACAAAAATATTAATTTGTTTAAGAAAAAAAGCGATAATCACAATGCTAATACTAGAAATAAAGATAAACTCGCTGTTGCCACTTGTCGACTTCATAAAGTTACTAAATCGTTTAAAGGGCACGGTGTACGCTTTTATAACAAACTCCCAAGAGATATACAAAAAATATCAATTAACAAATTTAAAAACGTAATTACAAAAACTTTACATTAATCATATTAATCATATTAATCAATTTATTGGTAACAAAACATTACAGGTCAAATTTCAAAAACATCATTTATAAACCAATCGGTTACACATGTTAACAATACATCACCAATAATATCAAAATTCATGTCAAACTTAATTAAATATATTACAATAATATAAAAAGGCATACTATGAAATATCTGAATATTTAGATTACAAAATCTCTTGGGATTGAAAATACTCCAACTCGAACCTATTGTTTTGTAAAAGGATCATTAAAAATAATAACCAGCCTTGTTTTCTTGCCTTTCTTTCCTGATTGGTCGTGGAGGAACAGGCAGTAGATAAAAACCGACGTTCCAAAGTGATCCTTGTGATTTTATTAATAAATGAATTTTGACATTGAATTACACGATGTTCGCCTTCATGGTTTTGAGCACGTGTCTGGCCCACATAAATTGATAAATTAATAGGTGCACAACCGAGCTCGAATCCTTTCACGCAAAAACTACTGAACGGATTTTGATGAAACTTTACAGTAATATGGCTTATACATGAAAATAACACATAGGCTACTTTTTATCCTGGTACCACACGGGCGAAGCCGTGGGCAGAAGCTAGTCCTACTAATATTATAAACGCGAAAGTTTGTGAGGATGGATGTTTGTTACTCTTTCAAGAAAAAAATACTAAACGAATTTTGATGAAACTTAACAGTAATATAGCTTATACATCAAATTAACACATTACTACCTTTTACCCGGGTACCACGCGGGCGAAGCCGTGGTAAGAAGCTAGTAAATCATATTTTTTTAACCCTCCTCTAGTGTTTAAGTCTGTGAGACCGGGTGGTAAACTTTGAAAATTATTTTCAACCGCCGTCGATTCAAGTGGCGATTTTCAGTAGCTGCGTTATTGCATGTCCGCTGCTCGTTCCGCGAATTTCAGCATAAACCTAATGCGTGAGGCCGGTGTCAAATCATAGTTTCATTACGAATGCTTGTATGACATAACAAAGATATTTTCTGTTTCAAGACTATAGATGAAAAAACTTGTTCTTCTTAAACCTCCCTCCGTATATATGTAATACGTTTAGGGTGTCAAAGTTGTGTATTCTGAACTCGAAAACGGGAGCATTCTACATATATTTTTGGTTTACGACTTTTCCAAATTCGGCTAAGTTAACGGAAAAAAATGGTAGTCAAAATAATTGACAAAATAAAATTTGCTATTGGTACATAATCGAATGTTAAACATCTCGTTAATTAAAAGACATCAGACTTGGAGCGGGCACAAAGTATAAACAGCTGGTTAATGATTGATTCATACAACTTCAATATATATTCCTGAAAATAAAATTTACATGATTCAGCCTTAAGGAAAACTTTTTTACTTTCATGTGCAGCATCGACCATTTTTGAGTAAGCATACATGTTTCTTGTACATATCATAAAAGTGTGTGTTTTATTAATCAAATTCGATGTTTTCTTAAATTATGTAGTTAGATACTTACAAATCACCAAAGCAAGGAACTCGTCTAATTCAGATGATATTTTGCTTACCTGCAAAATAAAATATTTTATTAGGAAACAGCATGAAATGGCCACGACGGAAGGCAGACGTAAGGCGAGTTGATGTGAAATGTATTTACTAATAAATCAATCCCTATCCAGTGATTCGTATAACTAATCATCCGTAAACAGGAAGCCACTTTCAAGTAATGAAGAAGGTAAACTGACAGGTGGCAGTAAGTAAGGTGTGTTTTTTACAACTTAAGTAGCAAACGATGCTGCATCAAGCGGAAACAGGGACCTATTTTGACCCCAAGCAACACATATTTTTCAATAGGCTAATTCTTTACTAGTATTTTACCATGTTTGTGTTTTTGGATTCAAATAAAAAATCTTTCTTTCATTCTTTCAGTTGGCTTGAACGGTGTTTTGTCGACGGAAGAAATGTTGTCTGTCTCTGATTTTTGTCAGACGAAAGAGAGAAACAGAAGTGGCCTGTGTGTTTATCTCCGTTGACAAAACAGCACAAACTGACTCTTTCAATATGTTGCTGTTCTATATTTTGGGTCAAAAAGCTACGTTATTTCTTTAGACTAAGCTTTGAGTCATCAACGAAATAACGAACGGTCAAGTCTAACCATTGATCATAATAACAGATTCTGTGTGTGTGATGAAAACACACGCAACGATTTTATATAACACTAGCTTCTGTCCACGGCTTCGCCCGCGTAGTACTCGGAAAAGTTAAATAGCAAAAAGTAATTTAAGTAGGTAGTAAAAAGTGTGTTATTCTGATGTATAAGCTATATTACTGTAAAGGGTCATCAAAATACATTTAGTATACACAAACACCATACACAAAATTTCGCGTTTATAATATTAGTAGGAAGTAGGATATTAATGTGTCAAAAAGCTTTGATTAAGACCTAACCACCCGTTATAATGTTGGTAAATTCTGACCTAAAAAGGTGTGTAGTTTGGTGATAAGATCTTAATAAATCCATAGATTTTGAGAGTTCTACATCCAGTCTGCATGCGTCCTATGTATTATGCGCAAACGCATATGAATGTATTAATTTCTTGCGTAATATTGCCTCAGATATAGTAACAGTAGGTACCTACATAATACGTTTACATATATGTATGTAGTACATAATGAGCGAAAGTAACTGCGTGGCGATTACTAAATTGATCGTGAGGATATTTTAATTAAAATAGAACAAAAAGTGTTTAGCAGAATAAAACTGTCAATCATTGATTAAAGATAAGTACGGGGCTTAACGTTTCGAAATCAATAGTGTATTTTTGACTGAGTATCAATCCTACTATCCTACTAATATTATAAACGTGAAAATTTGTGAGGAATGGATGTTTGTTACTCTTTCACGCAAAAACTACTGAACGGGTTTTGATAAAACTATACAGTAATATAGATTATATATCAGAATAACACATAGGCTACTTTTTGTCCAGATACGACGCGGACGAAGCCGTGGGCAGAAGCTAATAAACTATATTTTCATCTCTGAATTGATTTATTATTACTTGTACCAATGTGTACTTATTCAAAAGATGTAGAGTGTTTTAATTTAGTATATGAGGGATTCAGAAAATATAGAATTTACAATATTAATAATAGCCGTGTTGGCCTTGTGAGAGGTACCTGGACTTCCCATCTAGAGGTCGTGGGTTTGAACACGGACATGCACCAATAGATCTTACGACTCGAAAAAATATGTTAGCATTAAATCTTGCTCAAAACGGGCAGAAAAAACATCGTAAAGAAACAGGCAAAAATTCGGAGGTTTGTACCGTCATTTATTTCTTTCATTTTTTTTCTTTGGGAGAAGCCAATGGCTTCTGAAATACAGTTTCGACTAGTTCAGGAATCTATGGATTCATATACGATTTGTAACATATTATTATGTCAAGTAAATATATTTTTACTTGTTTTTACTTTTTATTTAGTGTTCTAATAAGCGGCGATGGGCTTGCAACTTGTCACGTGGAATAGTCCCTGGAAAATGCGTGTAATATTTGAATGTGCCTACTTTTTATGCTCAAAGGTCTACGCACTGATCTGAGGTCCATCATGAGAGTGTTTGTTTGTTTTGTTTAATAATTAAAAAAGAAAAAAAAATTAAGTGAAAATCCCTGAACGACCTCATCGCCGACAGGATCAAAACACGGCCTCAATAAATCCTAGAAACTTGTCTGTAATGTTTTATGATGTACTAAATAAGAACTCGCAAAAAATATGATGGAGTTTTATCGAAATCGTTTATCTTAGAGCTCAGGAATTCGTAAGGGCAAATGGATAGTTTCACCTGCAAGAATTCACTTTCACCCACACCTTTGCATAATTTACTCGTATAGGTGCAAATAGTCAGACAGGATGTTGCGAATATTACATTTTGTATGGAAAATGTGGGGCATGCCAGCGTATACGATCCGTATAATTCTAGGATAAGTTGATTTTCAATGACTTCCCAGAGTCCAATTGTGATAAAAAAAAATATGATTAGTCCACAACTAGAAAGAGCTTTGCCAATAAGGCCTTCTTCGAATAATGCCACGACATACCGTATATTAACGATGACTCCAAAAACAATGTCTCGCCCTATTCTTATCAAATCCAGTCCATCCAAAATTCATCCAAAATTCCGAAACAGATATATTATAAACTAGCTTCTACCCATGGCTTCTCCCGCGTGGTACCCGGATAAAAAGTAGCCTATGTGTTATTCTGATGTATAAGCTGTATTACTGTAAAGTTTCATCAATATCCGTTCAGTAGTTTTTGCGTGAAAGAGGAACAAATATCCTCACAAACTTTCACGTTTATAATATTAGTAGGACGTTAAAATTTGTTGACTTATTTGTAGAAAGATGAAAAATTTGTAAAGTTTGAAATCTAATGGAAGCAGCATTGCGAATTTCTACTAGAATAGAGTTCCACAAGCGGATCGCAGTGACGGAAAGAGTCCGTATAGAAAGAGGTTGAATGCTTAGAGGTCAGGAGTGTGAATATGTTGAGCGGAACGAGCTGGACCGCCACGCTCGTTCCTCTAGTATTTTGTTCCAAGTATGACCGCTAGTATGTTGTTGTGTTTCCTTTTGTAAGTACTTAACATAATGTAGTGTTCAAAAAAGTGTTATCTATCTATGTCTTTAGTTTTTTAAACAAACCGTCCAACTCTTAAAAAAATTGTTGCGATATATTTATGACTGCATGCAATTAAACAATTTCAACAGATAGATAGACATTGTTAGTAATTAGGGAGATATTACAGCGAGTGCAGCCGGGCGTGGAGACTAGTTTACGCCGTGGGAAGCAGTGCTTTGAACGACTCACGCAATCTGTGACGAATCAACATTTTTCTATTTCGTTCGTGCTTGTTTATTAGAAACACACTTTACTTTGCTTTTAATCCACTTTTAATTTTAAGGACGACACTGGCTCTTGAAACAATAATATTTTGACATTATTTAAACATAATTATTTTGTGATTGTGTTTAAACGAGCAGCATAGCGATATTTAGCAGTAGTGAATCTTGATATGCTACTTAGTGTCGTAGTTACACATTTTGATGCTCGATTTATAAAGACTGCGTGTTCGATATAGTATCGTCGTTTATCATATAAGATCTGTTTTTTTTCTTTAACTGACTTGAGTTTCGAATACTGATGATACCAAGCAGTGTTAATAAGTAATCGTAGATGGTAGGAGATCTTCCTTCTATATTGCTGGATTAGAAGTGCCATAACTTATATGCGCAATGTTATGTACAACATAACCAACAAATCCAAGCTAAAAAAATTGCGTCGAGTCTAATAAAAAACTAGATTACCAAAACCCAGTTAAACAAATTAACAAATATTGAAATCATAAGTTTCCACACTGACCGTGTTATGTACAAGGTCATATAAGTTTTTGAAATAAAGTTCACTTATTAGAACATACTTGTGGCCGACTATCGCGTCTAATATTGAAGCGTCGTAATCCATAGTGCGGGTTGTGACTGATAAGAAAAAAATGTGTGGTATGACGGTATATTCAATGTTGCAACCAATTACTGCAATTTTAAAATTTATTACCGTGCATTATCTTGTCGCACGATCTACATCACTTTAGTGGTAGGCTCACCCATTTAAATGTTATGTCAAATACATAACGTGCTGTATAATTGTATTCAGTGCGTGCAAGGTAATTACCAATTCAGCATTGCATAGAAAAAATTGGTTCCGTATCGCTTTAAATTGATTTTAGAAGAACGTAGCTACGACTTAACAGGTTGAATGTCTTGGACAAGTTGAACAAAGCGTTACGTTTTTACGGTATTTACATGAATTAGTGGACATATTTGCACTTTTTCATTTTGGGTATACAGACACCACAACGTAGCTTAAGGTGCACTGGAGTATAACAAGGATCGCTACAAGATCCTGTTTTATTATTTTTTTATAAGATTGTATTGAGTCATTGTTCTCCTAGATTTTGCGTTAATTTCATATTTACACTCGGATCTTTTCTGGGCCCCATATTTTTCTTGAATTAATATGTGATTTGGACCACTCTACATGGAAACATATGTTTAATCTGGACAAAGCCAAACAAGGCGAGACAAAGCTTTCTATACAAATATGAATTTTGAACATGTTGACCTCATGATGATGACTTGACGAAAGAAAAATGTCACAGCTACATAATTAGGGTCAAATTCGTATTTTACTAAGTTTATTAATAGCTGTTTTTTTGTTGGTGCTTATTAGTGGTGTGTTTTAGTGGTTTGCCATTAAATGAATGAATGAATGAAGAACCTTAAACAAATAACATGATAAACAACATTTTATTCTTAAGAAAGTACAATGGGCTGTGTCGCTTAGAAGCGATCAATTCCAGACAACCTTTGGATGGAGGAGATAATAAGAGATTGTGCGAATGATATAAAATAATAATAATAAAAGAAAAGTATATGAACAAAAATAAGTATAAGTATCAGAACAATTTTGCGAATATGCTAACATAATCAGAAATGATGACTAAGAATATCAATAAATATTACAAACTGTATCAGGCTGGTCATACTCAATGACTTCTCCGGATTAAATCATGGCATTTACAAAATAACTTCCGGTCCAAAAATAATTGAACCAATTCCTAACCTTCAAACAACCTCGATTGAAAATATGAAAAGAGTAATAAGTAGGAACATACCGTAAATGGGTCTAGAGAATTGTAGCTAGACATTCACAGACACTTCCCGATTGCCTTAATTAGTATTCGGGTAGTCAAAAACAGAAATGACAGTCTAAAACTTGAAATGACAGCTGAAATATTCCGTTTTTATAGAAATTAATTGGTAAGAAATTAGCAGTTTCAGTGATAATAGGCAAACTTAATCAACATGCTAATTTACTAAGTAACGAAAATTCTGAACTGACGAAGCCCTTGTTAGCGTAAAACATGTTGAATACTGACTTTTCTATAAATAAATTATTAAAGACGCTGCAGATTAATTATTTGGCTTTTACATTGGTTCCGAATCGGTCTGCTCGAACACTCTATGTAATTTTCTATAGTTTCTTCCTGAATCCTAAAGGAGTTCCACAAAGGCCAATGTTACTTCAGATACTATTCGTTGTTGACAATAATAATTGTTTTTTGGTGTCATATCTGAAACACATATTTCTTGCTTTAAATATAATTTCAAAATGCACTGCAGTTTTTGACAATGCAATAGCATTGATTTGATCTACAGTTGGACGCACATGTCACAATTTATTTGTCATGATTAGACTTGACAATGGTATTATTGTGATGTAATAACACAGCCATTGTTATATCATAGTTTTTTATTACGATGCTGATATTCTTGAAACAATAACGGCAATTGAATGGGACAATAAATAGGTTCCGTTAAAATTATGTTAATCGAATTAAATCTTATCTTTTGATTATTTTTTTGTTATTTTGAAGAAAAAAACAAATAAAAATCCAAATAAAAAAGTTTTCTGTAGGTTCTTACTACCAAGTACTCATTAAATATTAATAAAAATATAAATCCATTCGGTTTAACTTACTTAATATCTTTAAATAAACATAAAATCTTAATCCGTAAAAACAATGATAATTATTTTACCCAATTAGTATGTGGTTGGTTACATGATTTTTCTGTCTACAAACTGTCAGATAGATAAACTTACGCATTGAAGGGTACATTGACCATGGAACAGACGTGACTACATCTTTACCATCTACTATTTACCATACACGCGTTTAGAAAACGAATCTTTACTAACAGAGAAATCAAACAAACTTTCACTTTCGATCACGAAAGCTATTCGATGGTATAATAGTTTCTTTGCGTCAATGGTCACCGTTGAAAAGAACTTATATGGGCACTACAGTACTTGTCAGAACCATAATCACCTGCAGCAAATTCATAGAGAGAGAGCTTTTTTTTATCTAGTACATCAACAAAACTTAATTTTATCTATCGTACTCTTTTACTAACAGTAACAAAAGAAAGAGATAGCTACAAGTTTAGTGCCGTCAAATTAGTCAGATTTAAGTTTTCCATACAATTTTAGTTGTGATTTCAAAACGTGCTGACTGTAAACACGAAGAAGAGCGACACTTAAACTAATTTGACAAGAGTAAAATTCTTGCCATCACTTTTTTGCGCCAACTGACTGATAGTGCAATCAGTCAAAGAGAGCCACAGTTTAAATTAAATTTAGTTGGTGTATAAGAGAGTCTGCGCCAATGCTATTCTTTCTTCATAAGACAGGTAACAACCAGCTGCCTTTAAATGATACTAAGAGCCTATTCACAAAGAGACAGCTTTAAAAAGCGCTATTGTAAAGAGCCTCGCTGGCGTGGATAGTCGCTGCAGCTGCCTGTAGTTGCGTTATCGCGACGTTTTTCCAGCGACAATATATCAATGATCGCTGATTATTAAATTTGGAAATTATGTAATTTTTGTAGTTTATTTTTTTGTTTTTATTTCTAACTTTCGGTCACTATAATGTTGGTTGTACGCCGCCGTCCTTATTTGTTCTTCCAGTTTCTGTACATCCAAAGGTTGCCTGGAAGAGATCGCTTTCAGCGATAAGGTCGCCCATTATACCACTAGGTATTATTGGATAGATAAATCATTTATTTGCAACTACTTATTTATTAAGTATATAACAAAGATGATTGGACTGCAGATGAGATAAGTAGCCACAAATTGGGATGGGACTCGGCATAAAGCGCCGCAGACCTGGTGAAGGTAAGTAGCGCGCTGATCTTCCGTTTTGTCCCAATATCAGAAGCAGATAGCTTCGATACAAAACTTATAGTTTCCTATCCAGGTACTTAAATAAGCTTAAAGAATGATAGTTCAATACATTCATTTACTCATTTTTACAAACTCAGCTAGAAGTATGTAAGTACACATTTTTTTAAATTATATATTATAATTTCTTTTTCGTGTTTTTTTTGTATTTACTGGTGTACAAAAAAGTAATATCTATCTATCTATTAAATTTGTCACACTCTGCCCATCACGCGCGCTCTGCTATGTGGGCGCGTTTTGATTGGTTTCGTCGACACGCTGCTGACAGACGTTTGAAGCGGATGCATGTGTGATTCGTGTAAACGGAATTCGTGCCCAACCACTCTTTTTTAGCGATCGTGTGGTAGCATAAACGCTCGTCAAACGTTAGTGTGAACAGAGCCTTAGAAGTAAGTGTGATTTGCGAGTTTGCGTGTCTGAATTATAGTTACAAAATAGAACATGTGATTACTTATTTTTTTCTTGTGAGAATTGAGTGATGCAATACACTGGTATATAATTTTCTATCTCTTGTCTGTATCAGTCTCATCTGCCTTTAATTGTCTAACTAACATCTGTCTTTTTGTTTAAAGCAAACCAACATTGTATGTTTCAGATCCTAGCTCACTTTACAAACTGGAATCTTTGTCGTTTATTCCTTGGTTAGATCGTAAAGTTAGTGCTCTAATCAGGTAGAAGTATGTTGGCGATGTAAAGAACCTAGTGACAAATATTATAAAAGAATTCAGTAAGGATCGTAGAGGCTTCTTTCATGCAAATGTCACATGTCTTCAAACTTTTGGTTCGAGGACGTACCGGTTCCCTCTTTATTCTCTTTATTATTTATTAGCTTCTGCCCACGACTTCGCTCGCGTGTTACCCGGATAAAAAGTAGCCTATATGTTATTCTGATGTATAAGCTATATTACTGTAAAGTTTCCTCAAAATCCGTTCAGTAGTTTTTGCGTGAAAGATTAACAAGCATCCATCCTCACAAACTTTCGCGTTTAAAATATTAGTAGAGTAGGATTATACACTCAGATAATACAGACAAAAACTTACAGGACATGTACAAAGGTGAGTTTAACCCTTACAAGAGTTTTCTTCCAGCAAAAAAAGTTGTCTGGAAGAGATCGCTTCTAAGCAATAAAACCGCCCATTGTACTTTCTTTATAATAAGATTTTGTGATTATGTCGTATTTTCATTAATTAATTCATTCATTCATTCAAAGGTTCCCTTACAACGTTATACCACATAAACTGGGTTAAAGACTCTACAAACTATTTTGAATGTTTCTAATTTACCGATCACCATTTTTTCAAACCACTTCAAACTGTTTCATATCTTCACTTTCAATGGAAGCGAAATAGTAATTATCAATATTATGATACCTATCTACCCAATCATCTTCCGAACCGAATATTAGAAAGCTGGTATCATTGGTATTAAACGAACACACACTGTGTAAACAAAACCCACACTAGCAAACACTTGACCTTACGAAGATTGTGAAAGTCCGTCTTAGGCTGCGAACAGAGTATTTTACATTTTACAAAATCATATTTATGTGAAATTAATACAATTCGTCTGCCTCATTAATATTTGGAGGTTATAGGTGAATATCACGAGCAAAAATATACAATTCTGGGGTTTTATCAATGTCAAATTTCGTCAAAATCTATACGAAGAAAACATGAATGATTCATTATGTTATTATGAAGCTGGTTACGAGTTTCAAAATACTAAGTTTTTTTGGTTATAGCTGTAAGCTCTGACATCATGTTATAAGGATTCTGGCAAGAGAGTCGTTAAGCAACAGAAGGTACCTCATGGTCCATTTAATCTTAAAACTATTGAAAACTGTAGATCTTACAAAGAGTGATACAAATTGGCCATGATGGCCTCTATCGCTTTGTTTTTTTTATTCTGTATATATATTACTAGCTTCTGCCCACAGCTTCGCCCGCGTGGTACCCGAGTAAAAAGTAGCCTATATGTTATTCTGATGATGTATGTAGATTAATCCGTTCAGCAGTTTTTGCGTGAAACAGTAACAAACATCCATCCTCACAAACTTTCGAGTTTATAATAGTAGCAGGATGACTCATAATTATGAGACAAAAAGATTCAATACATACAGATTTGTATAGTCTAGTGACGAATGCAAGAAATAAAAAAGTAAAACACTGAAAATATTTTATAAAATATTACAATAAGGTTCAACTTGTTTCAAGTCGTTTATACGATTGTGTGTACAATTAAGAATAAACGACTTATCTCACTGTAATGTGCATAAGATTCATGTCATCGTTATCATCATGAGATAGAAGTACACTGCTGGACAAAAACTTCCCCCATCCCCAAAGGTAACACTGAAGAACGTGCCACCGACATCGCATTGATCCGTCACTTCCTGTGATGTGTGTAAAAAAGGTTTTATTGACTTTAGTGTGTAAGCAGCCCTTATAATGTTTGGTCAAACAATTTGTAGTGATCGAGCAATGGCTCCATAATAATAAGGAAGTTAAAAAACACAATCTTTAAACGATGATTACGTGTTAAATTAGTTTTTGTGTAAACATACAAATTAAGGTTTTTTTACTTTGCAATTTGTTGTACGTTACTAAATTGTTAATGAAACATTGTTTTTTTTACGTTTGATATTTAAATTTGTTTTATAATGTTTTTAAAATAAAATGTAAAATTTAAATATAAAAATATCCTTATGATCTGAGTTTATATTCAAAATTGTGTTTTTTTTTGATAGCGGCTCAATCATACGAGTATCTTTTATATTTTTATTAACACCAAAAAATGTTGGGTATAATACCCAATATAATAAGGTTGGTAACAATATTTTTATCTTTACTTCCGGAACCTACCTACTTATAAATAAGTTTTATATAACTTCAACTGACCTCAATTGACAGGAAGAGAGACAAACTCATAAAAAGAACTATCACACACGTCCTATCGACTGACAAGTCTACCGATCATCGACATGTTTACCGACCATCGACATGTTTATCGACTATCGACATCCGTTAGCACATCTCTACTGGTGACCCAGTGGAGCAGGTTTTGATAAGGTGCGGTCGGCGTTGAAGCGTGGTGACATAGCTAGTAAATAAAACCTCCTACCCAGCATTTAACTCAAATAAAAGTTCGCAGTTCTAAATTTGAATTGTGTGTGTTTTTCCATGATTGAATACAGCGCCCTCTAGTAACTCTTGCGACTAGAAACTAATCTAAGAATCATCATTGTAGACACACAAATTTATTCCAAAAACTTTACTGTCAAAAAATGAATGTTTTTTCCTTTTTTTTTTTAAAGATTAGCCAAGTAAGGAAGCCGTCAATAACTCCTTAGATATAAAGTTCTCAGCATAACAATGTGTATCCATATAAAAAGCCTAAGATGTGTTTCTTACGTTATATCTGATACCTACTTTGTATTTTCTGTAAAAAATTGCATCTTTTATTTTTAACAAATCGGTGTGCCGTTTCTGAGATAAGTGGTTACAGACATTCAAACAAATACACAAACAACCTTAAGGCAAACGCAGATACAAGATACGCAGCTAAAAAGCTCGAAGACACAGTATAAATGTTTGTCCGGCTGCAGTAACCTAACTAATCTGGTGCTAAGCTGTGATCAAGTTATTGCTAAACGAAAGATAAGATTTCATTGAGAAGTTTATGTCATGCCTCGACATAAGTGTGTCGAGTGACTGTCACGTTTGCAATTAAATACTCGTTTGATTTCGTCTTCGTTAATTGTTACTCGTTTGTAAAGCAATTGAAACACAGCGGTCCTATTACGCTATGGAAGGTTGAAACCATAGTAGAAGACAATGGAGTAAGGACACTTTTATAGAGTTGATGTAAGAATTAAGGAAAATAGATTTTGTTTGTACCCGTGAGCACAACAAAGCAGTATATAAGTACAGTTGTTTTGTTTTAAAAAAAGGTTTTTTTAGGCATTAGATAGATAGATAGAAAATACTTCATTGCACACCAAATAACACATCAGTTTAGTAAAATACTACAAACTTTGAAAATATTGTACAATGGGCGGTATTATCGTTTAATAGCGATCTCTATAAGACAACCTTTGGATGGAACGGACTGTAAGAAAGTTTACAAGGGGTTTAATAGGGTTTTAGGGATTCGGCATTACCCTAAGAGTAATACTGTTGACGTCACGTCACAAGGTGAGAAAAAATATTCCAAAATAAATAAAATCTCGATTTACCTTGCACACTACTATTTTTATTAATGAAGGAATTATATACTTATTGCAGAAATTTCAATACTAAAGGAGTCGATTTCAAAGTTTTCAGGAAATGGTCTCTCATTACCTTTCACACTAGTATTTTTATTAATGGAAGCATTATATAATGGAGAAATTTCAATATTAAAGAGTCAATTCCAAAGCTTTTGGAAATCGTATTTCATTACCAATAAAGTATTCTTCGTGACTGTCCATGCGTGAAGTTTCGGAGAGCCTGTGTTTACGTTTGCCTCGACTGTACTAAACGTGATGTGCATTCGACAACTTAAATAGGTTCTTAGGTCAATGTTTTAAACATACAAAATGAATTTGCAATTTCCAAAGCAATTATACAAACTAGCTAATTCTCTCGCAGTGGGGACTCGCATAACGCGACGTTCCAGTTTTAAAAACTAGGTTGACGATCATACTGTCTCATCAGTTAATTACTTTAGTACTATTGAAATAAGATTCATTTTCAATGTATCAAGAGTGGTTGAGCTTACGGTGTCATCAAATTAATTGCAATTCACAACTTTACATCGTTGAAATAAGATAAGTTTTATCAGTGACAGTGTGTGAAAAAATAACTTTCAATGTCTAATATTATTGATTAAGGTACTGATGACCTCTGTGGCCTGAGACGCAGAAGATTGCGGGTTTGAATCCCGCCGGGTGACAAATTTTTGTATGATCTGCTAATATTTATCTCAGGTCTGGGTGTTGTCTATGTATAATTGTATATATTTACAAAAAAAACTATGTAAGTAATATATCAATCATGTAGTTCCCATACTATAAGCTCTGCTTAGTTTGGGGCTAGATGATGCTGTGTGAAAAATGTCCAGTATTTATTTTTGTGTTAGATGGAGCTTTACTATGTTTTACTATGTTTTAAATGAGATGCGTTTAAGCGCGATAGAAGAGGCTGAAAGGCAGTAACATTTGCCGTATTTGGATTATTGAGATTTTGGACAAGATTTCTTAAATAAGTGTGTGCTATTTTCATAATAAGTAGTTTTTTACCTTTTATGATTCGTAATCTCTTATTGAATTGGTTAATTGGTTAAGAAAGGAGTGAGTACTAAGATGTTCCTCTAATAGAGGAGAGTGGAAGAAGAAAACATGTTGTGCAGACCCCACGTAATGAAGGACAAGAAGATGATGATGAATCTCTTATTGACTCTACCAAACTCAATTTAAATGAAAAATAAACAGTTTACAAAGACATCCTGATCCCGCATTAGAATTCCCTGAGTCGTGGGATAAATCCAGGTTTTTTTTTAAATATGCACACTTTTTTTAAACAATTCGAGCATTTCTTGGCGGCAAAAATAGGTATGGTGATAACTTTTTAGCTTTCACCATGTTCATAGTCGACGTAGTTATTATAAATTATGAATTTTAAATTCCAATATTCGATTTACAAATATTGTGATTTAGAACTGAAAACTGAGGTTTATTAAAATCAAATATAGTCTGTAGGTATTAATCAAGGATAGTGAAGCTTTTATGAGTGTTATTTTTATACAGTAGTTCCAGAGTTTACCCTCAAATAAACAACTTTTACCTCTATATTATAACGATAATGCTGATTCGTTATGGTTTTAATATAAGGGTAAAAAAATAGCTGAAAAGGGAGTCCACACATAGATACCCCATTATTATATAACAAAAAAAAAGGCGGTTAAAAATTAGCCTATGTGTTATTCTGATGTATCCTACAACTATTATAAACGCGAAAGTTTGTGAGGATGTTTGTTACTCTATCACGCAAAAACTACTGAACGGATTTTAATGAAACGTTACAGTAATGAAGCTTATAAATCAGAATAACACATAGGCTACTTTTTATCCGGACAACATGCTATATTACATTACAGTAAATTTTCATCAAAATCCGTTCAGTAGTTTTTGCGTGATATAGTAACAACCATCCTCACAAACTTTCACGTTATAGGATTATAGTAAATGAATAAATGTTCACATCCTTAGTCTTCTGTCATATATAATGTCAGACACTTCATAAAAACCTAAATTACCTAACCTACAGTAAGTCGAGTCTATGACATTTAGATGACCACTCACCCATTATGCAAGAACTTGCAACAACTACCTATTGATATACAATCTCTGAGTACCTACGTAATTTACACTGTACTAGCTTCTGCTCACGGCTTCCTCCGCGCGGTGTCCGGATAAAAAGTAGACTATGTGTTATTCTGATGTATAAGTAATTATTACTGTAAAGTTCCATCAAAATCCGTTCAATAGTTTTTGCATGAAAGAGTAACAAACATCCATCCTAACAAACTTTCGCGTTTATAATATTTTTGTAGGATTCTCTAGATACCTATATTTTGTCTCTCTCCTTCCACTGGCTTACTTGAGCTTTTGAATTTTTGCAAAATGTCAGAAAACTTTAATTACTTTCTATCATTTATAACAGCACCCCGTAGTGGCTTGTAATAATAAAATTTATCTAAATATCATCGTTAATGCCATACAAATCGATTGCCAAAAACCGCACTTTGTAACTTAGTGAAGTTCCGGCCATATCTTTCTCCATAGCCTGTTGCGCGACGTTACATTATTTTATTTCGCCCAGTTGAATATAAAACCAACACATATAACTAGATACTTAGCATTAACACCAGTTAAATCACAATTTTGATCTAGTTTCTTAAATGTTACCACAAAATGTTGCGATGTGATATTATCACTTGCTCATCGCCTACATTAAATTTACATCAACATTGCTTTTGAGGTTAGAATATTTCAAATATTACCAAAATAATTGTATGTAGAAAAGTCCAATGTGTTAATAATTGCTTCATTCAAACAAGAATTAGTCTCATTAATTTATTCCCAAGTATTTATTAGTTTTGTACACCAAAAATATACATCAGTAACATTAATTAAAGATTACATTAATTAAACTTATAATATTATAAAAGAGGTAAACATCTCACCCTTTGTAAAAAATATTTCATCAATATTTAGAATTGACCACTAGGGTGAACATACTCGTAGGTTGTATATAATCCCTTTAAAATAAATGTGCTTTTGGTAGATGGGTGGATATCAATCTAACAACGTTTGTAAGTCGACGAAAAAAGCGAATGGGTTTCTTAAAAACGCTGCCATAACGATAAAAGCTACTTTTCATCCACTAAATTGTATCCGGGTAAAACGCGGGCGAAGCCGTGGGCAATAGCTAAAAACCTAATAAGTCTCATAGGCAATGACATTATGCCATTTCAGTTTGATACAGTTAAAATTATTGGTTCAATTAAATTCAAAAAATCTTAAGATATCTCAAGTAACAAAAACACTTTATAATCATCATCAGTCTGTAGAAACCACTGACGGACAAAGGCGTTCACGACGAACTGTCTTGGGCTACTGTAACACATGAAGTTACAGGCTCATCAGATTCTTCACCTGTTATGCCTCAAAGTCGGCAATACACGAGTGAAACCGCTGGTGTTGCAAGTGTAGGTTACGGTAACCGCTTACCAACAGGTGGGTTGTATGCTTGTTTGTATAAAGGCTCTATCGATGTTTCTTTCTAGAAAATCCCACAGTTTAAAAAAATCTGTTTACAATCAAAAGTTTGCGTCCAAATTTTAATTGCTGATAAGCGTACATGTTACAATAGGAATGTACATGCTACTTTTAATTAGAATAATATTACGTTTCTGTTTATTTGATATTTGCGTGAGGTGTAGAATAAAGTGTTACTTTTAATTCATTTTTTTTATATAATTATACCACTTAAAGAGGTGTAAAAATACATGCTATGGCGACAGTAACTGCACCAGGATATCCGGTTTTGATCGCTTAAACATCATAATAAGGGCAAACCAAATTGTAACCAATGGATGACTTTATCCAGGTGGATATAACCAGCTGTAGTATGTACCTAGTTATATAAAAAAATTGAATTCCGCAGCAACGGCAACGGAGTCCTTTAAGCTGTGTTAATTTGTCCTTATGTACACTCACCTTGGGACCATGGGCACACCGAATTAATAATAACTTGGCCGAAACAGGAGTCTACATGTGACCAAAACGTTGACAATTTTTTCGTCCAGTGACTAAGCATTGCCATTCAACGTGGCAATGCCGCCAGCATTCTGGGCACGTTATTAACTAGCGACTAGCGAGATTGACTGACATGGCGACTTGTTCTTAGTAGACAATTTAGGTGACTTTTTTATTTTAGTTGTACGCAGTTATGTAGTTTCAAAAACTTACTAATTTTATTGCGTTGTACAATTAAATTAAAAGAGAATATGCCTTTAATAACGTAGATACTACTAGATATTGAATATCTGCGGTGAAAGTAATTTTGGATGCGTTCGCTTACCTACAAATTAGGCATCGTGGCCTCGCAAAAAAAAATTAAGAAGTTCCCAAACTGTTGGTTAGTTTTCTTTCTATTTGTTTTAACTTTTTTTTCGTGTATCATGTAACTAAAAAAAATCATAGCAATCTAGTAAGAAGTACGATTCCTTACCTATATACACGTATTTACCTAAACACAGTGTAGATAGTCTTGCCTTAGTTTATACCAGTCTTTTTATCTAATTTACACATTTATATGCACATTTCATTAAACCAGGAAGGATATATCAAGGCATGCATTAACCAAATGCCCACGCGAAATAAGCGATAGCTCTGAAATGTAAAGTAAGGAAAATTTTGTGATGTTTTTGTGGTACATTTACGATGTTTTTTTTTTCATTTAGTTTCTTTATTCAGTTTTTTTTTTTTAAATATGTCACTTAAGGAAGAAAGAGAACAAAAGAGAAAATGAAACAAAACTAAAAATAAACAACGCCGAGCGCGTTGAAGTCTTTTATATGAAAACTTTAGATGAGTACATAAATAGTAAATTTTTATTTAAATTCATAAGGAACCTTATTCATAGCATTTCAATAGCTCAGTAGCTTATTCATAATCACAGCTGTATTAAGATCAGCTTTCAATAAATATTACGTAAACTACAACCAATTGAGAGCTTTACGCAACTAAATACCGACTCAAAATCGTGCTACAAAAATTTCAGCCTCGTGACTGTCTATAGATAATCATTTCTAAAGAGGATTTAAAAAAAAGGTTTCTTACCTTGACATGTGGCTAGGGTGCACAGCACAGCCAACACGAAAAACCTCCAAATCCGGGTACCTTCCATAATTCCACTTACACTTATTCTCGGCTGAAGCATTTTACAAACATTTCAAAAGTGCGAAAGTTCACTGCACTTACACTTCAATTTTAATAACTTTATAAAAGTATTTCGTGACTTAATAACAGTTTTTGGTGTTCTTTTACAAGTATCGAACGTTGTATCAATTTAATTTTTAAAATGAGAACGTCATGTTCGGAATTTGAAAGTGTAAGGCCGGCTATAGACGGGAGTGACTGCTCGATGCCAGTGTCGGGTCGACATTCACTGCGCAAGTGACTGTTGAGGTTGCAATCCCCACTTTAGATTGAGGTCTTGAGTGCGTGATTGTGTCTCGTTTTGGATTTTGAGGACTCTTTCTTCCCGGATAGGACGCGAAGATTTTCTTTAGGCGTGAAGAAACGCGTGGCACGGCAATTAATAAAACTTGCGCTGGTATAAATAAGACCTTTTTTTAGAGGTCTGCAGGCCGGAGTTACAGTTGAGGACAATATTCTAAGAGTACATTATAATAAATTGTAAAGATTTGTGGAATTATAAATAATATTTACCCGTGATTCTATTAGCTTGGCCTATTAATGAGATTATTGGGGAAGCTTGAGAAATCCCCTTCCATGAATGTAAAGTTGAAGAACAGTTAAACTTAAATAATAAAAAAATAAACAATTAAATTAAGTTGGTAATATTTTAACATATAAAAGCAGATCAGATTATATTATAGAGCCTGCCTACCAGAGAACCCAATGATTTCCGATTCGATTATCTTTGGCAGTAGGCATTAGGCACTTTTCAGTATATACACCTACACTGTTTTCTTTCAGCCCTTCAATATCTGCATACTTAACTACCCGAATTTAAACTAAATTAAATAGGTAGGTAAATACCTACTACCTAAATGCTAACCTTGTATATATACCAAAGTTAATAATATAATTACTAACGTAAAGTTGTATAGTGCCTACCTAATATATATAAAAATACAGTTCAGTGAACAAGTGCGTTTTGCACGGAAAACGTCATCTCTGCCAAGATCCTGAAAACTTACCGAGATGGGTAACTGGGTTCAGCCACCCCAAACTTTTCAAATTATCACACAGATGGCTAAAGCAGTTTATAGACGAACTTCATTAGATGGCGCTGAAAGCTGTCGAAACTCGTCGATAGATGTCGCCACCTATTAAAAAATAAATAATATTGGTAGAGAAGTTGTAAAGTTGGTTGAATTGTAGTGAGCTAAACCCCAAGATTACTTGTAAAAGTTTTAAACGATAATTAATTCTTGAAAAATGTTGGATTTAGTCGTGGTTAAAAATATCTCCACAACTTCAGTGAGATTTGATTTTCTAACGTCATCTCTGATGTGATGCCAAAAACTCTTTCACCACGCAAGGGTAACGTGTACCAGCTCAGCTACCTAAACTAAACAAAATGTCACACAGACGGCGCTAGCAGTTAAAGCATGTCGATAGATGGCGCTGTTCACTCTTGTTGAAAGATGTCGTCACCTGTCCTGTTGAAAAGATTGTAATAGTTAACCAGTGTTGTTAAATGTTGAATTGGTTCAATCAATTCCTATTTCAGATATCGAAATCGATGCAATAAGACTAGCATCTAAGTAGGTTTAAAAAATATAAGTCAGGTAGTTTAAAAAAGTTATCTGCAAATTTCAGTAAGTAGGTAGGTATTTCCTACCCACGTAAATTAATGCTAAACAACAAAAACAAACAATCGATTATGTAGGTACACTAACTTGTTGAAATTTCTCACACGGTAATACCTAGACTAGGCACAGATTCCTATTATATAACTCTACACCTAGGATTACAATATCTGTGACCTAGATACTTCGTAAATACTTATTTACGAAACTTCCAAGATAGGTAACCTATAATTACTTAGGTACTACTCATCCTTATTATGTAGGTAGGTAGGTAGGCACCTTGTTCCAGTAAAACAAGCGTGCAGAGTAGATCATCTTCAAACCCGTGAAATCAAATTGGTCATGGCGAATTGGTTCAATCAAATCTCAATCATGGTCATAGGACAGAAGCAGAACTCAGAAGGGATAGTTTAGTAGGTACCTATGTACCTACCTACTATCATAGAGTACCTACTTTTTAATATAGGAAACCTACGATGAAATTAGAATGGAAGATAAATAAATATACGTAGGGATACCAAACGTCAGGGTTCGTCTTTATATGTCAGGATTGTTAAACTTGGTTAGTATCCTAGGTTATCCTAGGTTGTTTTAGCCGTCGAAAGTTAAAAGGAACTCCAAAAGCTTAGGTAGATAGGTAGGTACACATTTTTGTTTTAACCATAGAGATAAGTTCTGATAACCTGTCAATTATAGGCGACCACAACATTGACAGCATTGTAGTTAGCAGAGATGCCACCCGTTTCGTTTCTGCCGGGACAATTCCGATTTCGATGATATTGTCCCGCGTCCCGACGACCGATGAATGATGTCCCGATTGATAGCACGCGACAATCGGTCAATTTCCTCAGATTTCATAAAAGCAGAATTGCTATTTTCGCTCAAAATGTCGTAAAAAAAAAAGTAGTTTGGTTGTGATGCAAGAAGTGCAGATTCGGTTCCCACTGCGAGATAAAATTATGAATGTTTACATCTGCAGATAGGTATTTGTCCGGGTCTAGATACCGTGATTTTCGTAATTTATGGTTCCCACGACACAGAGAATCCAAGTGTGGCACAGAATAATTAATTGTAGGTACCTATACCTACATGATGTAGGGTCAGTCGGGAACGAATGTGACCGTTAGGTGTTTATTAATTTACATAGGATGAGCTCGATGTACCTACCTACCAAGGTATAAAGGCAAAACAACCACAACACCTACCCACCTTAGATAGGTAGGGAGGTAGGTATACCTACACAGCTAAAAGTAGGTAACGATTAGGTAGGTAGGTTTTAACAGGTAGCTTGGCAAGCCATCCCCGGACCCCAAATCCCCGTTCATAGACAGTAATTACTATTCTATAGTACAGGTAGGTATACGGGACGGCAAGCACCTCCACACGGATATCACCCAACCTCATCGCTATAATATGAATGAATGAATGATAATTATTTGCAATTTATATACTAGAGAATAGAAACTCAAAGCTTACCAAATTACATAGGAGGTAATTACGCTAGATGGCAGCGCTAGTTGAACGCGAGACAAAATGCAATAGTATGCAGAGCGGGAGAGTGTAGGGCAATGTAGGGCGACCATCCGTTCATATTTATCGCTCAGAATGTCTACGCCTAGTGAAAGGCATCTATTAATATCTGAATGCAAGCATTTATATTTTTTCAGGAATAAATAAAAACCGACTTCAAATAACGGGAACTTGATAAAATTTCATCCCCCATTTTTCACACTAAGGGGTGCTTTTCATAACATTTATAGAGGACTCTTGAAGTATAACTTTACCCATTAAACAAAGAATCATTAAAATTGGCGAAGAAATCGCAAAAATACACACAAAAAACATACAGACGAATTGAGAACCTCCTCCTTTTTTGAAGACTGTTGAAATGGGATAGACTGTAAATCTGTGCTCGTATTAAAATACACGAGTGTTAAAAAAAATACTATATATAAAATTAAATTTAATGTTTTATAATCGAATTGAATTAAGCTGCAAGTAAGATGCTAGTAGAATAAAAAACAATATGATACAGAACGGAAGCAACAAAACCAAATGATCCCTGTATTCTGAAGGTGGATAATATATAGTTATGACTATGAATTAGGTTTAACAGTGGATATTTTATCAGAAAAAAGTAGATATATTTTTTTTATCTTCCATCATTTTAGATATAAATAAGACTATTTGTCGGATTGGGCTAACTGTCACGTTAGTTGCATGAATCCAGTAAAATAATAATAATAATAAACATTTATTTCAGGCAACAACATGAACAACATTTAAAATGATGGCATTTATGTTATGGATGATGGGCCTATCCATAACATAAATACCTTAGAGACTAAAATACATAATTATTATAATACTATCATTACTGTTAACACGAAAATGGGTGAACATCATAATAACACCTTCAAAGCTTAACGGAAGGTGACGTCAGCCGTTGTCGTCTGATATAACGTTTGAGGGATGATCAGCGGGGCGATCACACTAACTCATGGCTATCGAGATGGCAATCAATTATGAAACTAGTTCCTTATTTTAATGGCCCATCCATCCAAAAAACGAAACGTCCAATATGAAACCTATTTTGTTAATTCGCATTGTCCATCTATGGCTCATCCAGCTTACAAATTAGCGTGATACGATTCATCCCATCCGATGATACCAGCCATGGGAAATTAGTGTGACCGCCCCGCTGGTCACCTTTGACTTTTACTGATAGGTTTTGAGTGAATGAGATGATTGGAGGAAACCTTTGCCCAGCAAGTGGGATAACTAAGATTATTTTTTACCAAGGATAGACCGAGGGAATTTAGTTTATGAAGGTAGCCCAAGATCTCTCGTCATGGCACTCTTCGGGGACTACCTATTGTGCCGTTTGGCCCTGATTTTATTCCTACCTACCTACTGTAGTAGAATTGAATAAAACCAGGTAACAACGATTACAGTGTTTTATTATTAAAATGCCACGAAACTAGCTTAGTGGTAGGCACACAAATTTGTAGGACGTGGGTGTACGGCCTAATCTGTTTCCAACTTCGTACGCAGCGAAGTACTCCCCTGAATGAAGGCCGAACTGAATATGGTGGGTGGCTCCAGATGAACGGAGGGGGTGACAGCAGCCAGGTAGTGTCTTCCTCAGCACTAGGGCGCGCCAGCAGGAAGCGTTGGTATCCACACGACCGAATCCGAACCTTCGTTACGAATCCGAACCGTGGTCCCCGGCGACTGTGTTTGTAGTTACTGTCGCGTATAATACGTATCTTGTTATCTACTGTATATGTTGTTCCTGGAAGTGATAAACCAAATGATTAGCATTTGGCTATCTAGCTTCCGATCTGGAGACCCACCAACGGCATCACGAAGAAAGGAAGTACTTACTCGTAGTGTAGTTTTGCCGTGGTGGTGCAACCAGAACGGAGTTCACAAGGAAAACATAAAATATATAAAGCAGAAGGCTTACAAATAAATGGAAGATAAAAAGGGCAATAAGCTTGAAAAATTAAAATGAAATATGCTTTCTTTGATAAAAAATGAAAGTCTAGGGTAGATAAAAAAAAGATGATGCAACAAGTACAACGGGAATTTCGATGGGAACAAGCTTGCATCTACAGATTAATATAATATAGAAAAGCTGAAATGAATAATAAGTAACACGATTTATAATAACATAGAAATAAGAAAAGCAAAATGAAGAAGTCGTGATTACTTGGATTTAATGTGCCATTTAAAACTTACCCTATAACGGGAAAACACTTTTACTGAGTTTACTTTAACTTCATGGTACACTAGAGCTTTGCATAAAATATTTTATATATATCGCAACAGTCGGCTAGAACGCTCGAGCTGCGGAAAAGTAGCGTGGTGTCGCGCAGTCGACTAATACCTATCGTCTTATGATGATTACCAACCAAACGTTCATTTGTTCAAGCTGGATACCCACTGGTGCAATAAACCAACTTTAAATAGGTAGTTAGGTAAGTACCTACACCTTTTGATCTAATTCATGCTTTCCGCTTAGTATCTCTCCCCTCCCGCACTTACGGAGATATCACGTGGATATCGTAAACAAACTTGACAAGCCTATAGCAATATCCACGGTATAAATACAGATTAGTGCTTAGCTTGTAAATCTGCTGCCTACGCTGATCTGTGTCAATAGAGTCCAAATTACGACAGGTACCCCGCCTACTATCGCAATAAGTATAGCCAGGGCTGTATTCAAGGTGCGTAAGATTCCAAACAAATTACCTACTTATGGTATGCCTACAATAGATGGCTTATAACATAATTATGTCTCTGTCTCTCTCTAAAATAACATGCAACAATTCTCGCTATTATAGGTAGGTACCCGTATTTTTAGATAGATCGAAAATACTTTATTGTAGGCACTGTACACCACATACCTAACTAGGTAGGTATGTTGCTTACCAATTTAAATAGAGCAAAATACCAATCGCGGAAGCACAATGGGCGGTCTTATCACTAATATCAATCTCTTCCAGACGACCCTTGGATGGACATGAATTGAAGTGAACGATAAAAGGACGGTAGTATTACCTACCTATAGTCAATTGAAATACATACATAATGACGATTTATTAGAAAAATAAGACAAATAGGTGACGACCACTGTGGCACAGTGGGTGAAGGTCCGCCTGAGACGCAGAAGGTTGCGGGTTTAATTCCTGCCACGGGACAAATGTTTGTATCTGCAAATATTTGTCTCGGGTCTGGGTGTTTTCTATGTATAATATGTATATATTTACAAAAAAATATGTATATAAGTAGTATAACAGTCATGTAGTTCCCATAATACAAGCTCTGCTTAGTTTGGGGCTAGATGATGCTGTGTGAAAATGTCCAGCATTATTTTTTTTAATTTTTTTTTTTATACCTCCAAACAATAAATTCATACATGAATACGTATACCTACCTACCTACCTACATGTTATACCTATAATCTATAAGGGTTATTCCTGACTCGTACTACTCATATTGTTTATTTTATTGCTCCACCACTTGCATGTACAGTTCAAGAAAAAAATGATTATTTTTAATAGGTAAGAATTTTAGGATAGCGACTTATCAGCTTTGCTATATGCACATGATAATAAAGGGGAATATTATATTAGGTAGTAATTGCAATAAGTTTTTTAATTGGCTAGTACCTACCTACCTAGTAAAACTAATTAAATCACTTCCCCTTCCATCCTTTACCAAATCCTCACTACATGCCTGCCTTCAAACTACTATCAAATTGTCCCGATTATGTGTTTAAATAAACATTCCATTCAAACACTCCATTCATTCTCTAAACACGAAACGCGCCAAAACTATCAATGCCGCTAAATTAACGAGCCCACACTCATACAAAATACAAACTACTTTTTAACTAACTAGCTAGGCAAAAGGCGTAATTTTTATACAGCCTCGAGCAATGTCGAGGTCGAAAGATAGAAACTTATAGCTAATCTGTAATGGAATCAGGCCTTCTTTTAATCCTACCAGATCAAAAAATCCTTCCGCAAGAATTTAGGAGTGTCCGACTGACACTGCTGAGAGCCTGAGACGCACAAAATCGGACTTGCTTGCTTGTTATAAATTTTGTGAAGATAACAATGCGTGCGTGTGGGTGTGTGGTTCAGTCGCTGACGAGTATAGTTACAGCACGCAATAACGCTAACAAGCGTGCGAGTGAGAGTAAAACAGTGCATATAGAGCGCTGTCCCACTCTCGCCTCCGGCAATATGGCGATCGGCTTGCTCGGGCGCAGGCTCGAATCGTATCGCCTGCCCACTCAAGGTTCGCTGACTGCCGTTCTTTTGTTTTAAATGTTGCCAGGTTTTGATGATTACCCAGCTTATGTACTAGTAATAAAATTTGTAGGATCATTGGAATTCTCTGCATGACATTGAATTATACCGGTACCTGCATTACCTACTACAGGATCATTTGACAATAAAATTATTGCAATTTTAAATGTAAAATTTCAAAGTCCTTTTGACGAACGTATTATTTTATGATTTCATCCTGTCATCAGATATTTGATAGGACATTAATTGTAAAAAGGTTTATCGAATAACCAGCGTTGTGGGGAAATGGATATTCATTAAAAATAATAAATAATACGACGGTTTAACTCTCTCATCGGCATCTGTATATTTTGCATTTTGACTGTAAATAAACATTGACAAGAAAAGTTTTTTTCTGTTTTACTTAACCATTTGGGATAAATATTTCATTTAAAATAGGCGATAACTTACATTGTATTACACAATCAAGTACCTATAAAACATCTAAATCAAACAAGTAATGAGGACTGTAATAAATAAAATAAAATAATATTCGTAATTTAAAAATGAATACCGGTGGACTACCAAGCCAAATGACAATATCCCGTGGCAAGATAACTCAAGAAATATTTCGAGAACCGTTTATTTTATTCAAATAACGAATAACGCAAATCATCCTTGTATAACATTTGTGTGGAGAAGTGAGAATAATTCCGGGAACACTGGACCGCAGACGAAAACAGCGTCAACGGAGGACCTGCTCAAACCGAACGTCTGCATACCGATCGTTGGTTTTTTATAATCGGCCGACGGTGCACACCTAAGCTATGTGTCACTTCGAATCAGTATTTAATAAAAAATATGCATTATCATCCGCTTAACTTACATTTTATACTGGCGGTGAATGCAAATCGTTGTAATTTTAGAAATTGTTTGGTTTACAAATATCGTATGGTCACCGCATAGTGCTTCGCGCATTATTTTGTCAGATGAAATTGAGCGGTAAGTGGTTCACTGTAGGTCAAATATCGCTCGCGTACGTTGCACAGATTCGTACACAGTTCTAAATATTATCGTAGGAGTGAGAGTTCTATACTTCGGTTATTATTCCTTCTGTGCCGAAGATGTGGTCGTGCAAGCGAGACGGCTTGATTTCGCTCGTGTCGGCTCCTTCCCCCGCACGTCGCGGCTTTGGTTGTTGTTTGATTGTGTGCAGTGTACTCGCGAGTTTCAGCCGGTTGCGGACTGCTCGCGTGCGCTCCCAAAACCGCCGGCGATAAACAAAATAATGACCAATGTGCTATAATACGTGCATCGCGAGTGCAACAAGCGACAGTGTGTGTTATCGAGAATGTTATAAGCGTGTTGTGTCAAACGGTGTGTTGTCAAAGTTTGTGAAGATCGGAGTTCGCGCGTGGAGCCATGCGAGTTGTGTTTAGGTATGTGCCGAACGATTAATTATGGTCCATCAGGGGTCGCTGGCCTGCATTTTCGCCACCGAGAGTATGTTATTTTTGTATGGTGACAGACAGATCCCGCTACAACTCGGTCACAAAGTGTGAGAAACGAACTCACTGGGCAAGTTTCTTACAATATTTACATCCGTTTCTCGTGTTGTTATGCTGCAGGCGCCGTGTTATCAGCGTTTGCAAGTGTGACAAGTAATTTATAATGTCATGTAGGTAATTAATCCGTTATCGTGCCGGTGTGGAATGACGAGTTGACGAGAACTTTGCATCTAATTATGATATCTACCGGACAACACGCGTTCGAAATAGTTCCTAGTTCCCATCTTGCTTTAACGTTTCCAAAGAAATCGTCTTTACTTACTTTTCAAGCTTTGAAACTTGCAATAAAATCACAAAGTAATTAAAACAAGAGAAACTGGCAGGTAGATTTGAACCGGACAGGGACGATTGAAGAAATGACAAAAACATCTAAGTAATCTCACAATTGGTTTGATTTTTGCATTTGATTATTTTCTCGTTAAGTATTATAAAATACTTTTATTTAGGTATAAAAAAATTGCATTTAAAATTAATAACATTTGTATTAATTAGTAATACGAAGCAAAGTCTTGTCTGTCTTTAAAAAAGTCACCCATTATCCTGCGAAATTAGGGTAAACCACCAATTTACGAATTTGCCGCCGAACGCGTAAAGTTGACCAGTGTTGTACCTACCTACCTACCTACTAACTTGCAGTAATTTTCAATATCCCTATTTGTTACTCTATTATTTGATAGTATAAAATTATTCCAATGATATTTTGTTCCAAAAAGTTTCTAACATAAATAATGTTTTTATTTATTTAAAATACCTACTCATATCTCATTTGTAAGGTACCTACCTACCTAGATATATAACTGTCTACCTTTTGTACCTAGGTAGGTGCTTATATTATCTATAAAAAGTAACGTAAAAATAGCTTTCGCCAGCAAAAATGTCTAGAAAAAGCAATACCTAGGTACCCATCCGGTTGTTAATACTAAGAAACATTAGTGATACCCATTTTCGTCATAAAGTGTAAGTAATCAGCTGCATTAAACATTATTTACTCAGGAGACCTTTAATTAAGTACTAGCATCCGTGGCGGAATTATTGAAATGTTCATTAAACAACTAAAATGACAACTGAAGAAGGGACAAAGATGATAATTATTGTAATGCCTTTTATTTTTTATTATGAAGGGGCCCCAATAAATTACAAAGTGGCCCTTCAAATGTGCGCAAATGCACCTGCTTTATAAAAAAAACTCGAGATATTTTCCCTTGATGTAACATATCATAGGTTTTTATGATAATATTTTTCATAAAATACACATTAGAGATTACGCAATAAGAAATAGGTAGGTAACTGCAAGTAATACCATTAGTAGCTTGGCTTTTCGGTCAGTAGGTACCTATTAAGTTCCCTACTAAAAAGTACTATGATAAAGTTTTTTTTTATACTCGAAACCCATTATGAGAATTCCAACAAAGCGTCCACGGCTGCGAGCAAAAAAAATAATATTTATAGCTCTTTTATTACTTTAAAGAAAAATGTATAAAATACTTATTTCTTTCATTAAATTTTTATTGAGAACAGTAAAAAGCGACAACCGGGGTCACCAATGGCCTGTTCAAAAAGAGCTTATGTAGTATTTTTTAAAACTGATTTAATATTATTTTGAATTTTTGGTCCATTAACTAACTACTTATCTTATAAATACAATTTGTGTAAAGCTTTAATTAAATTTTAAAAATATAAAAATTAGTCAAGTTTTCTTTCCTTCTGTGAGAACGCGATCTAAATGGGTGTATGGTTATTCTCAGAAGCAAACAATCGTCTTATTTTAGTCGGTATCTCAAATGAATTATTCATATTTTCGCATTTTCTACGCTTCTGGATGTTATAGGATCTAATTATTTTTATTTGCCAGTTAATGTTAAAACGTTGGATTTGCATCTATCTGTCGACGTAAAGTATATTAATTTAATAGGTAGGTACCTTCTTGGCCTCGGCGACCTACGGAAACCCGCTACATATGCGGGCAATTTTATTAGACTAGGAGCCTGTAATGTGCTAGACATGCTTTTTAATTGTCTGTAGGTTTTGTTAAAAATGTAGGTACTTAATGGCATTAATCTCATTTAAGCTGAGTACTCAATGTTTAAACAAGACTTATGATTAGAATATGACAGCTTCATTACATGACATAAAGCGCCATCATTTACCAACTCTTAAATGTTCAGTAGTGTTTCAGATTTTGGTCGTTAGGCACTCTAATTCGTTCTCAGTCCTAAAGTGGTCAGTTTATCCTGAATTTATTATTAATTTAGTCGTGCTTTGAAGAAGGATCAATATTTATAATTTTATATTTTAAATGTTGATAATGTAAAGAAAAGCTTACATTCACAGGGACAGCTACTAAACGCGCTTGTATGAGAACCAACGCGAGAGCTGGGAATGTTAATGCGCTCGTGTTGCGCGCTGCGCACACGCAGAATACAGAATGCGTTTTCGAACTGCAACTAACACTATCACTTTAAATCTTTATTCCAAACGAAATGCGTTAAAAGTAAAGTTAAAAAGCTTCTAGAATACGTCGTTAATCTTTTAAAGCTTGTGGCTGAGAAACCTTAAATGAGTAGAAATAATCGTTTCTATGAAAATAAAATTCTGTTTGTAGTTTCTTAGTGACTAAAAATCATTACCTTGTTTTTAGCAAATGTACGAGTGTTATTACAAGGAAACTTACATGTGCTTCACAATGAAATAAGGCCTTTTACAACCCACAGTTCCAACTAAGTTTACTATAAGAAAATGCAACATTACAAATCACGAACTGAAATTCTTTTTCTGTGGAATTCAAATTGACTAGGATAGTTTGTCGTAGGAATTCAAATTGATTTCGAGATGTCATCGCGAGTAGAGTTTTCATAGTACGTTTATCTCGGCTAACGATTACCATACGGGCCACGTATTGAATGTGCTTTGTGTGCTGTTATTATTTACGGGCGGTGTCGCATGAAAATCTGTTGTATGGATAGTAGATCTGGGAATCGAAGCTAAAGAAATTTGACTCACGATGGAAATAACAATGAGCCCAATTTGAGTTCTATACTCTATTAATACTGAATTAGTAAGATGAGTTATTAAATTATCAAGAAAATACTTAATAAGGTATTATTTTTGTTTATTAAACATCAATGGCGTGTCGAAACATGCTTTTTAGGTTCCCGAAGTAGCGTGCCTCATATCTCTTAAAATTATTAGTGATAATCAGTCGAATCAACTTCTGTTTACATTCTAATCCCCTATTTTTGTTTCCCCATTTGCAAAAATACAAATGTTTAAGACAGAATCAACTGCTAGTACTGTTTCGTTACTAAGATGTCTGTTCATGAGATATCGTAATGAGAGATTCCTAGAAAAGACAGCGACGATGCATTCAAAAACGATGCACAAAAACTTACCAAATTTTAAAGCTAGGCCTTTTTTCACGTATATGTTGGCATGTGTTCGGTTTAAAGTCCAGAATGCCATAGCCAAATGGAATATAAAGTTGTGTGAATAAAAGCCCCGCGCCAACTTTTTTTGTAGCTTTTTATACAAGGACGTAGCTAAACGTCCGAAATTTTGGTAATTATAATTCCTGACGATCAACAACACGATGACAGATTTTAATCATCTGTTCAGCTTCAACTGGCCTTTTATAATTAGTGTTCGAAAGATTTATTTTCATCTTATTTATCCAGTTTTGACGTAAGTCTTGAAGATACATTTGTGAAAATTTTGATGCTTTTATAAAACATAAATTTATTCCTACGTAATTGAACGTTAATTTTAAATTTATATAATTTATTGCTTATTGTGTATCAAACGTTCAAACCTTTTAATAAGGAGCCAGTTTTGTGGGTAAAATTATTTAGTAATTTTCATTAATCAATGAAAATAATAATGGCGTTATAATGAGCAGGCCTGTATATAGAGACGGGCTAGTTGATATATGATGATAAATAATCTGTTTAGTTAGGTAATTATAAATAAAAAAATAATGTTTATAGTGCAAATTTGTCATGATATCACATTTGACATGGAATGTAGCGGTTTCATTAATCCATTCAATTTGCCACGTATCAATGTGGTTTTTTGTGTTTAATACAAGAGTACATACCAACTTGTCATGATAAAATTAAATGCGTATTTCAGGCAAAATATGAATGACTTAATCCAGCGTGTGTTAAGTAAGCAACACGGGTTATATTAAACAGAACTTCCACTAACTAAATGGTTAATGTTATTAATGTAAATAAACAGTAACGAACCACCATTTATTACTATTCGAAAACGTTTAGTTTATATGGATATTATTTTTCAAACCAAAATTTAATATTTCAATCAATTTTAATTATGAAAGAATAAATCGAACACGCTCACCGATAACCATTGAACTTCGATTGAATAAAATAATTATTTTGTTTAGCACATTTCATATCAGGAAACCAACTACGCTAAGGTAAAAAACGCTGACCTTATGTACGCTAGATTAAACGCTATCAAAATAAGGTCACTTTTTTGTGTCAAATTTCTATAAACCAATTACGTAGGTGCACTCAACCCTCCGAATTCCGACGCATTATAAACTGGGATATGACTATAATAATAATCGTTACCACAACGAGCACGCATCTCCTTCGCGACCGGTTCCAGAGGTGGCAACCTGAGAAAAACCTAATGCAACCTGTATTAAACCTTACACGTAAGCTGATACAATTTCAATTAAGATGAACAGCGGTTACTGTATCTTCTGAAACGGTTTTGGATGTTTGTTGCCATTGTATATTATCTGTTGTAGTGTAAAACGAGCGTTTTAATATCAAACATTTTATATTATTAGTGATACGAACAGCTTATTTTAAACCTGTCTGCATTTGCTTATTATTGAAGTGTATATACATACTCGTACATGTACTATACTTAAATTGATGAAGATAAATAAGATAAAACAAATATGTAAGTAATAAAGCAAAATGTAAACGAGAGGCGCTGCCTACGGCATCCAGTTTAGCAAATTTACAGCTACCGATTTTAAATGCCGTGTTCTCCGCCGCATCCATATAATAATGGAGGTTGTTTCGATTCGGTCGGGTTACTGTCTGTGCATTGCGGTTAACGGGTCAAAATAAACAAGTTTGGACCTTATTTTAAACGGAGTAAGGCGACGCTAGATTTGGATGGTACACGCAAAGGTCCGAGCGTGGAGAACCATAATTGGACTACTGGATGTTAATGTAGTGTGAATTGGCGGGGTTTAACCGAATTCTACTTCAATTATTTATTTTTATTAACCTTACTATGGTCATATTAATTGTGCACTATATTAAAGCATTACTTTGTAAAGCAAAAGCACTTTGATTAATGGATTGACATTATTATAAACTAGGTACTGACTGGACTGACATATTAAGAGCATTATAAATTCATTTAGTTAAGGCTTATCAATTAGTTAATTCAATCCTGTGGTTACATCTTTTTGTCAGCAGTTGTTATAATTGTACCAAAAACTTCTGCTCAACTCTTCAAAAACTTTTGGCAAGTTCGATTTCGTTATTAATTTTTTTTTTTAATTTCACAAGGTTCACCTTTAACAAGGTTCCATTCAAAGCTTCTCCTCTACCTGACCAGCTATGATGGTATAACGGTCCACAGGGACCCCAACAAAAAAACGGGAAAATAAACCCATTGTTTCTCCAGACACCATTAAATTTTATTATTTTTCTTTGTTTTCGTGTCATTGTTTTAGATGAAACGGACAGATTCTTGGCCTGAAGTATATTTTACTACGTACTTGCGTACGTACTTTACCTTTTAAAATAATAAAGTAGCTACAATTACTTTATTAATATAGGGAATTTATTCAGTTGCGCATATAAGTGAGTTTTAACTTCTAAAAATGATTAGTTGAAAACACTTACTAAACAGCGTACAGTGTTCTCTGAAAAATTAATGTACCATCGCGAATAAAGCTATAAAATTATCATAGATAAAGTGACCCACAGAACCCACAGATGTGTAACAGAGCGTGCGTAGGTAAAAAAACTGTTTGTCCAGGCTAGTGAAGCGTGCGACCACCAATGGTGTTCGGAATGGGCGGTGCTTTGTCGCACTGCAGATCAACGCGGTAGGCAGATCATACATTAAACCTTTGAGCAATTTATTTACGCAAGAAATATTAAAAAAAGGTCTATATTTTGCTTGATGTTACTAATATAAAATACGTTTTTTTTTAAGTTTTGCGGTTTAATAGTTAAAAAAAATAATGCATATTTTTTAACTGTTAAGCAAATTCAAAGAATAAAAATATCTGATGACCTATCATTAATCGTTTGTAACGAAAAGTTTGTTACGGATGGCTTTAGAAAGCTAGCTGTCTCATCTGTATTTTTTGTTTATATACATACTTCTTAGTAGACGTTTAAAATAGTTATAAAAATGATAATAATATAAAGTTTACCATTGAAAACAAGTTCAATGCTAACTAATAATTGATATAATATCATATACAACAAAAGTATAAAAAAGAAAAAATTATTTCACGGACGAAAATAAAAAAAAAACGTATAGCCCATGCAGTCCATGTACAAATTTAAAAAAATACACCGACAGCAGTTACAGTGTCCAATTATTACAACACTATGTGATAATTATTACCATCACCTCTGCCGCCTTCTGGAGCGTGGCGTGACGGCGAAGCGCACTAATTAAATCATCGTCAGAACACTTGCGTATGTAAATAAATATTATCTCTACCTCTTACGATCTATGTGGCGCGGTGGCCGAAGGCGCGCTTGAGACGCAGAAGGTTAAGGGTAGTTCCTGCTGCGAGACAAATGTTTGTTTGATCTGCAAATATTTGTCTTTGGTCTGGGTGTTTTGATATGTAAAATATTATGGTATATTAAGTAAGTATTTACAAAAAAAATAAGTAGTATATATCAGTCATGTTCTCATCACACAAGCTCTGCTTACTTTGTGGCTAGTTGATTCTGTGAGAAAAATGTCCAGCATTATTATTATTATTATCATCGTGATTGCACAGTAATGTTATGTACCATAAACGCGGAAAATATTTTTGTCAGAACAATATTGTACTTTATTTGTTAGTTTTCTCATAAGATGTACCAAATTACTGTAACAAAAGATTTACTTTATAATAGTTTATACTGGTAGATAGGTTTTTATGAAGGAAACTTTGATAAACAAATAAGCATACGTAGGTTTTGGCACCAACGAGTACCGTGGTACCACACCACCCAGACCGGGAACAAATATTTGCAGAACATGCAAAAATTTGTCCCTCAGCGGGGATCGAACCCGCACCTCTTGCGTCGCAGCTGCCTACTCAGCCACCGAGGTATTCAGAAAATTCCAGAATATCGCAATTATAATTTTACTAGCTTCTGCCCACGGCTTCGTTGTACCCGGATATAAAGTAGCCAATGTGGTATTTTGATGTATAAGCTATATTACTGTAAAGTTGCATCAAAATCCGTTCAGTAGTTTTTGCGTGAAAGAATAACAAACATCCATCCTCACAAACTTTCGCGTTTAAATTAGTAGTAGGATGTTCATATTTAGTTTTAAAAACTAACTTTCTAACGTACTTATCGATCATTTACTGATATTGAATAATAAAAACCATTTTTAAACAATATTTTCTGCCGGCCAATAGTGACCAACTTGGCGACTCGACGCGAGTCGGGTCGGAACTAGGGGCGTTTACCTTATACTTTTTTGAATTCTTCGTTCAAAAACAGAATGCGATATAAACGGATCGCTTCCTATTTAAGCTTTCAACAAAAAGTATTAACTCTACTAACTTACACCTACTTATAGGTTGCACTATTTTTAATAAGCTGTACAAATTTAGCAGAAACAGTTTATTTATACCTACATATTTGATCGAACGAGCGAAGTCTACGAATGGTGAGTCCGGCGATAACACGCTTTTTTTAAAATGCTCACTGTAAGTTTCATACTATGGCCCGGTACGAGTAAAGGGAGCAAGAGCTCGATTAAAAAAATACAGTACAAAAACATCGCGTAATCTTTAGGTGCGAAATACCTACTAGCGCGGTGGCAGTGGCGACTAATAACATTCACGCGAACTTTGGCGAGCACTTGAAAACCAATTTCCCTTTGATCGCCATCAGTTATACAGAATAGATGGCTTGAGCTGCCTCATATTCTGTACATATCTGAAAGTCACTGGGCTACGAACGTTTGACAAGTTAAATGATTTTTATTTGCACGCTGGATACTATCAATATGACCACAGAATACGGACTTGTGATTGATAATGATTTGCATTACCAAACGTTTGTCTCCGAGCGACATTCCGATACAGAATAGGGTGGGCCTTTATATCGATGTGCAACTAACCTCATGACAAAATGTCAGTTTAAAACAAAACAACTGAACGTAATGTGACACTACCACATGCTACCGTTTCTTACTAAACTGGAGCTATGACCATTCATATTATTAAGACAAGTTCAACCTTATCCAAAGTTAATACGACATGTCTCAATTTTATTCAAAAGTCATCTTTGACCGTGCTTATTTATTCCCTAATTTGTTCTTTGTAGCGACGAATTAGGGCTTATTGTGAGTTGTAAAGTTCTTGGAATGTGACAATGAATGTCAGTTTCAATGTTCAAAAAAGTTGTGACATGTGTTTTTAGTCTGTTCGTTATCTCCTTATTTGATCAGACTCCTAAAGATATGTTTTATTTTACGCATAATGATTAACTTTGCGGACCCAGTTCTTCAAGTGTACTTTTCTTTCGTAAGGGAGTAGTTCTTTGATAAATAATAAAAAAGTATTTTCAACTTCCGAAGCGCATAACTGTTGTCGTAGAACTGTACAAACCTGTGACAAAACGTTGCATTTTTCACGCAGCGGCGCTCATTGATTTAATGGAAGAAAATCCTCGCCGGGTAGGAGGTAACCGCGACGCGTATCCGTAGCCGACGCCACGTGTGACGGGCAGCCCGAAAAAACAGGGCTACTTCCCACCACATCCAAGCCCATTGTTCTCGGAAAAGAAAACTTTCATATATTAGTTCCCAACCACATCCACGAACATTTTAATAATAATTTTTAAAAATATTTTCGTTCATACAGTAGTTCCCACTCACATCCATGCATAAATTGAGGTAGAGTCAGCACGATAATCTTCTGATAGTTTTGTCTCCTGTTTGGTTTTGGACCACAACACAGCAAATTGGCACTTAGCGTCACAATAGATCATCTTTTTATCAGTAAAGTCGGCCTAACTGGCCGACTTTACTGATTTACCGAAAAAGCTGCATTTTTGTTTCAATGCAAAAAAAAAGAGAGAGCCGGTTAAGTTGCTCCCTAATTGGGAAAAAAAAGTGTGTTTTGCTTGTAAGCTTGACTAGTAAACTATGAATAGTAACTACTTAGCGACTAGCGGTATTTTTGTTTATTTGCGTCGAATTTCTTGCTATTTTTCTATTAAGGTAATCATAAAAGATAATTAAATCTTTAAAGAAGGTATGATTCAAATTCAAATGTACTTACTTATAATGACATTCAAGAGCCATGGTATAGCTATGGTAGAGCCAAGCATTATTTTAGACTCGCAACTTAAAGATTGAACATTTTCGTCATGATATAAATAAATAAAACCCAGAAACCTTGCTTATGTTGACTGTACTAAAATATTTCGTGGATGTGAGTGGGATTTTTTTTTATTTTAATAAATGCTGCTGGATGTAAGTGGGAATCTTTTTTGGATGTGGTGGGAATGACCAAAAACAGATGCGTACAACATATATGCGCGTAGGTCCCGCCTAACGCACCGGACTACCTAAACAACCTCTGACTGGTGTCTGTACAAACTATAGAACCTCGGGCGCACCTCAACGGCCAGCGTTTGGCTTGCATCGTAAAAACTACCATAAACCCGATAACTAAGCCGGATCCCATTACAGCTAGCGATGGGACTGGAGGTTCGGACTCCGAAGGACCCGAACACAACTGAGGATGTTCGAATTCAAACTCCGAAGGAATGTCAGCAACCCTGTCTTTTCTCTCAACAGTTGTCTGTTTTGCGTTTTCCAGCCGTATGTTCTCGGATGAAGGCCAAAAGATTACGTTCCTCACGCGACGATCAGACCTTATAAATTCCATCACACAATCCGCCATGACCGAGTGCTCTCGCAATGCAACTAATAGAGTTGAATGGAGACGCATCGCAAAAGTCTCTTCCCAAGAAAGATCTGCATAACCACGAATTCCTCTGAGAATTTCCTCTGAGTTAGATCGAATGCAGTGCCAAGCGACATGCGATTTCGGTCTGAGTTTTTTCGACCGTATTTTCTCGGCTTCGAATTGCACGAGTGCTAATTAATATCATATATCTGTGCTAGTGAGCCGCTGTGGACCGAGCCATGTACTTAATTTTGTACGAAACTATAGCAATGGTCGGTCATGTCAAAAGTCCGACACCAGTGTTGGCTGTGACTACTACCTAGTACCTATATCGTTTACCTTACTAGTTATTTCATCATTAATCACATGACTCCATTCTGCTCAAAATTCGAAGTAGGAAGCAATGACATCCCTATTCAGCAAAGATATTGCCTTGCGTTTACTGTTTTAAACGTCTGTTTAGTGCTCATGTTATATCCTATTTACGGACTAGTATTCACGCGAATGACATTCTGGGTATTATTTTATTTAAAGTTATAGCCTACGTGCCAGTGTCTGTTCTGTACGGTTTATTGTCTTTGATTTACGGGCGTTCCGAAATTGAATTCTGTTCTATGACATAGAAGAATAGGACACATCGTATGCTAGATAGATGAAAAGTCTTTTGAATTATATAATTTCCAGTAAGGGCTATCTCACGCTATTCATTGAAGGCATCTTCCTCCTTCTTGTTGAGAGCGTACGTGTTCTGACTTTTATGTCAAAGTGACTCCTTGCGATAAAAAATCGGAGCACGAGAAAAAAAAATTATCAGGAATAGAGTGACTTGAAAATAAATTTTGGTGAGATGGAGATTATATTATTTCTTACATAGTAAACATCACCTTCAATTGGTTCTGTAAGGGTTTGGAGATCCAACCAAAAGTTGCGCAAAACATGGTTTGATCAGATTTTTTTAAAATAAATTAAAATTATATCACCTTACGCTAAACCATCTTTCGACACCGCGCGGACAAAAAATGGGAGCGAAACTTTTTTTTATTGGCTTTTTTTCTCTCCGTGCAGTTACTTTAGAAAATATATGACAAAAGCTTCAATATTAACTTCAAGTTAGTTTCTGAATTTTATCAAAATCTGTTATTAATACCAGAGATTTTGCTGTCACGAGTGGTTTTACTAAATCATTTTTTAACCAAACAATATGATTCTTGCTAAAATTATGACATACTAGTTTATGCCCACGGCTTTGCCCGTGTGGTACCCGCATAAAAAGTAGCCTATGTGTTATTCTGATGTATAAGCTGTATTACTGTAAAGTTTCATCCGTTCAGTAGTTTTTGCGTGAAAGAGTAACAAACATCCTCACAAACTTTCGCGTTTATTATATTAATAGGATTAAGTTTTCCATACTGCCATACAAACTAGAACCGAATTCGGTGAAAACATTTTTTCCTCAAGCGTAATCAATTACCCTCTGCTTTATAATCACTCGCTAAAACTAGCAGCGTGCTAAAATTTGTCAGCCTCTATCCTTTGTTTAGTGTTAGAAAAGGACAAGGCTAGATTAAGCTACTTTCTAAGTAAGCGAGTGATTATGAAACAGAGGGTTTGTCTCGTAAAGACTGCTTGACTAGGATGTGTGAGAGCCTGCGAGCCTACCTACCTACCTACCTACTTACGTACATAGCTACAACACTAACATAATTTTTTCAAGTCATAGAATCACATATCCTACTACTATTATAAACGCGAAAGTTTGTGAGGATAATATTATCATCATCAAATACAGCGTGTCCCATCCCACTGCTGGGCATAGGCCTCTCTTAGTTTGTGCAATCCGCCTCGATCTTGCACCAATCGGACTTTAAATGAATTTAGTAAAACTTATATTCGACTTCGGCCTCTTTAAAGTATAAACTCTTCCATCAGGGTAGGCCTTTATCTCAAACAAACCTTCTCTCTTCCAACGGCATAAAGCAATAATTACACAATACACATACATACTCATGAAAAATACACACACATAGGCACAGTAATGTTTGCATTGTGCAAGAATTAATGAAGGTTGGGGTGTCGCGATTATTGAGAGATATTGTGAGACTAATCTATAAGAAATGACAAACGCATTTGTAGAATATATCTAGGTGCAGACCTCTGTGGTGCAGTGGGCGCAGGCCCGCCTGAGGCGCAGTAGTTTGCGGGTTCCCATTGTGGGACAAATGTTTGTATGATCTTCAAATATTTGTCTCGGGTCTGGGTGTTATATGTATAATATGTATGTATTTATAAAAACAAAAAAAAATATTTATGGTATTTATCAGTCATATAGTTCCCATAATACAAGCTCTGCTTAGTTTGGGGCTATATGACGCTGTGAGACACTGTCCAGCATTATTTATTTATTTGTTATCTTTTTTTTTTAGTTTTCATTGGAAACTAATGGAATTCAATACAGGCACACATGTTTTTCAATAGAGTGTAATAGACCATCACTTTTTTATTTCAAAATATAGGATATATTCATGAGAATCGTAAAAAAATAAGTAAAATTACAAATAAAATACGCTTATAAGTTTTATATATGTTAAAAATCGTGACATAGTTCTTAATAATTTTAAAATGCTCAAATGCTTTCCATTGAAAACGTATAAATCATAGCTTTAAAAAAAAAAAAAGTATTATTTACTCAACAAATCGTCTTGTTTGGGCTGGACAGTTTCTCGTTTAAAAGATCTATTATGAATTACATTTCAAATTAATTCAAAATCTATTTGAAATTTATTATTGTCTTATTGATTTAATTAAATTAATGAAATCTGTATTTATTCATTGTTAATTTATAAATATATCTTACCATTTGATTATGAAGTCTTCCAAGCAGCTTCAGAAAGAGGCTACAGCTTGTCCCCAGTCCCCATTGGTACTAATTAAGGTATTCTTAATCGTGTTTTAAAAATTGTAATCATAATCAACGCAGGCACTAAATTTCCGAAAGGGATAAATTGACCACATTTTCTTTGTTCGAAGCTATTATCAAAATACCTCATTAGTTATGTGACATCGCCATAAAGTATCAAAATTATTTCCCATAACTTATAGACCAATAAACTAGTTATGGTCAATTAATTGTAAAACTCATTAAAAGCTGACATTTAATCCACTAATTCATTTGACTCAAAGAAATGAGAAAATAAAGATAAAATATTTTCAGTGATATCAGTATTTTGTTTTGCTTATCGATCAAGAACGTGTTTGATGAGATTTAGATTTTCTTCAGAAAACTTAAAGTAGAAGGTACCTTCATAGCAAAATTTAGATAAGTAGGTACTTAAACTTATTCAGAAGCCAATACTTTATAATGGCATTTTATAGGTTTTATTTGGTGTAAACAGACTAGGTATTTGTGTGTTAAGCGGCACCAATTTACGTACTTATAAAAAAAACTCCTTAAATATAAAAAAAAATGATAGTCGTCAACTAGGTAGGCACTTTCTCATAATATCTTAATCAGTAAAAGGGGTTTCTCCCAACAACTTCCTTGATAGGCTTCCCCGTCCTGTAAATATTTAGAGGTATATTATACGACCTCTGTGGTGCAGTCGGCGAAAGTCCGTCTGAGACGCAGAAGGTTGCGGGCTTAATTCCCGCCGCGGGACAAATGTTTGTATTATATGCAAATATTTTTCTCGGGTCTGGGTATTTTCTATGTATAATTTGTATGTACGAGTATTTACAAAAAAAAAGTATATCAGTCATGAAGTTCCCATAACACAAGCTAGATGATGCTGTGTGAAAATGTCCAGCATTATTTTATATTTATTTATTTATATTTTAGGTATTTTACAACCGCTCTATAAGTTTGTAAGTGTTGTAACCCAGCACATTGTCATGCATAGTCTCGCATTATTCATGTGCCGTTCACACCTTCATATTGCATAGTTACATATCCTGGATCATAGTGTCTACCTGTCATTATCCTGTATTGAATACTGCAATTTTTTCTACGTTTTGTGACGTCTATCATTCTCTTGGTTGCAGACCATTCCAGTCAGACCGTATATAAAAAAAATTGCTTGTACTAATGCGTTGTTACAAATTTCCGAAATATGTACCAGATAAGTAGGTGTTTGTCACAGACATACCAATATTATGTTGAAATAAATCCATTTGAGCGAGATATTGTCTAGGTTTGCTGTGCACTGATTTTGCAAGGGACACCTCCATTTTGGGAATTGATAACCTTTATGTTAGCCCCAACACCCGTAAATTTCGTAATCCTGTTACTACCCACAGGTACCGGTACGTCTGTGAAAATGTTATTCTATAAAGTCTATAAGATTATTTAAGAAAAGCTCATAAATTGTATTCTTATTTCATTTTCTAACTTCTTTATTGAGAATAAGATAATACTTTTGATGAACACCTTATTCAATATGTCCCCGAAGGTTATCTTAGCGACACTTGGCTTCCTGCCAAAAGTGGCTGTTGACGTACACTTGACTAGCAGCTTGACCCAAAAGATGTGTCAGACCGTGATACAGTTTCCGACCAAGCTTTTTCTTCAAGACACTTCCAACATTAACTTGTTTACTTTAAGATATAAAATATTTTGGCAGTCCCCACCCCACCAAGCCATCACACTTCACTCATTCAAACAATGCCTTCAAACCATTTCAAACAGCAACTTGTAAAATTGAAGACGTTTTTTTTGTTTCAGATGCGACTCGGAACAAAGTGAAACGGAACACCTCAATAGGCATTTTAAGTTAAATTACAATCTGTGATCTCATTAGTTTCTAGACGCCTAATTTTAATACCGCCAAAATCTGACGTTGCCAATCGTTGACATTCAAGATGGCGGCCTGAACCGCCATTGACAGATTCAAAATGGCGGCGTGATTTCTCTGTTATGGATGACGTGTGTGTAGTGTTGTGTTGAGGATGGGATAATGATGATGGGAGTTGGTGGATCCTGAAGATGCCGCATGCGCACTCGAGTTCCGCAGCGAGCTCGGGCGGCGACGACCTGGGCTCCACGGATGAGGTCAAGGTCTTCAAAGACGAGGGCGACGGAGAGGACGAGAAACGGAGCTCGGAGAACCTTCTAGAAGAGAAGTCTAGTCTTATCGATTGGACTGAAAGTGAGGTGAGTCTTTTAGATATAGTTATACGATACATAGAACTTCTACGATGACAAGTCCTGCTCTCAGAGTGACAGTTGTATTCGATACGTCGTCGGTCGTAGTGGAGGGCCGACCATAATATTATCTTAGACTTAAGAAGTTAATTTAAATGGGTACTAAGTAATCGTTAAACTGCAAGATATGACACCAACACAAGGTATTGTTTTAAATCTATTTCGTTGTGTTTACGCTGCTGACTGACTAAAGACCATAATTTGACCGTATCAAATCATACTCAAGGATGCCTTGTTAATACTGCCAAGACTTCGTAATACGGACTTGGTTTGATAAGTATTACAGGGACGGTATTACAGAAAAAACCAGGGAAGACAATAATTTAGCTATAGCTGGGTGGTCCCCATAACAGAAATACCACTTACACGCAAATTTATAGCAAAACCTACAATTAAATTATTCTTCTTTGAAACCCCTAACTGCAGCACAAATAACTTCACGCGGCGCTTCAATTTGTTCAATTTACTTGTCTATGGTAACAAATAACATAGAGTAACAGCAGGTGACTACCTCAGGTAGGCCTCTATTCTTCCCACAATACTTCGAATAGAATCACAATAATATTGAATTGGCGTACAGTATTATGCATTCTCTGTTGACAAAGCTACTCTACTTTTTATAGTTTATAGAAAAATGGGTCCGAATGTGAAGAGTTTAGCTTGAGTTTTGTTTGCATCTAAACGATAGACTGCATTCTGATGCCATTCATGCATTTATTGGATTTCACACTTCCAAATAAATACTGTGTTACGTTTAAATACTCATGCAACGGTAGAGGTAAACACGTTCTTTTTTATTTTTAAATATTTCAAATTGCTTATGCACGATTATTTTTATAGAGGTCTCGATAAGGTCCGTTTCACGGCAGTAAAAGACATCATAAATAACATATGATAGACACGTTATACTGCAAAATTCAAACTCGAAAAGTCGGATGAACATCATCAGTCATGAACATTGGAGTTTATTGTGAATTCGGATCATTAAGTTTTATCTTTTTCGTCGCTTTGGTTATTCCAAATTCACGTTCACTGGCAAAAACCCAGTTATTATGTAGTGTTATGTGTACCTACTTACATCAAGATATTCAATTTTATGATATAATCCCGGCTTATTCCTACCACTCCCAAAAAACATTGTTTCGCAAAATGTAATCAACAACACATATAAAAACAATTTAATGGCGTATAGCGGCCCACACAATTTTCGCAGTACATTTTTATTGCATTTTTTCTGAGAACTAGTTCCGACTAAAATGAAGTCGGAAGAAAGGACTAAAAAGTCGGACAATTGCCGCCTCTCAACCGTAAAGCACGATGCCCATCGAACATCCCTGTAACACCTACCTGTAACTGAATATTCATAACGCAAGTAAATGAACTCATTATAACGATTCAACCGACTAATTAAATTACTAGATAATATCACAAGTATAACTGAAATGGATTACATTTATCGCAAATTACTAGTAAAACAAACAAAAACACGCCACATAAAACCCCAAAACGAAACGTCATCCAAAACACAAAAAAAACAGGTAGGTAGAAACGTTTCCGAAAATTGTGATTCCGAACCCGACATAAATAACTTTATTCATTGTATTTCCGAAAACTCTATTATTCGTAGTGATGGGACAACAATACGATCTACCTGCGCAGGTATTTCTTGTAATAAACATGGACTCCCACTGGTATTGTCGAGGACTTTACCTGTCGAGGTGTGCAAACAGAGAATACAGACAGACAGATGAACTCGATATGAGCCTTTCACGACAACAAATGGGGCGTGAGATGTAGGGATGGGATAGGAAGTGATCTGAGGTCCTATTTCGTCTTGGATTTTGCCTTTTTGTCCAATTCGCTATCTTATCGAATGCCATGATTTTATCTAAAACTTGTGGTTGTTCCATGACGTCTCTGTCAAAGCAAAGACATCGAACAAATTAAGGGGGCGTAAAAAGACTTCCCGTCTCGTAGAGTGAGAAAGAGGGTGGAATTAAACAATTCAATTCCACCCTCTTTCTCACTCTTATCGCAAAAATTGCCACTACCATCGTAAATATCCCTTAATAACTTATTCTGAGTGAATATCATCTACATAACTGTGTCATCATCATTATCAATAGAAGAGTGCTATGGCGAACGATCATGGGCCAGCTTCATCCAGCGACTTTACATAAAATCGGTCCTTCAAGTGGGGGGGCCTTGCTACAACGCGTCGTCATATGTTTGCAAGCGGGTTTTTTTTAACAAACGACTCAATCGATTCAGATATTATTTTATGGGATCATCTGCACAGCAAAGAAAATCACGTAGCATTCAAATAACAAACACACATATCCCCGATTTGAGAACTTCTTCTGTAGTCGGTTAAAACATCGATTAAACCACTTCTCGAATTACAAGTTAATAGTACGCTATTTAATCGTGACGTTAACTTGCAATTAATTAGACTAATTACGCAACGTGTCACCGGAATCCAAAGCTGGTCATTACGGAAATGCATTTTAAAATTCATACTACTTGGTACTGACTGACATTTGTAAGTACATTTACGTTGAGTTCATTATGATATGTTATGTATAAGGAATATTTTTATTGCAAGTGACAACATCTGAATAAAACGAAATTGTAATGTACTTACTCATGTTTTGTTATTCACAATTTTCACAAATACCTCCTCCAAAATTTGAGATTACCCTGTCAGCACTTGACCACATTGGAAATGCAATGTATAATTGTCTGTTTTGAAAAGTTAATATTTATTTAATATTAAATAATGTAAAATTTCAATCTCTTTACATTTCGTCAAAAATTGATGTCGTTATAATTTAGAATCGTAGTCAGTCTAGGACGAATGATCGAATAATCCCATCCCTATTCGAACAATACTATATTTTACGAAAGGAAAAGAATTAAAGTCACGGATGCTATAAATATTGGATTATACTTTTGTATGTTCAGAGTAATAATAATAAGCAAAGTTCTATATATGTTCATACGTACATATATAGCAAGAGTATGATCAAGGTAGAACTGACAACTCTGGGGGAAAAAGGTTCTTGAATGGCGACCACCAACCAGAGCCGGAAGACGATAGTATCTTTAAGATTGCGGGATGTTGTAGGATAGCTTGTCATAATTATTTTATACAAAAAATGAAATCCACGCAGCGCCTTCTTCTTCGAAGCCATACAAAATGAAAACATGATAATTTTCAAATTCCATCAGTAAGGCAGCGCCCCCTAGTGAATTGTGGCGATAAAACCTAACGAAGAACTATCCTTGAATATATACTTACAATAATTGCAAAAAAATCGCATATTTATGACAATCCGATTTTCGGTTTCGGAGGTAAATGGTAACAAACAACCTCTTATGGCAAACGCATATATGGGTTTCTTACGCCGCGAGTAAAAATATTCAGCTCTGGAAACTATATCCACACTTTTTTTTTTCAACAACACGTGCGGTCACTATGTGTCACTATCAAATTCAAACAGGGATCATGTTTGCTTGACGCCCCTCATAGTATTTCTCGATAAGACAGTGCCTCTGGACTATAGCTAGTTATTACTACTCTGTGGATATTTAGGTGCAATTCTGTGTGTTATAATAGTGTCGATTATCCTACGTGATGTTATTACAATCGAGATTCGTTAGAATCGTGTTCTGACAGAGAATTGCTTTAGATTTTTACGCCTGTTTTGTTTTTGTACGTTTTCCTTTTAGGATTCGGCTTAAATTTGCACATCTTTAGAATTTAAGGTGTGTCCAATTTTGATTTAAGGTAAAGACGAGTATGATCGTACTTTCACTTCACGTTAAAATCCCAAACGAGGAAATCCATAAATAACTAAAGTCACTGACAGGACATAGCTCTCAGAACTAACATGTTAATGTGGTAATGGGAAGGCTCGCATATATAATTGTGTATTGCTTGATATTAGCATTATTTCATTATTAGAACCGATAACCGCTGGCGGATAAAGGTTCTCGGATGGCGAACATGAACTTGACGACGCCATTATAGGTCCAACGCGATCGATGTCATCCTATCCTAGTAGGATAGGATATTATAAACGTGAAAGTTTGTGAGGATGGATGTTTGTTACTTACTCAAAAACTACTGAATGGATTTTCATGAAACTTTACAGTAATATAGCTTATACATCAGAATAACACATAGGCTACTTTTTATAAGGGTACCACGCGGGCGAAACCGTGGGCACAAGCTAGTCTTAAATATCAAGAACGAAGGTGGAAGCCATTATGCAATATAAATGTTATCTAAAATTCGAACGATGGTTCATCATCATGGACCCCTATTTCCAGTCGACTTTCTAAATACTGATGATGATTTTTTTATGTTATGTCGCGCCAAAAAGCACACCTGATGGAAATGGAAAGCAATTACCATCGCTTATAAACATCACATCATTATCTGTAGCATTGCTTATGTATTGCCTGGTCTGGTGAACTGGAGGACCGGGTTGTACTAATGTTCAGCGGAAACACCTCAGAAGGCAGTTCATTCCACAGTTTATATGCACGAGGAAAAAAATTACACGTAAAGCGGGTAGTATGAGAAAGACTGATAGGGTGATATGCAACATTGAAAGATTGTAAGGCAGAAAATCAAAAATTTTGCAGCAAAACTGCCATGAAATCCACTTCTCTTCCAATGCAGCTTGGTAGGTATGCATAAGGAACTGAATTCTTTAGTGTCATGTCGAAACATTTAACCAAAACATCCGAGGCATCCGCTGAATGGATGCGCGGGCGCCGGAAGCGATACAAGAACGCGTTGTCAGCTAAATATAGCGCAGTCAGATTATCCACTTGTTTGCAAGTGTGGAAGCTCTCTCTTAACTATATGGAAATGGAATGAAATTAAAAACATCAAACATATTTAGCACGACGTAAAAAACATATTTTGCAAGTAGGTATATGATGGTGGGACAGTTACAAAACAAATATTAATTAGAGTAACCTATTCAGGCTTGAGTTCACCAACAAAATAAACGGACGGTCAACGATTGATTATGATGTCAGATTCCTGAAACAATCTAATAACTAATAATAACTGAAGATTATGTACACTTGTGGAAGGACTTGCTAATTTGCAAGAGTTCGTTCTACTTCTAATTGGTAGTAAAAACACGCTCACTACATGCCGCGTTGGTAATTTTTTGACAAATTACCAACGCGGCATGTTGTGAGCGTCCACGCTTGTGTTTTTGACGCATGTATCTGGATGCCAGTGGGCTTACTGTGCGTACTTGAAATGTCACAAATGTGGACCCAAATTAATATTTAGATTTGTTGGAAAAAGGATAGCTGGATTGGGTCTAGTCAAACATGGACGTGCACCAATATTTTTTTAATGTGTGTGCGTATGAACACGTATTCAAAACGGTGAAGGTAAACATCGTGAGGAAAATGGAATGCAGTTGAACCAAAGGCTCTACCGAACGTGCCATCGCTGCAAAACGTGGATATGTGCCAAATATTACGTTTGGACGTGCCTCTGACTGCGACCTACGTGGTATCCTCAAAGATCTGTGTACAAGGTATAGATTTGAGGATTACCATCGAGGTGATTACAGTGGTGAGCGTATTTTTTTTTCAAAAGAAGTAAAACCATTTTAGCATAACCCATTATCTCAAACACCCACAAGGCTGAATTCATAAGGATTTCAAGAGCTTAAAAAGTACGCTTTATAGGGTTATTAATTTTAATTTATCGCCTGCGTCAGTGAGTTGATTTAATTATTCGTAGTGACGCTGAGAGCATGAGACGGTACAGTGTGGATTGTATTTTATCTGTGGAATTCTAGAACAACTTTTAAACAATTATTCTCTCAAACGGTGAAGGAAAACATGGCTGGGAATCGGCATGTCCTAGAAACTAACATTTGAAGATGTGGCACGTGCATGAAAGGGCTCACTGGTTCAACCTGCCCCTCATAAAATGAGAAAAATAGCTATGGAAACTAGACAATTGCACATTTTTTTCTAATTTTGAAAATGGGAATGTGTAGGTCGAATTGTGTCCAATTTTGGATATTGTTCACACCAGATTCCAAACCATAGCCATATATGAATGACTTCTCGTTTCTATGTGATTACAGTTTTTTCTTGAAATTATGTTAACATAAGAGGAGTTCTTCCCATTCTGTTAGTGTTATAAGAGTTCTGGTCAATTCAGGATCGAGTTGTGTAGAACCACCTACTCTACATGGTACGAGACCGCAGCGGAAACCGCTAACCCATTAAGTACCGGCCATACTTTTCTTTGGAAAGCTTCGCCTTAAATGAGGATCGATTACTTGGACGATTTTAAATTCACTATCCATCATCATTATGCATGAAGAAGTCCACTGCTTGATACAGGCCTCCCCTAAAGAGCGTTATAGCGAACAATCTTGGGCAACCTACATCCACAGATTTTCCGCATCCTTTAAGCAGTTATTGGGCGGGGCTTCCTTATATGAAAGATAATACTGGCGAGTCCCTGTTGTCCCCGTGATCAGACAACAGAAGCTTCATAGTCACTTTTGTAGTATCTATTGCCCGATCAAGGGAAAAGAACGGTCGCAAAGCGTGGACCAAAGAAAGCCCTGCTTGTTTATTGAAAACTAGGCCAAATGTACGTATTTACCCGCAAGTATACGCTAAAGCTCAGAATAGAAGCGAAATGCGCTGTGAGTACAGAACTAAAGACAGACTGACAGAGAGTCTGTTATACTCGGTTGTTGATGACGTAGGCCGAAGTGACTTCAAATAACCATAGTCCCACACATTACCATATTGAATGCAAGTAATGCAACTAAGTACGGAGCGGAAACGCACCTAGGTCGTAAACGAACAAAGATATGCACGACGCACTAAACTCGCATAACTAATGCGTTCGAACTTCGAGGTGATGTTGCGCAGACGATATACCATGCTGTTCTCGTCGCTTTAGAATGTAGAAATGCTATATTTTGTACGAATTTCATGAAAACTATGGCAAAATACGTAAAATAAACCCTGGACGGGTATTTAAAATAAGACGCCATAAAAGAATAATAAGATTGTAGTGCACGGCGCGACGCGGAGGGGCAAGTCGCGATCACTCACCCTGATGAAGACTGAGTCGAAACTTAGTCGGTGCCTTCACCGATAGTGCAGTACGTGAAAATTCCCGTTTTTACAATATGAATAGCGATAAAAGAACATAGAACGCATGCATTACTAAAATGCACGTTGGGATCACTTCACTCCTTGATTACGGCTTGTGCGATGGGATCAATAGGCCTTGAAGACTGCACAGCGAGACCTTTTCAAATTACCATATTAAAGGACACATCCACAGATTCCAGGGCATCTAGGGCACAGCTGCTAGGCCAATGCATCCCACATAGATAAACAGTTCGCAATTAGGAAGTACACACACCACCCACACCACTCTCTGTAATAGCGCGAGAAATTAATAACCGAACGAGTAAGGAATTCTGTTTTGCATTGTAAGGGCTTGGTGTTAGACTAGAGGAGCGAAAAGCGGGCGGTAATAATATCGGTGGATGGATTCATTGAGTGAATAGAAGGGCAAGAGTGACGAGGAAAAAGAAATGTGAGATAAGGACAAGAAGGTGATAAGTAGGACATAATAACGGTCACAGGAATTCGCGGCATACGACGAATCTTCGACGGGAGAAACACATCGTCAATGAAAATTGGGATTAATGTTCAGCAGTGAATATCGACCGGCTTATAAGACAATCCTGTTCCTTTTGACAGGATATGGAAAAAATAACTTAAAATCCATTTAATGACATGATGATGATGATTTTGATATAGAAGAGCATGTACGAAGCTCAAAACGATGATATCGTTAGCACCCTCGTTAGCACTGGTTAGCACCCACTTATTGTACCTACTCTTCTGTATTTACTGTGTTTCTTTAATTGTTTGTCTTTCTTTTCATTTGTACTTGTCTGTGCTGTATTGTATGTGTCGAATAAAAAACTATCTATCTATCTATCTATCTATATCTTTTAGACAACATTTAGGGCCACCTTCCATCTGAGCAGAGAGGTGGATACTGGACAAAAGATCTTTTAGACAACATTTAGGGCCATCTTCCATCTGAGCAGAGAGATGGATACTGGACAAAAGTGTACGAATGACTAAAAATGCCTTCTCCGTTGTCTTCAGTGGGAACCAGGGGACCAAATGAGAATCGTCGATTTAACCTCACCAAAAAATTGATCGTAAGTTCGGGTGTAGTTTTCAGACTCTTAGACGCTAAGCTTACAGGTAAGCTTGTATGACAGCAGACCCTAAGAAATATGCTCTTTTGCATTGTAAATGAGTACATTTCCATCATAAATGCTTTATTTGACACGCTTATCTATTAAAATGATCGGTTACTGGCAGTATAATTGTGATCATGACTGAATTAATTCAATAGATGAGGTAATATCAGAGATATGGATCGGAGCTGTTGTTATATGAAAGCTTTTTGAAGGTCTCCTTGGAAGAGGGGAAACAATGGGGAACTTTCCTGTAATATTATAATAATAATTACAATTATATTATAAACAACATTAGAGTATCACAGTAGAATCATAATAGTGACCTGATACCTCTATAAGAGTGAACTGTCTAGTCTTGATGTATGGCATGCAAATGAACAAGTAGGTACAGTCCTCTTCTCAGTGTGCGAAGTCACGCACACTAAACAATGATGAGTATGGATCTGAGGCACGTACCAAAGCGATATTGATTTTTTTATTGTTATTGAATTCCTTGTTACAAAAAACAGTGGGGAAACTAAGAAGATAGGTACTAAGAAAGCTAAACATTCGTTCTAACCCGGTATGAAAATAAAGACCCATAATAACCACAAAAAAGTACACAAATCTCAACAGAAAGCGCACCTTATCAACGAATCAATAATGTACTGCCCAATATCCATGATAAGGTATCATCAGCTGTCGATCGGACAATGCCACAGAGTACTAAATACGGTAGCATACGTGCACTGTTACTTTACGTACTATGTTTATTTATCTATTATGTCTGGCCAGAGTTGGGAAATGACGGGATCGACTATAGATAGTCGGTATTGTCAATAAAATATTTTTGGTATCCTATTCAAATAACGTGGATAATCTTAGTACAAAAGCGAAGAAGGGGAGAACTTTTCCCAGCAGTGTGACAACGTAGGTTAATAAAAATCTTCTGAGCCTTAACCTTACCATTCCGTTCGGGCATATTTTGTTATGATCGTCTACTGTCGTTTCCTGTAGTGGCCAAAATAATTTCCAATTGGACTACAATGTCCTGCGTAAAACCGAATAGCCCATGACTATAAAATATTATGACAAAAATATTTTTTCCATAATTAATGGATGTTTATCATAAGAAGTATAGACATCTCTAATGTGAGTGTTGTCCAACGTACAACTGTCAAACGTTCGTTATCGATATGTCAGCCTTGCAGGATTATTGGGGATAATGGCCTCCATGTTGTATTCGATAACAGATAATAATACAAACACAGATACCGGTATCAAACTTCCTACCTACAGTATGCGGATTAATCAAGTTTTTTGACCTATTTTGGAACCATATGAGTTTTCTTGAATTAAATTTCAAAGTAGTTAAGTCGATCATGTTTTTATCTATCCAATTTAACACATTTATTTAAATTGAACGTCCTCGAAGCTGCAGTTATCGTTACGTAGGATTTAGTAAAATAGCTTATTCATAAAAATCTTATGCTTATCTTTGATCCCAAATTCCCAAGTTACGAGTATAATCGGTAGCCTTAAAACCGGCTATTGTTCTACAGGAATAACAAACGAAACAGTTTTCTTATCTAATTAACCGTTTTTTCTATTTACTGGTCCATTATTTGATTATTTTTAACCGTATTCTTTGTTGAAAAGTCATAAAATTCGGTACATTGTCTTAGAAAACCGTAAAAAGTTTTATTGTACTCTAAAATAAGTTTATATGTATAGTGTAATGAAAACGGTGCCGTCGAATAGTGCTTCTTAAATAGCTGCCTACCTAGTTTAAATAAATGTATCTAGCAGCAATAAGCCTATACTGAAGGATTTATTTGAATAACTAGTTTCTGCCCGCGGCTTCGCCCGCGTGGTATGTTGATAAAAGTAGTTGATAAAGTTTAGAACTCAATTGCAAACCCCCAAAGGGTTAGTTTTGAAAAAATACGTGTTTCATTATTTACTTTAAAGTTTATTTATACAAAGTTTTGAGCGAATCAAACACAATATATTTTTTTTCATAGAAACTTTACCACCCTGTTTAACCCCCTTAGAGGTTGATTTTCGGAAATAGCCTATGTGTTATTCCAGAACCTAATCTATCTACATTCCAAATTTCATCAAAACCAGATTAGTAGTTACGGAGATACGTGGTAACAAACATTCACACACACAGACTTTCGCATTTATTATATTAGTAGGATGAGACCAACTATCGTATCTAGATCTAGACTAAAATAAATTTATACTTATATTTTATTTGTCTCAAAATGTTATTGTGTCTAAAGATTAGCTTCACTTTTGGAACAAAAACTCGTGGACAAAACAAATATAGTCGTATATTAAGGTTATTTTTTCAAACTAATATAAAACGTAAGGAAAACAAGCATCCCAGCTAGATTGAGACATTAAACATCATAAAACGATTAATTACTCACGAGTTCGGATTCGATTTTGTAAAACATTCGAATAAATAAACGAACGATTTCGATTACTGGAATTCGGTTTTTATCGACAGTAGTTTGCAGACGAATTTATTGCAACCCTATTTAATGGAAATGAGACTAAAATAAAACTTAACTCTCATTAAAAAATCTAAGAATCAACCTCAAAAAGAAGAATTAAGCGAAATCTACTTATTTCAGCTATTTTTTCCGTTGGTTGAATCATAAATCAACAGATGTCGTGCTAGATTTTGAAATTCAATGTTGTGATCTGTGTATGCAGAATCCACTAATGGCTATTGTTAATTCTCAAAAATATAAAATATTCATATTGTAAAAAAGGGGAATTTTCACGTGGAAGATAGTTTTTGGAATAAAATATAAAATATCTCCATGTTAGTCTTGGATATATGAAAAACTTAAAAAGCAGTATCCTTGTTTTTTTTATTAACAAACAAGAAACATCATCCTAAACTGCACTTAGATTTCCTGTATCGTGGGTACCAGGAACTATGAATACCGTGGTACCACAACTCCCAGACCCGAAACATGCCAACATTTACTCGACCTATGACGACCTCTGTGGCGCAGGCGAAGGCTCGCCTAAGACGCAGAAGATTGCGGGTTCGATTCCCGCCGCGGGACAAATGTTTGTATCTGCAAATATTGGTTTCTGGTCTGGGTTTTTTCTATGTATAATATGTATGTATTTACAAAAAAAAATGAATATAAGTAGTATATCAGTCATGTAGTACTCATAATACAAGCTCTGCTTAGTTTGGGGCTAGATGATGCTGTGTGAAAATGTCCTGCATTAATTAATTTATTTGTCTCAATGTGCGAATTAAACCTGTGAGGTAACCCTTACTTTCTTGCCCACTATCGCCATCTTTAATCGGCCCATTCTGTTCAGCAACTCCAGCACTGCTATTATTCGTCTGATGATAATGTGATATAGTCTTTCTTGCTCTAGCATTTTTATTTCTATCTCACTCTAACATTGCAACTTGCAACAAAAACATCTTGCCGATCTTTACTACGATGTTGTTGTTGGCTGTACTTTTCCCCGTTAGTACTGATATTGTATTCTGTGGCGTGGGATTGAGTGGGAACAAAATAAGTACCTTAATTATTATTAACGATTTCGTGGGATTGAGAGGGAAAAATATTTACATTTAGTGGGAATGACCCATCTTGAATTGAAAGTTTAATTACCGTTTTAAAACAATAGTCTACTTAGCTGCACAATTTTGAAACCCCTTATCATAAGGGACATTTAAAAAAGCTTCAATGATAAGAACGGCATCCGACAAGACATAAAAATACCGACACCTAACAAGTTGGTTTTGAGATTACTCAGGTTACTTACGAATTACCGTAGGGTTGGCATTATAATGTGATCTCATAAAAAACCGGACGAACCTGAATATCCACCTGAATATCCTACTACTATTATAAGTTTGTTACTCTTTCACGTAAAAACCACGGAACGGATTTTGATGAAACTTTACAGTAATATGCTCATACATCAAAATAACACATAGGTTACTTTTTATCCGGGTAGACGTGGGCAGAGGCTAGTGATTGTATAAATCCATCTGCGGGGCGATCACACTAACTCATGGCTATCGAGATGGCAATCAATTTTGTCACTAGTTTCTTATTTTAATGGCCCATCCATCCAAAAAACGGAACGTCCAATATGAAACCAATTTTGTTCATTCTCATTGTCCATCTATGGCTCATCCAGCTGGGAAATTAGTGTGATCGCCCCGCTGATCTACTCGGTGCATGGACGATGGACCAATGACATCGGAAATTGGTGGATAGTGGTAGCCCAAGATCGTTCGTCATAGCACTCTTTGCTGAGGCCTTTGTCCAGCAGTTGACTGCTACAGGCTGTTGATGTCGATGATGATGATATGCATCTGGTAATAAATAAGTACCACACGCACGATCTTTTTTCGTCCACATCTTGCTTACACGATAAATAAAAATATTATGTATTTTTCTTTTTTATACACACTTAAGATTTTTATATATTAAAAAAATCTTAATGTAGACAGTGAAGTGTCTTAAGCATTGTCTAGCTTAAGATACTTCACTGTCTACATAAAGTTTTTTTTATTACCATTTGTCTATTTTTTTCTTATTCCACCACGTCTCTACAGAAGTAGAAACGCGAACATAGAAACTAGCTTTTAGTTCCTGGGTCTGATCACTACACACTTTCACCACACGGGTTTTTTGTTTGTTATACTGGCCATGACCATCTCCATGACCGTGCGTGACCTCCTTCACAGTTTAAAATATTTTGACCTCCTTCTTAATTGCTTCTTATGCCAAGTGTCAGTTGTGATCTAGATGTCAAACCTGAGACAGCGTACATCAGTAGCCAGGTAGAATCTATCAAGACTCTACCTTGCTTGAACACTATACCGCTAAAGTAGTTCCGGGCCTGACACAGGGTATCCTAGGGCTGGTCAGGATGATGTATATAATGACTGGGGTGCTATTTATATTTGGTCGGACTGAATAAAATGCCGGAACCCCACCCCTATTGAGGTTACTAACGGAAGCTAATATTTAGAGAATTCACTTAAGCTGCAGTAAGAGATAAATGTGAAGGTATTTAGATAAAATTACTTTGTTTTGACTAGTGATACCGTTTCATAATAACGAGTCGTTTTCTGGTATATTCCAAAAAAAAACAAAAATGATTGAATTTAGATGTTCAGACACTATTTTTTCACTAAGACTTATAAGTTCATAAATGAAAACTGAAAGGCTTGACCTTTTCCATCAATATTTCGAAAATGTACTGCCGTTGAATGTTAAACGGGAATAAATAATTATAATAATTATTTATTTATTTATTCAGATAACTTGATCCATAATTTGTTACTAAGTTATATATTGTCATAGTGTTAGTACAATTCCTTATATCAAATATACGGGATGTTTTTGATTATAAATCTAACATATACACAATCAACGGTTCCTATCACCACCACACCAGATGACCAATTCCATACCTGTTGGTGATGTGATGACTGACAGAAAGTAATTATGAAAAAAAATAAGAAAAAGAAAATCAACTACAATTTTTGAACTTTCTCTCGACTTTGTCTTCCAAAAGGACTAGAATAGTTTTAGAGTCCATAAAAAATCACCGATGCCACCACCCAAAATAATCGATTAAAGTCACCGAGAAGAATAATTACGGCGGTTAAACGGCTAATCGACGTTTAAAAAAAAGAAACAACGTTTGAAAAAAGAATCCCTAAAGAATCGACGCCCGTCTGCGCTTGCGCAGCAATTAAACATCCAGAAATAACTATAGCACAGAAGATATAGTAGTACCATGTACAGAAGTCTCACTTTGAACGAATACTGACACTAAGCGTGAATCCATCGAATCAAAGAAATTGTTTTGCGACCCCTTTGGTTGCACCCTCAAATCATCATCATCAACAGCCTAGAAGTCAACTGCTGGGCCTGTGTCAGAAATAAGAGGCTTTTGTCTCCCCCAAAGAGTGCCATGACGAACAATCTCGAGCTGCTTCCACCGACTTCCCACAACCTTTGAGATGCCATCGGTCCATCGGGTCGGGGGGCCTTCCTACACTGCGTCGTCCGGTTCGTGGTCGCCATTCGAAAGTTCAAGAGCATTCGTCATAACACTCATTGTGGGAGGCTTCTGCCAGTGGGCTTCTTTATTGTACACACAGAGAATAAAGACAAAAAACTTACATATAGGACACATATAGGACATGTACAAAGGCGAGCTTAAGACTATACAATGTGATATTGCAATTTTCATAGGTCCTTATTATATTCTACTATCTAAATGGTGTGCAGTGTACAGATGATGATGATTATGATGTTGCCGTGAAGTGACAAGCGTCAGTAACACGGACTGTATAGTAAAGTAACGTATTATTGACGAGCGCTCTCGATTTATGGTCGAGTAAAATCCATGCGGAGGGGGGCCGTTTCAGGAATAATGAAATTTACCGAAAATTCTTAAATGTAAATGAGTGGAAAATCCGTTGGGGCGAAAATTTTAAACAAAATGATGCTTTTTTGTATGATGAGTATAATGTGTAAGTCTTCAATATTTCGTCAATTTAATGTTGGCCGATAATATGAGAGATTTTCTATTAAAGAGCTTACTTTACTCTTATTTATCGATTTTTTTTTGTTTTTTGGTATAACTTTATATACCAAAAATATATTCTTGGCAATATGATGAATGACATGTTTTTCCTAAACTAAACCGCTTGTGGCTAAACCTGTCACAAGCTAAACTAAACCGCTAAAAACTGTATAAACTTAGTAAGCGTACTAAGCGTATTTTTTGCTTCAGCATCTTAACAATAACTACGACTACTTGCTGTCGGTCCCTGCCTTCGGAATCTTACCTTTAACATCATACAAACATTTCACACTTATCTATCCATAACATTCTAGCTATCACCAGACTTCAAATCATTCCCGAGACCCGCTGACTCATGTCCCGAACAAATGTTATCTGTCTTCTTTTGTTTGTTCCTCAAATCATACAACCAGGGTTATGCGTGTCATTCAAACTGAGTTTCGATGTAAAATCTGCTTTATTCTCCTGCCTTTACAATTCAGTTCGTTCAGGATGATGGAAACCTCCTTGTCTGGCGCGCGCGAACGTCATCGCGACCCTCCACACCGAGCAATTAGCTCAAACTGACTGAAGAACTTCTGTGCTGAAGCCCATACCAACCAACACCTTATGGTTCGTGAAAGAGCCATGCTCAGCCGAGACAAATTGGCTCATGATCCGTGCTCGAAAGGTCTGAACCAGGCTAATAAGAGGTTTTCTTAATGTGGCACTCTTTCGAGACCAAAGTCCAGCAGTGGCTTTCTACAGGCTGTTGTTAATTATGAAAATAGAGTTCATATAAAGAGTTCTCATACGATTAGCGTATTGTATTGTAATTGGGTCCTTAAAAAATACACAATAAGTTCCCAATATGTAGTATTTCTGTACTTATATCATTACAATTTAAATGCACGCAAGATTCAATAAATTTTGAACTCGAACAGATAATTTTAATTTATCACAGTTCAAGTGATAACAAAGTATGGAAACAAGCTTTGGTGAATTTATCGGAGACATTTTCTTACAGAGAATTATTGTTTCGAAACTACGTACTTTTATCAGTATCGAAATGGAATTATTTTTGGTTATAATTTTATGATAAACATACAAAAATAGTGCAGTGGTTATGATGTAGAAATTGATGATAAAGTATGACACACTATGTCAACAGAACTTCGTTTTCTTTTTATAATTTATTGCGTTTAGGATTATAGGGATTCCAGTCACAATATAAAATTTAATAATGGCTTAGGTTTTAGCGATTTTTAGACATTATGAATAAAACACTTAACCGGATAAATCGCGTTGTTTTATTTTATTGCTATTCCTGACGTTTCAAAAGCCTTGCAGCTTTCCTTGTCGCAGGTAGACTAAATGTATCTCAACCGATTAAAAAAAAAAAAATTACTAACGTCACAATACTATGCATAAAGTCACGCCTGTTTCTCGGAGTGGTAGACAAAGATGGTAGGATTATGCTTTCGCTTCATTCATCCTCATCACATTCATCATACAAGCCCGTCGGTTTAGTGTACTCTTATGTATACCAAATTGATGTCTGCATAATATATGTATTTTATTACCATATAAGTTTCTTCAAAAGTACATTGTAAGAATTGAACCCAATGCCACTCAGAGGCTCACATTTCACATTTCACATTTCATTAAAAACACATGCTCACTACTTTAATCCATGAGGATTAAAGTAGTGAGCATGTGTTTTTATATACCTCTAGTATGTATATCTGAAAGGAACTGCGAACTAAATTCATTGCAAAATAATAACACTGATTATTTCGTAGTAAGGGCCTTTTCTGAGTCGTTATTTTTCCTCCAAGTGGTCACTAACTTAATTCGTGACCTAGAAAAGAACAGTGATATGATGAATGAACAAAATACATTGTGCTGACGACTGATAAAGTGAAAATTACCTAATATACTCGTCTGACGTACATAAGGTTCAAGCATACGATCGAATTATATCCGATCAGCGTAATATGAAACATCTAATTTTGTGTAATTTAAAAGCTTCCTAATAATAGTAAATTAAAGACTTAAAAGTTACAGCAAAGATCATTTTAAAAAGTCATATAAACAAGACGAATTTACGCATATTCAGTTGACCGTGCCCACAGAATAAATGATAACTACGCCCATTGACCATGAAAGATGAACAAATCTTATTGAACAAACATAATTCAAGATTAGTGTACACGCGTTGTATGCGGTGACTAAGATTTTATACCCGTCTCGAAGTATTTATCACCGATAAATGATAGGAGAGAGACGCTTTTGGGCATCTCAGTGTATCTAGGCAAATTGTAAGAAAAAAGTTATCATCAAACACTGCGTCATCTCTCTTATTCCACATCCTTCTCGTTAGTACTAATGTCTAGATCCTGATAGTATATTCCTCTTTAGATTTAATTTTAAATTTTTTTTAAATAATTTTACTGATTACCATCTGTCTTGGTAGGTCCATTGGCCAGATTCGTGATCTCATGAGACAGAAAGGGCTACAGTTTTCTATACCGAATTACAAATTCATAAGCCAAAAGTGACAGGGTATGTCATAGTATTAAGAAAATTGAGAGTTTAGACTGCCCTCAGTGAATGGATTGAATTGAAAAATATAACTATTGAGAACCAAATTCTCGCTACCTATATAATAAATCTCGACATTGGATCTAACAAGAGTGATACCTCATTCCTGTACTAAATAATACTTTTCTATGTGCATGTTATTTGCCTGGATGTGATCAATTTTATTTTATAAATTTCTTTATTTTAATGTACTATTAGCTGTATTACAATTATTGACATTATACCTAATTTCAGCATTATTCGGGGTATATGTTTTATACGAAGTATATGGGGGTAAGGGGGTTATGTAAAATAAATAAAATATGAAATTCTGTTTCAGTTGTCTACAATAATATTGTTATGTGTTATGTGTAGGCGCTTCAAAGACAGTAGTAACGTAGACCCTCATCGAATTGTCAGCCCAGACAGACACATCGATTCGATCGGAATCTCGTATTGTAATCAACTTCGATTAGTTTCGTGCCCTAAGCCTTGAATGCCTTGTGACAATCACATTGCATCATCATACGCTGCTTTATTGAATTCGTATTAACATTAGGTAGAGATTACGTATCGTGGCCGTAGAATATAACTAGGTTATGTTTTTTCTATTTTTCTCCCCAAGTATTCTTGTCTGTCGCTGTTTTCAGAACATAGGTAAATGTTATGTTACAATCTGCAATATAATTTGTACTATTGTATTGTCAATGTCCCATTTGGAGCTAGACGTCTTTACAACGTCTCTCATTTTGGTACACCCGTAGCAGGCAATTGACTTTTTTTATTGTTTAATATTTTAAGAATTTCAATTACAAACACAACAAAATTTCTGACTTTACTTCTCGAACACTATACACAAGGGTTCGATCAACGAAGATTGATTAGAGTTATTAATCTATCAGTTGCCGTATACGATACCTTCTCATAAACCACGATGATGGTGTTTATCAATGATTAATAGTTTAAACACATTAATAAAGAATCTGAAAAGGCAAAGTTTTATAAAAACAAAATATAAAATCGCAAGTTAGCGCCAAAATATCTAAAAACGTCTTAAAAACTCTATAAAAATACTTGAATCTTGCATTCAAGATATCCACACTGAGAACTTGCATTAATTAACAAACTTTATTTGAAAGGTAGTGCGTAATCTCATAAACATACGACATATGATTGGTTTTTGTAACACAAACGAGATTTTTATAATAAAAACTGAGAATAAACCGATATACACAACACCTGCTCCATCAAACCCGAACGATGATCATTATGTTAATGCTCCTAAATTCAAATCCAACCCTAACAAGATATAGAAAGCCTTATATGTAAAGAAATGAGACTCAAACTCGATTAGATGGCGAGAAATAAAGGCTCACAAAAAGCTTAACCATGTCGGAAAGAACGAGGTATCGAACAGGTGCCAATTAAGCCAAATGAACGCTTATTCCGTGCACCATAAATCGATATCACGGTACAAGCCGAGCAACAGTTACGCCCTTAAAGGATTCGTCTCGACGCACAGCGCACTGAAGCGTATTTACACAATAAAGGACCCTGTTATGAAAGCTGAAAGTGTCAGAATTACGTAACGGTGGAAGCGTCTGTTACGCCCTGTCAGAACGCCCTTAGTGCTAACAAGACGGACAGAGATGAATCGATGTGGTTTTTACGAGAGCAAGCAGGGTCGAAAATAAACAGAACTCTTGAAAAACACTTGTGAGATAACAAAGGCTGGCTTCCACGAAGACGTCCAATAATTTGTCTTTTTAATTTTACGGCGGACTGCCATAGCTTTTAAAATTTACTATTTTTTATTTCTATTTGACCTCGGTGAGTTCCATTAGGCCGGGAGGTTGTGTATTGGGACTCATTACGACCGTTCTTTCATTGTGAAAAATATTTTATGACTCATTGTTCCTATAGCCATCCATTCGAGCAAACTACGTTAAGAGAACATTTAAAAACTCTTAACATATTTGTTCCTCTGAAAACATTACCTCAACCGTGTATAATCTGTACAGAAAAAAATATTAAAAGCTTAAATGAGAAAACGTGTCGTAATATAATAATAAGTATGAGTAATATGAAATAAAACTCGGACTAAGCACAATAAGAATAAAATGGACGCAAAGAAATCCAAACCTGTTCTGACGTTCCATTCGGTTTAGTTGTAAAAAAGTCTGTTCCATATAATATTACCCATTACAACCCCGAGAATCACTATTCGGCCAATCGTCGATGGAATTCGAAAATGCGTTCGATTTTTAATTGTTTTCAATAAACATAATGTTAGTGTTTCTGTTACAAATTATAGAGAATTTTATTTCAATAATTTGAATAAAGAATTCATTTTGTCAGCCGCATAATTATTTCAATTGCCTATTTGACGGCCAGTATCAAATTCTTTTGGAGCTGAATTTATTTATTTTATTCAAAAGTAGGTATGAATACGTTCCTTTTTTGAACTCGTCGTCATCTGGTTTTGAACGGATTATCATACAAACGATCTTACAATCAAAAGTATCCCACTTCTCTCTACATTGCCTTCTCATTTCTCACCACGAAAAGTATCAATGCATTATAAAGTTCGGGACTAGCAAACTTACTTTTACTAAAAAGTCAATTGTTTATTTTTTTTCGCCTCTTAAAAATGTGGACGTCAGCATTTTGGTACAACAATACGATATAAATATCCTATCCATCATAATTACACAAATCGCTAAGGGTGTTCAAGTACCCCACGACCCCATGGACTCCGGAACAAACTAACAAGCGATTAGCGTAACCGACGGATAATAGTGGGGTGTGGTAACAGTTATGATTTTATTGTCGCGTGCCGGCAAATGAGGCAGGCAATGAGGTTGAATGTGGGAATTTGATTCATTTCCACCCTCTAAATGTCAGGAAAATATCAAAAGAGTGTTCTCAGACGGACGGAATTACAATCACACGACGGCGACAAAAAAGTGGTACTTAAGGACACTTATTTTCATGAATAATATTTCCTTACCGCACGTGCGGTCGCTTCGAGCGCCTGTCGCCAACGTGTGGTCAAAACCGACCACAGGCATACCCACGTCGAACCGCGCGCGCATTGCTCTCACGACGGCGATAGACAGCTCAGCTCTTAGCTGTCTATCGCCGTTTTAGCTGTCTATCGATGGAAAAATCTCAATAACGTTGCTGGCGTCTTAAAAAAGGGTAAGATGGGTTCGTCTGTCAATAACATTCACCCAATCCGCAAATCAGTTCCTCCCGTGATAATGGCGCATGCAACTCTACCGAAATGTCGTTGTCTGTCGTATTGCTTCTTCTTCAGCAAAATTATATTTTACTAGGATCGAGGATTCAATGACATGACTCTACAAAAGTTTATGTGCATAGTAATTCTTATCCACCTTCAATCAACTTATATGTAACGCCTTAAAACACATAAATATTTTTTGACTTTGAGCTTTGCATATGAGTTCTTTGTAATACTTCCTACTTACCTATTCCATCCATGGTTTTTCCCGATATTCTTCATAATTCATAACAGATAAACCGGTAGAATATTTTTAAGAAGAGTTTTAGTTTTTGAGAGGCACAAACTTTATATCCGGGTAGATACCACGAGCGAAGCCGTGGGCACTTTACTTATATACTGGTTGCATATCTACACAACTCGTACCCCGATTTTATCTCCAAACATGCTACTAAAAGCTCCTAACCCCTATTGTGTGAAGAAATTAGTACAGTCTTAACTCATGGGCCATACAATACTATGGACCACCCACGTGACTAACTTCTCTCTAATCTGTGTCTGTTTTGGTAATCTCACATGGTCAATATAATGTAGATTGTATTCAATGTGCTCACGAGGTGAATTGATAATTGAGTAACTTGGTGGAGTGCCAAAAGGTAAAAAAATACTATTGAAGAGTCCTTGGTGAAGCCTGGTTCTTGACAGATAAACCAGCCTCCTTAATACTCTTATGAAATGGCAATGAGAAAATACATAATTTGAAAGGTTTTTACCAATGTCTAAAACTTCTAAGACTGGAAAAGGGCTCGAACAAAATTTTCTCATTCTCCAGTTTAGGATTTTTTGAACATTGTTAAGTCTGGCAAATCGAGTGTCATTCTCTCGTTCCCATAGCCAATTTGTTAGAATAATTATGGGGCAGGTCAAGCTACGTTCAATGCAGTCAAAATGGACGGGTAGGGTAACCGTGGGTTACATTCACAGATGAGCGCTTCCGCGCTTCCTTGAACCGGAAGGGGATATGTACGACGGTCCCTCACTCGATGGACTGATGTTATCGTAAAGGTTGAGAACACTTAGGTGTTTCTTTTTATTTTAAGATAATTATGTTACTTCTATACAGTGGATCGTTCTCCTGATGACGTTTCTTTGGCCGTTTAGATATACTTCCTCATGAACACCATCCACGCTGAGGCTTGGCTAGTTTGGTGGCTTTAGTTCTGAAGGAAGCCGGTGGATGGAGCCTTTCGTCATAACATTATAACCTCCAGCACAGTGGTTTTGGTCTCCGAGTCTATGAACCATAAACTTAGATCAGCGTTGGCTATTAGCTCATACAAACATTAGGAACTAACCCTCAGTACTGTAGGGCCCAAGGGTCGCTGCCCACGGAGCGGAACAAATCTGGACTTGGATTTCTAAAATGTCGATGTAATCGTTATAAAAGTACACGACCTCGTTTTCGACTACCTGCAAGACTTGTGTTTTCAATCACATGAACGAAACACAAAGTAACTACTCAAAAGACGTTTTGGTAACAAAATAATAATACGCTTCACGCGTATTATTATTTTACTAGACTTATTGGCTCTTATTTGGGTAAACGCATCGGCCGGCGCGGCGTTGCCAATCAGAGAATGCAGCCAGCGTTTTCGGAACGCTTCCGTCTGCCATTGTTCTGGATCAGTTGAGCTATCAATAGATCGTTTGTGACAGTCTTTACATGGCTCAATTGTTACATTATTTGTATATTTTGTGTAATTTAGTAATTTCTACTTGTTATTTCAGTAAAATGTAACTGCCCATCACTAGCAATCCGAGTTTTATAATAGCCAAACCGGCAGCAAGTTTTCGGCCCTTCTACTTAAACTAAGTTACTTCGTAATCGTAAAATTCACGAAGGAGGTCTACTAATAACAAACGGACGAGCTAACAAGTTAACTGGGAAAATAAGAGCTATGCGTGATGTGATCCACACACGCCCGAGGGTGCGCGAGCGCAGGTACCGTCAACATAGAAATTATGTGAGGATTTAATTGGGTGTTGTGTTGATGTTGATTTTGGATCAGATAAACACTAAAAGAAAGGGTTATCAAGTCTTTGAAAACGATAATTAGATACACATATAATATGAAATTACAGTGGCCGCTTGTTGAGAACATGGGTTTTAAATTAACGTTTAATTTAGTGTGGGACTAGTTAGAAAGGTAGACTAAACTTTGTTTTATGCGTTTTTAAAACTATGTTTTATTCTCAAAAATATTTGTTTATGTGTTGTATACTGAGTGAATGCTTGTGACCATACGATATAACATACACGTTAGGTACTGATGGAAAGAAACGTTCACCTACATACTTACATAAAAATATGTGTAACCTTATATCGTTCGATACGCAACGACACAAGTGGGCGTCCAACTTAGCATTTGTTGTGTCATGGCCAGACAATGCTGATCTTCCAAAAACGCACAACGTAACATGATTATTAACTTCTCGAACCCTCTTCCTATATCCATTCAATTCACGTTCAAATTCAATATTCCTTCGTGAACCCGCATTGTCTAAACTTTTTACTGATCCAATTTTTTCCCCGAACACTCGCATTAAACCTTTTCTGCTCACCCTACCTCAAAAATGTAAAGGTATTTGCCGAAGACACGACCGCGTGTGGCCAACAGTCTAACACCAGTAGCGTGAGCAAACATCGCTGTTGACTGTACACGCCCGAGGAATGCCTGTGTTTGATCACAGTCCAGCTACCTGGGATTTGGAACATGCTAGATCATGGATATTATTAAAGAAATCCTTTGAATAAAGTCAATGCGATTATATTCATTGCAAGCGAACGAATTATAAATATTACAAAAACCATTTATCTAGAGGGTAGTAAGAGGTCGATATAGTATAGCCCTGTTTAGAATCTGTTGGTCTGATAATTATGCTAATAAATAACCATACCTTATTATACTCACTGATCTAAATCAGGACCAAGAAAAAACAAGTGAACCTTTAATGAATATTCTTCCACTTTTTCTCTGTTGACACTAATTTTTTACTTATATACGCATAAAGTAAAAAATTACTTTATGCGTATATAAGTGTGGCATGTGTATTTAAAGTTGTTACTTCAAATAGGAAGAATCATCTAACAGGATAAAACAGGCTGTACAAATGATCTGTAAGTCGGATAGATCTAAAAGCATATTATATTTTATTCAACAATCATCCGCGGTGGAATGGCCGAGGATCTACTAAAAATGGGTGCGGTATTACTAAAATAAGTTTGCGGTGGAAGCGTTTGGATTGATGACTTTGATCTGAAGAGTAATATTGTAAAGGATTTCAATGATTCATTAGACAACCGTTTTATCGTTCAGGAATGTGATTTTTTTTTCAGTGAGAGATTTGTCAATTTGTAATAGATACATATGTGACAACTTGGTAGGAAGGGTTTCAGTTTAAGTTTAGAAAGTTGAAATCAGGCATCAGAGAAATTTAATCTAGTAAAAAGTTAAGCTCCGGCTACAGAAACCACGGATTAAATCAGTTAAAAAAGTATATTTAAACCTCACAGAAGCGGCACCAGTCCACGTAACACATCTTGACGACATGTTGGTTTACGCCTGCTTGCATCTAAACATTGCCATATCCATCCACTCATCATTTCCACATCGAGGACGTGATGTTATCCGATTGCCAGTCATGCACCCTAACGAACGGGCCAGCTTTTCTTTTTATGTACTAGTACATAAATACTGTTTGTTTATTTTGGTCCGAACAGAGTAGTAACAATCCAAATGCAGTTCATCCCCTGGATGGAAGCTGTGTAAGCAAACTTAGTATGATCGGCTTATATTTTTTTTTTATTTATGCGCAACAATAATCTACTAGAAATACTTACATCATGTAACATAATTAAATTAATTAACACCCACGATTTCCTCCGCTTAGATTTTTAAGGTTCCGTACCTCAAAAGAAAAATAACGGAACCCTTATAGGATCACTTCATTGTCCGTCCTCTGTCAAGACCCTTTTTCAGGAAGGCGTGGAAGTATTATGTTGAAATTAATATGAAATACGTAGGTCTACGGTCTCTTGGAGCTTTAAAAAAGTCTTCTAAGTCAACGCAATAAAAAAATACAGCCATTTTGATGCAAATCTTGGTGCTTAACAAGCTTGTACGGAAGCCTCGGTGCGCGAATCAGACTAGCACTTGTCCGGTTTTTTCTATATTAAATTAATATTCCGGCTGGGTTTTTTTTTCAGAAATACTTTTCTTAGTGCATACATCCTCAATATCAAAATGACAAGTGATATATACCATCACTGCACAGCGAGCCTAAATCGTTATATAGTTTGTTTAGAGGGTTCCTTCGCCCGTTAAGATGCAGCAGGAAAAAATAAGTTTGTTAGAAGGAAAAACTCGAAATCACGGGGCTTTCCACAAACAACCTTATACCCCAAACACATATAACGGCACCTTCGTCGCTGATAAAAATCAACCCAAACGCTGTCATCTTCTTATACATCTACTATACCTCTACTTATAACTCTACGGTTGGCTTTATTTTAACCCAAAGTCCAAACTTCCAACCTGTTTTAGCACTGTTTTGACTTTGCTGGGCTTCCTTTTGCCTCATCGTTTGTATAGAAATGGGGAAACGCCTTTTATTCTAATTGTTATAAAAAATAAAAGGGTCCTTTTGTCGGTTTGGGAAATTAATAAGTTTTCTTGTTATTATGTTTTAAGGCTTCTAGAGTAGAAAACGTTTATAACATAAACAAAATTAAAAGTGTAGGAAGCTATAGAAAAATCTCGGAAAATGGTTTTTAATAAAGTTCCTATTAAAATTATAGCCTTAAATATTTATCTATTTAAATATTAGGGATGTTTCCGTCTGGTAGTGATCAGTAGAGCTATCTATAGATCGTTTGCACCGGTCTTTACATGGCTTTACCATTTTACTTTTAGACATGTACTTTCCTTACTATGCAGTTTTACTATTATTTCGGCAAAAAATACTCTCACACAATTTTGAAACATTAACACAATTTTGTATAGGTATAACCGTATCTAATTCATATTGTTTCGTTAAGTATATTAGCAGCGTAGTAAAAATTATCCATCAAACTGCTGACTCAACTACCACTATAGTCAAAAAAAATCTGTCGAATTCAATAAAAAAAACACATCCAACGGTCACATACATAATCCTTATACCCCACACCAAGATTCCCTGTACCGTGGGTGCCAGGAAATACGAGCACCGTGGTACAGCCACACTCAGTCCAGGATCAGTATCTGCAGAACTAGAGCTGTTTGCAACATTTGTCCCCGCAGCCTGAATCAAGGCCGCAGCTCTTGCGTCTCAGCAGGCTTCACAAACACCGTGCCACCGAGCTCGTAAAAACTTTTTATTAAACTATGTATTATAGCTATTTCTTTTTTAACACAAAACATAAATGCTATTACTTCCACAACATAAGCCCTTTAAAACCTCAATCCCACAACCACTTGAGAAATATGTACTCGTAGAGGGTGGTTAGTCAAATGACTAAATTACAGAAACGGCCACTTGTGAGCAATTTAGTTTCGACTTGAGAACCACTTGTGCTTTCTTATCGTACTTTTTATAAGACGTACCAAAGTTTTTCCTATATTCATGGTTTTGTATTTTTTTTATAATATTTGGTTTTGTCAAAACAACGATTTGTAAACCGAATAGGCTTTACGTGTATCGTCATATGCCCTTTGGATTACATTTTGCGCTTAGTTTTTCTACTCTCTTACGCTCACGATTGTAATCCCATAATGGGCAATATGGATATCCTTCGGATGTAAGGATCGAGGCTAAGTAGTTGGCATTTCACAGGATAAGTTGGAAGCCCATCGCCGCTGATTGGAACACCAACCGATAGCACTTATCTTCTAATTTTTGTATAAAAGTAAAAAGTTGTTACTCTCATTCGCCTGCACTATCAAAATAATCATATAGTAACTTATAAAAAATCTTTAAAGATAAAGTCAAGTTGCTGAGCGTCTCAAGTATTTACTCAGTTTTCAAGGATTAAGATAAAGCAAAGTTTTTGTCCCACATTAATAATAATACTGTTGTTTCCTCTGTGGCGTTATCTAAAGCCTGCCCAGGCGTTATATCTCGACATTATTTGGACACTTGGGAGCTGTGGTTCAAGAAAGTGTAGACAAGGCATGTGACAATATTTCTGAATTTCCACTCGAAATTTTAAAGTTATGTGCGCATTAACACATGCTCAAAACAGTGACGGAAAACATCGCGAGAAAACCAGCATGCCATAGAATCAAAAATTCGAAGGGATATGCCATCGGTTAGTACTCTAATAAGCGGTGATGGTTTTGTAACCTGACACGTGGAATGAACTACTTGTAAAACGAGAGTATTTGCCAAACGTAATGTTTGGATGTGCCTCTGACCACCCTCTACTTGGTTTCCTCAAAGTTCTACGCACTGAGTAGGTATGTATTTACAGAGACAATACAACTAACTACTTAGGTAAGCGTATACGAAATATACAAATGAAATAGTAAATTAGTACAAATTAGTACTTTTGCTGGGTTATTCCCACTCAATGTAAATATTTTACCCTCGCAATCTCACAAAATAGTTTAAAAATAAATTAGGTACTTATTTTGTTTCAACCAATCCCACGCCACAGAATACAATATCAGTTCTACAGGGCTACGCCAAGCAAAAGTACAGCCAACAACAACATCGTAGTAAAGATCGGCAAGATGTTTTTTGTTGCAAGTTTCTTTGCAACTTGCAACAAATAGAGAGATAGAAATAATTTATTTGTTATTACACTATTGCATGTGTGACATTAATCCTAGTATAATTTTACTTAGACCAACTGCTTTGTAACCATCATTCTGGCAATAAAGATTATGAATATGAATAATTTTGTTAGATGGATTACATTTTACAAAACTGTTATTTTTATATACCAAGCATTCTAGATTTTAGTGAGCTATTCCATAAAATAATGCCCATAATTTCGTCTGACACTAAAATACACTGTTTTAACACATCGCTTCTGCACAACCTCCCTCAAAGTAAATTTTATGTGTGCTGCAAAAAGCCGCCATCAGAATTATTTCTAAACATCTCCATAAGTGCCTTTGGCGTCGTCTTTATTTATCATCCTACATTATTTTTGTATCCTCAAATGTTTTTGTATAATTATCCTGTCTAATAGATCACAATACCGTGAAACGTGCGCCTTATTTTAATCTCCTTATCTCAACATCGTCTTTATATATTTTTTTATTTTCCAAATAAAGGTAAACAGCAGGATTCTCATCCGGTGTAATTGTGGTTTAAAAAAAAATGACAATAGTTTTTTTATCTGGTGGCAAAATCTCTAGTAAGTTTTGCTGAATAATGGAGTATTGTTCAAAGGCACCCAGATAAACCTGTTTTGTGACTCATCTGCTCAAGTAAGTCTTTATGCTAAGTGAATTTAAAATATCCATTCGTTAGCTGCTGAATTTGTATTGACGTTTAACCTGTTCAGCTCTATCAAATATGTACAAGCTGATAATGTATTAATAGAAATCCTAAATAGCTTTTTAAACAAAACTGATATATGTGTTTTGTCTATAAAATCATATGCATACCCCTAAAACTATCTCGCACAAATTCTAAACGGCTGGCGGCGATTAAATTCAGCGCCGTTTGATAGATAACGGCTACACGACTAGTGATAGTGACTACACGTCCTAGTCAGTATTCAAAACTGTTCAAGAATTTATATAAACAAGTGTTTTTTTCCAAATGAATTTTTTTCCAGCTATGAGATCTAGCCACACCGTTAGTTTTCTTAAATCCAAAACATATTTTTTTGTGTGGACAAAAACCAGGTTAAAAGAATTTAGTTAAAAATCATAAAATGTGTCTAACAGGTTTAAAAATTATAATTGCATACGAAATAAGATAAGTAAAGGAAAAAACAGATTTTAAACCGAAACTAATGGAGAATATTTACTTACTACGGTACTAAACGCTATCCATCAAAATCTTAACAGTCAATTAAGGAATATAATTTACTTAGAAAACGCTAGAGGGCGTACATAAATCACATAACAAATTGGTTGTGTTTCCTGTCCTCTAATTTTTTTGCTCTGTGATCCATAGAATTTTTTGCATGATCTTTGGCCGAACGAACAAAAAAATTGTATCTGACCGTCTATTTGGATCTTGATATAACAACTGTAATAGACAAAAGTAAAACAAATTTTGATAAAACTATTGGTTATTCATACTAATAATATATGTGCACCAGTAGGTACTAAATTGTTGCTTAGTTTATAAAGTAGATACTAAGTTTAAACGTTATACAAAAAGTAGCAACTCAAGATACGACCAAAGAACTTTAAAATAAATCGGTAGCCCAAATTAGAGATTGTAAAAATCCTGTAAATGTTACAATTTTATACTCAGCATAACGATGTAAACCCGAAACCTTAATGAAGGGAAACTAACAGTTAAGCTAACAAGGTTTTTGATACCAGAGCCGAGTCGGTCAAGCATTCCAAAACACCATCAACAAGCTATGACCCTTATCTTCAAGGCTGTACGAGTTATTTCACCTTGAAAGGTTAAAAAAATACGTGTAGTCACGTGTCTGCCTGGACAAGGTTCGGTTCCCGGACAATGCACGAGGCGCCATAAATACAGGCTAGTCTGCGCGGGCGCACAGGTACGCCTGCCAAACGAGATCGTTCTTTAAAAAAAAAAAACTTTCCGACGCTTCCTTTCAAACCTTATTAGCCCAGAGATAGAATTGAGACTCCTTTGTCGTATCCCACGTCATTTCCATAATTCACTTTGGGCTTTCTCACTTCTGAAATAAAGTTCCTTTTTCGGAATGCACGCGTATATCCGCTACCGTCTTCTATCCGCTTTCGATCTTAGGCTATTGTTCCAAGGTTGGTATTCCATTGTAGGTGTGCGAGGAGTTTTTCTGGTCTTACCAGATTTCGGTGGTACTTTTAGCTTCTTTTTTGTGACAGGCTGAGTATCGGCCGCAGTGCAGTGGGTGTTTTGCGGGGTCACTGAGGATAATAACACTAAATTATCGTCTTTTCGGTTTATTGAAATTCGTTCGCGTTCTAATCGGCTTTTTTATTGCCATGAAATTTGGTGGTGTTTGAGTCTTCATTCAATTCGGTCATTGTGTATATTGTCTTGTTAAAATGCTTACGACATTGTTACATTGATGCCTACTAGATTGCATTGTGTCTGGGAAAAATGTTATGAAGCCTTTGACAGCTTGATCTAACCTGCTGCTAGTGCTCCATCTTTATGACTTTGAAGAACTTTTCTGTAAAATAATATTTGCCAAAAAGAAAATCTCTAAAAAAATTAAGGTTTTCATTAAATATATGGCTATTGTCATTTTTGAAGTCGTATGAATGGTGTTTTAACGAAAGGTTAAAGGGATAAATGAAATGATGACTGTCGAAAATGCGGCTACATAGTATACCTAATTGTGTTTCTGACATACGATGCCATCTAGCGATCTTCAGGGTAGACAGTACCAGGATTGCCACGGACAAAAACCACTCATCGAGAGAATGAGGTCTTGGATTGTTAGTTAATATTCTTCAGCTGATGTCATCCTTAGTGTACTCAATAACTTTTATTCTGGACTTATGTTCTACCATATATTTTTGGTCTGATCGTAAAACTTTATAAGTGAGTTTTGTGTTCACAATCGATTTGAAACTCTCTGGTACCGTTGGTCCGTTGGTGGTAAGTATTGTTATTGAATGTGACAATTGATGTCGATTCCCTCAAACAATAATCTATTCCAAGTTTATAGTGAAAAAACAGAAGACTATGTTGAGTTATCCTACTCCAACTAATACTAATAAATGTTGACAAAGTTCGAATGGCTGGATGTTTGCTAATAATTTCTTTAACGGCTGGACCGCTTTGGATGAACTTTGAAAAGGTATATTTCGTGAGCTATAACACATAGGTTAGTTACAAAACCACGCGGGTGAAATTATGGGCAGAGCCTAGTATACAAAAAGAAGGTTATTTTTGGCGTTCAAATGTAAATCTACTATCAAAGTTATTCAGAGGGTATAAGATAAGGATAAAGAGGTAAAATAGCACATAGACTATGCTTAACGGGGTACAACACATACGAAGCTGTGAGCAGACGGTTATATATTATTAGTTAAATAAACAAAAAAAATACATAGACAGTTAAATATTTATACAGACTTGACTAGAATAGCGTAAAACGTAAACACAGCTAAAGGAAATACATAAACCGAACTAAATGAAGTCTTACCTAAACGCGATATCCCCAATGGACAAACAGACAAAGTAAACTATCAACGCCAATCGTTTGATCGAAATCCTGAATCAACTAGACAATCGAGATCCTCAATTAACTAAAATGGGAGAGCACGACAGAAACCCTAGGAGTAAAAGAGACGACAACCACTCTGGCAGCACCATGCAGAACGGTGCTAATGAGTCGGGTGGGGTTCTAATTGCGTGTGAACAAACAAACGATGTGATAATTCCTATCTCTGTATCGTCTTTTGCTTGTACTAACTATTGAATAATCTATTATTTTTGTGCTACATTTTATTACTTGTCGCATGTCAATTTTAAAAACCTAGAACGTCGTTTAACAAAGATGTGCGTAGTTTTGGCGCGAAGTGCATCAAACAAATATGAAACTCCTAGTGCTCACAACTTGACGTCATCGAGCCTTCCACTATTTATCTTGAGAAACGGATCGTGACCGAGCGATAAAAAAAAAGAAAAAGGCTCTGTCCGTTCTGGGAAGTGGACCTGTTAGTATCACCATTTATAACGCCACGGGTACCGATTCGATTGGACTTCATATAAAAATCGATTCTGTGTCCGTAACGATAAGTCTGTATGCATTAATAAGATCTGTGGTATCATTTTGTAGCTTATACACAAATGACGCTGTAAAGAAAGGTTAAAAGAACAATAAAAGGATGGCTGCAAAGTACGGCTTCGTGTTTCGGACACAAAGTGTCATCCTACTTAGTTTCAAAGAATTGATTGAATTTGAGATATAAAAACACTTCGGGTTGTAATAATTGTAACCTGATGCAAATAGTTCCTACTTTCTGTTCATCAGTTTCACCCGCGACGTAAGAGGTTACATATACGGGTAAATGTGTTCGCTATAAGAGGCTGTTTGTTTGTTTGACTATTTGTTTGTTATTACAAACAGAAAAAAATAGTAGCGACAAAAATGGTAACAGACAACTGTTTCCAATTATCTTTGAAACAGCTTATCGGAGTGTAATGCGGTTCTTTGCAATCGATTTGTATGTCTTCGAGGAGGTTCTAAGATAGCTTTTTACAAATAACTACGGGGCGCTGCAATCAAGGATGAAATCATATGTCGGGGGTTTTTAAATTTTGTAAGAATTAACTAGTTTATTTTATTCGTGTACCTACATTTTCATGATGCTCAGTCAGTTTTTTTTAAAGTATGGAACTTTAAAAAAAACTGTATCAAGTAAGATGTATGTATAAACAAATTGACATATCGATAAAAAAACTAGGTACACCGGCATTTTTCATTGACAGCTGTATGCAAAACACTAACAATTTTCGTTGTCATTAATAAACGAAGGTGATTGTGGCCTGTCGCCATTCTTGTACCAATTATGCTTCACCAAAACTGAAATAATTACCAACCAAAAACCACTACCATATATTCGGCGCCAATTATCATAAAACGTTCGAAATTTAATTTTTAAACACGTTCGATATCTTGCGTTCTGTTTATATTTAAATCGTTTATTTTTGTACGGAATCGATTTCGATCGTGCTATATCGAGTTTTTATAATCGTGTTGATGTGCTGAGAAATAGAATTAGTGCGTGTTCTTTCATGTTCGTGGAGTATTTATTATACTGTCTCTGTAGTATTTTTTTTTTAAATCAACTATGTTTTCATCCGTGAAATTATGCAAAATATAACATATATTTTGCATAATTTTACCTGTAAAGTAGGTAACGTACTTACGTTACCTTTGACCATAATTATGTAGAACGCATGTTAGGGACAAACTTGGGCCAAAACCTGAGTCATCTACTCTAGCATAGGTACCAAAAGTGGTCGGTATTCTGAAGACACCTTTACCCCATTAACAGCAAGCCTTACTGAGTCACCTGGGCTTTTAAAGCTGATTTAGTAGTTTTTCCCTCTTTAAATGAAGTAACACAAGGATTATCACTACAAATCGTATCTTAATCCTAGTTCGGCAGTGATCGATGCAGTAAGTTCTGCTATCGGCCACAAATCCATTCTGGCTGATAACGTATCTATGCCGTCATAACAGGATAACAATATATAAATATATTATATAGTGCCGAGAATGCGAAAAATATCGTGTAGAATTAGACTCGAGAAAGTTTTGTGAGCAAGTGGTTCTAGAATAGCTTACACTGCACATTACCTGATATAGAATATTGTTTGATAAAATGGTGAATTTTATGCAAGTCTTACAAGGCTTGGGAATTAATAAACAAACATTTGTGATGAACATATTTCATGACAAAAACAATGATAGAATTGTGAACAAGATTACACCCAACCATTACTACACAATGGCCTCGATTCTGTAGTAAACTAACTAAACTAAATCTAAAATGTCGCTCTCTTTTACTGCGTGTACGCAAGAAAGAGAGTCAAGAATTTTACTCCTGTTTACGTGCCGCTTTTCTTCGTGTTTATGTTATTACGACTAAATTTGTATGGAAAACTTAAATCTGACTAATTTGACAGCACTAAAATTGTAGCTATCTCTTTCTTGCTTGCACTATCAGTAAAAGAGAGCGACAGTTTAAAGTTTAGTTAGTGTACTACAGAATCAAGTCCAGTGGCTCTCATGCACTTCATAGATAGGATCGTTCGGAATTGAAAGGCGATGCCTAATCATCTGTACTATATCATATTTGATACGGGCATATCCTGAGTGGGTAAACGGTCGTAACAAGTTGATAAATAAAAAGATTTTTCTGACTCAATGAACCCAGTTATTCAGTACTGTTCCTACTGATGATAAGTATGACTTAACCTGACCGGTTGTATTAATTATGAAATGCACTGACCTTTTCACATAACCTTATTAGTGCTTAGTGTATTATTACAATTAGTCAGAAAGACCACACATTATAATTATAACTTATAATATTTTTTTTGTAAGCTGGTCATTACAAACGGTTTGTATCAAATTTGTAAAGACGAATTTATGCCAGTGAATATGTCATCGACATAAAGGCAATCGTTACAAATTATTCAATATAATTCAAACCTGTCAAAACATTAACTCCACGTCAGAGCATGCTTTGATTTTGACTGTTGTACCAACAGTTATCTCTAACGATTTATTCTAGTTCTCGTAAGTGATTTATAAATTATGCCATACATTGTCCTCTCATTCTATCTTATTTAAATGTTAGGTTTATTTGTGTTTAAAAATAATAAAAAACTCGATGTTTAATTTTTACCTTGAGCTGAAATTAAATTTGAATAAAAAAACTATTTAATATTATTTTTGGTAGGTTTACCCCTAAGTAACTGAACTGTAGTCTTATCCAAAACAAAGACGCAAAGAAAATAGTATGTTGTCCAGGTCTTTTTCATTTTCAATTTGTTGTCCTTTTGTTTAATTATAAAAACTGGCATTTATTTGGAGTTCCGAGTGAACAACCTTGTTCACGTTAACTCACGGGTGCGGTCACGACATATCAAACATATAACATATTATGGTATCGAAGTGTTCACGTACAAAACGCAAGTGCGGTGTAACTTACGGGCAAGCTCGCAACTGGCGCGTGCGGCGAGCTCGCGGCAATATCAAACGTGTGCAGTTGTTTATGTGTATTCACGTCGAACTAGAGCTGCGGGCGCGATTCACGCGCAGCATCAGGTAAGATCAACCAGGTTGAACTTATCCCTAGAAAAGATAGCACGTTTTCATCATTCTGTTTAATGTAGGAGAGTTTAAAAATGCTATTAAGACAAGACCTCCAATTTGGCAAAGCAAACACCGTTATCATATGAACAGAAGTGTTCTTAATAAGTTATGGAATGAAATTATTTCCTGTTTCGGAGTCCATGTTAACAACTACTGGTACACGTGAAACGCCGCGCCCACCGCCGCCCCAGAACCCGCGTTGTACGCGTTGTCATACGTGAAGAAGCACTAATACATAATTTCATCCACATAAAATAGTCAAATTCGCAAACCGATTTTTTTGATTATTTATTTGTTAAGGAGTATTCGTACTTGAGCCTGTGCCATGCAAATTCGGTGACATTTCTTGTTATCCATCCATTACATTCTATATTTACTGCCGGTACATAAATTACGTGATTAATTGATAACGATCTATAAAAAAACGACCTTCTATCAAGTATCAAGAATATCGGTTACTTATCTTCATCAGCTGACGTATCAACCATGTCAAACGTAATTAATAATGTTAATGGTTTTTTTATAGTTTTTTCACTCATCGAAACTGCGACTAGCGATGGTCATCAATTACTGGGCCTTAAAGGGCCTAAATTGCCCTTATCTTGGCATCTAGGAACAGATGAATGTCAAACGCGAACTGGAAAGGGTCTGAGGTATAATTCACTGAGAATGTCGTGCACGAGATGTCGAATGTCAATGAAAACCAGCCCCCTACCAAATAAGTAATAACACAACGAAATGTTTATAGGTACAAAACAATGGCATTCCCTTTGCTAGGCTAAGAAATGTCCGAAACGTCTAAAACTTAAATATAGTAAATTTATTTCGACAGAAATGCCATCTTTAATCAAGTTTTAGTAGTTTTGACATTGCTAAGCTTGGCAAAATGATTCTCGCTCTATTGTCATTTTGTAAGTGTAAATAAGGGGCAGGGCTCCAATTCTAATTCCAATAATTATGTCGGACGAAAGAGAATTTTTTGCCAGTTGACAGCGCGTCAAATCTCCGTCTTGTATGGAGATTTTGGTTATCATCTGAATCGGTCGACATTTTGTATAAATTTCTCTCGTGATGTCACGAAGATGTCATTTTTCGCCCCTGGTTTGCACCATTTTTTCAAACGTGTTAAAGTGGTTTACATACAATGATGCTAAAATCATACGTTTACACTTTAAACTAAGTAGAAGCCTAAAATTTTTGCATCAATATATAAAAGTTACGAGAAAAATTATTAAAAGGGTAAAAGAACTGAGAGCCCGTATGTTTCGAGACACTAATTATTGAACTAAAGAAACCAAGGCTTTACTTATCATACTTATCATGGTAAACACATATATTATAATTTTATTCCAAAAACTATCGTGAACTTGACTATTCATATTGTAAAAACGGGAATTTTCACGTACTGCACTATCGGTGAAGGCATCGACTAAGTTTCGACTCATTCCGAGAGTCTTCATCAGGGTGAGTGGTTGCGACTTTCTCCTTCCGCGTCGCGCCGTGCACTACTTCGAAACTTAGTCGGTGCCTTCACCGATAGTGCAGTACGTGAAAATTCCCGTTTTTACAATATGAATATTATAATTTGTTAAATGAAGAAAAAAAAAGGAATAGTGAGATAGCTCGAGGTATTTCCTCGTGGGGTCGTTATAGACGCGATTCGGCCACTGTAATTGGTGGCCGCCGCCGGCCAGACCTGTCCGTAGCCCATTGACCGGTTAAAGTGGCGGGAATGGTGCAGGGCTGTCAGGCGGTTTCTTTATCGTGTGAAATGTAGAAGCAATCCTATCCTAATAAACGTGAAAGTTTGTGGGGATGGGTGCTTGTTCCTCTTTCACGCAAAAACTACTGAATGAATGTTGATGAAACTTTACAGTAATATAGTTTATACATCAGAATAACACATAGGCTACTTTTTATCCGGGCACCACGCAGGCGAAGCCGTGGGAAGAAGCTAGTATTCAAATAAATTGTTATTAGGTCACCGAGTTTTATTCATTGATATACAAATCTACGTACATTATTAATTAAGAACAAGGTATTTCGTCAATCTGTTGACGTTTCGTGGTTATAAATTTTAGAATTTAATTTTGATCGACTGCATGATAAGGATACGTGAGGTTTTCGGAACAAAAAAGAAAATTATAGCTAATGAGAACTTTTCCAAATATGGGTTGCACGTAGCTATTTATTCAATTATTTCTTTATGTACTTTAATTAACAGAGGTATTCAATCTCTCCAAAAATAATTGCACTATTTCATAAACTAAAGATACTAATAGATTAATAAACATATAATAAGAATGAGTTATGTTAGCGTATGTTAGCTACAACTGGAGAAATGACAAGACTATAATGTGTAACACTGTCTAATATAAATGTTTTATATGTATCAGCCAATCTGGCCTTACTGGCCTTGTGTATCAATCCGTATTGCTTTCTCTATTATATTTACATGTACCACTATTTGTTAATTGAACACTCATTATACAAATTCACATCGTTTCATGGGGTTAGCCAAAGTTACATTATATTATGATATTGGCGATGTCGCTAGTACAAACATAAGCTATCGTTTTCTAATATTTATTTTAGCAGTCTCTTCTTTCTGTGCCATAAAACACCGTAAACTAAACACGAATAAATATACTTTAATGGAACTTGACAGACAGACTAACTTTAATTTTGTTTTTGACAGTTAAGTGACAGCCCTATAAACACGCATTATCGACCTGTCGACTACAGTTATTGCAATTGGATTCATCTTATTGGACACACTTTTCACACAAATGTAAATTGAATTTTAATGTGAAGAATAAGTTTTAAGTAATTGAGTATTTATATGGGATATCAGTTAATAATCAATCGGTAATGCTCGCATCGCTCTGTTTTGGGGTGAAGGGGTTCCGGTGAAAGAACAGGCATGAGATTTTTCAACTTTGTACGGCAGGCATTGCATCAGCAACGCTGATGCCATAGGTGACAGTAACAATGAGATCTGTTAGCCATTTCGTGAATTCCTTTTCAGAACAGTCACGTTTAAAAATCCTACTCTAATGTCTGCAGGGCACTCCAACATTACCTCTCCAGCTTGTACCTGTCTAGTTAAGTACCTCGCTGATATTCCGGTTTGAAGTGTAGAATTACCGATGAGGTTGAGCGCACAAGAGACATGCCATTTAGTGTCTGACGGTCGTAATGCGATGCCATCAGGTTCTCTTCGCTGGTTAAGTTGTATAGGACCTAATGTCCGCTATTTCCTTAACGAACTTGTATTTTTAGCACAAAACGATGAAGGAAAACATCGTGAGTTAACCGGCATGCCCTAAAACCAAAAATTCAAAGGCATGTGCTCACGGTTAGTGTTCCAATAAGCGCCGATAGGCTTACAACCTGTCACGTGGAATACTTACTACTTGTAAAACGTAGACATGTGCCAAATATAATGTTTGGACGTACCTCTGATGGTTTGCCTAGGAAAAAATGTCAATTGTTTTTGAGTAGAATACCAATTTTGACATTAATCAGATCGATAAAATAAGCCTCCATTGAGATCACCTTCTATGTCTATCATCGGATCATCAACGTCAATATAATATTCCATTTTCATCGGAACTTGAATGGTATGCGAAATTATGACAGGTTCCTTCGTCGTCCATATCGTCTCCCGAGGTTTGTAAATTACATCAAGGCATGTTGAATAAAAGCTTCTAAAAAGGGTAAATAAAATATTCATCAAAAACTAAAAGCTAAAGTAGCTTTTACAACATCTATAAAAGTCCTCTCGTACGAGAAATCAATCTAATCTTCCCACAATAAGTTCTTCCGTTTAGATTACTCCGTAATGTGCTTCATTGGAACTATTACAAAGCCAATCGACTTCGATCTCGATACCGGCGTTAGCGAGGGTTATTCTGGAATCACTGGAGACTCATTTTAAAGTAAAGAAGACGGAGTAGAATGCACTGCACTGTTATGATCATCATCTTCATTATTGGCATTATTTCGCATAAGCCTCCTCCTTCTTAATCCACCTGTACGGCAACAAGGTCATCCATTTAGCAAGCTGTTGGTGTATCGCTCGTTTATGTGCTCGTGTTTCTAAATACAAATACAAATTATTAGTGAATTTGCAGAAAAAAATTGCGAGGTGCACTAAATCCTTTCGCTACAATAACTCCATCGTTCAGCATACGACGATTGATGTGAAAAAGCATAGTAGAAAAACTTAAATATCATCTGCAGTATTAATTATGTGCCTACTGAAAACTGTCAAAATATTGTATGTCTCGATTCATTCAGGAATACGGGCCACCAATTCAAATAAAGATCGAGACGATATCACTTGACCATCAGAATACACCCTCTGTTTCCTTACGAGGGCTATAATTGGATGATTCCGAATCAGTTTACCCCACTCGGACGTGTTTGCCTCAAATCAAGGGTAACTGATTTCTACAAATTCGGGGTAACTGATTTCAAGTATCATGTGTTTTTACGAGAATATCGGACATAGGGGGTCATTTCTTTTCATGGCATTTATTGTGCGTGTCTAATTTATTGAATATTATCGTTGAGAACCAGTGTGTTGAAAGGATTCGTGCTCGACTTTACAAATCTTAATGTTGAGCGTGTTTTTTTAACAAACTGGTTTTGTGACTTTGTTTATCTTTACAGTTTTGACCAGTTGGTTTTATGAGTACATTGTTTTAAGGTTTCGTATCAGAACATGATTTAATAGTAGTAGTAGTCATAACGGAAGCTGATAAAGCTACGTTATTTATTTAAAGAATTTTCCGCAAAGGCATTCATTGTATGAAAGGTATTGGATCAAAATTCCCGTTTATCTACTATTCTGGAATTTCTATCGGGGTCTGTTTGTGGATGAATATTATTTTATGAAACACGCTGGTGTTTCATAAAATAATGACCGCTGAACCCTAGGGGTGAAATATTGGAAAACCCTGTCTGTATCCATCACACCAAAAGGACAGAACAAAAATCTTTTGGATAGGAGGTTGCCAGCCAAAAGATTGGTTGGTGTTTTGGTATGTTCGTTAATTGTTGTCAGTTAGTTATAATATCATGTAACCAATTGATATTTACTATCGCACCGTAAGACTATCTTAAGTGAACACACGGCACTTTTAGGTTATATACTTAAAAGTGCCGTGTGTTCACTTTTAGGTTTAGATCTATCCTTAGATAGTCATTGAAATACTGACAAAGTGTACTAACTTTACCCGATCAACCCAACTTTGAAGACTCACTAGGTACTAGCCGGCTTTTCATCAGAATACAATTTTAATCAAAATTGAAAAAACCCATTCCAAGGGAATCGAAGCCGTGTTTTCCGACATCAATAGAGTGACGCTGTATCGTCATTTATTGGGCACTATTGAAGTCCGAAATTATTAATTAATATAGTTTGAATAATTTAAATAATGTTTTTTTTTCTATTGTTTCAGGAAAAATCTGGGGAGCCCTATTCCGGTAAATTATCGGTTAAGTCGGATCTAAGTCCTGTTTTTGGTGAGTAGCCAAAGAACCTCCAACACTATTCCACAACACCATTCGCTGCTGATATATGTTGACCGCTCTGAAGTACGGCGTTTGGCATCGCTATAGATTTACGTACATACAAGCTTTTAAGCTTGTTTTGTACAAAACTTGACCATTTCAATCAGAATCTTCAATAAAAAGTTGACGATCTAGTTTTCATTTAATAAACGTCAAAATGGATATTCTGGCCATAAATAATTATTTTATGCTTATATAGGACTAGCTTCTGCCCACGGCTTCGCCCGTGTGGTACCCTGATAAAAAGTAGCCTATGTGTTATTCTGATGTATAAGCTATATTACTGTAAAGTTTTATTAAAATCTGCTCAGTAGTTTTTGCGTGAAAGAGTAAAAAACATCCATCCTCACAAACTTTCACGTTTATAATATCTGGTCTTGGAACTAGCTCATAGTTTCTTCGGGACAAATATTTCTAGACTATGATTCATAGCTGACCAAATATGGACTTAAAATATTGAGACTAAATTCCTAAAAAAATAAAGAAAATTCTGGTATCGGTTCCCGTTTTGCATACAGTATCAAGTTCCGATGACAGAACCATTTAATTGTAATAGCAGCGAGCTGTCATCGAAATGGAGATTGGATACGGAAGCTGGAGAGACACCATAACTCCCCGATGGATTTTCACCAGCTCAGGGTTGGATCAGATCATAAAAAGCTTGTTTTTAAAACTATTACATGGTCTAAAGCGACGCCAATCGCCTTTTTTCAGGGCGAGCTTTTCCTATATCAGCGGTTATGTATTATCCCACTAAATGGCCCCAGAACTGGGAATGAAGTGTCATTAGTGGGACAATGGATTAGTGAAAGTAAAGTTGTAGAATTTTTGCTTCTATAAACCGATTTCTTTGCGAATTTCTTTTCGCTTGACACTATCATTTGATGATTGATGAAAAAGAGGTGTTGAATACATTTGAACCAGAAAACGGACTAAATCCTAAATAACCTTTAATTTAACTGCCGCATGGTATTTTTAATGAAATGCAAAAAGTATAAGTATCAGCATGAATTTGAGTTCCGGTTTGCATGAGGAGCTAGAGTCAGTGACTTTCGATCGAAGGTCTTGAGTTTGATTCCCGCCGTGCACCATGGATTTTTCCACGCGTAAAATGTATCTGCGCAATGCAGACTCTTAAACAGTGAAATACAATATCGTTTGTTACCGGCACGTGCTAGAACCAAAACGTTGAAGTCTATGCATGGAAGGAGCATTTGCTTTGAATACCCCTAGCACTAAGTTCTAAGACAACAACCACTTTCTGTTGGCGATAACGCCTGCGGAAAGGTTGAATTGAATGGAAATGACATTAGCTTTTGAGATGTCACGTGACTGCTGCCAAGTTTTTCCTTGACAAATTTGCGTTAGCGTGTAAGGAAATCTAAGCGAGAAGTATTGGTCTAGACACCCTGGTTGACGATCTAATACAGGGCATTGGTATATGCAGGGTGGCCAAGAAAGAACTGGTGGCACGACGAAAAAGATGTCAACGGTCCAATCGGGTTTAGGGGCCTGCCTATATTACGTCGTCCGGCTCGTAATCGCCATTCGAGAATTTTATTTTTCAGCGAGTGGCGGTTCTGCGTGCTATATGGCCGGTCATTCCACTCAATAATTGCTATGTCAAAGACGAGAAAAAAGTTTCGTTTTGAAATTACTTTGGCTCTGTAAATTCAGCAGATACCATATCAACAACCTTTTTCTTAAACGATAGTATGTACGTTGATCTATCGACAAACGATTTTATCGATAATCCGTGTTCTAGTGATGTGAAATTGATTTCCCGCGGCTATTTACGTCCTGTATCTCATCAACCGGCAGTTAGTTCAAAACAATCCTTAGCGTGCTGGGTTTCGATACAATATCGCTTGATCGCGAGCATTTCGAATTCTAAAAATCGTAATATTGACAGATGACTTAGCTAACTTAAAACTATCTTAAAACTTATTTACCTAATACATTTTAATTATAAGTTTTAAGGGTCTTTATCGCGTTAAGCTTTTTTTCCCGACGTTTCAACTGTTATGCAACAGCCGTGGTCACGGGATGACTTATAATCATAATTGAAACTTATGTTACCTTATTGAAACTTGCGTAACTTTATCGCAAAAGTTTGAAAAATACTAAAATATTTTGTAAATTACGTTTGACCTTATTTATACTATTCATACTTTATCGCCAGTGCAAGGTTGATAAGCGCCATAGAAATATCGCTACCATACTGACTAGACATCAACATCGCTCACTAATCTGGGTGCCATAGATTCAGGTCATCTGATTCGTTCGGAGTGAAAATCTTATACGTAGTTATAATATCTTCTGTGTTGTGTGTGTAGTATAGAGGCGGGAATTATCACGGGCCGTAATATCTGGTCTCGGCTCACGGCCATTAGTCGAGAATTATGTATGTTTTATCGCCAGCTTATAATCATCTGTCACTATCGTTACGTTATTTTCTTATAAGTAATTTCATCTCGCCCCTCCTTTGTAGTGATGGGGCTTATGGGATTGTGTGAGAATTATCGATGGTTTATCGACAATTTCTGAACTCAATCATATGCTATACTCTAGCGACTAGAGTTAAGAGACACAAATACCTATGTATGGAGTTACGAAATGGGTGTTAAGAATTAAGATAAGTGTCCATCCGTCTGTATTATTTTTGTATTATACTAAAAGGTTATTTAAGTTATTGAATGCTACCAACAGTGGGTTCACCTATGAATTTCCGAATAGCTATTACTAAAATTCTCTTCACACTACATTGTTCAAAAATTCACTATCCTATTCGTCGATAAAGTCCCTCTCATTCATCGACCGCCGCACATCACTATATCAGCTTCGGACGCCTTGTTATTTGTTGTTATTAGTGTTGTTCTTGTTGTTTTTTCCCTGCTATTTGGGAGAACCGGTTACGTATCTAATCTGATCAGAAGCAGGATTCTTAAGGAGTGTGTGGAGTAGAAAACGTGAACTTTTGTCCAAGGAGTGAATGCCTTTGGCTATGGAATTGAATGTGTGTTGCTTGCAACAGCCTCCTTTAATGCTAACTAGACTGCCCTTAGCTTCGCCTGTGCGGTATACGAAAAAAATTAAGCCTATGTGTTTTACTAGCACAGAACTATACTTTTTTAAAATTTTATCTGAATCCGTTCAGCCAATCTTTCGTAATTAAATTTAAAAATAATAATTTTCATCGTAACCGAATAATTTGAGCGAGATTCTTAGGCGAAGTAGTTAGTAAGACTTCTGGGAAAAACGACTAATTCAATTGAGATAATATTTTAATACCTCTCCTAGATAAACCTGCAAAGCAAAAACCAAAAAACCAGTCAAATAAGAAGGACCAAGCATCTTAAGGTAACTGGTAAAACAAAACCTATAAAATACATTTGAACAGAATTACTTTACGAAAATTTGGTAAGTAATTTTTCAAGTCGTAATCCGAATTAGATTACATTGTAATGTGAACATTCCGGGACCAATTACACACAAAAAGATAAAAGACAACCAGATAGATGGTTCGTTCTATTGGATTATCAACAAAAAATAACTCTGCCCTAAAGCTTTGAGGGTCAAGTTTTTTGTGTGGCGTTTTGTGTAAATTTAAAAACTACATAATTCTCATAGTTAGGCTTAAAAAGTCGTCACATATTTTCGGGTGATTTGCTTACACCAATTACTCAATTCAGATTCTCCTTCTTTTAAAAGGTTAAAACTTAAAAGACTACTTCCAGTTGTAATAAATTCACAAATAAAACTAATCATTCTAACAGCGCACCGGAAATTATATTTTTATAGTCACGTTAAACCTCCTCTGTGTCTATCACAGACCATAAACTCTTTAATTATCATACTTTAATGCTAATTTATTTAATGAACACTAGAAATAACTGGCATTATGGGTATTTTACATCTATTTCGGATAACTAACACCTATCAAACCTTATCAGGTAGGTTTTGTCGTAAATAAATGGGAGTTAATTATAGTTAGTATAAAATTATTGAAAACATCGTGGTGGGCAAAGGTCACAGTAGTATCAAGATAAAGTGGCAAAAGGCAGGCCATAACCTTCAAACGTTGGAAATTGTCACCTTGACGACTTCTGTAGCGCAGTGGGCGATGGCCCGCCTGAGTTGCAGAAGGTTGCAGGTTCGATTCCCGCTACGGGACAAATGTTTGTATGATTTGCAAATATTTGTTTTGGGTCTGACTGTTTGCTATGTATAATATGTATGTATTTACAAAAAAAAAATTATATAAGTAGTATATCAGTCATTTAGTTCCCTTATCACAAGCTCTGTTTACTCTGGGACTAGATGATGCTGTGTGAAAAATGTCCAGCATTATTTATTTATTTATTATTATAATGTGGTAGAACTCTGCGGGGTAAAAATGGAACCAATCGAATAAAGGAACACAGGAGGTTGCGGGTTCGATTCCCGCCCTGGGACAAATATTTGTACGATCTGCTAATATTTGTTCCGGGTGTTCTGGTATTTTCTATGTATAATAAAAAAATATCTATCTATGTAATGTATTGTATTAAGTTTATCAGTCATCTAGTACCCATAACACAAGCTCTGCTTAGCTTAGGGCTAGATGATGCTGTGTGGATTGTCCAGCATTATTTATTTATTTTATTTATTTTTTAAAGGAATGGCGAAGAACCGGATGACGTAAGAAGAACCCGATATATGAAATCTTAAAGGAAATCGTTGGATGGAGTTACATTGCAATATGACCATCTCGGGATAAACTACACAAAAAAGAAAAAAAGATGTCCGAATCGTCACGCAGTGAGAATTGAACCCGCAGTCGCACTATATTTTCGGACATTAATTATGCATATAATTAGCTGGTACCTAATTAAATTACCCTAAAATGCTACGATTTACATGACTTACGGTAAATGAAGTTATTAACTCTATAAATTAGGGCTTATCTTGACATCAGTTTAATTGAGCGTAAAACATCACAAATGATTGTATCTGAATTATGCGTGTTTGTGGTTATTTAAAATCGGCCATGAGCTAGTCGGACTCGCGCAGTTAGGGTTCTGTACACAATATAAACACTGTTACCCGTCACTAAAACTTTTATCAAAATTAAACTAGACAAGTCTTAGCAAAGGAGCATATCGTCAGCTAGCTAACAACACCGCGTGAGTCGATTATCTTAACTTTTCAGGAGAACCAAAAACCGTTTTATCAACTCCGCACAAGTCCACAGAATTGAAATTGCTAACGCTGAAATTAAAACTGTGATTGGTTGAAATGCAATGTTTGTATTGGTGAACAGAAGCGCAGTGAAAAGATCTATCCAATGGCATAAAAATGTCAAAACCGCAAAATTTCGACTTGAGCTGTGTTGTTAGCTAGCCGACGATATATAGCCTATGGTTAGGACAGAGGGGCATTTTTTTTTAAATAGCTGTTTTTTCTACTTTTTCTGTATTGAGACGCGCGTGTTCTGATTATTTGGCATGATTAAATTCCGCGAAAATTTCATATGGTGACATAATTGCATTTTTCCTATTTTGGTACTCTAATAAATAAGTATTTATTTACACCGATGACATCTTAAAGGTTGTGGGAAGTCGGTGAATGGTGATGGCTCAACGCCGTTGCACACTTTGAGAGTCACACTATGCCCAGCTGTGGACTTAAAACAGCTGTTGATGATGATGATGATGATATATTTACTTCTCTAAGTTCAGTGTTGCTTAGGATTTTGGCTCGTGGCTTAGAATAATTTATTTTTCACACAGCATCTTCTCATATCATATTATACATAGAAAACACCTTGACCAAAGACAAATATTTGCAGATCATACAAATATTTGTCCCGCGGCGGGAATCGATCCCGCAACCTTCTGCGTCTCAGGCGGTACTTCGCCTACTGCGCCACAGACGTCGTTTATCCAAGTTTTTTTTTTTACATTTTGCCAACAACTGATTGTTGGCAGTATGTTAAAAAAAACTTGGATAAGAAATGTACAGGCAGGCTACTATCTGGGTGGGTGACCGGTGGTTGTATTTAGATTTCAAAGATGTCTTAAAGGTGAACCCATCACATGTGATTTTTGTGTTCATACCAAGACCGTAACAGATACGCGTGACAATGTCACAAGTGTGGACGGCATTTGTCACGCGGACAACAGATCAACGCCGTAAGTACAGTGACATATCCCTTGACATGTTCCAGTGTGTTAGGTTGAAATGTCACACTTGTTTAGCCGTCTAGACCCATGTCGGAGGCTTTATGAGCGGCCTTAAAACTGCTATAGCTAGGACTAACATCGTGCCCTCCGAAACACAGAAGCGCTCATGACTTGGATATCCAAACAATAGCAAACTAACTCCGCGGTCGAGTTATTCCGGTTTCGGTCCGGACTTTTTATCGCGAATACGGTAATTGGTTCGTAGGGTAAACGAGTAAGTCCATCAATCAATGTAAAAACTGACATTATGTTTTAATTTAAAAGTTGACTTTACAGTTTAAAATGTATGGCTGAACAAACTACTGATTTAAATGCTGATATATTTTCTGAGCATACTTACTTATAACAGCTGATACTTTATACATGAGCAAGGTGGCGAGGCGAGTGAGCTATGACGTAAGAGATGCAGGTTCGATTCCCGATGCGGGACAAATGAGGATATTTCTGATGTTGTGGTACCACGGTACTCGCAGTCTCTGATACCCACGACATAAGGAATCCTGGTGTGTGGGATCAAGACAAAGTAAGTTTGTTGAGGGTTTAAAAAAAAAAATGTAAAAAGGGGAATTTTCACGTACTGCACTATCGGTGTAGGCACCGACTAAGTTTCGACTCATTCCGAGAGTCTTCATGAGGGTGGGTGGTCGCGACTTTCTCCCTCCGCGTCACGCCGTGCACTGATAGTGCAGTACGTGAAAATTCCCGTTTTTAAAATATGAATAGTCAAGTTCACGATAGTTTTTGGAATGAAATCATATTTGTTTGTCTCGACTGTTATAGCTAGAAGCAGCAGTTCAACGTGCTCCCCTGAGCACGCAAGTACATTGTCTTTGCAGAGAGTTGTTTTCTACACTTAACTTAGGACCAATAAATTAGGGTGTTTTATGTATTATATGTATTTACAAAAAAAAGTCTGTTTGTCATGTAGTTGTGTTGCAATAAGACCGTCCATTGTACCTTTTATGTTTCTGACTTCCTGTGTTTAGTATTTTGCTTTGGTGTGCAGTAAAGAGTTTATCTAGTTCCCATTATACAAGCTCTGCTTAGTTTGGGACTAGAAGATATTGTGTGAAAAAGTATCCAGTATTATTATATTAATAAAAAAAAACAGCAGCCTCATACATAATCCTGACCATCCACACTACGATTTCCAGTTCCCCAGAACCGAAACAAACAGAGCTTGCGAACATTTGTCCCGTACCGGGAATCGAACCCTAATCTCTTGTAAGTCAGCTTGCCGCGCTACCGCGATCGTCACTCTAGTAATATTCTTAGTACCTCAAGTTTTGCCACTAGCGGCCCCCCCGTCATGTTAAAAGTGACACAAATCGCGCGCACCTCTGCCTCACGCCAGCCACAGGCAAGTGTAAAAAGCTCGTTAATCTAACGACGAGGCTCTTATTGTGTACGCATATCAAGTTCCAATTAGAACTTGGATATAATGGCACAGACTTCGTAACAGGTATCGGACACAGTGCGGGGAGAACAGCTGAGTCACTATGTATGCTTAGGGTATAAACAGATCTACAAAAAAATATAAAATAGTTTATTTAAAGATAGTTTTAATAGGTATGTAGGTATTATGATATGTATAGTATGTAACTAAGTAGGTACATTGTGTATTATATATGTATATTGCGTATATTATAGTATATTCAAAGTATGTGGTAAGTGCACCAATTAAACCCCTTGTAAACTTTCGTACAGTTCCATTCCATCCAAAAGTTGTCTGGTAGAGATCGCTATTTAGGGATAAGACCGCCCATTGTACAACATTGACAAAGTTTGTAGTACTTAGCTAAGTTGATGTGTTATTTAGTGTGCAATAAAGTATCTTCTATCTATCTATTTCTCAAAATACCAAAAACTGTTTACAATATTATAATGGATCCCGCACTAGGGCTAGCCTGTATCGCGGTAATCCGAATGAAATTTACCCGTTATAATATTTATGGATAAAACAAGCAAGACTTACTAAAACAATACATAATACAGTGTATTTTAGCTATTGTTTTACCATTAACAATGTGTCTATAATAACAGGTTAAAAAACTTATGGCCAAGCTGAAAGCCGTACATTCTATACATTGTTCCAAATTTAATCCGAATCGGTATAGCGCTTACGGGGATAATATTTAGGAATAAACATCCAGATATCTGAACATCTATACTTTCGCATAGTATAATGCAAAAATACTTAAGTATGATGCGAAAGGATGGCTGACTAGCCTCTGCCCAAGGCCTCGCCCGCGTGGTACCCAATAAAAAGTATCCGTTATTCTAATTCATGAAGTATTCCTAATCCTAATTTTATCCAAATCTGTTGAGCCGTTTATGGAGACCATTTTGAATGTTTAGCAACAAACATTGAAAGTTTCGCATGTTTTAGTAGGTTGCGAATGTGGCATAGAGTTACATTCACGCGAAATTTGACAACCACTTGATAAATATTTTCCTTTGATTGCCACCGCCACCGCGTCAGTTTGACAGGTGCAGGGACCTATGTGTTTTCCTTTGATAAAAAAATTTGCCATTTATGTCGCAGTTTGTTTTTTTTTTAAACGAGACGTCTGTTTATCAGTATACAATCGTAATTGGAAACCGAGGTTAATGCCTTGATGCAAAGCGTTAAAAAAGCCTTTGCTTGGAGTAGCCCAGCTGCTTTGCTTCTTACCTTCACAGAGGATTCTGTCGTGAATTGCGTGCGAGTAAGCGAGACGAAGCTTATAATGAGAGATAAAGAAAGGGACAGATATAGAGCCTTCAGCAAAATTATTATGATAGGTAAATGATAGGTGCTGTGCTGAGGTGAGGTCTTTAATGTAATGATGGAAATATGAGCTTGTCAACATTTCATGCTCACTGCGTAGTCTAAGGCCCGTTGCGATCTATAGATAGCTTAACTCGTCCAGATCACTACCAAACGTAAACATCCCCAAAAATAAATCCCGCTGAATGGCAATGCTAGTGCGTTGACTAACCAAGATAATTCAGCTCTCACTTTGCAAAGTACGCTGTTTAAAAACTTAATACGTCCTTTAGGAAACGTATCATAGTCGTATCGTCTAGATAAGAAAAAAACCTGTTGTCTGCTTCTTTCTAGGCTTGATCAGGCCTGAGGAATCGACGTGAATACACTTTAAGTTTTAAATTCATCTAGTTTTAGTTGACATTCTTTAGGATCCTTGTGATTTCAATGAATAAAATAGAATCCTATTGACTATGACTACGATATTTAGCTCGCTTCGCTCGCTCAATCAGAGTCCAGTTGGACGAATCGGTATTAAATGTGCGTGAATTTATCCGACGATAACTGTTGAATTTGAATTACATATTTATTCGATCTGTGTGAAAAATATTGTGGCGACAACACAAATATAATTACTGACGCGAATTTCGAATAAAAAATTGTAGATACCGAACATAGCAAGATCTCAATTCGGTCGAACTACTGCTAATAATTATTAAAAATAATAAGCGTGAATCAAATATCCTGCCAACACATCACATTAATTCCATACTTATCGCAAGATGCAACATTGCTCATATAATTATCTTATTCATCTCAGAAAATCCACAGAAACGCCTTGTAATTTGTCGCGACCGCAAACGAGCTGGGTTCGAGGTTCGGGCCGCACAGGTAGCGAGACTTTTTATGTCCGAGCTTGACTCATACTCATAGGTAATACGGGGCAGCTGGATCACTACATACGCGAGATGATTGCGATCAAACGAGTGCAATGAATGTACACTAGTGGTGTTCTTCAACGTACCGTAAATAAAAAAATAACAAAGAAGCATGCTCATTGAAAGATATTGATATATCGTCACAGATATCGGAAAGATCTGTGTACGGTTAGCTGGAAGTAGATCAGTGATTTGCAAACAACCAAAAAAAGGTCGCGCTTGCAATATGTCAATTGAATAAAAAATAGAGGAAAAAAGTAGAAGTTTTGTGATATGAGTCGGTGACGACAAAGTTTTATAAACAAAAAAATAGGAAAAAAAGGAACCGTTTTATTTCTTCGATTAAAATGTGGTTAGTTATACACTTTATGTTATTAAATTCTCTTTATTTATTTTGGTGTATTTAAATGTTTTTTTGATAAATTATGTTTATGGCAGTTATTTACATCATTCGAGCCATTAAAGTTGATATTTTATACGATCTTAGTAAAATCTTAGTAAATGATAATGAAAAATTTAGGTATAGGTACTTATCAAAACGACTACTATTAGTACTTTTACCATTATTGTAATAAAAAAAACCTACATTTGTAATTTTGAACTGATTTAAAAATTTAAAATATTATTACGACTATACCACGTACTTTACTATTCTCCTGCTGACGTTTCGTTGACCGTTTTGAGGTCCTTCCTCATGAATAAACTATTGGGTTGGTTATATGGTGGTATAGTCGTAATAATATTCTAAAATGATACCAAAACACTTTTTTCTGTAACTGTACATACTGAAGGTGAAGCGATAAAATAAAATTAGCGTCACAATAGCAATACGAAACAGGAATAACCCGTATGGGACACATGGACTGTACTAGCTAACCCTTTTAAGAGCTGTAAATTGTGTATTGGTTTTATTTGCGTCAGTTGCAAGTTTTATCTGTACCGTATCATATTTCATTTGATTATTATTGGCCTTAATATTATTTTTGTAGCGACACTTTTTTTGTTGTTGATTCGGAGATATCGAACCGTGATCAATTTTGGGTTTATTTTTTGTGACGCTGATAATTCAATGATCAATGGATTCGGTTCCAGGATATTCATAATTTGAGTCGTACAAAGTCGTCAGTTGAGTTTAATCGACATAACAGCTCAGTGGCGGCGCAAAGGCGAGTAACTGTGATGAAAATGATTCGATTCTCTCTACAGCACTAGTAGCATGAACAACCAAGACAACGGTTTTGTCCACGGAAGAAAAGACAAAATATATTCCTATCTCTCTCTTTGTCTAACGGAAAAAAGTTATTGTTGTCTTCTTTTCATTGGACAAAATGGTTATCTGCATGAATATCATGGTCTGAACAAATTTATGCATGACCAGCAAATATGCGGTCTGGGTGCTGTGGTCCATGGTGCTGATACCACGGTACAGAGAATGCTAAGATGGGGATCGGACTATTCATGTTTGGTGTTATTGTAAATCTTTTGTTGGGTGTTGGTGCTGGTGGAATAACAGCTTGCTACTTTGTCTGGCAGCAACTCCCCTGATTTCAATAGGCGACAGCAACTGCTTATCATCTGGTGCAGGCCCAATGGTAGTGTGCCAACAAATATAAAAAAAAATTGTAATGGATATGCCATAATTTACTCAATTCTATTTCCATTTCTCAGAACGTTGGCGGTGGGCCCCGTATTGAGTGTTTACTCTTCTGTGGTGGTAGACTTGTGTGTGTGCACACAGATAGACCTACCATGGTAGATCTAAACAAATATTGACCATCGACTGGCGCGTGTACTGATCAGTTACTACAACTGTTCACACCATCTCTTGGATTTGAAACTTGCTTGGTAGGCTGTTTGGAGGAGTTCAACTCTTTATAATATGATGAAAAATGTTAAAATGGCTTTGCCCGCGTCCGCATAAAAAATAGCATATGTGTTATTCTATGTCCCGAACTAAACCTGTTCCAATTTTCATCCAATCGGTCCAGCCGTTACGGAGATTTTAACAAACATCTAAACTTATTAAAACCGAAAGAAGATCAAACACAAAAATGCAATTACCATTAAATTACAATAGGTGTTATATATTCCGAAAACCATTGCAGTTTCCCAGAAAATGCTTAAACCGATATCATTAATTATCGTATCATAATGAAATAAAAACTGAACATTTAGGCATGGACTATATGCAGGCGAATCTCGAACACAATTTTGACCCTTTTTAACGGCCTCAAAAAAGGTGGGTTCTTCAATTAGAGTCCTAATAGTTAGTGTAAATTAAGTCAAAATATAGGTGCCGTTTGAAAATCTGATATAAGCTCTTCTTGAGAAATGGCGCACAGACAAACTGAGAATTAATCATTTCTTTTGATCAGAATTGCTCTTTTCATTTTCAATATCTAGTTGGCAGAGAGAACGAATATATCAAGGGAAGTTGATCTAGCTAGAGGGATGAAACAAACTTATATCCCGAGAAAGTACCTACCAAGTATGATACACGTTCAATAAGGATTATAATAGAAAGGTAGGCCAAAGAAAAGATAGAATAAGTGAAGGATGACATGATAAGTAAGAAAGAAGTAAGTCCATACTGAGAAGACGGCTGATAGAGAAGAGTGGAAGAAAAAACCATGCTGTGCGAACCCCACGTGATGTGACATTCATATATTATATTATATCTTTATATTATTATCTATATATAAAAAATCGCTGCGGACTCACTGACTGTCTCACAATCCACACAGCCTACACCCTAAGTCCGTGTGACCTGAGATTAGGAGATATATTCCTTTTGGTATGTACAGTAAAATTTCCGAAAATCCTCACCTAAAAAGCGTACCGGGCGTTCCACTAGATACTACTGCCGTTGGCGGCAGAATCCGACTACATGTAAACCAAGCTTTAAACATCGGGCGTAAAAAAACCTCTTTGGCGTTGATTGACACTGCCAAATTAAAACGCTGTTATTACCTTATCCTTTGAAGATAAGATACGACTAATTAATTGATGTATTCCTAGAAACAAATTAAAAACGCGAGGCCTTGAAGATAGCTCGAATGACATCTCACAATACCATAATTACAAAATTTTCAAAATTTACTTAATTCTTACAAAATTTGAAAACCCTTCATAGATAGCAATGCCCCCTAGTAAAGTGTTGCGATAAAACCTCTCGTAGAACCTTCCTTAAACCAAACGAGTCGATTGCATAGACAAGCAAACACACACAACGAACAAACTTTTATGGCAATACATATACAGGCTCCTGTCATCGCTGGTAAAAATATGTATGAAGAGGTGTCGACCAATCCTCATGCCTTTATAGACTCAAATTATGTATATATTTCAAACAATTTATAAGATTATTTTTTAAACATTCTCTACACAACATAGAAAAAAAATAATCAATTCGGACCAAACATTGCGTAGTAAATAGATAGACCTCAAATTGAGAAGCTCCTCCTATTTTGTAGGTCGAAAGAACTCGATAGCTTTCCACCGAGGTTTAATGTTTGGCATAATAATGCTGGACATTTTCCACATAGCATCATCTAGCCTCAAAGTAAGTAGTATATCAGTCATGTAGTTCCCATACCACAAAGCCTGTGTTATGGGAACTACATGACTGATATACTACTTATATATTTTTTAAATACATACATCTTATACATAGAAAACAGCCAAACCCGAGACAAATATTTGTGGATCATACAAACATTTGACCCCCGGCGGGAATCAACCTTCTGAGTTTGAGGCGGGCCTTCGCCCACAGCGCCACAGAGGTCATCTGTTATAAATTATTGAATCAAGAATTGTAAGAAGCTGTTATAAACTAGACCCAACGTATCAAACATGTCAAAAACAAGTATAAATATAAACAAATTTGTTGTCTAGTAGTAGTCTAGTAGCGTAAAGCGTAGTATTTATTAGGCAGGTTCATTGGACCAGAGCAAATAAAACATCTTTGAACGAATTGAAGTTTCTCTTTTTGTACAGTCGCATGAAAAATAGACAAATTATACTAAAGGATTTACCAGTTGCAAATGTTACAAATTTATATTGTAAAAACGGGAATTTTCACGTACTGCACTATCGGTGAAGGCACCGACTAAGTTTCGACTCATTCCGAGAGTCTTCATCAGGGTGAGTGGTCGCGACTTTCTCCTTCCGCGTCACGTCGTGCACTAACAACGCGTAATCAGGGTGACGCGATTTTTGGAATAAAAGTTACAAATTTACTTCTTAACTCAAAAGTTTGTCTTTAAAACATGAACTTACTGGCGTGTGCAATCGGATAGTTTTCCAATAAGCGGCGACGTTCTTGTGTGACATTGTCATTTATTGTACATGCAAAACGTCATTCCCACGTTTTGCAAGTACAATAAGTGACAATTTAAAATACGCCAAAAATATTTTCACTTGCCCCCATACTTGGGATCCTTACTGAATACTGAGTATTGATCTGAGGATGTTCAGGATTAAACTTGTGAACATGTTTGTGTGTATTTTTTTATGTTGTTCAAGGCGTAGCTTGGTCTAACCATAGATCAATTGGCACGGTCAAGGGTGGATGAATGTTAGTTCCCGAACAAGCAAGCAGCCTATAGAATTGCCTTCTTACTAACTGACTGACCTGTTTTATATTAAAATCGAACAAAATGTTAGATTCGCTGATTACATCGTAAACGTTGCGTAGGTGGATAAAGGTCGCTCAACACCGTTCATCATGGCGCTTTTTGGGGTAAGATATATATCCGCTTTTTGGGGTTAGGTCTATATAATGATAAATAAATAAATAAATATGTTATTAAGTTTAGATATTTGTATGTTGACTTTTTAAGCTAATAATGCTAATTGTTCGTTAGTCTTATCGGTGGCCTTGAAAAGGGGCCTAGTGATTACCAAAGAAAGTGGTGAAAAGATTCAGCGTGAAAGAACTTTCATGCAGCATTATAAAATCTCAAAACCTAACAAAGTTGTCATCATTTACCAAAACCTTTTCTCCACGACTGTACAGTATGCGCACGCAATTACACGGCTAAATTACTTTTCGTCGCCGTGTAATTTCCTCGTCTGCGTCTGTACTTACCACCCTGTGGGTGTTGCTAGCTAGCATGCGTTTATTCCTCTGACTGTACTAACTGGTGCTGCTTCTGTGACTGTACTTAGTACAGGAATGTATTGTTGTTGGTTAGTTATTAAATTCTTTGTTTTATACGACCTAGAAACTAGAATAAGAAATACATTTTACAGTAGACCATTTTGTTTAAACAATGATGATAAAGATCCTCAGGGTTTCATATTTTTAAACTTTAGTACAGTCCATTCAATCCAAAGGTTGTCTGGTGTAGATCACCATTTAGCGATAAGACCGCCCATTGTACAATATTGTCAAAGTTTGTAGTACTTAACTTACTTAAAATTATTTTATATCTTCTATCTATCTTATTCAGTCTGTAGGTACTTAAGTTTTGTAGCGAAAGCAAATTTTCTAAGGAACACCATAAATCTAGATGACACTAGATGCTGAACTCTGAGAACGTCATTTGGTTTAATTAAATGGTTCTTAATGTTTAAAAAATCTGTACAAAACCTCGAGACTTAAAAGACTTAATTATTATTTTTTAATTACTAATAATTGTACGAGTGAACGAAACGAACAAGATCCTTGAGTTTACTTGGACGACGATGGAGCATGAAGGTAGATCTAGAATCTAGTCTAGAAGATACCTATTCACTCTTATCATGAAGAGACTCAGAATGTATTTTTCAGATTAAATAGAATATTAATGTTTGTTGTTTCAGGTAAATTCGAGCCCCATCCCGCTGCCGGCTTCAACATGGGATATCTCATGGCCCCTTATCCTTACCCAAACGGAGGCGCGCACCCTGGTCTACCTGTCTCAATGGTAAGTACCTTCCATCATCAGCTGGAGACGTGTACTGGATTGTTTCTTTCGTGTCGTTGTTGCAATCATATTAAACCCTTAAAACATTTAAATTTTTACACAATTTGAAAACCCTGGAAATCATTGATTAGTGCCTTGTTTAAAAGAGATCGAACGAATCTAAGGAAAAACTAAAAATACTTATTGTCTCTTACATCATAATATCCCAAAAATTCTCGCCAGCCAATGTTGTATTTTTGGGATATTTTAAAAATTTACTTTTCTCCGAAACGGCGCAATGTTTTCTATGACTACCAAGAATAGAGGTAGTTCTTGGTTAGGTTAGAAGATATAAAAAGTACATCATTACATTATATTAATCTCAATCAGATATCTACTGATCTGATTATAGACATGAACATTAGCACCAATCACACTGGTTCCAGCTGATAGCATATCCATCAGATATCATTCCTTATCTGCAAGTAATTCGCACATGTCAAAAACAGGTTGCTGATAACGTCGACATTGGGATAAGGTGATAACATATTTTTTATGAGATAATTATGGTTTAGTTCGCACTGGGTGTCTAGACAAATACCACACGCTTAGTTTTCCTTTCACGCTAAAGCAAATTTGTCAAGGCAAAACTTGGCAGCAGTCACGTGGCATCTCAAAAGCCAATGTCAATGCCCATACATTTATTAATATTACGAGTAGATATGTACGAGTAGATAAACTACATTAAGAGTCTATAAGTCGTGAGATTAACTGCTCGTTTATGTTCTTAACAGTCGCAATAAAAAGAAAGTAGGTAATGCAGATAGATAACTCTTTATTGCAGACACTAGAATAAAAAAACACTTAACATAACTTCTTATAAACTAAATCGTGGTGATACAATGGACGGCTTTATTGCTAAGAGCGATCTTTTCCAGATTTAGATGGAGTAGATCAAAAATAATGTGAAGAGGACGCCCAATGCCCAGCAGTGGACTGTAGACGTTCCCTTGATGATAATGTTTTTGTTTCTTTATCAAGAATATACTTTAATTTGGCCTAATAATTCACATTAAATAACTTTTTTAATGTGAAGATAATACTAAAACATACACATAAACATCACATACATAGTCCTAGTCCAACAATAGGATTCTCTGTGTCGTGGGTATCAGGAACGACGAGTACCGTGGTGCCGCAATTCCCAGACCCGGAACAAATATCGGCAAAATATGCAAATATTTTGTCCCGCAGCGGGAACCGAACCCGCACCTCTTGCGTCGCAGCCGGCTCGCCCGAGGCACCACCGAGGTACCGTCTCAATATAATAAAATTCATACATACTAATGTAGGTATTCAGAGTAGTTTCATTGTAGTAGTTAGATTCGCGTCAGGTGGTACGTACGAGTACGTTAGACGTATGTAGAATTCCTAGTAAAAGAATCGATACACCACAATCCGCTGACCATACAGAAACTCAACTCCATATTTATTTATACAAACAGACCGAAGCATGGTCTGCCACATCGTAATTTAATCCAAGATACTATTTTTATTGGATTATTTCCTCGTAATAACAGCACCACGTGTTCGGGACGCGCCGGAAACGATAACACAAACAGTTTTTATTTCTGTCTTCATCCTGGGTTTGACTTTGTACTACTGTTTTATTTATTCTGTGCCACTGGACAGTAAGAGGGACCAATTGAGAATTGAGACGTACTAATCACTGGCAAAGGGTTAAGCCATGGAATACAACATGCGGATACAAATTCAAAGCACTTGACGACATTCGATGTATTGTTTTAGGCATCCATACACAATCTTATATCATTTTTGAGCCGATTTAGGGTGATATTGCCTAGTATGCGGGTGTATTTTACATTTTGCGACAAAAGTGCATTAACAATTATGTTTTTTAGTTCCTTATATTTTTGCAATCTACTAATCGAATCTTAAAATGTAGTGCAATGTATTGAATTTTGAAGTCTACGGGTTCCTGAAGTATTTGAGTTATAAAAAACAAAATTGGTAAACTAATTTTGTCGCCGACTATACATATTACGTATAATTCTGTGCCATTACACTGTCAGAGAAATATGGGCAGTCTATTTTTTTTTATTGGGCTACTAAAATCGGAAAAAGAGGAAATGCGAGCTTTATTAGACATTAAATAAAAGTGTGTGGAATCTTATAGTGCCTAAGTCTTTACTATTGCAAAATATTTTTTTCAAAAATAGGATACGAAAAAATACAGCAACGTTAAAGCAAATAGTTAAAATTCGGCTATGGATTGAACAAGGGTATCGTCGCGCCGAAAAGCACATTACATTTTATTTCGAAGGGTAGAAAAGTATAGAATTTTATTTTAAAAGTCGAACATCAGCTCCCGTCGTACGTCAATATTGTTCGATTCGCCAGTACGCATGCACCGCTCGCACCATTCAAATCCTTTAGAAACGTGGTAAGAAATGGAAAAAGAAATCGCCGCGAAAATATGAAACTCCAAACGCAACAGGTGGACATACGACCGTCTCATTCTTTTCTATTAGGTTCTAAGTTTCGTCTCTGTTGTGCGGAAGCCGCCCCTATCGCCGCCCCCGCTCTGGGCGGGAAATTTAAATGAAGGTGGGGTAGGGATGGAAATGCTTTTCTTTTTGCTCGCGGGGTGTATTTTAGGGCTTTTGTCTGGGTGAATGCGGCCGGCAATTTCGGGGTCGCTTGCGTTCGCTACGTCTCGGGAATCGAATGGTTTATTTTTATAAAAAAAATAGAACTCTCAATAAATATTTCGTAGATTCGATCACGTATGAATACAATTTCCAGTGGGATATTAATAATTGTTCTTGCTAAATATTTTTGGATCAGTCACTTTTATCAGCATATTGGTTTTATTTCGACAACATAATAATAATCCAAACTGATTTCGATCAGACTGACAGATTTGTTCTTGGATTAAATATAAGTAGACTACAACTTATTACAATGTTAGCCTCGGTATATAGTACTCGGTATAAGTTAAAGTATTTATATACTCAATATATAGAGTGGTAATTTTCCGCTGCGATTGCATTGCACTTCGATATGGTTAATTAATTGTAGGTACTAATTGTACTATTGTTGAGTCTTATCGGGTGTGGCTCTCAATATGTTAGTGATGCATTACATGATGAAATTATTGTTTGATTTTTTTACAAATCATTTAAAAACAAACCCATATTTATAAGCAACAACAAACTTCTCTATCAAAATCTTTGGACGATATTTGCTTACTAATCTGGGTTCCAATTACTGTCCTAAAAAGACGATGCCTCGTTTTTTCTTTGAAATATTATCGAGTGTTTTAACAGTTTTTGTGTCAGGTTGTGATTAGAATCCGCCCGACACTGCCGAATCATAAAAAGCCGTCTTAGGATTTTTATGATTCGGCAGTGTAGGGCAGAATTCGTAGATATTTTTGAGTTAGCACAAGGCTGAATTTCAGCATGTCAGCAAGAATCAGACAGATTGGAGCTAACCATAAAAAAACAAGGTCGAAGTCTAAGTGAGAAAAATGAGGTTCACCCATTCGAGAGTCGAGTCTGAGTCTGAGTTTTCGGTTCGGGCAGATTAAAATGTATGGCCATTTGATCTAACATAATTAGGAAAAAAAACAAAAGACCAGGTATATTATTAAATATTAATAATATGATTATTATTTATTTTGTATCTATGATGTACGACGATTACTCCGATATCCGCGATGTTTGATCCTACATTATTTTATGTTCAAGGGATGTTACCGGTGTGTTCTCGTGTAAGTATAATCTGAATCAAATAATATTTAGTAGTAGTTTAAAAAAAACTTGCTCCTATGCTGATTAAAACATTAACGTCGATAACATTTTGTTCTATTACTCAAAACAACTCATCGAAGTTGACTATTTGGCTTGAAAAGTTATATAAAAACCGTTACTCTATGAGGAGAGTTCCCAAGTGCCTCTCAAACTTATCTCGTGCGTCTGAATCACACGAGCGATCTGGGACACGTAGACGAAGCGTGAGGAGTTAGGAGACAGGTCACCAAGCCTAGATCTTGGATTGGGAGAGACCGTTATGTTGTGGACGCAATGTAGGAAAAAACATTTTTATGTTAATTCATGATTAAAAAACATTTTTCATGTATGGCAAGTTCCAAATAATAATTTAAATTGAAAATCTGAAATATCTAAAAATGCTTGCACATGATAACATTTTATATAGTAAAACATAGCTTTTGATGTTTTATTTTCTATGCATAATATATGTATATTTATTTACAATAAAAGTATATAAGTAGTGTATCAGTTATGTAGTTCCCATAATACAAGCACTGCTTCAGTATTTTAAAATATTGTTTTTAGTTATAAAATTGTTTATATAGTATGCTATCTTAGTTGATAGTTTTTAACTTAATTGTTTTAGAGTTTGAAGCAAAATACACAGTAATTTCCCACCTTAGTTCGACCACTGCAATGCAACCTTCCAATCCGGATTTATCTAGTTAGCGGCAGTTTCCTCTAATCATTATAATGGCATTAAAAAGAACACCCACCCGAATATCCCGATCCTCCGATACTCCATAATTCCGTTCGGGAGTCGGGAAAATCATTACACACGCCCCGGTAATTCGGGTTTCGTACCCCCACTCACCCCAACCTACCCTCGAACCCACCCCACGCTGCATCTCATTTTCAAATACTATACTAACTAAGGCGCAATTTCTATGCCTTATAAACTGCACGAAAACGAAAACCAACTTTACTCCCGAACCGTAGAGTGCAGTTTTCACCGACCTCCTCTTCAGCACGCCAAGGCAATTGTAACTTTGTACAGTCGACGTTAAAGTTAAGATTTCTTTGTGCTTTCTTCGCGCGGATTTGGATTGGACTCTGTAGGGGGAACGTTTCCCACTGAATAATAGAGGGGAGAGTTTTCCTCTTATTTTTTCGTGAATTTTTTATTTAAGAAAGGGATAAGATTTTAATGTGGGCGCTCCGTGCTTTTATTACGAGATATTCCCATTGTTGAGTCTTGATGCGTATGGGGTTTCCGCTTAAAGTGTTTTGTATGGATATTTCCGACTTTCCGAGGACTATGTCTCTAATGATGTTCGGGACCTTTTTGTGGAGTTGCTGTTTTCGCTTCGCTTGATGAAATTTCTCGAGTGTTTTTTGTCTAATTCTGCCTGATTAAAGAACTTGCTTTTAGGTGATAAGGAGGCGTATGGAATATTCACTGAACATATTCTCTGGTTTCATCGTCACATGAAACAATAAACGAATCGAATAGCTAGAAAGCATAAACAAATCGAATAATATTTGTTTATGTTTCCTTGCAACTATAAAATGTTATCAGTTGATAAGTTATGTTTTTAGAACGTGTTCGCTGAGTATTTATAACCTTTGATAACGATTATTCTAAACAATCTCTTATCATTACGTTTCTAGTAGATAGACACATTGACAGTCTATAATATGAGTAGCCCTTCAGTCACTTGCACTCCAGATTTATTTAGCTGTTGGTCAGTCTGTATAAAAAATCAAGTTAAAAGAAACGAAAGAAGTTGACATAAATCACAATAATCTGAGTTCAGTTTTTCTTAGGAGAACGTATCCTAGATAGAATGAGAGTTTAGACTATGATATTTTTATCTCTGACAAGTGTCGTTAATTCATTATAGTTCTTAAAAGATGGTGCTGTACCAAAATGTTGAAGGATAGGATAGCTATCAATAATGTTGCTTACTATCTCTGACATACAGTAACATCTACTTAGCTTTAGGGAACTCAGGACTTATATGACGAAACGTGTCCCGTTTTTGCCATTTGGCTTGTAAATTTTGATACGATACCAAAAATTACAGTTCAGGATTTCTCAGAACTCATCTTGTTAGGCTGAAGACCGGTCTATTAAGTATTCCACCCACAGCCATTAGGTTCCGATGCCGGAAGCTAGTCCACATTCTCCTGCATGCCCTTGAACCGAATGACTCCTCACAATAGCTGATGACTGTGTGACTTAAGTTATTGACGATGGTCTCAGGTTCCAGACTAAGTGGAAAAGAGTTTTTCCTGTATCTTTGTGTACTGAAATTAGGATTGAGTTTAGACTAAAAGTAATCCACACCTTTCCTAGTCGTGTCAGTGCCGTACATACGATAGCAAAAGTCTTTTGACTTGCCTTCGTTATATCCAGGATCGGTTTTGAGTATAACAGTCAAGGCATGGAAGTGTTTTACCAATGCATATGATGACTTGACCGAATATTGCTTAACCTAACTCGACTAAGTAATCTACGCAACGAGTGCGTAATTAGCGTGCTGTTATGCTTTTCACCAGGTTTGGAATGGACCGCTCGTGGTATTCAGAACTCTAACTTCCTCGCTTGGGATGGCATGTATGGTTAAGCGGTCGAACTCAGGCCTGGTAGTCGCTAAGCCATGCCAGAGGCCTTCGTAGACAGATACCATAAAACTCACTGATATGATACTAGTTAGCCACTCATCCGAATTTATTTGCCATACAAGTACTTTGGAATAATAACCATCACGAAAAGAAAAAAATGACACGCAGAATTGGTTTTACCTTTTTCTGTCCTTATTATGACTTCTACAACGAAACCCGCCAGCGTCTATCCTTTGTACCAAAATCGGAAGTACGAATTATATTATTGAACAGTTTGAACACTCGTCGGCTCGTTTGAGTTTCAAATGCGTCAAGACACTTTGAGCGCGCCGCCTAGATTGTTATCTATCAATTGTATATTGTTTGTTATACCTAAAGTATTGTTTTATTGCTCAAGCACATTTTTTATAAGATAATGGCTATGGTTATTGCGTTTTGATGAGACATCTTGCCTGTCACGTGACATCAGATTTGGGGTTTCTCAATTTGAGGACGTATTTCATCAGTGGAACAAAGGTTTTTTATTTCTGGTGATTCTAAGCATTTTGAAGTTTTGGTCAGACTTGGTATCGGAAAATCGTCCTTCAAGATGAACAGGAATCTAAATCAAAAGGTTATTTGAAGATTTAACTCATGAGTTTACAAACTGCAGGAGCATTGCTGATTACCTGCCCTAAAGACAGTGTTGAGAAGTCTCGGTGTAATTTCACCGCCAAATTTTTTTTACTGTTTTCAAAGGTATGCATATTGTCAGTTCAAGTATTCACGTCTTCCAATATTTTTACTCTCCAATACTAATACTTTTACGTATTTAAAATACAATTTATTTCAGAAACTATTAAAACAATGACACACTTCATTCCCGGCGCACTTCAGAAACCCAACAAACAGATCCCGCGACTCCCTCAGGATAGTCAATATCCTACTACCCACTATAAAATAATCAAGCAAGGGTTGAGCCGAGCGTCATAAGAAGGGTTGCCCTTTAAGTAAAACCAAGCCGGTATAATAAGTATAGCCGGACGCGTAGACCAAACAGTGGACGAAACAAAAAAAAAACCTATTTAAATGTAAATAAAACCGTTCAAATAATTAATCTAGTTCAGTTTCCTCATGTTATTATTTAATTTCGAAAAAAACATCGGTTTTAAGATATTTCTTAAACTATCTTAAATAAACGTAATTTTTATCAACTGCCCATGGCTTTACCCGGAAAAATAGCCGATTTTATTATTCTAGTCTAGGAACTGTACTGTTTTCAAGGTTCCTGCCAAATTTGTTCATCAGATTTTTTAAAAATAAACATTCAACTCTTCACATATTTACAATTGGTAGGATATTGTATGTAGAATATGGTAAAAATCCATTACAAACTAGGTATAGCTTGAAAAAATTCCGGAATGCTAAATCATACAAAATTCTGTCTCCCAACCCTATTCACAGGGGAGGTCGGTGTAAGGGGAGTAATACTTTTAAAAGCGTCAACCCAGCCGGCACCCTTCAGAGAGCTTTGTAGGATATCTCATTGTGCGTACAGTGGTATGGAGAAGTCATTACATGTACAGACGGGCGGTGATGTGCTTTTTGTAGACGAAAAATTCGATGCATTTTTCGTCTTTGACTAGCAAAGCATCATTATTTTGAAATGAACTTTTATTTTACAGATACACAAATAATTTTTCGTGTACTTACAATATTCGAAAAAAACTATAATATTTTCTTAAATTCATTCTCAGGTATTTATAAGCAGCTATTTTATAAGATAAACATTTAAATTAGACCACAAATTATCTACGACTTGCTGATCTTTGGTTAAAATGTTCGCAATTTTTCTATATAGAAATTTGTTTTCTTTTTTTCTCAGACTTGTTTGAAAAATCCTTTCATATCATAACATAACCCAAGGAATTTTCATAGAAATTAAAAATCAAAACTACCTTCAATATTAAACTCAGCCAAAGCGTACACAAGTACATATTCAATAAGATTGTAGAGCGAGCGATCCACGTCCCACCGGATGGTAATTGCCTAGAAAGTCCCATTTCGCCCCCACCTGGCCCACTTTCACCCTACCTCCCCCGGGTGTAGGGAGGTAGGTGGAAGTCTAGATTTTAGATCCCAGACCTAATCTCGTTCCAATTGCATTGTGAGCGTTTTATATTTATTCCTAAATATTCTTTAAAACCTCATTTTTAAAACTGAGTTTGAGAAAGGAATGGAAACGTCGATCGTCGTCTAAACGTAGAACAAGTTAGTTTAATTGTATTTCGCTTCTGAAATATTTATTATCTTCCTGCCTGTAACTGTCTTCTTAATATCATAGTTAATGTCAAAATCTCGTATAGAGTAGGTCATTAGTTTATCATAGGTAATTTTTTTATATTTACTAAAATTGTTTAAGCCGTACTTGTTAAGCCACAAGGATATATTCATAATTTACAAGTGCATGTAGATACCCTTTTATTGAAACCACTTGAATTGTCGGATTAACCCTATCCTACCCTCAAAATAACCCTCCAGCGAGCGTCCAATTTCACACCGACTGTTGCTAAAAATGAAAATATTAAATCCAATTCACTACTTACCCCTCGATTATCCATACAAAAAATAACACGAATTATGACTAAGTATTATAACCTCTCATAACCATTGTGTAGTAATCGGCAATTTGGTATAAATACGCACAGTGGTTACCCTTCGCAAATACGTAGACAAAAAATATGAATATGATTTTATGGCAGGTTAAATCTATTATGAGGATTATGTTATGAGTGTAATATTTCTATTTGTGAGGGGCATTTAACGAGCTATTTGACGCTTTTCATCACATGTGTCTGAGGTGGGGTAACGAGATTTGGAATACCCTATAATTATGATCCATCTTACGATCTTTACCACTATTAATAGTTGTTTGTTTTCTGGCCAGGTGAATTATAATGATCGGGATTAAGTGGTCTTTTAGTTTTATAGCTGGCTATTTTATTCACGGTTATAAACGATGCCTTATTTTTAAAGTTTTACAAACTTTTTGCACTTTTTTGCGCTGTTCGGTTTCGGTCAGTCAGTATTCCGCCGTCGTTTATCTTAAGGGCCCAGTCTACTTAGGCATAGACTGTAGTGATACAAAACATAAGAAATGCGTCAATGTACCGAGCGAGGGGAGGGCTCTCCGCTGTCATCGCTGAATATCGTCGTCTTTATTTAGATTTGATATCGTCTTTCATTCTGAAACCTCAGCCGTTTTTTTAGGTTTCACATTTTGTTATACAAAGAACTTACCATATGACGTGTGATTTTTTTCTCATTAATATTGATGGGGTCATGTACACATTATGCATGTACCCTGGTATATTAATTTCCATCGAATCCAGAATCAAAGGAGCATATCCCACCGGGACTAGGCCTAATGCCCACTCTGCGGACAAAGCGGATTATTTCCGATGTCATATCTCGAATCTATTAACATAATGTGTTGACGTGATTGCCTTGTCTCTACTTTTCGTTTTCTTTTTTGTTTTTTTTTATGACACGCTCGTCTATCTGTGTGGTCTGTTAAAAATTTTAAACCACAAGATCAAATAAAAAATATCGCTATATCGTAATAGTTTTCTAAGAAATTATGACTAGGTCTGAACGTCACATTTCCAGCTAATTCAAACAGCATTGTTAGGTAAAGTACCAATTACCTGCCCTCTTGTTTGCAAACACAATTACGGAAAATGAAGTTGAAAAAATACACACAAGAGTCATCAATATTGGTAATGTCAGTTGGCAAATAAGTTAGCTTTTCCCACAGACATCACTTTAATATTTTAAGGGTTGTTTAGGTAATTGTGCAGTAATCACAAAGTAAAGTCGTATCAGCAACAGCTCCGAATGATCATCATACATTTCAATACACTATTCGACAGAAAATGGATCACCGCGCAAATTGCTCTGGCTGATAGCGGTGGCGGTGGCATTTTTATGGAGGAATCCACACTAACCCCCTCTCGGACAACAGTAACCGCAAGTTGACTGCCACCGCCGAATTTGAGCGGGCCATCATTTGAACGAATGATCCTCAAAACATAAGCAAATCCCATTTGTTGTCTTATTCCACTAGGTTTGGTCGCGAACTTATAGACAACTAGCTTCTGTCCACGGCTTCGCCCTCGTGGTACATGGATAAAAAGTAGCCTATGTGTTATTCTAATGTATGAGCTATATTACTGTAAAATTTCATCAAAATCCGTTCAGTAATTTTTGCGTGAAAGAGTAACAAACATCCATCCTCACAAACTTTCGCGCTTATAATATGTAGTAAATTCTGAAAAATCCTTCCTTCTTTGACTTAGTGGAAGTTCGGATGCAAGTGAAACTCAGCTGCCTAAGTCATTTTGCACTTTTGCCAATTTGAAGTCAATCATTCCACTGATGGTCTAATTTAAAATGTTTCTCGATTCTTCATATTGTAAAAACGGGAATTTTCACGTACTGCACTATCGGTGAAGGCACCGACTAAGTTTCGACTCATTCCGAGAGTCTTCATCAGGGTGAGTGGTTGCGACTTTCTCCTTCCGCGTCGCGCCGTGCACTACCAGATTCTCGATTCAGTAAATTTTTACTCATTTTAAGCACTAAACCGTATCAAATCTACCTAAAATGATACTTTAAAATAATGGTACCCAATGGCACTTTTTAAATCGATTCACCCATATTTGTTGTTAATTATTGTCGGTTGAGCCGTCTTTCCGCTTCTCCTGGCTCGAATACGATTTGGACCTCCCTCCCCTCTGGTCCAATTACAGAGTTCTCGAAAGCCCTCCCTACTCTCATTTTTAGATCGGTTTTAATGACCTCTCGAGCTCCCGATGTTCATTTGTCGCGAGGGTTTTTGCGTATGACTGTACTATTTCAATATTTCTGAATATCGAGTGGAGTGTACTTTGGGTGGGAAATTGAAAGTCGATTTTTACCGCTTTCGCTTTTTGTGTGGGATATTGTGCATTGCTATAAACAACGCACAATATTTTAAATGCTGTTGGCTCCAATTATATATGTTCACATTTTACTTTACTGTGCAACGGCTCAGATGAAAATAAAAATACCCATTTTATCGTTGTTTCATAACTAATTTTCGAAACTCAATAGACAAATGTTCGTTTGCACATCAAGCTTAAGAATTTAATTTACTTAGGCATGTCCTTAGTGACATGCCTGATAATGATTTGTATGAAAAATATTTTCTATGACAGGCATGAGTAACTTTTAATACTTTTTACTAAATTCCTACTAGGTATTTTTTCACTCCCCTAAAAATTCTAAACAACGGAAACTTATCTCAAAAATCTACACCAAGACTGTCCATCGAGCATTTTTAAAATCTAATTGTTTCCAACCCCATATTAAAATTGTCCCCATTAGTCGTATTCATAGTCGATTTTTGTGAGGGGTTCCTTTGTTGTTTGGAATCCTGTAATTTTCTATGATTCTACAGTTTGCCCCGTTTGTAGTAATTGCGATGCCTTGGTATTACTACCCTTAGTCTTTTGTTGGGTATTTTAATCTATAGTAATACGGTGGTTATTGATTGCTTCTGAGGGATGATTTCGTTGACTCTGTTTATTTTTTTTATATTATTAGAAGCTATGGATTTTATTGCGACGGTGGATGAGGGTAACCGAAGATTGTTCGTCATGGTATTCTTATGCTACGTCTAGCAGGTGAATTTAATAATAATAATGCTGGACATTTTTCACACAGCATCATCTAGCCCCAAACTAAGCAGAGCTTGTGTTATGGAAACTACATGACCGATATACTACTTATATGCATTTTTGTTTTTGTAAATACATACATATTATACATAGAAAACACCCAGAACCAAGATGAATATTTGCATACACAAATATTTGTCCCGCGGCAGGAATCGAACCCGGAACCTTCTGCGTCCCAGGTGGGCCTTCGCCCACTGCGCCACAGAGGTCGTCACAGTTCGGACACAGAGTCTTGGGGAGGAAAGTACATTTCATAGTTTGCCAGATCTTGATGCGTTTAGCTCACTATCGCAAAAATCTAATTTAAAATGGTCCCTGACAAGTAAACAAAATTTGCTCTTGACACAAGAAAAGCAAATAGAGAAAAACAAATATATCCAGCATAGCTTAAGCTTTTCGGCCTCCATATCAAAACAAAAATGTACTTTGTAAACTGTCCGTATTCCATCCGTACTAATAAGAGACAAAACAGAATAATTTTCAACTTTATGGTTGCAAACATAAGGGTAAATTCACAATTTTTCGACAGCATCCCGTGTGGATTTTAAAAATGTCATTTTAGACTGCACGACATGTGTCATCACATCATGTCAATGCAGGGATTATGATAACCATCGGATGCCATCTAGCGTGGGGAATCACCCTTTGCGATCTCATGCCTCAAAAGCTTCACGACTAAAGCCAGACGAAAAGAGTCTTTGTTTCACGGGAAATAGAGATGTTGTTGTGTTGTAGTTATTGATTAAATATGTACAAGGGTGATCCAGAAAAGACAATTTAACCCTAAAAAATGGTGCATGGACATTAATCCGCATGTAATATCGCAAATTTGTCATCGGTCCGACGAATTTGTACTTCGGTTAGGCCCATCTGTTAAGGGTTTTACTGATGCAGTGTTTCGAGCAAGTAAACGACTGGTTCCGTGTAAACACGTCACTAGAAAAACGAACTACTTTCTTTGAGTATTTTGGCCGATCTTGCATCTGGTGATCTAGCGGAAGTTAGATGATCTGTTATAACGACTAAGCTAGGTAAGATCACAAGCGCATCCTGACACTAGATTGGGCAAGTATTTTTCGCTTTCCAGCGCCGCCGTATAGTAGCTACTGGATCAAAACACTGGATCAATGCAAACGAGTCTAGTGAGCGCAGAATTAGATTTGGAGCTATTAGAAATGGTAGAACGGCATTGAAAGGATCACTTCATCGAATGAATAGAACAATAAAGCTTAATGGTTCCCGCGCTTTTGAATTTTAAAGCTTTTTCTGTAAAATAGGAATTGCTCAGACAAGCATTTTCTGATAGTAATCACTCTATCACTAATAATTGTCAACTTGTAGATGTCCACTATTGGTCATAGGCCGTAAAATGATTTTATGTACCTAAAAAAAATATTCGTACTACCCAGTGTTACAGACTGTATAGGCCGCCCAAGGACATCTAATTGTTCACCGTGATTAACGTTGCTTTACCTAGTTGATTCACTAATAATAAACAGGCTATGAGCGTTTCGACGATGTTATTTAATATGATGACTTTGACTTAATATTCCATTCTTTAATTATAATGCTTCAAAGGTTACCGATACCAATTGAATTGCAATAAATAATTCAAATGTCATAAACGAACCCTTTATCTAGTCAATAACTCCCCGAATATGAAACGCTTAATAAAACCCGCATTATTATGTCATTTCGCCGGAGCGGCATCAAATTGCCCTTTTTGACGTCTTGCTCAGGGTTCGATTCACGTGTCCAACTGTCAGTGTCAGGGTGGCGTGTATAATAAAAATGTACTTTGAATAGGACACGCGTCTTCAGGTGACGTGCCGGGAACTGGTGCATTCACCCTAATTTTAATGCGTTGTGATTGGTTGGATCATCATTATGCAATTTTAAAAATTATGTGGCTTTCAACTTCAAATGTACATTACATTCATACTAACATTAATTTTCATTGTAATTTCTAAAACTAGTGAAGACAGCTTGTAATGTGTTTACAGTATAAGGTGTATAGATTACAACATAATATTTAAAGTTATAGATAAATTATTTATACGGCACTTACAGAAATAACATAGGCAAGTAGAAAAGAAAAATCATAGTGAGAGACACCGTTCGTCATGGCACTCTAGAGGTCTATACCCAACAGAACACACTTGTACAGGCTGTTGATGACGTTCCCATAGGCTATTTGCCAATCGTAGAAAAGGATCTTTGTAATTTCGGTCCATAAATAACGCCAGTTTATTCACGATAAAAAAAATTGCGACTTCCAAATTTAAAACGATGACAGCATAAAACGGCACGCGATCGGGATTAGGATCCGTCCCGACTCATTAGTAGCGATGCGCGTACGCCCATCGCCCCCGTCGACTGCACGCGGCTGCGAGTGTGCAGTCGCCTTTACCTCTTGTATGTAAGTACAATTTCTTCGGTTCAATAATCATGTCAAAAACAGTGGTATATACTTTCTTTGACGACGTCTGTGATCTTTTTTAGTTTTACGGGAAAGTACCAATCTCTCAGGAATAAAACTTTTATGGGACGACTCCGGGATCATTCTCTATACAACAACAAAAGAATCATCAAAATATGTTAACAATTTGCGAAGTGTTTTTAAGTGTGTTTTTAGTAACAAATATAAAAAATGTCCTACTTTTTTGAAGTCGTTTACAAAACCGTACACAAAGAACTATGGGTTGATGATGATCAGCTTTTTGCTAGACACGAAGTCGGCTCTAGCCCTTATAACATGGAAGATTACGCCTAGAAGTGAGATACCGTGGGCTGATGATGATGAGCTTTTAGCTAGACAAGAAGTCTAGTCGGCTCTAGCCGTAATACTTAGCGCAGGTTTAGCTACGTCCGGTAGCCAAACTGTTCCGTTGGTAGAATACTAAGTATTTCCTGGATGTCCTGTCGGTACTTTTATGGTTTATTAATAATTATTATTGTTAGACAACTCGTAACAGTTTTCTAATTTTAAAACTGTCAAGGACTGAGGATAATTTTTAATTGAAACGGAATCCTCTACTACTATTATTAACGCAAAAGTTTGTGAGGATGGATGTTTGTTACTCTTTCACGTAAAAACTACTGAACGGATTTCGATGAAACTTTACAGTAATATAGCTTATACATCAGAATAACATATAGGCTACTTTTTATCCGGGTACCACGCGGGCGAAACCGTGGGCAGAAGCTAGTATAATAATATTCCATAGAATGTTGGCTTTTAAAGATTTCAGCAAAAACTACGTATCCAATTGAAATGTATGTTTTATGGGACTACACCGAGATCATCCCCAACACATCCATGAATCAACTTTTCTAGTATTACAAGGTTTTATAATATCTCAGAATTCAACATCGGCGGGAACGAATTCGCGACTGCCTGCTTGGTACGCGGGGGCTATACCAACTAGGCCACGAGATCGTTACCAGTCTGGTGAAAATTCTTCGGATGATTCGTCTCAAAGCGCCAAAGCTCGACCTACAGAGGAAATTCTAATATTACTCAGCGTCACAGAAAAATAACCGTAACAGATTTTCTAATAAACGTGTCAACCAATCTTACTTAGTAATTTTCAAATTTTTGCATAAAGTTCTTAGCCGATTAGTGCCGATTATTTGACTATTGAAAATCACCCCTTACAAAAAAAAAAATAGATGTGACTCCGGGATCACACAGCCAAATACATGGTAAAAATATAAATTAATAAATTAAGAAGTACCTTTTTTTTGAAGTCCTTTACGAAATTACGTAGACTATTTAAGCACAAACACAAACTCAAATAGCACTATTTCTGCAATTGAATCCAAATAAATAACATTATTTAATATTCCCAAACAGTTATCTTTAACCAGACACCACGTCGCCTTTTACACAAAATCCAATATCTCACTTCACAATGTTTCTAATATATTCTGTCAACATAAATCTATATTGATGGCTTATGCCACGGCCGAAATTGACATTACGAGCCAAAACCGATAAATAAAAAATATATAATCAAACCTTTTATTTGCTTATTGTAAAGTCATGTTTAGACTGACTAGATTATACAAGGTGTCCCATGAATACGTACCCATGAAAGGGAGGTACAAATTTAACAAGCATTACCGAATCAAAAAATAAATGAAATTCTTTGAAGCATTTTTTATTTTGCTGTTTTTCTTTATACCAAGAAAACAGCTAAAAAAACATCAAAAATTCTGTTTCGTGTAATTAACGAGTCTCTGTTCTCCGAACACAGTGGACCACAACTGTATATAAAAAATAAACAGTTGGACCAAAGGATAATTTGGCGTTCATTATTATTCCACAACATGTCTCATAATTTTTATGTTAGGAAAAAAGAAAAAAATATAGTCTTAGGCTTTTTCTGTTAACTGTACCTACCAACCTTCCTAATACTCGTGGCATTGGCTGGGTAAGAAAAATATTTTATTTTTATATTTAAAAATAGCATGGGATTGCTTGGGAACCCATATATGGAATTTTTAATTTGTAGAACAATAGATTTGGCATTAGTGAGAATGATCCGGGGCACGGCAGTTAGACACTTGATTGAAAAAGTAAGCATATAATAAAATAAAAAAAGTAAATTCATAACTACAAGTAACATAACTATACATAATTAATGAAAGGTGCATCACCACCGGCGAAATTACCGCATGTAAATAATGGCGTCAATTTTGAAATCCGCATCTGTAATTGGTGCTACTTTATCTGCGTCAACACTCATTATTTATAATGAATTGTGGTAAGTTTACTGATGTGAAGCTTTAATAACAGATTTATTTTTGAATACGATACCATCTATAAAAATCTTGTACAGGTGCCAAATATAATGACTGGACGGTTTTTTTTCTGACCACCCTTGGTATCGCCACGTATCCGTGTATCTGCCGAGTATGAATCTGAAGAAGTTCCTGATGATGTCTTGGTGTACGATAATCATGATTACAACAATGGTATTACTTTATCTCAGCACAACCATTTTATTATAATACCTCTAATACCAATTACGCTCTGTCGTCATCACTGTCTATGATAAACATTAGCTTATCGTTGTATTTTTATTTCATGAAAAAGAGAGGAAAAAGCAAGCCGATTTTGCTGCCCGATTTTTGTAGACTTGATCGCGCTAAATCGATGTAAATTCACTTTTAAAATTTAAAGTATGTATGTAGTATGTATTATATAGTTTGCGGTTTTATAAGATCCTTGTGATTAAAATGAATAAAATCGAGAAAATGAGATTAAAATTAATTTGAACTTTTCTTTTTCTTTTATTTTACTTAAAGGCAAATTGGCATACGTCCCCATCTTATAGTTTGCGGTTACCCGGCATCGCTGATGCGTTAGCTGTGTTTCCTATAATAGCTTACCACACTCCGGTGTTCATACAATTCGTAGAGATTTGAATGAATAAAGACAAAACTGTTAAGTCTCATTCGCCTGTATCTTCATTGGTACCCTTCAAACCGTAACAAAAGCAGTGCGAACTACTGCTTGGAGGCAGAAAAAGAAATGTATATTAGCTGTACAAAGTGAACGAAACGCCAAACTGTTCCAATGCTCGAGAAGCAAACCCCAGTCACCCACATTCAACATCAAAGTGTCACCTACTTAAAAAACCTTGCACCTTCTTTCTTACCTACACCTAGATTTGAGAGCTTAGCGCAGACAGACGGAAACTATGAATATTTTATGTGTAGGGAGGCTTTTAGCGACGGTTTTAGTGATTAAAGGGGGGATTTTAGAGACGCGATGTGAGAGATTTGTGCTGTCTGCGAGTTTGTTTGAATTATTTGTTTGGGCTTTTGACTTTGCGGCAACACTTCGAGGTGAAATGTAAGTGTTTTATTGGTTTGGGAGTGTGGCTCTATATATCAGTAAACTTTAGAAAAGGGAAAAATAAAGATTTTTTGATACTCATGTTGGGTATACAAGACGTCCCAGAACATGTTTACTATTTATTGAATCAATTACCAACATAATTACTTACATCAAAACTGATTTAAATTACAAAAATTAAAAAAAAAACATAACGCAGCCTAAACTATAACAATATTTTTTTTTGTTACATTGAAAAACAAAAACGCTGCTATTTAGACTGTGCCTACCTCATGTTTGACATCGGGTTTATGTTCATAGCGGTTTCGATAGCCAACTAAATTTTACCATAGATAATGTTCTTTATTCAAAATTGTTCAACCAAAGTTGTTACTTCATACTGTTTTATGTCATACTGTTTGTTATGTACTTAAATGCGCATGTATAAAAAATATACTCGCTACAATTTGTCGAAAGATGGAAGTCAAAATTTAGTTTAAAAAACACGCTAACGACTGTGTTCTCCATGATGTACATCCTCAGATACATACTCAGTGAGTAAATCTTTGAGGGGGTAGTCAGAAGCACGCTCAAACATAACATTTGGCACATGCCCGCGTTTTGCAAGTAGTTAGCGTGGCACGTGGCAGGTTGCAAGCTCATCGCCCTGAGGGCTCATAAGAAGTATTTTAAAGGTTTTTAAGATTTTTTTTATTCAAAAACTAAGTGGCTACTATCAATCAATTTGCTCAACAATTCGTAACTTTAACTTGTAACTTACCATAACAAGTACGTGTAGATTAAACATTATTATAAATGCTTTAAATAAATACTTCAACGACGATCAACAGTCTTGTGCCCTGCACTAATATTAGTAATGAACCTGCACGCAATGTTAAAAACTTGGCGTTATCTTCGCATTGTGTCCACACCCTTATATTACTGGTATAACTCCTCATTATGCGATAAATAATCTTTAATTATTATTCACTGGGCGGCCATTTTGCGTATCGCGGTAGCATCGGCTCGGCACGCCTTCTTTTGAAATTAGAATTGAATTAATTTCATCGCCTTGACCTTCATTCGATTATCACCTCTATTTTTATGATATAAAGTCACCAGTTATGTCTATTTAATTATATCTAGAATTACTCTTTAATCGAGAGTTACTCATCAAGTAAATGTTTTTTAGAATGTCTCAGACCGCACCTCCGCAGTATATTCTACTTTATTTGACCATTGTGAGACTGAAAATGATATCATTAATATATTTTATGGATATATTGTGGTAAGATAAAGCTGCCTCCGCATATAAACGTCATTATCGTTAAATTAAATGGTTAATTAACATAAAAAATGCTATCGGAATTTGCCAGCTTGCTATTACGGCTGTTTTTAGGGTGACCAGCAAGCTATTTAGCTTCATTGTAATCTTGTTGCAACAAAACGAATAGGTACCTGATACATTATGCTAAAAACACCAAATAAACCTAGCAGTCGTTTGTCTATGGTTAATTTATTAAAATCCGGTGTGTTAAAAAGTATGTTTGGTTCAAAAATAAAAACGTACAAAAACATTTCGCATTCTATTACAAAAAACATGACAAGCTTAAAATCCCATAACAAATAACAAAATAAAGTGACAGATGAAACAAGAACCCCAACCAATTTTCATAAACATATTACGCCACGTTATCTCATCCCAACAAAACATTTAAAAGCTAATAGCAAAACCTGAGCTTATCTTAATACGAGTCTCGCCGTGACATAAGATGATACAAAAAATCAGATTATTCGAGATATTTAGATTTATCATTCGTAATACTTATTACAATAGCAAAGAGCAGAAAGTCGGATGAGAATCAACTCGATTATACTATTCGATAGAAACCTACTAGATTTGGGTGTTGGTTTATCGAATCATCTTAAAATTTGTAGTCGTGACGTAGCGGTTTCGCTATTATTATTTTTAGACGATTACGACCTTTTAGAGCGATTTTAAATCTCCAAGTTGTTATACTTTTATTGGAAAGAAATATGAATCCTTGCTATAACTTATCTTTTTGGGAAAGAACTTACTTTTAAAACCTTCTTTTATACCAGATAAGCATCAAAATCTCGAATTGTCGGAATCATGTCATTTTTATTCCAAAAACTATCGTGAACTTGACTATTCATATTGTAAAAACGGGAATTTTCACGTACTGCACTATCGGTGAAGGCACTGACTTGCGACTTTCTCCTTCCGCGTCGTAGTGTAGTGCACGGCGCGAAAGTCGCAACCACTCACCCTGATGAAGACTCTCGGAATGAGACGAAACTTAGTCGTTGCCTTCACCGATAGTGCAATACGTGAAAATTCCCGTTTTTACAATATGAATCATGTCATTTTTAAATATTTCATAAATCTACTTATTTAGGTTTGCATACACAGAAAAGCAAGTTAAAAAATGCGTTTAGCCCGAGTTTTGCTAAGGCTTGAACTTTGTCTAGACCAAAGGACATAACTTAGAAAAACATTTTTAAGGTTTAAAATTTATTCTACGTCATTGCATTGTTTTAATCCTTTGTTATTTTTTTTGTTGCAGGTATGTATCCAGACTTTAACATGGTATGCCATTTTAACTAATGTAATGTATGATTATTGATTATAGTAACTTTCACGAATCTGTTACAAACCTTTGATGTACATATAAACACTATGACGGATATTTTTTTAATTATTTTTTATTTTACATACATTTTACATCCGATTAATATTATTATTGCGAAAATATGGATGTTTCTTTGTTACCGATAATTGGCAGTTTACGACGCAGTGTAGTTAGGCCACCCAACTTATGGACGGACGCCATCTTAAAGATTCCGATGGTCGGTGGATAGAGTTAGCCCAAGGTCGTTCTGATGAACGATGATGAAGAGTGCCATGATCACACTTTGGAAAGTCCTATTTGTCCAGCAGGAAACCTCCAGGCTATTATGTATCGGCTTGATAGACAAAGTTCTTGACCTCGAACAACACAGGTTATATACGGGACACACGCGATCTAAACAGTGGGCATAAGCTATATAATAGGTATGTTGGTAGAAAGATATACATTGTCTTTCATAAGGTTCCCGGTATCGTGTGTATTATAAATAAGATTGCCAAAGCACCACTACACCCAGATCCGGAAAAAAATATTTGCAAAAGATGGCAAAATTTGTAATCTGAAATATTATTTTACACTTAGTACTAATATACCTACACTACCTCTAGACCTCTAGACGACCTCTGTGGCGCAGTGGGCGAAGGCCCGCCTGAGACGCAGAAGGTTGCGGGTTCAATTCCCGCCACGGGACAAATGTTTGGATCTGCAAATATTTATCTCAGGTCTGGGTGTTTTCTATGTATAATATGTATGTATTTACAAAAAAAATGTATATAAGTAGTATATCAGTCATGTAGTTCCCATAATACAAGCTCTGCTTAGTTTGGGGCTAGATGATGCTGTGTGAAAATGTCCAGCATTATTTATTTATTTATTATTACTATTTGGTACGTTATCTTAGTAGAGTGACCATGTATGCGTACAAAGGGACAGGACATGTAATAGCTCGCATTAAAATGCGCAACGCGTCTTCGCGTCTCGCGACGTGACGTTTACCCGCTCTCCAGAGGGCGTTGTTGTAATCTCGGATGTAATCAAATTGCTAATGCTTGGGCGCAGTTTTTGTAGGCGTATGACCACAGAATAATGTCACCAGTTCTGTAACTTGTATCTATTTCTGGTTTTGCAGGATGCGGGATTATGAGTCAGTTTTTTGTTGATTCGTTTTATGGTTGATTTTTACGTTGTTTTGTCTGTGTTCGGGGTCGAATCGTACTCGCATCTCTTGCGTCGTAGCCGGCTACTTGCCCGCCGTACCACCGAGGTCGTCATCGAGGAGGTGAATCATTGTTAACTAAAGATTACTCCGTTAACATTCGGTAATAAACATTGGATAATTTTGCCTTAAAAAATATCCGAAGGAATTCAGAATTTATTTATTTCTTTAGACGTTTTGCTTGATCGTTAACAACAAAAGGCAACTATTCTTTGATTGACAGAATAAATTTATATTCGCTAAAACTTAATTACACTCTCAGATACTGATAGATTCAGAGTCTTACATAAAACTAGCTGGCTTAACACAATCACTGTCCAAAGAATTTTGTGTGATATAAAATGAAAAAGTAAAACACACAAAGACATCAAAAGAAAAAGTTTCAGATTGTTGTTTGCTCGTATGCAAATTGCTGATAATGTCACACGACGACGTCATACGTAATGTGACGTCTCACGCACGTGACATGTCCTATATTATTTGTATGTCATTGGATAGCAAGGAAATGGATGATGAGTGACCCTTTTGAAGATATTTAATTGCTATGGTTTTGAATGGCCATCTATATTTTATTGCGCCTGACTGAAGACTCAGAGATCTGAAATTTGGTATGTGGCTTTCGAAGGGTTTTCGGAAACATCCCCTACGAGGGTGCAACGAGAGGTGAATTTTGTACCAATTATGTACGACTAACCCACGTACTTTACTCTTCTCTTGCTACCTCATGTACCTATAAAAACTACTTGTTTATATCGGTATGTGGCAGTTAGAAGGGCGGCGTAATCTTAATTATTGCCAAAGGGACCCTCTTAGGCACACGAGTACCTACGGAACCCTAAAAATGAATGTAAATTTACCTTTACAAAATAAATGATTATTTATTTTTATGTGAACGACGCAACGGGCCCCACTCCGAACATTTTGAATTAAAACATGATGTCCTAATCGACATGTGTAAAAATACAGGGAAAATATTAGCCTCTAATTACCATGTCAAAGGGCGCGATTGGCCCGTGCCGGACTAAGAACGACCACAGTTCATATAGATATCAGCTTGGTCACTTTCACCAAGTTACAAGTACGAAAACTTGTTAACCATGTAACTCCCATGATGGGCATCCTCAGATCTATGCTTGGACGCGGATCTGTGAGGTACCAATGAGTGATACCTCTGGTGTTGCAAGCGTCCAAAGTCTACAGGTTTTTATTCATTGAAATCACAAGGATCATATAGAAACGTCAACTTAAAAACTACGTGAATTTAAAATTTGAAAGTGAATTTACGTCGGTTCCTCGCGCGCGACCAAGCATGGAAGAATCAGGCAACAAACTCTCCTTGGTTATTTTTTTGATGATTCTTCATTCAGCTTTAGTGTGGTGCCAATCGAACGAGGCGAATTAATTTATAGAAAAAGAGTGCTACTCAAAGATTGAATAAAGTCTAAAAAGTATCAACCAAAGTTCTTAAGACAACACACGATTCGCTTTATATTGCAGGCGACCATTATTGAACCATCACTTTTCTGTCGTCGTGTGTTTGGTGTTAATCACTGTATATTTAAAAGTGTTTTGTACGTAATGAGTCAGCTAACCGCGAATAAGCTGTACCTTAGTGGTCGCCCTACATCATACGCGCACTATGCAATATTCATGTCATTTTTGCGAGTAAAATTACTTTTTAATTTGACAACGAGGTAGATGGATGGCGGTGTATTCAGGCTTCATGGGATTCATTATTTATTCTTTTTCGTATTATTCTTAAGTAAATGGCCGAATAAACATGAAAATATTAGATTTTAAATATATAAAATAATTGACTCACTGACTGACAATAAACGCGCAGTCTAAAACTAGAGATCTAAAATTTGGAGGGTAGGTTCATTTTATTATGTAGGGCTAGGGATGTACGTAGGAACGATTTTCTTAAATTCTATCTCTAGGGTGCAGTCGGAGAATGAAGTATATATGTGTCTTGTTAGCTGAGATATTGTTAAGAATGTTTTGTATTTGCCTACAACGTAAGAAGCCCGTATGTATGCATTTACTTTAAAGTTTGTTTGTTTGTATGTTACCATTTATCTCCGAAACGGCTTATCGATTGTAATGCGGTATTGTTACAATCGATATGTATTTCTTCAAGGATGGTTTTTAGATAGGTACTAACGCCGCATGTCACCAGGGGGCGCCGAAATCGGCGAAGAACATACCCGTCGGGTGTTTTCAAACTTTGTTAAAATCAACTTGTTGATGTTAAGTGTGCTTAAAATACAATTAATGTTATTATTATGGTAAAAAATCAATGCGGATAAAGTCGCGGAACCTTCCACTAGTAATATCGTAAATAGTAGATTATATTACTCAATATCCAGTTATCAAGTCTTAAAAATGTATCATTATATCTCTGAGTACACTGTCCAAAGAGAAACCATATTGCATTCAGATTCAGTTGCCAACTGCACAACCAAAACCTATAACCAGCCCCAAACAGTTGGCAATTTGTAAACGTCTATTATTTAACTAGAAAACAAAGCTAAGCGTCGGTTACCGAGCTTTCACGAACAGGCGCCGACGGCGGGACTTCAAAGGGAACCGACCGCACCTCCTCCCCCTGCTAACCCCCTACCCCGAGGCGTTCTGTTCACGACCGCGTTTGTTCATTGTGGTGGTATGTGTTTGGGGAATCGGTGTGTGCCCACCTTTAAAGGTAGGTGACAATTGGTAATGTCATGTCGACCGTCCATGCTACCGGAGTTTATAGCCATAGTTCGCTTACTAGCAAAAGACTTAGAGATTATATGGTGGCCGGTGGTACATCGCTTGCTCGTATAATATTTTCTCAGCACTCCTCCAAATAATATAGCTACGAGTAGGTATGTAGAAAAAAAAATGTATTTAATAAACTCATACATAAGTATGAGTATAATAATAATAATAATAATAATGCTGGACAATCCACACAGCATCATCTAGCCCCAAGCTAAGCAGAGCTTGTGTTATGGGTACTAGATGACTGATATACTTAATACAATACATTACATAGATAGATATTTTTTTTTATTATACATAGAAAATACCCAGAACACCCGGAACAAATATTTGCAGATCGTACAAAAATTTGTCCCAGGGCGGGAATCGAACCCGCAACCTCCTGTGTCGCAGGCGGACCTTCGCCCACCGCGCCACATCGGTCGTCAAAACATAAATATAACTATAATGGATATGCAAACTTAAATAACCTTAAAATGATATTTTTTTTGCTTTTTTTGATTATTTTTGGTATAGCGTAGTTTGACAGGCTGACATGAAGTAGATTGTATGACCTAAGGTAGACCTATTTGAATTTAAACTAAAAGGTTTGTCATGGTGACTTATTACAAGCTCATTTCATTATCTTAAATAACAATTTAGTTGATAAGTGGTGGTAAAAACCTACATTAAAATTTTAAGCAACTAAAATATAAATTGTTGATATTTCTTATTGCTATGTCATATGTCTAAAAAGCTACACAACTAGTTTTTAATATTTAAAGGTAAATTTGTAAACTGACGTTTACAAATTCTCAAAATCTTGAGAAATACTTAAAAACTAATTTTGATTTGTATTCATGAGGGAGGCCACCTACGACGCTTCTATCAAAATGTTAAATTAACAAGAAAAAACAAACGACCAATCCCTAGATCGAACAATAAAGAAAGTGTAGATACGAATTTTAAAAGAGTCCGGATTTCCATTGATACTGTCTCAAAATGTGTTAGACTGAGATGCAAGATATCGCCTGCTTTCTATCCGGGATATGAATACGGCACGTGTCCATCTCAAGCAATGAATATTGATACCGCTCATTATACTTGAATAGAATGTTTAGATTTTTATATGCTTGTTTCTAATGAATATCTAAGTTTATAGGACATTGTTTTCTGCGTTGATAAAGAACACGGTCACGAATTGTAATAACATTATTTGAAGAAAAAAGTATTATTTACGTACAAAGTTACAGACTACGTTGGTGCCAAAAATAATATCAGTTCGTAACTAAAGAAGTTCAAGGTCAGAAACTTAAACTCGGTCAGGGACGATTGTAATATAGAACTTCGATGAACGCAAGTTCGAAAGTACGTTAAGCAACGTATTTGAGTTCGAATGTTCTCCAACGCGATACACGTTAATACAAAAGTATGCTTCACTTCGACTTATTTGCTTCTTTTATTTGCAAGTATTTTTAGGTACGAGTACATCCATGTCCAGTGAAAAAATAGGTGATCAAAATATTCTTGGTTCATCCATAAAAATATAGGTTTTAACGAATAGTGTAACGTTGAGCACAGTCCGTTTTCGTACCCATAATCCACTCATATTCACATTGTGATTTTAAAGCCTCCTGGAATTCAGAACAGTTATAACGATGTATGCGTTATCACGGCCCCGTGTTGGGCGCCAACGCACGCCAACTAATTGGCGGTTCTTCCGTAATTGGGAGAACGCGGTCGCCCTTACTATGCTTAGTGCTAATAAAGCACGTTTTCGAGGTTTTTGTAAAGAAATAAGCGACTAGAGATAAAAATATCGAAAATAAGAAAACCATTATGTTTTCTTAAATTATAATCATTGTCGACAGCCTGTAGAAGTCCTTTGACTACTTTTCTAACTAACATCAAAGTAGAATAAACTTCGGATACTTTTTCTAAACCTTTTCCCTTTCCATTGGCACCTAAATAATCTATACTAGTTGTTAATAATTAAATGCAACCAATTCTCTTGTGTTTGATTAAGTTTATTAATAAGACCAAATTCAAACAAATCTATGATTGATACACTCAATGCTTAGCGAGAGGGGCGCAAATGAATCGGGGCATTTTAGGGTTGTCACGGAATAACAAAAATACCATGATTACAATTTTATTAAAATAATTAAATCCATGCCTACTTAATATTATAAATGCGAAAGTTTGTGTGTGTGAATGTTTATTACCACGTATCTCCATAAATACTTAACCGATTTCGATTAAATTGGGAATTTAAGGGGGTTAAAATGGGGTCGTATATTTTCTATGGAAAATTTTATTCCTTCGTTTGATTCTCTCAAAACTCTATAAAATAAACATTAAAGTTAATAATGAAACAAGTTTTTTTTTCAAAACTAATCCCTAAAGTAAATAATGTTTATTTTGTTTAACGTGTACAATAAAGTTTTTTCATTCATTCGTTCATTCTGAGCCACACAAAGAAGCAAGAACATGTAAAATATCCATAAATAAAATTCTTCCATTCTATACAATACTTACTAAAGTCAATAATCTCTCAATTATAAATTCCCGTCACGGACAGCCCTGCCTCGAGTGGCAAGGGTCCAGGGTTCGATTCCCATTGTATGCGATTCCCACTTGTTTTTTAATGCGACCGTGCGAGGGTAGTTTCCATTATTGCGTATTGTGCCCACTTTGTTTTGGTACGGTGACATCCACTTGGCTATTGTGAAGGTTATAGAATAGGGTTAGTTTCCGACCTATAAATTAAATGGATTGGGCAGTATGTCATACGGAGCTTTGAATTTTTTTTAGTCATTGGAATTCAGAGCAGACTACGCATCAGCTACATAGGTAGCTTAGGCTGATCCCTTGTAGGCCAATTCTCGTAAAAAAAATAGTTAAATAAAGTTCCGACCAAGCGTCGACCTCCTAAACGTCAAAATCGGCACTCTGCTCATTAATTATTGACAAAGTTTCCATAGAGAAACGACAAAATTTCGATTCAAAGCTGACCGAAAGAAGATCGGCAGGTAAATAAAAGCTAGATTGTAAATAGTTACAAGACTATCTAAGGCTTCTGATGTTCCAGATGATTCAAGATGCAGATATTATAATCAATAACTAGGATTGAATGCTATTAGATTACTCGTAAGTTGTTTATGGTAAATAACTATTACCTCTAGGTAATAGTTATTGACATTTTTAATTCAAACGTTAGGGCATAAGTTCTGACATTTTATAATTATTCTTGTATTTATATGTATTCTCAATCAACCTATTGACATTTGCACACCATTTGGATGGTAGAATATAAATATAAAAAATTGTAACATCATGTATTAGCTGACCTATAAACATGCAAATAAACGTTGATAATGTGAATAGGCGACGTTAATCGCTATCCATCAGGTGGGTATAAGCCTGCTTGTTTAATATTATCATAAAAATCTGATTACGATTAAATTACAATAATAACGATACAAATGACTGACAATGTTGTGGAAAGCTTTATCTGTTCTAGCCTTAAATAACCCTAAACTTTAATATTGCCTTTTTCTCAACTAAAAGTATGAGACCGTTATAATGTTTTAGTGGCTGAACTTTCAATCCAAAAGCCATGGATTAAAGATGTGTAGTTCACATATAGACAGATTGTTGCATTCGAATATGTTATTTGTGAGGAAACCGGCATTTTCTAGAACCAATAGTTCGAAGACATATATGACACGTTCATGAAATGAGACTCTGCGTACTTAATTTTTTCACCACGTAAGGTTCTTTCAACATCGATCACTGACCTATCGTAGAGTGACCAAACAAGAACCGGTGACACGAATAAATCATATGCTTAATAGCAATTTATTTCTTTGAGAACCTTTGAGAATGGGGCTTAGTGCATTTGGATACATTAATATTTTAATTGATACATTAGCTCTAGTCTGTAAAAACTTTATGAACCTGTTTTGTTGTGTCAATCTGTGTACTTATTATATTCTTTTGTTGTTTCAAATTAACAAATAAATAATACATTTACAAAAAAGATAAAATTACTAAATTGTAATAGTTATTTTTGTTGTTTAATAAACAATGACCTATAACTTAAAAATACATTCCGTATATAACGTGAAATATTAATCTAGAAGGTTCTATTCATCTACTTTTCGTAACAATTTTTTGCTCCTATATGTATTTATTTCGTCGATAATACGAGTATTTATGGTTGTTCTTATCAGTTTTAGGGTGAGCGTCAGTAGCCAGTGTCCTTTTCCATGTTTTGCTTCAAATTACGTGCAATCCAATAACACGGTCTGTCACCTTTTATTTTTCAACAGTCCACCTTAAACTCTATATTGAACTCTAACGCGTTTATCCTAAGGTCTTCGTGAACTGAATGTTGTTTGTTATCTTCCCCTCTTTTCTTACGTTATTTGCCAAGTTGAGGACACGCTGAAAGTTGGCATTTGCGAAATTGACCCGAGCCTGGACTTCCGGCGAGAGCCGCCATTACGGCACCCTCATTTCCGGCATGTCCGGGGTTTCGGGACCATTACTGATTTTTCAAGCTTTAGGAATTTCATTTTGTGAACCAAAATGTAGATAGTATTAAACCGGCCTAGTTATTGAAAATACGGTGCATACGTCCACTCCGGGTGAATTGCGACTGTCAAATGAGACGCATTTTTAATTAAACGCCACCGGATACCGCCATGTTGCTGCGTTTCCGCTGCCGCCATCTTGTGGCTGCCGTTTGACAAATTGGAACGCCAGAGTGACGCGCAATTTTCCCGCCTATTGTTCGCTTTTACCGCGCAACAAAATGAAAAGTCGCGTTCTATTTTCGTATTTTTTATTTTTCGGGAAATGCTACGGTCCCGTGTGGTGTATGTATGGCGTTATTTCTCTATTTTTGCGGGTGTTCGTTTCTGACTATTGAGTTTTATTTGAATTTTGATAGTGCATGACTGAAACAGAAGGGAATAACTCATTTGAATTTTTTAACGGTTTGCTTCCTCTGCCGCCGATCGGCTATTTTTATTCCGTAAATATCTTCGAATTCAAGTTAAATTTTGTTGTACTTATAAAAGGTTTCAGTTTACAGTCTCTGAGGCTTTTTCATCGCGCAATTTTTCATCATACTATATTAAACTTTAAAAAAAACTGCTATTTAAAAGCATTATAGGAAAAGCTAACAAATCTTACAGCCCAACAGACGAACAATCCACTAGTTACCGTTTATATGGGCTCATTAAAACGGCGGCGAAGATCAAAGTGCTCCGAAATACAGCGCTACAGATCTACGTCGATTTAGAGAGTTTTCTAAAGAAAATAATAATTCATTTGGAAATTATTAATTTGTATCGAAATACTAAGTGTTGCTATCGAAAACGTTTATTGTTTGAATAAAATAGAGGTGTGAATACTGCGTTGTATTCAAATATATTTTTTATTGACGACTTCTGTGGCGCGGTGAGCGAAGGCCCACCGGAGACGCAGAAAGTTATGGGTTTGATTCCCGTCGCGGGACAAATGTTTATATTATCTGCAAATATTTGTCTCGGGTCTGGGTGTTTTCTATGTATAATATGCTATGTATTTTCAAAAAAATATTTATAATTAGTACATCAGTCATGTAGTACCCATAACACAAGCTCTGCTTTAACGAGGATGAACGAATATTTTCCTATACCAATTTCATTTCGTTATCTGCGATGGCCAGCTCTATTCATTTTGAAGCACACAGCTTGTAAAACAAAACCATACGGCCTCAAGATTTATATTTCTGTTGACGTGTGGACACTCTTCCGTTTAGTGACGTGACGTCTTTTAGGATCAGTGTGTGGTCGAGTTTTTCAATACGATAGATGGGTCAGGGTATCTAGACAAATTCCTGATGCTTAGTTTTCCTTTCAAGCTTAAGCAAATGCGTCAGGACAGCAGTTACGTGACGTCGCAACAGCTCCATACAATTCGATATCCCATACAATTGTCTAAGGGAGCAGATCTAGGATCCGAAATATGACGGGAAGCTGCTTATAGCCTTCGGTATACCATTATAGTCTATTTGGGTCAGACGATTCAACTAGGTATGTCTAACTTCGCCGAGAGGTCTGTCAACGAATCCAACTCGAATGGGCAGCGTTCTGGAAACTTCGTCATTAAAGCTTTCGATATACAATCTATTCTATTTAGGTCAGATGATTCAACTAGGTAGGTCTAACTTCGCCGAGAGATCTGCCAACGAATCCAACTCGAATGAGCAGTGTTCTGGAAACTTCGTCATTAAAGCCTTCGGTATACCATCTATTCTATGTAGGTAAGACAATTCAACTAGGTAGGTCTAAATTCGCCGAGAAGTCTTCCAACGAATCCAACTTGAATAGGTAGCGTTCGGGAAACTTTGTAATTTAACGTCTCTAATTCTCGTCACAGATAACGCAGAGGCCCTTGTGGACGAATGTCCACAAATGAGACTTTGGTCTAGTTCGTCGATATAAGGCCAATAGCTAACTATAGGCCAATATTTTTTTTTATAATATAAATGCTTGCATATCTGCAGATATTTGAAAAGAGTAGAGTAGAATAGATAGATGACATATCAAAAGTAGCGGGAAATAGTTGGATAGCGAATCTCTTTCAGGTCCGTTGATAACAGGCTAGTACCTATTTTATTGAACCAAACCATTTGGAATTTATATTGCGAAATGTTTACACATTCCGTTCAATGCAACCGCACTCACTAACCGTATTAGTTAAATACGAGTGGTACTAAAATGAGTAGCGCTTTTCCGCTCACTTTCGTATATCCATTGATGAGTTAACAGGTGGTTCTGTTAGTTTGTTATATTTGTGTCAATATTTAGGTACAAATAATATACAAATAGTACAACGACTAACAAAAACAAACACGACCACGACACGACTCTAAACCCTTTGATGATCATCCTCAGATGTTCTCATTATCCAGGGTAGAATTGTGAGTATGTCAAAAACAGTACTTACAAAACAAACAACTTCTCGATTTCCCTTTTACCTAGAAAGTAATTTACTTCTGCTAAAACTACGAATAGCTGGCTGTTTCTGTATTTTTTTATATACCTACTTGTACATAGTTGTATGAATAAATGTATTTACTACTTTAAATCAATTTTCAATCGACTTCCTGAATAGGAAGAGGTTTTCAATTCGTCTGTATATTTTTTTTTGTGTTTGTTACGCGATATCTTCGCCAATTGTGAATTAGTATTTTAATGATTTCTTTTAATCGGTAGGAAGGTGTACTTCAAAGGTGGCCCCATATAAATCTTATGGAAAAACCCCACCCCTAAGCACTTTTTAGCAACTTTCCGTTAATTGAGGTCGGGTATTTTTTCCTGAAATATTTTTTACTTGTTATAATGATTTTCTCATGAGCCTTCCTTACACTCTGATTTATAATAAGAGGCTGCGACTGAAGAGGTGCGGATTCGATTCCAGCAGTTTCGTAGTGGGACAAATGTTTCTGGGTATTGTCATAGTTTATTATACCTACGATACAGGGAATCATAGTCAGGACTATGTTTAAGTGAGTTGGATGTTAATAATTTATTTAATTACAAGTTCGTTCATTGACAGTTTTTATCTATGTCATGTATTTTGATAATTGACAGGTTTCTTAGATTTTTTTGTGACAAAAATGGACTCGAATTAAATTTAGGTAGGTACCATATTAGGTCTTTCTACCGCTACCTTTCCAAGGAGACCTGAATTATCATTATCAGTCGATAATCATCTTTCTGCTGGAATCATGCTCACTCATAGAATGCCACGGCAAACTGTCTGGAGCTGTCTTACTCACTGCTGTGACGTTGCTAAATATTATTAGTCCAATGTTACCGAAGCATACAAAAATATGACTTTTTAGTTATAAAATAATCCCACGCTTGTGAGACATTTACAGTGTTAATTATTTTTTTACAACTGTTTTATTCAATTCAGCCTGCTATAAAACTTCTAATTATCAGAGCTATTAATAAACGAATATAATTATGGTCCCTTATCGATACAAATAAATGATAAAACTTTTTCTTATTTAACCAGTTTATTCCTATCAAATGCATCTATAAATTTTTACGATAAATACGCTGTCATATAATTTACTTAAATAATAAAACGAGAGTGATGCGTGTGTCTATTAAATATATTAAAAAAAGTGTGTGTGTTCTGCTTAGTAAAAAGTCACGCTTATTTTCCGGAAAGGTAGAAATCAAGATACTACTTTCCACTGTTATAAATTCAAAATTCTGATTTTACGTTCGAAAACCTCGTAGAACCTTGAGCCAACTCATATAAAACGATTGCAAGAAAAACCGTTTAAGAGTTAGTTCAGCCCTTTCGAGAATTTTTACAAATTTATGTTGCCTGAGCCATTTTAGGCAGGATTTTTTTATGCAATACTTAACTTGATTAAGCTTTCGTTAAATAACACACATGTGTCAATAAACCAGGTCCCCGTACTGTATTTGTCCTCGTTTTAATAGGAAATAATATGTTAATTTGCTAGAACATACCTAATTATGTATGTTCTGGCAAAAAGATTTTGACTAAATTGTAATAATGTTTAATTATTGACCACAGTCGTCTCCCGGTCCTATCCCGGTTCCGGTCCTATATCCTATCCGGTATATAAAATAAGCTGAAACAGAACGTCTTCCGTTTCTGTTTCAGCTTATTAAGCTGAACTTACGTAAAGTTAAATTTCAAGAAGTTTGGAAATTAAATACACACAAACGAAGTCAAAGGCTAAAGCTATGTAATGTATGCACCCTTGTTTAAGTATTAGAATTGATTGGACCTAATTGGGCCGTAACTCGGAAGAATAATTACCAATTAGAAAATTGAACGACCTCAATAGGTCAAAATTACCGCTACATTAGTTTATGAGGCTGAGTTTGGGAATGAGTATGGGTCCTTCAAGCACTCCTATTTATAAAAACTCTATCAGAAACAAGCAGGAGGTCTCACTTCGGAATTTTATGTTATTTGTATCAACATCAAATTGTATTATCGGAATAGGATAAGAAGTTTATGCAAAAATCTGTATAACAAAATAATGAATTCATTTAATACCAGCAACGCAATGAGTCCGTATATGCATTTGGGGTAGGAGTCTGTTTTTTTGTATGTTACCATATATCTACGAAACGGCTCATCGAATTGTGATACTGTTTTTGCAATTGAATTATATATATGGTTCTAAGACAAGTTTTATCGCCATTAGTCACTAGGGGGCGCTGAAATCAATGATTTAATGTAAAAGGACGTAACCGATCGTTTTATTGTAATCGTTTTCATAATCTTCAAGATAGTTTCTGCAACGCGTCACTAGAAAGCGCAGCAGTCGGGAAACACGTCGAGGATTAACTTGTTTTACAATTTTTTGTCTAATTATTTACATAACCAGCCAATAAAACGGAGGCACCATAACTTATAATAATCTATGGTCAAGATGGCTGTTTGAGATAAAGCAAAGACTACACTAAGAGGTAAATAGTAGCTTGAACTGTCAGAGAGATACAATTTATTAGGTTTACGTGGTATTTCATATTATTTAAGGGCGATTTAGCGTTATGTGTAAATTCAAAACGTTTTAATGAGAAACCTAGCAACTTATGCAGCATGTACCTTGGCATATAGTGTCCTTCCAGGCGAGGCCAGAGAAAGTTTGCTGGACGCACCAAAAATGTCTGGAGGAAGCGTCCATAGTGGATCCCATGAAAAACGATTTACCGCTCTCACTAAAACGCAAGCTCATGTACGTTATCTCCATCCGTATCAACTGTGAAGAGATATTATGTTCCTCGAGGTCCGACTCAAGGTTTGCAGTAAGTAGGTGCTACTTGCAACATCATGCTGCTTTCCCAAACACAGTAAAAAATATATACATCTTTATTTGGAACGATTACAAAATGATGATACTAGCACAAGTAAAAATACTGCGTCCGAAGCATCAACGCTTGCCGACGTTACTCAAAAAAGCAGCTAAACTGAAATGGTATTGGATCGAACATGTTGCGACGAACATACGCCGAGTGGGATTCCAACGGCAACGGTGCCGAGTGGAAAACGACTTCGGCAGACCCCTGTGGACCCCCTATATTGCAATGCAATCACAAGTTTTTGGTATTTTCTCTTTAAAACGATTACTTTTCGAAAATGTATAACTATAAAATTCTTCATTTGAGTATAAGTAAGTCTTGAAACATCAATATCTGTTGGCTAATTGATATTATTTGTTATCTAAAAATGTATTTTTTTACGCAAGCAGGTACCTAATTTTGACAATTTCTTATTTGATTATTTTTAACAACATGATTCTTGGTAATAAGATGAATAATAAGATATGTTTGCCCTACTGCCATGAACTAAACCTTTAGTTTTTTTAGTAATGCGTATTTTTAGCTTCTGTCCCTTAAAAGCCCAGAACCGAGAAGGATGGGGAGGAGATCGGCAGGCCTTTGCCCTGCGGAGTGGAAGGCGACGGAGGCTAAAAATAATGATAATAATTTATATCTTCAGATCCGTTTTGGCCCTTAAATATTTACAATTGAAAGTTTCCATTCCCACCTAAAAACTCAAATTGTTAATCTACTTTTGTCGCAGACTGTACGCCATGAATCTAGCTATCAAGCATATACTTCTACGAAAGTTTACACTTAGCTCCTATTCGCTGGAATTAAGATTCAAAATAATTTTGTAGATCAACTATGATAAGTCAGACTAGTACATAGTAGATTAACTGATAACATGTCTAGATAATGTAATCAATGATACTTGAGCGACACTCCTGTGTAGCTATTATCGATGCTATTACCCGCGAAGAGTAATAGTCTGTATGTGCGTTTGTGGTTTGTGTGTATTTTTTGTATGCTATCATTTATTTAAGTAAGAATTATTTTCATTTATGCATGTAGTTTACTTCTATTTTAACATACATACATATAGCCACGCCTGTTTCCCGGAGGGGTAGGCAGAGACCAAGGATTTCCACTTGCTACGATCCTGGCATACCTCTTTCGCTTCATTTATTGTCATCAAAATTCTCATACAAGTTCGGCGTGTATGAGAATTACACGCCGAACGGCGGTTTAGTGTACTTCTGACCTGGCCTTTCTCTAGAATGTCTCCAATTTGGTCAGATTATGTTCGCCGAGGCATTCGTCTTCCAACTATCCAATTCACTATGTATACAAGGATTTGTTTTGTTAATCTTCTTTCGTCCATCCTTTCTATATGCCCAAACCATCTGAACATACCCTTCTCAAGTCTCGTTACTATATCTTCATTCACTCCACACTGCTCTCTTAACACGCTGTTCCTCACTCTATCACTCAAAGTTACACCACACATACTTCTCACAGCTCTCATCTCCATTGCATTTACTCGACTTTCTATTTTGAGTAACCAGTTATTTAATTTAATAAAATTTTGGTAATCAGTCAAACGCACTACCGCTCCACTCTTCCGCAAAGGTTACCTGGAAGAAAACGCTAATCAGCATTAAGCTCGCCTATTTACTTGTCTTATTTTGTGCAATAAAGCATTTTCGATAGATCTATATATCTATTTATTTTCGAAATGGCTTAACCAATTGTTGTATGTGATATTATTTGCAATAGTTTTTTAAGATGACGTGGCTTACTGAGGATGCTTCATAAAGAGGCGAAACTCGTGTAAATTTCTTGAATTTTTTATAATGTAGATTTCTGCACTGTATTGAACTCAGCGGAGAAAGTAGAATTAGCGGCGATGGGCTTGTAACCAGTCATGTGGAATGCTAACTAATATGCCGAACGCGGATATGTGCAAAATAACACAGAAGGTTGCGGGTTCGATCCCCGCCGAGGGACAGTTGTAGACCCGAAACAAACATTTGAAGAACATCCTTCAAAATTTTGTTTCGGGTCTAGGTGTTTTCTACGTGAACTACATACAAAATGTAAATACATACAAAAAAGTATATAAGTAATATATTAGTCATGTAGTTCCCATAAGACAATCTCTGCTTAGTTTGGGGACTTTGGGCTAGATGATGCTGTGTGAAAAATGTATCTTAGTACTTTGAAAAAAAAACCATCTGCGTCATCATCATGGCGATCACAGTCGTCAGCGTGTTTGTTTTTAGTTGAATTTCTAAGCCGCTAAAAGTTTGTAAAGGTATAATTTTATTCGATTGAAATAAAGGTTTAGTAGTTTTAAGAGGCACATTATAATAAACAAAAGAACATAAGAACAAACAAATAAACGACCCCTTACATAACAATATATACCGGCTTTTTGTATCGCGGATAAAAAGATCGAAACGCAATCCAAGCATCGCACACAACGTTATTTCGGGGAAAACTAAAAGAATCACGTAAATTCCAATGTCCCCGATTTTCCTGGGCATTGTCGTTTGTGTTTTTTTTTTCATCTTATTTAGCGCTTTGTCGGCGAGCTCTTTGAAGTCCCCCCTACCCTCCCTAAAAGGGGGTGTTACAAATTGCGTCACAGTTGTATTCTGAACGTAAACACGAATCTAGTACTATTTGTTCGTTAGCATTAACGAGTTACGCTCTATCGGTTCGCAGAAAATGCTGTTTCAGGGTAGGATATTTTTGTTTTCAGAACATTTTGCAAATTCATATTGAACTTATAGAACTGGGGAAGAAAGTTTCTAAAATAGCGAACACGAACCAAACGACGCAGATGACGTCATTAGCTGTGTGAAACTCTGTTTAGCTAGGAGATTCTCCAGTGATTGTCTATGAAAGACAAAACAATTTGATTCAACATTTAGCCTCTAGGCGGATCTTGAATGATGGATTTTGGATGACGTTTCACCCCCCGACTATGTGTTCCAGCGTTAATGTCATCGGTCTATCGGATAGACCGTTGACATTCTATGGGCCCGGTCAAACTAACGCAGTGGCGGTGGCGACCTAAGGGAAATGGTTGTTAAAGTTCGCGTGAATGTAGGTACTGATCGCCATCCCTAACCACCACCGCTCCAGTTTGACCAGGCCTTAAAGGTTGTGGAAAGTCGATGAATGTAGGTAGCTCAAGATGGTTCGTCATAGCACTCTTTGGTTAGGGATAATTTCAACTTATCTTAAACCTGCGACTTTATACTTTGTCCATGTTAAGTTTTGCTTTAAGGAACTTGTCTTCCCACTGCAGCTCATCAAAATGAACATACGCTTCACGGGAAAGGATTTAGTTTCTGTTTTGGCTGTTTTAATGGTCAGTCAGTCACGCAACGATTTTATCATCATCATCTTCTTTGTCAACGGTATGCAGAAGTCCAATCCTCAACATAGGCTAGGTACAAAGAGTGCTATGACGAACGATCTTGGGCTACCTCCATCCACTGAATTTTACTTTCACGACTTCGGGTACCATACTTCACAGCGTCATATGTTTTTCAGCAAATAAATTGTTACGTAATTAACACAATGAAAATGAAGCTAATTACAATTCTTATATAAGAAATTTTTCATCTTTTCGTTTTCTTAACTCCTTTGAGCCCGTTCCTTTTATTTACAATTTTCAAATAACAGAAACCATAATATTTTCTTAACATAATTATTCGCAATATATCATTGTATCGCCCACGAGAATTTCAGAATTATTATAATGAACGATCTTCACCAAACATTCGCCAAATTATGTAACTTTTACGGGGTTTTTTTGTGACGACAGACAGGACTATACGGTACTTTGCGGGTAAAAACATCGCGAGGAAACCAATACGATAGAACCAAAACTTCGAAAACATGTGGCACGTACCTGATAAAAGCCTCTATGAGCTGGTTCTTTTCACCATCGGCCTGTAAGTATTTTTCAGGTTCACCGTACCTTAATATGGTGTGGTCAATTAAGGCAGGGCTATATATTTAGATGCTTAGTGGAAGAGTTTCCCAAATTTCTGCTCATTATTTTTTTGCTGTACCCATTCTGTGCACTACCGACACAGGGAATCCTAGTGTGTAGTCAGAACTGTGTATATATCCTGAAGAAACTGCTAAAAAGGTTTTGTTTACTAAATACTTAAATGTTATCTGTAATAAAGTTAAGAGACGCTTCTTACCATTAAGCGTTTGTCTATGTACTACTGTAATAAGTGCAATAAAGAATTTTTTATCTATCTATGAATCTCGTATGAAAAATAACTCGAAACGGGCGAAGTCGTGGGATTTTCCACTGTAGAAGTATATATATATATATCCCAACCTGGAATAAAACTTGGGCATCCTAGTAATAAATCAATAAACATGTTCCTTTAACATAAATCTATAGAACAGAGTGGCTCTTCAAAGCGAAATTTTTAAATATGCATAAAAATGTCAAAGCATGAAATTGATGGCGAAACGCGGAATGCTCCAAGCGAGTGATACGAACGTAAATGCTGCCCAAACTATTTGTAAAAATAAAATGTGTGGACGACCGCTAGATCGGCTATCCACAGATTATGACTGGTTAGATAATGACAGAAGCATAGGAGAATGGAATATCTGGTAGGTTTCCTGGAAATTTGTGGATTCAAGCTATTTTAGGACACAATGGTGAAAACAGAATTGAAATAGAGGTTGGAGATTATTCAACATTGAAAATAGCACTAAATATCACTGTATTTCATCGATTTCCTGACTGTTCGTAACTAATTAAACAGCCATATTTACAAATTTAAAATAATGGTGATAATTAAATATTTTGGGATAAGTTGTGCCTGAAAAATATGTCAATGAAGATGAATAAAGCTAAAGCGGTATGCGTAGCAAGTGGATATCCATGGTCTCTGCCTGCCCTTTCGGGAAGAGGCGTGACTTTATGTATGAATGTATGTACTATGATTCTGAAGAAATCAGCCTGTAAAAAGTAATCTAATTTTCATCCAAATCGATTCAGTCATTACAAACATTTTTTGCAATTTAAACTACATCCATCCATTTGAAATGAAATGTAAAACATTTATTTGGCACATCATTTAATAACCAAACAAATTTTGTTACCTACCCTATGCTCCAGAAATAGGATGTTGGAACAGATAAAACAAAAAGAACAACAAATAGTTAATCAGACTACTTTCAAGTAGAAATAAACAGCCGTGCACTATACACTACTTACCCAGTATAATAATATTTATAATATTAGTAGGATAAGTTACTTTGCCTTTGACGTTAGGTACGTTATAATTTAAAAGCTTAGAATTTCAAGATAAATCCAGGAAAGATAGAAGAGCGACACATTTTGAGAGAATTTGGAGACATAAAGATCATAATTCAAAAACTAAACGCTTGGACGTTTTCCGCACAGCTTTCAGATTTATGACCATTAAAATTCACAAATAGAGCAATATGTCCCAGTTCCGAACAAAGTTGAAAGTTATTAGTCTCGTCTCGACGCTCACAGTTTTATAGGCGTGTAATAAAAGGCACCTTTTTTTTAGAATAAAACGGAATAATTTGGTTACCGGACAGGGAACAATGAAGAAACCTCAAATATTTCGATGGGTACTAGAGTCGTAAAAGAGGGGCTCGTAAATATGTGACCGCTTTGCTTAAAACATATTCAAAACTCTTATTAGGCTGGGAGGAGACAGTCGTCCAGCCTACCAATCGAGTACCAGATTCAACTGTCTTAACATGTAAATTATCGTATGAAATTAAGGCGGGCATTGGGAAGCATTTTGTGTCTCAAATAAGTGCAATCTGTCTTAGCACTTCGCATACAATTTCAAATCACTTAAAGAGCGCAAACCTGTGATGAAAGAAGGCTAAAATTACGTTCAGATTAACTTCTGCTGCCCGAATTTCAAACGATTTTTCTTAACTGTACCTTAACTATTAGGCGGCGCATAGACGATTACACATAAAAAGTTTTTTTAAATTTATTTATGGTTTCAATGATCGTACTTGTATGTTTGACGACGGTGGCCACGCGGTTTCGTGGCTTCTCCAATTCCTTGGTATGTTGAGATGGTAGCCTCATACGAATATATTAACAAAAATCTTGTAAAATGGATTAAAATATGCGTGTTTTCTGAGATCCCGTCTTTGAAAATATTGATGTGATGTGATTAGTGGTAACGAATATTTTTAAAATTTTTAAATAAAATATCTGTAACACTTCTAGGTTTATATTCTTACGGATCTTTCTTCTCCCATGTGAAATATTTAAGAAAAAATCCTAATTCAGTTTACTTTTAAAATTAAATTAAACGCATGACTAAAATAACGCAGAATGTCAGTAGTTTTTGATTTATTTGTGTGCTTGTGTCTGTTGTGTGCTTGTATCTATATTTTTTTTATCTTGTTCTGAATAGTTTATAATATTTAATTAAATTTCATGGTCTCTAATGAGAGATTTAAACCTATAGACGCGGAAGGAGAAAGTCGCAACCACTCACCCTGATGAAGACTCTCGGAATGAGTCGAAACTTAGTCGGTGCCTTCACCGATAGTGCAGTACGTGAAAATTCTCGTTTTTACAATATGAATAGTCAAGTTCACGATAGTTTTTGGAGATTTAAACCTAATTAAAACATATTTTCAGAACAGTTAAAACTATTACAGTTAAAAGTAGTTGATTAAAAAAACCAAAGGCACAATAAGAAGACATAGGCGCGTTTGTATCATAGGTAAATTTTTCGCGAAAGTCATTAATAAGTGTTTTTTTTATTGCACACCTTGCATAATAGCGCATAGGCGTGATTAAGACCTTTCATCACCACAAATCGTATATTCCTTTTTATAAATGCCTCTCTTGCCATCTGGTAGTGATCTGGATCAGTTAAGCTATCTATAGATCGTTTGCAACGGTCTTTAGATAGCTAGCTGTTTCATCTGTATTTTTTGTAGTTATATTATAATATATAAAATACACTATTAATTATAGTATATTTTAGTTCTTCAATATGTGTGCGGGTCACCAGTATTCACAGATTAGTCACCTATCAGTTACCAATTAACCAAGTTACCCATAGCTCTGCCCATATTCACCAGCACCCATAAATCTTTGCAATTATCAAATTCCCAGTCTCGTCTCATCTGCATACAACACACACACGCAAAAACAAAGTACGCACGCGCGACGGCAACATCAAAGAGATCGCGACCCCTTTGTACATGCCGACGACGCGTGCCGTCTTTTTCCTTTCTCCCAACGACACTACAAGATTGCTAGGGTGGGAACGAGACAGATGTACAGCTGATTATGTAGCTTGCAACGTGAATATTTCACCTCGTTATCGAGTCTTGTTTGTGTTAGATAGTGATGGAGGATCGCTGAATTAGCTTCATCGATGTCGATGATTATTTGTTGGATAAGTACTTCGTTCTCGTTAAGATTATTACAATCTTTATTATTTAAGAGGTAAGTAAAGCAGAGACTCAGGGACGTCTTAGTGACAGTTTTTCTTTAAAATTTTAAGTTTAACATCTAAACCTTTAGTGTTTCTTTAAGGCGTGAACTAAGGAACCGTCAACATTTTTCACAATTCAAAACTTCACGCCTGATACCCACATCACAGGAAATCCTGGTGCGGGGCTAGGACAGGGCTATGTATCTGCCAGAAGGGTGCGTGTTAAAAGATCTTGACTCGTTTGTGTCTTGTCTATCTACGCGTTATCCGGGTTCTATCGTTTTATGATTGTAAATTTGAAACTACTTTGTATAATTTTATTAAGATCTAGGTTTTTACTGTACTGCTATCAAAAATAACGTAATAAAGCTGAACCATTATTCATTTGCACAGTTATTTTTAGGAATATTCTGCACAGTAGCTTAATGTTTTATTTTTACCTTTTTAATTTTAATTTTAAAACACCTTTTTTTCTTGTGATAGATAACACTAAAATAAGATGTAGGAATTAAGTCTTTGAATTAATATATTACTACCGGTGAAGGTAGGAGATGGTGTACGTATTTAGGCTAAGAGGTTGTTTATTTCGTCTGTATGTTCGTCTGTTAACATTTTCTACAAAACGGCTTAACCAATTAAAATACGGATTTTCGCAACAATTTTATATGACTTTAAGAAAGGAATGTGGTGATAATCTCAGTTATTGCCACTCTTCACTAAATAATGCTGCAATAGTTAAAGGAATATACGATATTTTATATAATAAATAATATATTATATTTTTGAGGTTTTTTAAAACTACCTGTAATCTATAACCCTTTCATCGATAATTTTCTAACCTATATCAATATGCAACCCATCCCTGGTCGTAGTAGAGCACGGCTCCCGAGGTAGGCAAGACAGGAATCTGCCGATATCGATGGTAGTAATTAAAATAGACTTATTGCGTTTGTTTGCGTGTTGTATGCACGGTCAGTGTATCTACTACCAAAGCTTGCTTGTGTGCGTATCCTTAAGTTTTTCAATCGGCAACTCTGTGGGAAAAGCCGTGGGAAAGAGTTTAGTAATTTATACTCGTAGTATGATTATCGTAAGTAGTTCTTGATGAGTCATAGTAGTTCTAATTGGGTCGAGATAGTGGAGGGAGGGGCCTATTCAAAGGAAACTTCACAGTACATAAAAAATACAGTAAAGTAACAATTTACTACTTATAATCAACAGTCTTTTATTCAAGATTTTTATAATATTCTTAAATTTAATCTTGAACCCTCGACCTCCCGCTTGGTACGCGGAGGCTATACCAACTACCACGAGATCGTTAGCAGCCTGGTCGAAATTCTTGGGACATTTCGGCTCAAAACGCCGAGCTTTACGCTCGCCGTAATCTTGTGATTTCCCTTAAGTGTGGTTAACACACAAAATAGCCTGATTCGTCCAAAAATGCCATAAATCCTATTTACTAAGTAGGATGATATCATTCGATTCAGCCGATTAGAATTCATAAGACGTTCTTGAATAGACTTAATATTTATTCTAATGAAGTGAGGATCATCTGTTTCGTTATAATAAAAGAACCTTTTATTGTTTTGATCTTATAGAGATAAGTGGGTGGATGTACAAGCGTCAATTCTATCTGGATCTAGCTAGTTTCCGCCAGTTATTATTTAGTAGATATTTAGATTAATCCACTTCGCGGTGTGCTAAGTTCTGAAAAGTGTAGTCCAACCAAAAAAATTGAGAAGCAGTAGTTCTTTTGATAGATTCTTTCGATTTTATGTCTGCGTAACAGGTTACTATGAAAAACTGTAAACTATCACTAGATGCCACTTGCGCGACCCAGGTTTAACAACTGAGTTTATTTATTACTCAGTTATTTTGTATGGCGCATTAACGCAATCGTCAAGTAAGACCGTAACCCAGGTTAAAATGCTAACCCTAAATCGCGCAAGTCAAAAACCTAAGCTTTTTGACCTTATTGCAAAACAGCAGTAAAATAAATAATGCTGGATATTTTTAACACACCATCATCTAGCCCCAAATTAAGCAGAGCTTGTATTATGAGAACTACATGACATATATTGCTTATATACGTTTTTTTTGTAAATACATACTGATACAAAATATACTGATATTGTCAGAAAATGACTTGAATTTCAACTTACAACATACATTTTTCACGCAAAATCAACGAATAAATCTTTGACAAAACAATTACAAACCATATTTTTACAAAAGTCAAGAAAATAACAGCTTATAAAAATTGGTAATACCTTCCAATCGTACTAGCAAAAATAATACCGGTTAAAACTAGTATTAACCCTGAAACACCAGGGCGGGTCTCCTTGACCCCTGTTAATATTTTACAAGAAATGACATCGCGCGACTCATTACTTTTCCGTTTGATGTTCATTCATGTCTGACTGGAAGCTATATAATTTTGTTTATGTGCGGTTTATGAGTTCGATTAGATGGGTATGTTTTTATGATTGAGTAAATCGCGATTGTGATTTGGTTAATTTTATACTTCAATGTATTGTAATAACCAAATGATTAAAGTAAAGCATGATAGATGCTTAACTTATCAATGATATGACAAAAATTATAAAATCCGATGTAGAACAAAGTCACTGGTATAGTTCCTAAAATTAGCAAGTTGAAGTGGCAACGGGCAGGCCATATGGCTCGATGACCACGAACCGAACGGTGCACTGTTGGAAGACCCCGCCCTCCAAGGGACCTATGGTATCTTAAAGGTTGCGGGAAGTCGGTAGATGGAGAAAGCCCAGGATCGTTCGTCATGGCACTCTCTGCAGGAGGCCAATGACCAGTAGACTTCTAGAGGCTGTCGTTGTTGTTGATGATGATGATTATGACTACAATACAGCCAAGTATACAATGTAGTTTTTATATAATATAATGTTTATTTAGTAAAATGTAAAGAAATTATCTAAAAACATCATATTTACGGGAATATATGGAAACTGTCAGGGCGCTGCTTATCCTATCCTACTAATATTATAAACGCGAAAGTTTGTGAGGATGGATGTTTGTTTACTCTTTTACGCAAAAACTACTGAACGGATTTTGATAAAACTTTGGAGTAATATACCTTACAAATCAGAATAATACATAGGCTACTTATTATCCAGGTACTACACGGGCGAAGCCGTGGGCAGGAGCTAGTAATATATATGTTTATAGAGGTAATATGGATTCTTATCATTCAATAGAATATTGCTTGATGAAAACGGGAAATTGACAATTCTATTTTTCTAACGTCTTAACCAGCTCTTACTGTCGGCTAGTGAGTAACAAATTAGTACTTGGGGTCATGTACAATCACAGACATTACCGGCGATTATCTACTTGACACGCGGTGGTTCAGATATCGTGATCGGGGTAGTAATTGACGTGTTAAATGTGAAAGGTGAACCAAATGAATTGTTGAGGTGGATAAATAAAATACCGTGTTCCGTTTTATATATTAGTAAAGTTATAATTCGAATACATAGTCCTGACAGAACACTAGGATTCCCTGTGTCGTTGGTATCAGGAACTATGAGTACCGTCGTGGTACAATACCCAGATCTGGAACAAATATCTACAGAAATTTGTCTCGCAACGGGAATCGAATATAATCTTATTCCATTCTAACGATTCTACATATTTCAATTAAAACTTAAATATAGTATAATTTAATGAAAAAATGATGTTGCCTGGCTGAAACGTGTCGACATGCTGGAACTCGTGTGAATTTATTTAGTTAAGGTAGCGAACTCAATCGCCATCAAAATTGATAGAAGACCGCTGATCGACAAAGGCCTCCTCAAGGAGTGCCATGACGGATGATCTTTAGTCATTAGTAAACTAAAAATGGATAATTTAAAATATAACAGACTTGACTTCATAAGTTACATATAGAGTGTATTTTTACAGTTTATTTTTTTTAAAGTAATACTACATTGATTTAATGTTTGCAAAATCTGCAATTGTTTTTTCTATGTAGTACATAGGTACTACATATAAAAAACAATTGTACTCGTAGTTCCTGATACCTTGGATACTGGAAATTCTAGTGTGGACTCAAACAGAAGTAACTATTGGATATGTTATGTACTACCCCTGACGGTAAAGGCGTGTCTATTTACATGTAAACTAACATAAGATAACATTTAGGTTTCTTCTTTGAAAAAAGTATTTTAGTAATTATTTCGATTTTATTTTTCAATAAATTAAATATGATAATTTCTAAATAACCCTCATAATATCGTTTAAGGTCGTTTAAACTCCAAAGGGCGGATTTTCGCTTAACAATTCATACATTTATATTTCCTTTGAAGTCGCGCCGCGGGCTACGCGTCAACTGCAGGTTTACCCCTCCACCTGTTTATTACACGTAGGAAAATTGGATTTTCTTCAAATACCTACCAACATTTATAGCGACAAATAAAATGTAAAAAGAACGAATAAAACAAAAACAAAAATATCGACGGGAACTGACCCTTATAACGCCCCGTTTTGAGAGGGTTAGCAATATCTTAAACTTCTAAAAGTTGAAAAGTGGATACTTGGCGACCTAAGCATTGCCCTTTCCAAGTTTTATGTGTTTTGGGCATTGCTTCTCGTAAGCCTGGCAAAATCAGCCTATGTCTCGTTCCCATAGTCATTTTGCTAGTGTAACTAACTGATTACTCCTTGCAACCGCTATATTACAGTCGTTACAGTTATAAGACCCCAAAAAACACACTACTGTAATGCCCATGATGGACGTCGTCAAAATTAAAATTAATATAAAATAAATAATAAAGAATAATAAAAATAATAATATATATTAATAAGTAGTAATTACGTAGATCCATAAAAGGCCACCAAGTAGGGGCTAATCAAAGGCACGTCCGAACATTATATTAGGCACATGCCCACGCTTTGCATAGTAGTTAATTACTTGCATCTAGTAAGAATAATGGAAGTATTCCCGTTTGAGCACCTATGCATTGAGCACCAAAGGTATTCCCATTTGAGCACCAATCAATATTTTAACGTGGTGCTTAAAGGGGAACAAAAAATAAAATTTGATTTTATTCCCCATTAAGCACCTACGGTGCGGCAGCTTCTAGTGATGGGGTGTATAATAAAACATATTGATAAAAGTTGGCAGTACTTTTATTAAATTTTAGGAAACTAAGTAATTATTATTAATATTTACGGCCTTCTCAACTTATCTACTCTGAATGACCGTTATTTATTAAATAGCGGTATTATTTGAACTGTACTTATTCCAAAAATTATATATTTTTTTTATTATAAATCTCATTCCCTAAACCTTGGTTATTTCAGCTTTTTATCCAATTATCCCATAAGTGCAATTCATACGCAGACCCCACAAAACACTCAAAAACTAAATATCAAATTATACTAATCCTACCTAATCATACAATGAAATTATGATCTCGATATGAATAAAAAGTAATATTAACCCTCTACATGTCACGGTCCGTTCGGCCCTCGTGAAAACGACCCCGTATTTAACCCTTTGACGTGTCGTGTGCCCTAATTGGCCCCTGTTGTTTATTAAACGGTGTCTTCAGCACACTATTTGTCACGTTATCGCTTTCCCATGGACCTATTCTGGTGGAAAGCTCAAGAAGCCTATGAAACGATGCTTCAATTCAGTGATTATGGGAATGTTTTCTGAGAAAACGTCAGAATTAGCGCTCATTTAGAACATTTTGAGACTACTGCATCGATTTGTCTTGTTTAAGATGAAAATACCGTTTCTGGTTCGTTCTACCAACTTACTGAGATTCATTATTACAATTTCGAAACTAGTGGTACAATGGGCCGTCTTATCGTTGAAATTATTTTGAAACCAACAAAATAATAACAAAAAACTCCTTGGTTTTTTCTAGATTTGAATTGAAATAGGGCACATTAAATGTCTTTAAAATGACCAAATAATTGCTTGTCAAATTATCCATTTAACCCTTGGAATTCCCTGTATAGAATAGTCATTTAAATCAATCATGTATAATCACACGACACTTTCTTATAATCAGACGACATAATTACAGGGGCTAATACGACCCCTTTCCGATTGTCGTGTTAATCGCTCTTGGTAGTACTTGTCATTAGTACTAACGTACTAGCTATCTATGTAGATAAGACACGTCAGATATCATTAATCATCATCAGGCGGATTATGTCGAGAATATTTAGTTAAATCGTGTTTTGTAAACAAAATTCTTGGTTATTTCTTTTTTTCCCCACGTACCGAGCGGAGGGCTGTGGATTCTAGCCCTCCGAGGTTGATTTTTTTATGAGATTATTAATATATCTTAAGATACTTAGTAAAAAGATGCTGAATTATGACATGATTAAGTTTTTCAGATTTTGCTTCATATTTATCAAAGTTCATTTACGGCTTCAGCTCTATCCAATAAGTGTCAAGTACTTACTTCCATTAAAAAGTCACATATTCAACCCGCTTTTAAAAATAAACAAACTTAATAAAGATAACCTGTTAAAGTAACACATTAAGTATAAAAGTCACTTAGCGCAGTTAGCACCAAATTTCGTATTTACATTTATTTAATCTGTGGTCGTATTTCGATTACTCCCACACCGGAAATTCTTAACATCTCAGACTGGGAGAGAGATAGCTATATGATCTGAACAAAGTGCGAAAGAGCGGGCTTACGTTAATTGAACCCAGTTGGTGTTTTATTTCGCGGATGATATTCGCGTAATTGTTATAAAATTGGATACTGACACGTCTTTGAATATGTTGTTTTTTTAATGATATTACTGCTTTCTACCCACGGTTTCGCCCGCGTGTTACCCGGATAAAAAGTAGCCTATGTGCTTTTCTGGTTCACATCCAAATTGATTCAGCCATTCCGGCGATCCTTAGCAACAAACGCACAAACTTGCGCATTCATAATATTAGTAGGATAGGAAAATAGGATTCATTCATGGATACCCCGGAAGACGTCCTTTTCTGATATAGGCCCTCTCCAAAGAATGCCAGACGATCTTGGGTCATAATGTGGGTGGGGGGGGGTCTTCCTTACTAAACAGAGGCGTCAGGTTCGTGGTCACCATTCCAGAAACCTTTTTTCTCTTTCTTCCGTTCTTTATGGTTGACTGAAATAACAATTAAAAACGCGCTCTAGTGTCTTGTGGCAATAAATCTAAGAATCGTCCTTGAACATACACATATATTAAAAAAAACACATTACAATCCGATTAGCCCTTTCAGAAATAAATGGGAACAGACGAATAAACAAACAACATCTTATAGCAAACGCATATACTAGCTCTTGTCGTCTTGGGAGAAATAGTACAAATAGGACATTGTCTTAATGGTCATGGTCAATGAATTCTAGCTACAAACAAAATGACACGGATCTCCACATCAAAAAAAGACACCCCAATGACAAACAGTATAGTCTAAATACCTCATTAGAATTTAATCCCCAGCCGAAAATAACTCGAAATGAGAATTTTGTCGCCCAACTAAAGCCCTGGTTTCCCAGACAGCGGCGAACGTTATAATATGGCGGCCGTAAAATTTTGTAGAAAGACGTTAATTATATATTGCCAAGGGTGCGTTCAAGAACTTTGTTGGATTATCGTCGGACGACAATCAATTGTTTAGAAAGCACTGGGCGTTTGTTACTGAATGTATCCACGGCCGTTTTGGCCAGTCAAATTGACGTGAGATTTTGACTTTTCACAGCCAATTGAAACTTGGGAACAAATTAAAGGTGTTATAACCGTAATTTATCCTGAGGTCCTATTATTATCGTTCTAATCTCTGAACCTCTTATATTCAATCTTTTCTGCACTAATGTTAGGCACATGACTTGTCCTACTGTCATTTTTTCATAGAAATCTGTCTTAATTAACTTTACTTTAATCATCTTTTTGCTTGGTGCAAACGAACCTTATGGTAATTTTGGTTTCATTTAAAATTTGAAAATCGGGGCCACCATTTTGGCCGTTATATTATGAGAGTTACCACTTTAAAGGAAACCAAACTTGACTTTTAATTTGATAATTATGGTTAAAAATCGGGGCCACCAATGTCACAGCCGTTATATGATGGTCACCGCTGTAGAGGAACCCAAGTTTTAACTGAGAGTAAAACGAATTGTCTGAGCTATGTGCATCAATCTCAATCTGCTAACATGTACACTTAACTGAGTCACTGTGACTCATTGGGTACAGTCGTGAAAACATTTGGTTAATTATGAATCTTGGTTATCTATAAAATTCCTCCCATACGATGAATCGGGGACATCGCTTCATTATGGCTATTGAGTGTGTGAAAGAGGAATCGTATACATGAAAAACTTAATGAAAATGGTTATTCACCACAATATAACAAAATAAACAAAACTTAATATTACTTAAAGTAAAATGGGCGCTGCTATCCCTTAAAAGCGATCTCTTCGAGACAAACTTGGAATGGACTGTATGAATTGTAAGAATTGAATAAGAAGAATTCTTCTTCAGGCTGATGAAGCCCAATGCTGGACATAGGCCTCACAAATAGTGCCATGACGAACGTGCTTGAGCCATTTTCTTTTACAGACTTACCGCAAAATTTACAATTCATTATACAATTCTTTATTGGCTGACAATCTAAATATGACATAAATTGATTGCAAATCATCGCATGGTTTTCAGCATGGTTCTTAGATTGGTGTGATCGCCACAAATCTATGAATTTGTATATTAATTACCGCAAGCATCGGTAATGAAAACACAAATTCAGGGTCTTACTTAAGGTAAAATGATAATGTAAAATGTTGATCACAAATGTATTATGTGTAGAGATTGATCTAAACATAAATAGAAAACCTAGAGAAGGGAAGATGGAAGATGAAGTTAGTATGGAAATAACTCAACATTGTCAGGGCGTTCCACTAGTTTTAATCATATATTTATGTGCCCGAGTGTACCAGGACTCATGTAATGTCGGGTCAGAGTGCCAGATTCGCGTTGCGTTTATCTCTTTTGATACGAGCTTTCGCCAAGTAAAACATTTCAGTTGTGCGCGCGTCAAATATTGTCGCCATAACGAGAATACCAGCTCCAACAAGCTATTAGAAATTTTGAAGAGATTCCTTTAGAGTTGAAAGTTGTTTGAGGAAGATGGTTTTAAAATTAAATCTGCAAGTCCTCGGCCTAATCGTAAAAATTCTTGTTCGATTCCCGTTGCGGGCGTCGTGTTTTATGTGAATTCGTGGAGTGATAGTGATACTTTATTCTTTATTTTATTGATTTGGGCGAGGAAGCAGCTCATTCCCGTCTGAAATTAGGACTGGCCCAGTCGCCACCCTGTTGTAAATTGACAGTGGTTATCTGGAGCCAATTTCTTACCAAATACACATTAAATTAAAAGTGTAGTGTCATGGTAAAGATGATATTGTGTTTCTGAGAAATGGGAAAACGCGCATTTGTGTTTCCTTGACTGGCAAGTTTTGTGAAAAATGCCATGTTTTTCAAATTATATAATACTTTTGAATTATGTTGCAAACAGGCATATGTCCCACCTGATGGAAAGCGGTTACCATCTACTTTTGACATCTTCAACATCTGTGATTTTGCTGTTGCCTGCATATTTTTAAGCTTATTATTTGAAACGAATTTGTCACCTACAAAGATATCTAATCCTTCATCAATATTTTATCCACCATTTTAGCCCACCCTTTGTATATACTGGCTTTTATATACCCGAAAACCCTTTGTAAATACGCTGGAAATAACGGCTGTACCAATTTCCTAACGAAAGCCTGGTAGCACGTCAAAAACATAATTGGCATGCCCTTCAACGACAGAGTGCACAGATTTAGAACAACTAGATATGGCACGTGACTCAGACTTACGTACTTGTAAGTTCGACAAATCTTATGTTTGACGAATACAAATTCTAAAGTTAGAACTTCGCTTATGTATAAGTCTATCTTCGACAAGCATTATTTTCGGTAAACAAACAAACATACAAACTAATAAACATACAAGGTAACAAATAATCTCTTACTCCAAATAAGACGTTGTTTGTCTGAGACAAAGTTCACAAGATAAGACTAACTAACAAAGCGAAAAGTTAATAAAAATTCAAAAAAAATTAACAAACAATTTACTTGATTTTTAGTTATAAGTTTAAAATCTGTAACTAAAAATATGTCTGGGGGTTTGTGTGTTTATCTGTATGGGTGTGGCAACGTAGCTCCTTTACATGTGGATGTAGTTCAATACGTTTTTTTCTTTTGTAGTTCAAGGCTGGTTTAGTCGGGATGATTCTGAGATAGCTCTTATCGCAACAAACAACACAAACGAATAGTTTCAAGTTCCAAAATAGAAACGTTCCTAAAACGTCGAAGGCTCTTCCATAAAACCTGCTACACCGTCCCACGCATACATAGATCTGCATGGAGAGAGCCTCCTGAGGAGAGGTCAACAACCCCCGCCTCCCTGGGGGTTGCCTACCCTCCCGATATTTGCAGATTTGAATATTGCGAGGCACCGACGAAATTCACGATTAGATTTTCTCAAAACGGACCGAGTTTTGAGGAAAAGCATTGAAAGGTGGAAATATTCAGCTTTGTTGTGCTTCGTTTTATTTTAAGATTAGTGTAATCCTAAGAAGGTTTTAATATTTTTTTTCTTATTGTTACGAACAATAATGGCTCTTGAAATAGCTTTAAGTCATTTCGGGTAAATTACTTAAAGCTATTTCAAGAGCCCTTGGCTGCTTCAAATTCCAATTTTGGCGTTTACTTCTACCACGAACCTAAATGTCATTTGAGTGAGGGCCTTTTTATGCGTCTTCCGGTTCGTATTTGCCATTCGATTCCCCAGCTATAGTCGGTTCTGCCGCAATAAAATTCAATATTTAGGGGTTTCTAAAATGGATTTACTTAAAAATGTTTCTCAACATGTGAAACCTTATCAACAAACACCGTTTCCACCACTGGCTAACAAGATTATGAAATAACTGGGAACATACTGTCGACATAAATAAAATAATTTTTCTTTTATTTGGTACGTGTAGGTAGGTATTATGTATATAATAGCGGTGGTTTCCCCTCGTTATGGAGATCCGGCGTCTCACGTTTCCTGCCCGGACCAATACCGGAAATAGACAAGAAATGATGCGGAATTGAGAGGAGACCGATTTTCTCATTTTCCTTTACGGCTGCGGCGATAAATATCATTGTAATATTTACTTTTATATTTTGAAGATTTTAATTATTTTAGTCACTTCCTGTAGCGAGGTTGATCTGTGAGTGTTGAGATAAGTAAATTCGTACTACGTGCATGATGCTACGTGTGTTTAAAAGTTAAATGCGAAAATGTTGCGCCGTTTAAGCAATTAAAACAAAAAGTTGCGCTCTCCTGTGAATGAGCAAATAAGTCACAAGTACTTCTTAAAGTTAGCAAGTTAACTCCAACTTCTTGAAGAACGGCGAAGTGTTAAGCGGCTTAGGCTTAAGTTCGTGTATGAATTTTGAAAACTAGACCAAAACTTCCAAGGTCGGGCCTCTCACCACACAAGGAGCCCACCACCCCTTACGCACACTCTCACACATAGGGTGCTACACATGGTTACCATGGTAACGCAGCATCCTACTTCCACGCCCACCACCCGGGGGCGAACTCTCAAGATATTACGCCCTACTTCGTTCGCATTGGCGAACTAAAGGGGTGTAGGTAAACTGCGACAGTGTGCGTTTATGGCTGAATTTTCTACTTCCCCAATTCTATTCTCAACAATCTGCATCGAAGGAAAATTAAAAGTTGTAACATGGCACTTGCAAACAGTGCTCGAAACATGCCGTCCGCTCGTTAACAAACCTATTCAATTTGAAGTATTAGTCGATTGAGGCAACATCTCTCGCGGGTCGCGTCCTATCGCCGCGAGTTCCAATTAGCGACTGGCGCTCTACGCTCGAGTGTCGTGACGTCACGGCGCTTTCAATAACTACCCTCTCAGCGATTTCTTCAATAGCCACCTCACCTCTCCACCTGGCCTTCATTAGGGACCTCAATGTACACAAACTCAAAAGGCAATACTAATTTAAAAAGTGCAAGTTTTAACGAGAAAACTTGTTTAGCTAATAACGTCCTGGCTCATGCTACTTTTATTATATTATACGCGATCTAATTGCATGATTAAATTTTTGAATTATAACGAACTGTCAACGAACAAAGAAGAACGATCTTTTGTTTCAACCGGGCTATAGACAAATCTTATTATGGAAATATTTTCAAATTAAGAACTCGCTCCCGCATTATGCGTCTCCACTGTCATCATTGTCTATGGCTCTTTTTGTTCGTTCCTCGCATGTCGAGGTTTTTCGACCACCGTTTCGGTTATTTTTCTTTTTCCGAGCCGTCCCGAGCGTGAATGGTGGGCTTTGTTTGTTCATGTTTTATTATTAATTAGTGGGCTCCTTTGTTCGTGGTAATTATTGTCTTAATAAGCAGTTCCTGCTCACCGAATATGGAATAGTGCTGAAGGGATTTGTCAGTAATTTCGCTTTTTAATGGGTTATAATGACGTTGCTGTTTAGAACTGGTTCTTGGTCAGCACTTTTTAATGTAGTTTCGAATTCTAAAAAACACGAATATATGTGGAGCCTTAGCACAAAACCAGTCTCTTTAGATTTTTTCTTTACAAAAACTATAAAACATTTTAAGTTAAGCTTTTTGAAGTCATTTATCCCTTGTACACCGCTGTTCAGCTATTCAAATGGCTGAACCACACGACAGATACAGAACAGTCTACACTGTCGTTTATTCATAATAAAGTGGTGAAAAGAAGTCCCGTTTAATTAGAGCTGAGGCCTGAGACACTCGGGAAGTGCGACGCGCTTGAATGGCCCTCGTCGGGCGCCATTTTGCATAATTGGGCGCGCGGAGGGTAGAACAAAATTTATACGTTCGCGCCAATTTACTTGCTAATGACGCGTCGTCTTCATAGAGTAGTTGTCGGAGTTTTGTTGACTATTTTTTTGGGGAGGAGCAGTTTGTTTTACTTGTTTCTTTTTGTCGCCATTTTGGGATGTGTCAGTTAAATGTGATTAAAATCGTATTATGATGCACTTTTAATTTAACTGAGTAGTTTTTGTACACATGTAGGCTTAATAGTGCGGACTTCACGTTTTCTTGGTGCATTTGTACTATACTAGGAGGAATATATTATTCTAAGAGAAAATATATACAAAAATGATCGTTTTCTCATTGGACACAACTGCCAGTGTTTGATACAAAATATATCACTCTAATTGTAACAATAAGGTAGTGCTGTTAGTTAGTTAGAAAATAGTGATTTTTTATTCAAAAAAATCTTATAAAACCTTCATTTCTGTTGTTCCAGACAGGCAAGATGGGCTTACCGGCGGGCGGAGGCCTATCTCTATTTTGTCCTGGTGGAGACCTAGGGCAGCCGCCACCAGCCCACATGGGCATCCCACCACCCTACCAGCTGGACTCCAAACTAGGTAAGTGAACACGAATCTTAAGATTTCTCGCACAAAATTTCACGATGCGATGAATACGCCACATTGTTTTTTTACTATAGGTCACCAGCAAGGTTATTAAAAAAGAACCAGTGACACGAAGAATAAATGAAAGGTGAATGCCTCCATGGAATACAATAACGTCCCTGAAACCTTATCATAGTTAAACCGAAGAAAAGCTTACTCGTCGAGCGCCGAACAGAAAGTTTTTTCAGTAGCGATAAGGCAGGACCTGACTTGCCTTATAATAGGTAATTTTATTGCAGTTCAAGAGACGCTAACACCCATATTTTGGTTTCAGCAGCAGGGTTGGCGCGGACGCCGATGTACCCTTTTCCAGGGGGAGCGTACCCCTACCCCATGCTCAGTCCGGAAATTTCACAAGTAGCAGCCTCGTGGTAAGTTGATTTGTCTGAAATCGTTTAGAGGCTCCCGTTTTGTATTGAATCGTGTGATAAAAACGCAGCTATCTGAGGGAATCTTTTAGTGACACATTTGGGACTGTTCAGCTGTCGTCAGAGTGTATCACTCAATCCTTTATACCTCACTGGTTTTTGAAGGCCCAGAGGCACACTGAGGGCAGGCAAATAGAGTTTAAGAAAATGCCATTCAAACAACGATTACTTAGTAGCCAGATTCTTTGTACCAGGTTAGTTATAAAGACACACAGGCCTACCTCTTAAATGGTAAGCGGTTACCGTCGCCTTATGACACAACACCAAGAGGCCTGCGTTGCCTGCCGTAAAGACAGTTGTGTGCCCGTAATCTCACCAGGACCTTCACACATGAACACAGAACACATTACTGCTTGACATCACTGATAAATTGTTAAATTTTATTTTCCAGGCATACCCCTAGCATGTACCCTATATCTTCGGCGGCGAGTGGCTTCCGAAGTCCATACCCTACCTCGCTGCCCATCACCAGTTCTAGTCTATCAAGGTAGCTATTCGGAAATGGTGAAATTTCAAGAATTCGCTCAAATATCGTGATCAATTTGTTTTATGAACCTTGTATATAAATGGCTTGCCTATATCATATGCTTTTTGTGAAACCTTAGTATATTTCTAATGCCAGAAATCTTGGGGGGAGGCCTATATTCAGCAGTGGACTCCTATAGTCTATTGATGATGATGGTAAATAAAACACTCAACAGTATCAGGAAATATGAGTACCATGGCACCACAACACACAGAGTCGCAAACATTTGTCCCGCAGCGCGTATCGAACGCACACTTCTTGCGTCCCAGTCGGCTACTCGCCTCGCCGACGAGGTCTTCAATAATGATGATGTTGATCACGAATCTTTTAAAATCAAAACCACTAGTATCAATAGCAGCATTTCTTTGAGGATTAGCAGTGAGTGATCTAGGCTTCAAATCAGTGTTTGTTACAGTGAATTGTACCGGTTTTCCCCCACACTGGGCGGAGGCCTAGGCCTGGGGTTAGGCCCTTCGCTCGTGCCTCCTCCTCCCAGCAAAGCAGAACTTGAATCACATCATGCAAGATATGCGAGGTAAGAACGGACGCCTATGCGCTGAACTGGTGGTACTTGTATTTGACGAACTTGATCTTATTATATGTTTGGTATTTCAAAACATTTATTCATACAACTATGTACACGTAAATATATACAAACAGCTAGCTATCTAAAGACCGTTGCAAACGATCTATATATAGCTCAACTGTTATATTGATATTTGGTTATAAATTTAGAGAGGTTATAATATCGATTTGTTTTCATATTATAACAGGGTTATTTAATTGGTGACGTGGATTCTAATTACGTAATATTAATATCCTGATTTGAATAATAGTTTCATATAAATTTACCTGTACCCACAAAAATATTGTTTTTCTAGTACAATTGGCGGTTTTATCGCTTAGAAGCGAGTTCTTCCAGATATGCTACTTCAAACTTCACGGAACTTCTGTCAAAACTTGCGAATGGACCGTACCTCTCATATCTACACACATTTACTATTTCATTCACGAGTACTTACTTGTATCAAAATCAAATATACATTTCCAAAACGTTTTGACGGCATACGGAGCGCGACATTTAAAACGCCCTTACCTTATCTTCAATCTATACGGCTAGGGGTGGGCAGCGTCACAGATTGCTAACAGTGAGGGTTTATACGGCAGAGTTTCGTTCCCCCAACTGTCTGTGAGTGATTATGTATCACATCTTCATAATTCTTCTCTTCTCAATACAGGGCGATCCAAACATTAACGTTCAAAAATCGCGGAACATGCATGGTTGAATATTGACGACCTATGTGGTGCAGTGGGCGAGGGCCCGCCTGAAAAGGTTGCGGGTTCGATTCCCGCCGCTGGATTTTTTTTTGTATGGTCTGCAGATATTTTTCTCGGGTCTGAGTGTTTTCTATGTATAATATGTATGTATTTATATCAGTCATGTAGTTTCCATGATGCTCTATGTAAAATGTTATTTATTTATTTGTATCTAAAACTATACCATGTACGTCCCCTAATTTATTTTTTTAATTTTGTTTATTGAATATTTTAAATCATCATCTGAATGAAATGCGTCGGTCGGTGTCTTAAATTGTTAAATCGTTCGTCTAGCCTTGCTACTGATACTATCTCGATAAGCAGCATAGATTACAGAAAGGGTGTGACGTGAACAATAGAATTTGACGTCGCGTATTTATTGTCAAATGCAGTTTAGTTAAACTCGTAATAACAGGTTAGAATAGTTCCTGAGCTTGTTTCTAAATATTATTTTAAAAAAAACGCGTTCAACTGAATCTTTGTTGATAATAATCTTCGTAACGATTAAACCGATTTGAATGAAATTTGGAACAGGTACGTGACCTTCCTAGGTGTGGTCCTCCACAGGCTACTTTTTTTTCAAGTACCACGTGAGCGAAGCTGCGGGTAGAAAGAAGCTAGTCTATAACATATGACAATTCAGGCACAAGTAATAAACTGTAACTTTGATGAACCAATATACGAGTGTCTGGAGCAGGATATTAACAAATAAATAAATATTGTGTAAAAAAACTCTATTACCTGTCCGTCTTACATGGACATACATAAAATATGATGTAAAGTCGTGTTTTCTTAAGACATAACCGAAAATCTGAAATTAAAAGTGTATGTATGTGAATACATAGTCCCCTATACAGAAACAGACCCTGTACTTTTTATTTAAGGGGTCAAAATTGCTGAAAGTGAATTTGATAATGCAATTTTCGATTGTTGTAGCGAGGGCTCAGCAATTATCACCTGATAAGAATCTATGAAATTCTCTGCTCGTGAATTTAACGTAATTATGTTTGCGAGAGCAGTATAACTTTATTACACACTAGCTACGGCTCACGGTTTCGACCGCGTGGTACTTGGATATAAAGAAGCCGATGAAAAGTAGCTCTTACCGCTATAGCAGCATTCGTAAGTAGCTCTTACCGCTATGGCAGCATTCGTAAGTAGCTCTTACCGATATGGCAGCATTCGTATGTAGCTCTTACCGCTATGGCAGCATTCGTAAGTAGCTCTTACCGCTATAACAGCATTCGTAAGGAGCTCTTACCGCTATGGCAGCATTCGTAAGTAGCTCTTATCGCTATGGCAGTATCGTAAGTAGCTCTTACCGCTATGGCAGCATTCGTTAGTAGCTCTTACCGCTATAGCAGCATTCGTAAGTAACTCTTACCGCTATAGCAGCATTCGTAAGTAGCTCTTACCGATATGGCAGCATTCGTATGTAGCTCTTACCGCTATGGCAGCATTCGTAAGTAGCTCTTACCGCTATAGCAGCATTCGTAAGGAGCTCTTACCGCTATGGCAGCATTCGTAAGTAGCTCTTATCGCTATGGCAGTATCGTAAGTAGCTCTTACCGCTATAGCAGCATTCGTAAGTAGCTCTTACCGATATGGCAGCATTCGTATGTAGCTCTTACCGCTATGGCAGCATTCGTAAGTAGCTCTTACCGCTATGGCAGCATTCGTAAGGAGCTCTTACCGCTATGGCAGCATTCGTTAGTAGCTCTTACCGCTATAGCAGCATTCGTAAGTAACTCTTACCGCTATGGCAGCGTTCGTAAGAAACGCATACGCTCGACCGTTTCTTCGTCGACTTATGTTGCAAAATTGCCTTCCACGAAATCTTTTTTACTTTAACGGGATGATTATTATACAGCCTATGACATTTAGAATGTTAGCCTATTTAGAATGTACCTTAAAGGACATCCAAAGTTACAAACTTTACAACTTTATGATATACTAGCTGCGCCCCGCGGTTTCACCCGCGTAAGTTTCGATTCCGTGGGAATATCGGCGATCTCATTAAATTTTAGAACACGAAAGCTGCTATTGTGACTTAATCATGATAGTAAGATATATTCCCTCCCGGACTTTTTTGTAGGTAATAATGAGTACTTTAATCATGTAGTACATAATTTTTATGTATCATCAATAGTTTTCTCAACGCACGCCAAATCATAAATTTTATGGGCAAAATGTTGCCTATTTCTTTAAAATAAATTATAGCCTATGTTACTTCCTGATAATTTAGCTTTCATTTGATGAAAAAAATATTAAATAGGACCTATTTTAAAAATTTAGATGTTTTAAATGTAGTTTCGGAGCCTATTCGACACAAACAAACAAACAAAAAAATATTTCCTCTTTATAATATTAGTAAAGAATTAGTGTAGATTTTGCATTTTGGTTTCGGTCATTTTAAACGCACCTTCTGTCATGCGATTTATTAGAAAGTTTGCATATCTGTCAAGTTCATATTTTATGGTGATGTGATCTGATCTGATGATGGAGACGGAAGGTGGATGCCGGAATGTAGTAAATTATAGTAGAGTTCTGTGTTTGGCCTCCAGTTCCGGGAGGAGAAAGGCCAGCTCTAGAGTTCCCTTAACCGAGTGAATGACGCAAAAGAGGTATCTCAGGATCGTAAATAGTGGTAATCCGTGGTCTTTGAATACCCCTCTGGGAAACAGGCGTGAGTTTATCGATGTATCTTGGGTTTCAGTTCCTCATTTTATAAAATAGTTTGGAATAAAAATTCTCAATAAAAACTTATACAAGGTCAAGGATAAAGAAATCCATTATTTAACAGCAACTCGGTCACTTTATATTCCAACAACTGAATATTATTGTAATTTTAAAAAACTCCACGTAGAAAAGTTATAAGGAAAAACAAAAGAAATTTTAAAACTTTTTACCCTCGAAAACACGTTCAAAGCGTGACCAGTTCACTTCATAAATACAGGTACAGTCATGTAAATAAGTCAGTGGCAGAGAAATTTAATTAAGATGATATATGACACGTCTCGGGTTAACGGGCCCCGGTAGGGTCACCAAAAAAAGTGACACGAATTATTTTTAGTTGCGAAAGTGACACACGAGTCGCCAAAAAGATTGTTACTGGCCGATAAAGATAAAGGCCGTTCACGAGACAGAAAACATGAATTAAAAATTTAACGCAGATGGTCAGTGACAGTTACTTATTTTTGTGCGCGAGAGAAGTGACGCATGCATGTTTGTTTTATTTGAGCTTTACGGATTTTTACAATACGTGTTTAGTAATGAGTCAAAATAGTCGATTGTCATGGTTCTTAAGTCATGCTAGATCATGAGAAAAGCAAATCATTTGTTTGCTACAAACAAATCTGGCATCGTATGAAATTAAAAAACAACATACTCTCTTTAAGTAAAAAATATAGGAGGATATACTTGATCACATGCATACATCAGCAGTTCAAAGCATTAAAAATTAGTTATTCAAAGCGTCTCTCATTTTTTTTATGAGATTAAATATTTTTGACTATTTGATAAACAATACAATTTATGAATAGGTAGTATTATTTTATGTTAATACCTACTTACCTAACCAATAAAAAAGAAGTCTCATTTCTACTTTTCTAGTTTGTTCACATTTTAGTAGAAAATAGCAGGACCCGTATTCTACATAGAGAAAAAAACATCCTTTTTTTGGCTTTTCGTCTAGCTGCTTTCTGTGCCACCAGTACATAACACATAATTACTGTGCGCGCCTGAATACCTCGTTTGGAAGCGTACGCGCATTGTGTCAGGATTTTTCTTTTTTTTATCTTTTCCCATTTTAAAACACGAACGCCATTCAGAGGAAGTCGTATTTCGACTTTTCGTTTCTCGGAACTAATTTGGTGAATAAAAGTTTTATATTAGACGGGTTAAGGCGCGGTGAGACTGCAGGCGACCGTTTCAGTATAAGCTATTGTTTCATGTTTGACCGGAATTTCAAATATGTTAGGTTACATGAATCTTGTCCTTGTAGGTCCTAATCTTTTCGTCTTCATAGTCCTGATAACCACCGAGTATCTTACTGTAGGAGTAGGATACTCTGTGGTTATCAGGAACTCTTGAGTACCATGGTACCACCCAAACCCGAAACAAATATCTACAGATCATGCAAACACTAGCTTCTGCGCATGGCTTCGTCCACGTGGTACCCGGATAAAAAGTAGCCTATGTGTTATTCGTATGTATAAGTTATATTACTGTAAAGTTTCATCAAAATTCATTCAGTTGTTTTTGGGTGAAAGAAAAACAAACATCCATCCTCACAAACTTTCACGTGCATAATAGTAAGTAGGATTTGTCCCGCATCGGGAATCGAAACGCTCTTACGATTGTAAAAGCTCTAGGAATAACGCGTAAATATTATAGCAAAGGGAGAAAGAAGCGAGAGTAAGGAAAATAGAAGAGATACTTAATACCGCCTACAGTTTCGACGGGTTAGTTTTATAAACTTTTTAAATATGTCTATTCAAGACCTTTCTTTTGAAACCCATATCGCGTTGAGCAAGTAAGACAATATAAAGCTAGTGGCCTTCTTATATAGGTAATACAATATAATGCAATAGAAAATTTGTAACACATAGATTCGACTATTCGTCATTACTAACTGCACCTTAACTTAAATATAAAGCGTTGTGTGTCAATGTTTTGTATTTTATAGTGTCTATTTATACACTTATTAGATTTTCCTCGCTTGTAACGGGAAGTCGTTTTTCAGCATTCTCAGTTTTAATAGACTCCGTTCAAGTCTCGATTCGGTTATAGATTCATTCTTGAATTCGAATGAATGCGTTTATGTGACTGATGATTTACACTTTACAGGATGATTCACGCGACAGTATTGTGTAAGGTAACTTCATCAACTTTTAGCCAACTTTGCTTTTTCTTAAGCCAATTGGATTTTCACCACATAAACTTGAATCTTGTGAAGAATTTTTCTTAGAAATAGGTCGAAATTGGCGCTCAAAATTTTATATTAGTCCTAAATTATTCAAAACTGTTGATTATGTACTTTAAGATGATTCAGATAATCTCTTCTCTGTTGAGTCTTGCTCTTGTCTTCTTGCTCGAGTCTTTAATTTATTTTAGTTAGCATTATGAAACATTTGTAAATAATAAATAAATATATAAATAATGCTGGACATTTTTCACACAGCATCATCTAGCCCCAAAGTAAGCAGAGCTTGTGTTATTGGAACTAAATGACTGATATACCAGTACTTATATTTTTTTTTTTTGTAAACACATACATATTATATATAGAAAACACCCAGATCCGAGACAAATGAATGCATATCATACAAACATTTGTCCCGCAGCGGGAATCGAACCCGCAACCTACTGCGTCTCAGGCGGACCTTCGCCCACTGCGCCACAGAGGTTGTAAATAAATAATGAATTTCCCTACACAATAGTTACTTGTACAAGTAAGTACTAATTTAATTATTGTCAGTAAAATTGTACACAAAATAAATGAGCAATATGCAAATATATTGGTATACAAATCAAAACATTAAAAAACTGTATAATAATAACTATTTTAGTGTTTATTGTTAAAAAAAAGTAAAAATGCTTTATAAGCTAAGCAGCAGGTATATTTGCATTTGGCCTAATGGCTAAAAAAACTACCAATTCTCCATGAGTCTAATGTGTGTTCATCTTGTTTCTGTATTTTCGCTGTTAATGAAACATATAATATTAATATCAGTGTTGCTTGATACAACCCAGAGATCAAGTGGGTAATCAATTCCATAACTTGGGTATCGGGCTTCCCGTTAGCTACCGATGGTGTCTATCGGATATCTACACACCATCGCGTCCATTCAATGTTTCTTGTGTCAGTCTGTCATAGGGTTGTCACACCCAAGATTTCAAAGTCTTAGCAGTCGGATATGATTTCAAGCATTTTTTTAGTAACCAGGTTGTCCAACAAATACCTCACGCTTAGTTTTCCTTTTGCCAAGGAAAAACTTGTCAGTAGTCACGTAACATCTTGCAAACTAACGTCATTTTTATGCAATTCTATCTTTCCGCAGGTGGTTGTTCTCTAAGTGATCTGAAATAAGAATTACTCGTAAAAGAGTAAAAGTCGTTGATTAGGAGCAGTTTGGTTTCGTATTTAAAACTACAGGCGATTTTATTACAAAAAATATCGTGAATTAGATCACTGATCTTGTAAAACGGATATCCTACTAATATTATAAACGTGAAAGTTTGTGAGGATGTTTGTTCCTCTTTCACGGAAAAACTACTGAACAGATTTCTATGAAACTTTACAGTAATATAGCTAACATCGGAATAACACAGGCTACTTTTTATCCGGGTAACACGCGGGCGAAGCCGTGGGCAGAAGCTAGTACATTATAAATATTAAATTACTTTATATTTTGATATACCACAAACATTTTGTTAAATTGCCGAAATCTTGATCTAAAAGAAGATTTAAAAGATCTCGTAAAAAAATAAACATTTTTGTTTTTGTCAACGTGCAACTGCGATCAATAAAAGTCATTTTAAAGAAGTGCTTTCAATATTCATTGCATTTCACGAAATCTTTAAAATATAGATAATATATTAAATTACTTTGTCATTCATTATTATCAGCCCACTTTAGTCCACTTCTGGACATAAGCCTCTCCAAAAAAGTACTAATGAGCCCGGTGTTCCAATCCTTAACTACTTTTTGCCCACCTCCTGTCTTATATCATCGTTTAATCATACTTTGTTTATATCCATCCTGACATTTTTCCATAATTGTTCGTTGAGAATCTCAACACGGTCAAATCACAACACACCAATAAACTTTTAAAAATTATACCTATTTATACAATTAATAAATTAATTAAAGAATAATAAGTTAATGTTAAATGTTCCACCGACAGCCCTACGATGTCGCTGTTTGGTGCGCGCGCGCATCGCCGGAAACGCGCATCTATTCCCGACCGGACGAGCGCTTGTTTATGTCGCCCGTCTCGTGTCGTTAGCACCTAAACGATATTAACATATCGAGCTGATCAGATTAAACTCATAGATGCAGTCGCTCTCCCTAGCATATAATGCACAGCTTACTCAAATCGCGTATGGTTTAGATACGGTATCACAGTAGCTCTTTAGTTATCTTTAAAATAAAAGTTATGAAATTCCTTTGCTTTCTCAAAAATAAATTTCTGGCTCTTCACACAAGAAGAGTGACACAGATGTTCGCTAATATAAACTGTGACCAGAGGGTCTAGACAAATACCTCACGCTTACTTTTCCTTTCAAGCTAACGCAAATTTGTCAAGGTAAAACTTGACAGCAGTTACGTGACATTTCTACAGCTTGTCATGCCATACAATTTAATCTTTCCGCAGGCGTTAACGACAACAGAAAGTGGTATTTGTCTAGACATCCTGACATGTTATTATGAACCGTTGACAAAGATAACGCCTATTTCATTTTGTAATTCTGGAAACACGGCTGGTAGGAATTATACAAGTCTACAACTAAAATACAGTACAAAGTCCGGCCTATCGCGGATTAGTGGATGTCATATAAGCCGGTTTCCTTACCATGTTTTACTTCACTATTTCAATTGATAATTGCTCGTCTGACTACACGTCAATATAAACAACGCACGTCGACATATTGATATACTCGGATAAGAATGGACTCCAGTCAGGTTATTAACGTTTGTAGCGTTGGCAGAAAAGATAATCACCCACCCGTCTATGGTCAAAATGTCGCGGCATTTTACTATGCGCATCTAAGTTGCCATTTTAATAGCTGTCTATTAAATGGTACTTAACGTATAACGCCTTCATTTCTTGTCCAAGACTTATGTAAGAATTAAAATTTCGACTTTTCTATCGTTACTAAACAGTCTATACGTTATTCTGCCACACATATAGGTCTTTTGTCCAGAGAAACCAGACTGGTAAAAGGATTAACCACTGTTTTTAATGGTTTTCCAAAACTCTACCTTTAAAATAATTTTCGGATTTTATGTACATACAAGGAGTATCTGTCTGGGGTGTGTCAATCCTTTCGGCCAAACTGAATCTTCCACCACCGGTCGATCCGGATCCACAAGAGCTTTCATATTTTTCACCTCAGACTGATCACTGACACAAAGAAGAGCATCAAAAAAGTGACACAATAACCTTTGAAGACGACCAATAATTTTTCAACAAATTAATTCCAGGTCGCTCGAGAAAAGCAACAGCAACGCAAACGACAAGCCATCTGAGTCCGCAAACTCTAACAGCAAAAACGACAAGAAGCCACACATCAAGAAGCCTTTGAACGCCTTCATGCTTTACATGAAGGAGATGAGGGCGAAGGTGGTTGCGGAATGCACGTTGAAAGAGTCTGCGGCCATCAACCAGATCCTGGGGAGACGGGTGAGTTTCGCTGCTGAAATTTTGTGAAACATTTTTGTTGTGATCTTTGGACGTTTCTGTTTAAATAAACCTGACTGCAAATTCGATAGATGATTAAATAAACACGAATATACAAGTGCAACCTAAACAGGAAGATTGTTCTGCCTGATTAGTAACCACTACAACGGCGTAATTAAATAATTAGGGTCAAAACAGAATAAAAATATAACGCAAAACGTTTTCTTTTTTTTTTACGAAGGTGTTTAGTTTTTAGACAACCTGTATAAACACATCACTATCCTCAGTTACTGTTTTTATTTGTTGGTCAATGTTTTATGTTTTGAATTTAGACTCAATTTAAAATAACATGACTAGCTTTTCTGTTGACGTTACCTTTAATTTTAATAACGATTCCGATATCGCATCAGCCATTGAATTTTATCGCGTTATTTAAAACGATACCAACTACTTGATCATTATACGTTATCGTTTTAAAAATACTACCTACCATACAGAGGCGTCTAGAATGTCATTTTATCGTCACTATACACGATTATTCGAGATAACATATGGAAGGATGAAGGGCCACTCTAAATTTCATAAAAGATATAGTATTCTTGGCAAACTTATCTCGTTATTATGACTTATTATGACAAAAGTTATAAACTAAATACCACTTATAGAAGCCGCATTACGACAATCTTAAAAGATCGTTTTCACGATAAATGTCATCGCCATAAAACTGAAATGCTTCTGCGATGTTGGGATCATTATTATCCATTGCTAATTTACCCGTTTTCAAACTATAAGCTATAAAATTTTATGTAATATTTGAGTACCGTGCATTTTTAATAATTCTGGAATCTTATTGAATTGATTACAGTGCTACAATCAGCTTGATAAATTAGCAATGAAACGTTTACCCAACGATTTAAATACAATCAATATTCAATGTAAATTTAACATTATATGTGTAGATTACCCATTTGTTAATCTTGTTAAGAATACAAACATAGTGAGTTGCATTGATTTGCAGCTAGCGATGCGTGCTATCACGTACATTGAATAACAAACATACCGACTACCGCGAACAGAATCCGTTACTCAGCTTCCAAGAACGCAATCCCATTCCTAACAAGAGTAGCAATATGTCTTATTCATGTCTTCCCAATGGCCACTGAAGTTGGGAGATTTGGGAGGTAGAACTCGCAAGTCGCCCCAACGGCCACCTAAGTCGGGTCTTGGGAGGTATAAGTCGGTAACGTAACTCGTATAACACGCAGTGGCATTCATTGAGTCGCGAGGAACAAGCAAAGTACTATGAGAAAGCGAGGCAAGAGAGACAGCTCCATATGCAGCTGTACCCGGGCTGGAGCGCCAGGGACAACTACGGTTACGGTTCCAAAAAGAAAAAGCGGAAAAAGGACCGCAGTCCCGCAGAGCTGGGAGGTATTGGACCCTTACGACACGGGGCTGGTCTCACGGACGCTTCTGTACACTCGCTTCATCCTCTCCCCACTCCCCACTTCCCACTAAACTCGTCCGGGAGACTGCTTGAATACCGACACTAATCGCCCGGCTTGAACCCTAACGCCGTCCGTCCTGGCTCTCCCCGTATGAGTGTGCGTGTGTGTTACCAACGCAACGTGTGTACGTTGTTCGACGGTGCCCGTGCTAGAAAAGCGGCTGGAACCGTGCTCGAAGTCGGAGGACCGAGGCAGTGCACCGCCCGTGAGGTTGCACGCAACCTTAGGAGGCGCTGCGCTCTCTCGCCCTTAGTTGTTGCGTGTTCTGTGTACTTAGTCGTCGAGTGACCGTTGTGTACACCCTACACCCTACCGGAAACTATATTGGTTTGTTATATGTATAGACGACGCGACTCCGACCGCAGAATAGGTTCTGTGAGGAAAGTCACAATTGGCCATTTTCATTCAATAGGAACAAAATTTCACTAGGCTCACCGCGGGCTGTTTTTCTAGCACCAGTTAGGGAGAACGCCGTCGAAGTGCATTTCTCTTTTCTTTCCATATTGCGACGGTACAGTGGCATGCGCTCGGCCGCGAGGAGCAAGCCAAGTATTACGAGTTGGCCCGACGTGAACGCCAGCTGCACATGCAACTCTATCCCGATTGGTCGTCTAGGGCTAATACGCAAAGGGGCAAGAAGAGGAAGCGAAAACAGGAGACAACCGATGGAGGTACTGCCTTTCGCTCCGTCGCAGAAGCCTGTCTCCCCCCTCCGCTCCCTGATCACTGAACACCTCTTCCTCTCCATACATCGATCCCGCGTGCCCATCAGCTGAGATGCGAACAATAAACGGGTCACGCTCCCCACATGCCCCGAGCGGCCGACATCTCGACATCGTTTGAATGCGATACTAGCCTCGTCTCATTAAAAAATGAGGTCAATTAACGAAGGATTAAGTCCGGAGACGTCGGTCGCTCCTCTCTCCCACTCCCCCCAACCCAAAGTTCAATTGCTTTGAACTCGGAACGGGCCGACGCCTAGTAATATTGCAGAATGTATGGGGTACCAGGTTGTAGTCTTATGAAGAGCATTATTTTTCTTTATTTTATGATATTTTATCGCATTTATTTATTACATTTGCAATTAAAATGCTGAGATACCCTGTAAGTGGCATTCCTTCGAAGGTTGTCCCGGTTTTTTGCTTTCCTATCTGGTCCGTGAGCGGAGCGGTTACGTTGCGGGAAGCGCGCATGTAGGCTCGACGTCCGATCGAGTCACGCTTTGGGTTCTCTAAAGGCTGGGACAGCCTTCCCGAACAGTATGCAGGTGTAGAGAGATGCGGTGTGCATGGTAAGAGCTCCTAGAGTCAACAGAGTTCCACAGACAAGTGGCGCGACAGCTCCTTTCGAGGATCTAACTAGTTATTTCGCTGGCGATGCTTCGCAGCGTTCAATGATACTGGCCAAACGAATCTTATTTTAATTCCGGAGAACCTATTCTGCTTTGTGCTTATGAGCCGTCATTATTTTGGGTTTATTTTTCGATGCGTAGATAGCAGTTTATTTTGGAAGTTGTGCGTGTAGTGATTTTGTTGAGAACCAATGTTTTTTCCGTTGTTCCTTTTCTTTTATCCCTTTCCTGCTCCTGCATGTTACTAACCAGGGTTTGTTGCATGAACGCTTTTTCGTAGTCAGCTGTATGTAGATGTTATTTTAAGAAGCTTTTAGTATTATTTTACATGATACAATTTTTGTCCAATAAAAAGCAATCTTAATTTTGCGATTATTTTCCCGCTGCTAAGATAAGAGTTATAGATAACCAACTTATTTTTTGCTAAAAGAACCATTTCAAAGCTGAATTTCTGTTATGCAAGAGTTTAAAACCAAAAGCGGGGATGCGAGACGCCACTACCATGTACTAACGTTTATTTATGTCAATTTCAGGAAATAACTTGAAGAAATGTCGGGCAAGGTACGGCCTTGATCAACAAAACCAATGGTGTAAACCTTGCAGGTGGGTCTAACTTTCCGTCTTTTTATTTCTTTTTCGCTTCCACGCAAACTTGCAACCATTAGCAATGCTGGTGGTTTTTCGGTTATTGTTTCTATGTGGAAAGACTTGGCTTGTCTTTAATCAGCAGCCCTGTCTGATATGGCATTATTTAAAACTATAAATAATTCCAATTGAAATGACTAGCTTTATTTATTATTATTTTCATTTATAATCTAGTAAACTAAGGGTTAATCGGCGAGGAATAATTCAGAAAATGTGTCTTTTCACAAAGAAATAACGACGTAGAAACACACGGACTAGATTTTTTTGAAAGTAGACAAGAGTGGACTCGTAGCGAAATAGGACTAGACAAATAGCATAGAGGTCGGAAGGGCAATCATTTGTCGAAAATACAAGCTTTCAAAAAAATCTTGACACATTTTCTGAATTACGCTCGCTTTTTTAGTTTTTTGTACATCATTAAATTATTTCAAAGGTTTATAATGATAAATGTTTTTTCCACTCATGATTGCCGCTTCTCACGGACGCTGGAATCCGCTGGCACTATTGGTGACGTTTTATCATTACCGTTCTCTATTACTTTATCGTTCAATTTACCTATCTCTACTTGACTCGTCTTATTATTTGCCTATATATCGTATTATATCGTATCGTCATTCATATGTTTGATTCGTCGTTTATATCTATCATCAAAAATATTTGTTTTCACTAATTTAATATATATATAAATATTCGAATTCAATTCTAAATTTTTATTCTTACCCATTCCTTTATTTCATAATTCTGCAATTCTGTGGATCATCAATTCATCTTACTTGCTATTTATACGACCAATTTCCTTCACTTCTATATTTGCTATCTAACCCTGGGCATACAGCCCCGAGTCAAGTAGCGTGATGGTATCAGGTCTAGGGCTCTTGAGGCCAGAGCCTTCGACTCCTCTGCCGCCACTAGTCGGTAGCCCGCCTCAGGAGCCCACGTATGTGAACCTCTAGTGCCGGCCCGCCGCCGAGCCACGGACCACGGTCAGTTGTAGTGACTTGATGTTGTAGGAATAGATGCATCTGTGTTGTGACTTCAGTTATTGATTTAATTGAGTTAATGTTTCGGTCTGACACATTACTGTTTTGTATAAATTCTTTCTATTTGAATCGACTTCTACATTTTGAATACATATTAAGTTATTCTTCCCTTTCTAGAATTGCAAACGTAATTGCGTTTTAGTAAATATGACATGAAATTGATTAAGTGCCTGATTATGTTTTTTTATAAAGCGAAAATATTGATTTTCTGTTACATACTCGATTGTTCGTAATCATAGAATGTTTTTAAAGTTTGGAATGGTTTTCGTATTTGTCGTAGGTAGTCGTTTTGCTTTTCGTGTTCGCAGCGATTTGTGTTCCAGCTATTTTTTAAAGTTACTTATATTTTGTAGGATTAACATTTTTTTTTGCTTTAGCATGACGTTTCGATGTTTTTTATATTATGCCATTTTTCAGTTATTTCAGCATGTTTTCATTTAACATGTAATTTTCGATGTTAGTTTTAGTCATTACTACTTCTTGAGCTCGTTCCCATTTCTGTTTTTGACATGATTTTGTGTAGTACAAAGTATTAATGATGAATAATAACTTTTTCGAGCTTAAAATTTGAGAATCTCAATTATATACCACGGAAACAGAAACGGTACCAAGCTCGATCCCTGCGGGGTACCCCATCTAAAAGCGTGAATTCTTACAGGCGGAAGAAAAAGTGCGTACGCTACATGGAAGCCCTGGCCCTGGCATCAGGGACCGTGCCCCTCCCCATGGCGACCCCACAGTCACCATGTTCTGATGACGACGTGAAACTCGAAGAAATGTCTGACGCCTCAAGCGACGGCGACGCTGACACGCCTCTGAACTCGGCCTCCAGTCCCGGAGGCCTGAGCGCCCTTTCATCTCTCGCCTCGCCGGCGTCCGACCCTCCCCCTGCCCCGCCGCGCAACCCCGTCGGAACCAATCCCCGGGACGCGAACAATCCCTTATCTGTCGGACAGCTCACATCCCAAACCTGGCCCAGGGCGGCGCAATCCAGGCCTGGCCACGAAGTGATATCCGTTTCATAGTGACGGTTGCACACGACCAATACTGGCAATGTGACGCGTCCGTTGCGAACTGCCAAATATGACACGTTATACTCTGTGGTGATTCCAGCTCGATGGACGATTAACGATAACCGAGGTGAGTCGGTCACAGAGTTAAATTCAGAAACTTTTGAATTATTTGTGCGCCATTCTGTTTTTGAACTTTCCGCAATTTGGTTAGACAGAATCTTGAACAGATAGTTCAAGTGGCGACATCTGTGTTCAGTAAACGTAAACGGACAGCGCCATCTGTGGACACGCCCCGAAACGACGCGTTGGTTGTGATATGAACTTGGACGAGCCCTTGTTGCTAAAGTTAATGTTGTAATGTAGTTCGGCTAAAATGTTCATTTTTCGGGTGCTAACGGTTTGACGAAAGGAAATACCGACATTTTTGTGTACTTTCACCGCTCGGTTCAGTAGTGATTTAGGCCTAAATTAAACATTTTTATTTAACCAAATGCGCGGTATTTCTTTTCTTCAATCTCGAGCTGTTGTTTTCTAAGAGACACTGTCCACTTAAGCGCCGCTATAAAGAAGCTACAAAAGAACCCGTCTGTGGCCTTTCTGTCAAAGGAAATAAGGCGTCCAGGCGTACTACCATCATGAACTCTTGCATCTATGTAGCGACGCAGTGGACAGTGGCCCTCACATGTTAAAGTTGTAACCGTTGAAGTCAGTTTCACAGTGATCTCAAAATTGTGAGCCGAAGAGTCATCTTAATGCATTTCTCGTCCATACTTTTAATTTCCAAATATGACTGATCCAAAGTAACCATTCTAACTAGTCACATTTTCGTGTGCCATCAATTACCGATTAACTTTGTTAACAGATGGCGCTGCTAACTTGTAACCATCAAAATTTAAAACTGTTCTTGTTATGGTTTTATGAAATTACCAAAATCATAGAACAACCTTATTTTTTTACTGAGTACTTACTATTTCCATAAATTTTCATAAAGGCTAGGATTTATATAAAAATCTGCTTATTTTCGCAACCTAACTAGGTAATTTTACATATTATTTCATTTCAAATTTCTAATTGATATGTCTAAATAATATTTGACATTCAATATAATATAATTCTGTGTATTTGACATGACCAAAGCGTCTAGTTTTCATGAGCATTGTTCAAATTCTCCAATCTAGTTTACTTACTATTAGTTTACTTTGTGAAAATGGTAACCCCTTTATTGAAAGAGTCTTTCAGTTTTTATGGAATTTATGCCATATTAAAGAATGTACTCAGCCTTGGATGAAATACTGAAGACTTGTAAGTGACACTTTTTGTAATCCTGTAAGATTTTTTTAAAGTAGCGTTCAACTTTAATATTTGGATTCTAAAAGTATGGTCACATCCCATGTTAAAATAAAAGAATAGTCATTATATTTTTAACTTTGTACAATTCAATTTTCTTCCTATGAGTTTGTCTTAATTTTGCATGAGTTTTATCAGAACCTGACTGAATTTTGGGCATTTTTTATAAATTTGTGATTTTAAATTTTCTACAAAGCAGTTTTTTTTTGTATGTCCCATCCATTGAGCTTTGATAGCTCGTGTTATTTATAAACGTGTTTAGTTTTTCGAGAAGGGGAAAAATAACCCTAAACCGAAGCTAAACCCCATTTATATATAACAGAGCTAATGCAGAGATGTATTTGGAAAGTTAATTTTTACTTTTAGCAAACAATTGACATGTATTGTTAGTTATTATATTGACTGTAATTTTGCTCTCTTTCGTTTAAACGGCCTCAAAAACGGCATAAATCAATTTAAAGATTCCATAAACCATGCTTTTTAAAAATGTTTTTTCAATGGAGTTTGTTAATTGGATTTACAGTCATTTATACATTTTATTTCTTAAACTGGTAGCTAACGTGAACTTTTCTGGGCATACAGCCTACATAGATTTCGATCTATTTTAAAGCCCCTGGTCGCAAGGCATTCAAATAAAGTTGTTACCATTTTAAGATTTATAATTATTTGAGACTTTTCTTTCCCTGTTACGGCCTTCAACAAATAAAGGTTCCATATAGTTTAAGTTACGTTAGTGAGTATTTTTCCCTTCGGATTGGTATGTAAAAAGTAAGTTTTAAGTCGGACCGAAGGGAAGAGAGTTTTTCCGTTGTACGGAAATTGTTAGACTGTCGTAGATTAGTTTAGACACGTTGTATGAGTGAAGAATTATTATAAAATACGTTGTACCGATCGCTGTTTTATAAAAGCATTTTTATTATTGAAAATTTGTATTTTTATTTCTGGCGAAACATTTTTTAACAAAGTTGAAGACAGCGCCATCTTTCTGTTACATAAAGCAGTTGTTGTATTACGTTTTATTTCTTTTGAATGTTGTTTTATTGAAAGGGTGGTTCGGTACAACAAAACCACTGTATATGTGTAAGTACATACATGATGTAAATGTATAAAATATAGATAATAATCTAACTGTGTCATATTAGAAGGTAAGTGTATTCTACTTACTTATGTATACTTTATAACTATATAAAGAAGTTTAAATTGAAATATTAGTTAAATACTGACAAGCCGACTCTATCGACGGCTAATAAAATACACAAGATATAATTTTTATATGATTTGAAAACCCTCTAGAGTATTATGTGTCAAGTTTTGTAAATAAAATTTGTAACTCACGAATATTAAGAAGTTTTTGGTATGAAAAATTGCATTTATATAATAAACTATAAAGATTTTAAAGGATTAGTGCCCTTGGCATGTTCTTGGTGGTATCTTTCAATGCATGATTTTGTTACTTACTTTTTTATTGTTATTATTAAGAATTTTAATGTTGTTAATTGCAATATCCGACCGATTTTCAATAACGGTCATGATTTCTAAATTGATGCAATCATACAAAGCGATTCTTTTACAAAACCGACGAAACACCATCAAAAATATATTGTTTTACAAAATGACCGAAACTTACATCATTATTTGATCTTCCGTTTGATTTTGCATGCTAATAATAACTGTGCAATACTAAATAATGGGTACTGTGTAGTTTTAATATTAAATGTTTTGAACTTTTGATTTGTACGAGAATAATGGAATTTTTTGTTCGTTTTTTTTTCGATAAAATTGGTCGCAAAACCATCTAGAACTCAAAGCCAGGGAAAGCAGAAACAACATCGTGCCAAATTAAATATTACTTAAAAAACTGCTGGAGTCTTGCCACAAGACGTCCACCAAAGTCCAGTCAGGACTTTCAAGTCATGCCATGACCGTAGTTCGATCAGTGTACGTTATTCATAAGGCCGTAAGTCACCATATAATTAGGCAGGTGTGCTAATGTGAAGCAGTTTTCATTGTAAGCAAGAAAGTGACATGGTCAATTCGAACCATAGTAATAGTGCTAAAGTAAAGTCATAGGCTTCAACTCATAGCAATAACAAGAACAATGATTCGAGGTTATAATAATAAAACTTAAACTCTTAACTTATCAGACGTAGTCGTGACAGGACTTGGACGTAAGTCATGATCGGACTATGACGACTTTTTGTGATAAGACTCCTGGTATTGTAAAATACCTCGATCTAATGTTGACATATTTTATAGGTTGTTTTTATTATTAAGAGGGTACTAAAGACAGAGCTCTTATGAGTTAGTTATTTTATTTAGTAGAAAAAAAAATTGACAAATTAGAAAACTCAATTATTAGGTCTGGTCCCATGTCTTGTGTTCAGGTGAACGAATATTATTTTAATAAACAACTTAAAATTGTATTTTCTGTTTCATTCAATAAATACCCAACTTAGTTCTGATCAGATTTCTCGTGTCGTTTATGTCAGGTACTCATCGCAGCGTTAAAAAACATAATGTTTCTTTTGCGGAGCAGTGGTAATGAGCTGAGCGCTTCCGTGCTTCGGAGGACAGGTTAATCATGTTGAACCCGCCAAGCCATGTCGGATGTCTTTGCGCCCTAAAACTCGACACCAGTGTTTTGGTCTATTCTTAGTCTTAATCTTAATCTATTGGTCTCTCAACAAATGACCATCAAGTTTAGTTGTCTATTGGTACTTCAAGCAACATCCTGAGTAACATCTCACTTAAAATCATCATATATAATTCGGGCCTTTGTTAAGGCGTGAAATTTTTTTCGGATCCGGAATGCCTTAACTGAAGTGTGACTGAAGTAAAAAAACATAAATTAAATAAGAGGTTACATTGTTTATTTCAGACAATGCATAAAATATTATGGAATAAACATTTACAAAATTGTATAATTGTGAAGAAGACTAGTTGGTTACAAGAAGTAATTTTGTACTGTTAGTAAATAAATAAAATCAACTGTCCTATTGGTCTAAATATTTAAATAGCTTGAAATATGAATGTGCAAAAAATAATGTCAAAAAACAATTTAGGATTTTTAAGTAACAAATTGGTACATAAATTGCTTTATATAAAAACAATACTACAATCTAATTCTTACACTAAAAGATTGACAATAATCACAAAGCACAACATATAATAATCACTTAGATCAATTTCTTATTTTTAAATTATAAAAATGAAATTAATGTAATTAAATAATGGATTAAATGCTTCATCAATGAGAAAATTAAAAACGAATACTTTAAACATGAATTTGAAGTTTTAATGCCTATGATTTGTGATTAATATAACAATATTATATAAACATTCGGTACTAACAGAGTACTGTTACATAGAACTATTTTCTATGTTACTATAAGTCAATGTCATGCGATATTACTATATAATTTTGCCATATTATTATGATATTACTTGAGATAGTAGGGTACTTAACTAAATCAATATTATTATTTTTAAATACACCAAGACGGATAATTTGCAATTAATATTATTCTTTCTACATAAATTGTAGAAAGAATAATATGAATATAAATATATATGGGTAAAAACCCAGCCGACGATCAAAAAGAGAGTCATTGCGGTCTATCAATTCAATTCTGTGTCATCCCCAAAACGTTCATCTATATCATTTATTCATGCTTTCGATATTTCAAAAAAGTTTATAAATATCATCTTGGTGTAAATAAAGTTAAAGATTACAAAATTTTACCGGGTTCGTTATACAGTCTATGTATAACCAATATATAACAATAATAAGAACGGCATGTCATGAAACTAATTACAATAAACAGTCTAAAATCATATAGTAAGCTTTGGGTTAAATAGCCTATAATTGGTTCTTATCTGGCCCAAGCCTTCTAGTTATCTACTTGTGAAAAATGTAAAAAATGCCTGTTACTCGCAGGTTTGACTCCTTTTAACAACAATCAATAAAGCTTAGTAAAAATGGACCATAGGTTTGTTACGCAGTGATCATTGACACTGCGAACAAAATCTTATCGGAACATTTTTTACAATTAAACTTGTTTCGGTGGGTATAAGTTTTCCATCTTTGAAATTATAAAATCATTTCTAAAATCCGTGTTGGATAACATTTTAATTATTCTCTTTAACTTGAGATTATTCTCTAGACAGCTAAGAAAGAACCATCAGTATAATCGGACTACTCTTAATGTAGCTTAATTAAATTAATAAATTGTAGTCACACTTCTTCGGTGACAAATGTAACAAAAATGTCTAATTTTAAAAGTTCAGAAATGATTAATTTTCACAAGTAGAAAACTCCACAATGCCACGAAGCTACCATATCCGGTCAACCTTAGATCCGGTCCGTTCCGGTTCAGAGCAGTTTACCACAAGCCTGAGGACTTGCCACCGGGAGGGTTTCGGACGCGTACCGAGGTTTTAGAGTCCAGACCTTCGACCTCTTCTGAAATTACAAATAAAATGACAATCTTAAAGGTAACGTGTGTAGGAGGACCAAGACCGTTCATCATTGCAATTTTTAGGGGACGCCTATGCCCAGTGAACTTCGACAAGCTATTGATAAGCTAAGTTGTCACTCTTTTCGAGAGTATTCATCAGGGTGAGGAAACGCGACGCGTCTTCTGTTTTCATCAATTAATTAATTTAAATGAATTAATATTATTGAATTGTCAATTTCACGATACGATTAAGATTTAGTATGTTTTTATGATTTGACATGAACATAATAATTTCATATTTTTACATTAGATTTTATTACTATTATAAACGCGAAAGTTAATGAAGATGGATAGATGTTTGTTACTCTTTCACATAAAAACTACTGAAAGGAATTTGACGAAACTTTACAGTAATATAGCTTATAATCAGTATAATACATAGGCTACTTTTTATCCGGGTACCACGAGGGCAAAGCCGAGCACGGACATATTTATCACATAGCTTTATTATAATTAATTTAACAAAGCCAAGTGTACTGTGAAGTTCCAATGGTGAATAAATAAGTAGTATCACGTCGAGGTCACCAATATGAAGAACACGGTTGGTATTCCTCCATTTGCTGTGGGGAAGATCTTTCACCGAGCTGATCCATCTGATCCACTTGCTCGGGGTTCTAGGACCGACAGTTGTTTGTTGGAGGTATAATATGTTGACTTGCGAGATCTAGAAACTTCGATGCAATGCCATCTGTGTATTGACTATGGTAGCTCTTCGTTGATGCGATGTAACTTAGCTCAATCATGTGGCGAGTTAAAAGTGGTAAGAGCATTAAATACCCTCCTCACGCTTAGTTTTCCTTTCCAAAGCAGAAGTCACGTGAATAATTCCGCAGGCATTAACACCAAAAGAAAGTGGTATTTGTCTAGAAACCCTGGTATTTTTAACTTACTGCTGATGGAGAATGTAGAAGTCTGCAGATCTCTCTGCCCGTGCTCACGCATCTTGCGCCCGGTCGGAGTGCTGCAGCCTGAACCGGATACGCTGATGTCTCCCATCTGTTTTGTGATGGTCAGATCTGAAATCACAAGAAATACTCTTACAGACCGGTGAAATGAGGCACATAATAATGATGGTAATTATATTTTCACACAGCATCATCTAGCCTCAAAGTAAGCAGAGCTTATGTTATGGGAACATGACTGATATACTACTTATATATATTTTTTTGTAAATACTTAGTATGTATCAAGACGAATATTTGTAGTTAAGAAAATAATGTTAAGAATGTTATTATTAGCGCCATCTATTGCGACTTGTAAGCTTTTTACGCAATAGTAGCATCGACATTGTCGCTAAATGTCGGCCCAGAGACGCTACCGTGCTATAGTTAAACGTTTTACCGTTTCTTTCTTCAAATTAAATTAAATAAAAATGGAAAATTTTAATGATTTACATATCTTAGGTTATTTTAATTGTTTATTATGGATGGTCAACGAACCAATTTTATGAAGGATGGTTTTTAGATAGGTTCTCCCTCCACAAGTCACTAGAGAGCGCAACAATATACAATGAAATGTAAACGGCGTAACAGAAGATTTAGTCAGTTTTTTTCAGTTAGTTTTGATTCAGTTTTAAACAGACTTCAAAAAAGATGAGGTTCACAATTCAGCTGTTCCGTATTGTGTTATTATGTAAGTATGCAGAGACGATATCCGCCAATTATTTTTGACCGATTTTAATTATTCATTTTTTATTGAATAGGGTTTATTTTTAATTATTTTGTATGACTTCAAGAAAGGATCTTTGAGGTTTCAACGCCCACACTTGACTAGTGCGGGCCATGCGATGAAAATGGAGATTAAAATTTTATTAAAAGCAACTTTTAAAATAAAATGTTGTTATTCTGTGACGATGATTGACACCTTATAACACATCAGTCTTTTAGGACTGATGTTGGCAAACGCGGACATTGTCATTGGCCTCGATTCTGTAGTACACTAACTAAACTTAATTTAAACTGTCGCTCTCTTTTACTGATAGTGCAAGCAAGAAAGAGATAGCTACAATTTTAGTGCTGCCAAATTAGTCAGATTTAAGTTTTCCATACAAATTTAGTCGTAATTTCAAAACATACTGACTATAAACACGAAGAAAAGCGGCACGTAAACTGATTTGACAGGATTAATTTCTTGCCATCTCTTTCTTGCGTACACTATCAGTAAAAGAGAGCGATATTTTAAATTTAGTTTAGTTAGTGTACTAAAGAATCGAGGCCGTTGTCATTGTGTCATGTTACCTGCTGTGCTCTGATTGGTTGAAGCTACAGTTTCGACCAATCAGAGCACAGCAGGCGTGGCGGGACTCGCACGACAGTTGACAAAATTGTTTCCTAGCAAATTATCAAACATTGCGTCTCTTGAGGCTGTCTACTCTATGATTGTACAAAAGAGTCGCTTACCGCTGGGGGTCCCATTAGTGGCCCGTGTGGGTGTTTCTAGTAAAGGAGTCTGGTATTGCGGCTCGTCTATTTCCGGGGCTTCAGACTGACCGCCGTACACGTACGGAGCTCCCACGGGGGTCTTCAAGAATTTTCCCAGACCTGGAAAGCATATGAAACTCTTGTTTTTATAATATCTAGAAAAATTAACCTCGGTGAGACTCGAACTCGCGACCTACCGGACCTCTTTACGCTCGAGGTTGATTTTTTGTATATCTATATAAATAAAAATGAAATGCTGTTTGTTGGTAAGCGCATCACTTGAGAATGGCTGGACCGATTTGGTTGGCTATATATTGTAAAAATATAATGTTGTTACACTTAGATTTTTTTACCTTCAGCAACCCTAAGGTTTCCGTCGTCGAGGCAGACGCGTCCATTCACGATCACAAACTGCGGGCTTCCCACCACGTTCAGACCCTGAAACAGATCAAAGATATTACTACAAAACTTATAAAAGTATCTGAAGTATTCATTCTAAATTGATTTGGACCGAAAAAAATGAAAAAGTAATTTTGCAACTTTTTTATGCTGTCATTTAAATTTAGATTTCTGACTTCTGGTAAATAAATTAAATACTTCGTATTTTTTTAAACTTTTTAATCCTGCCTTAAAAGTTTCGATTTCTGAATAAAACACAACGGTTCTATTTTATTTGTGACCTAAAATAAACTCGAATTCAACCGAAGTATTTCAAGTTTCATTCTGAATTAGGTATTAAAATGATATAGTATATACAAAAATTATGGTCTTTTTTTGTACATTTTCTCTGCGGATTTATTGAGAATCATGGTCGTTTTATTTCAGGCAACAACATAAAAGCAATAGATCTATAGCTTTAAATACCTTGCCACAGATATTATGTGGTGAGACTAACATACATATTAGTATAATATAACTAACATAAATCATTTATATATTACAGAGAGATTTTGTTTGATTTTTGGTTGGAGGGTCTTGTACTCCCTGTAAGAATAATGCTTCTCCGAAACTCTACTCAAAATCTAGATCAACGTTAAATTACTTATAGCCTGAAAACGGAAGATTAACACAGAAAATTAAAGGAGGTGCTCAATTAGTCTTCGCCAATTGTGAAAGGATTTTAATGTTTCTTTTTTTAATGGGTAGGGTGGTATACTTCATTGGTGGTTCCATATAAATTTTATGAAAAAATCCCAAATCTAAGAGGAAAAAAATGGGAGATGAAATTTCATATTGTACTTTTTTCAACTTCCCGTTTTATATCCTGTTCTTTTCAATACAGTATTACTAAAAATTAAAAAAAAAATAACCTCGAAGATGTTGAAATCGACCGCATGCTTATGTTGTGCAGCGGTGATTGTCCTCTCGAGTCGAGGATCCCAGACAACGAGATCTGCGTCGCTGTTGACGGCGATGCGGCCCTTCTGTGGCCAGAGGTTGAAGATCTTCGCCGCGTTGGAGCTGGTCACGGCCACGAACCGGCACGGGTCCATCACACCTGGAGACAGAAAGTATTTCAAATTTCAATATTCTTATTTGCATACTCTTAGGGCCTGATCAAACTAATGCGGTGGCGCCTGTAACGATTAAAGGGAAATACGGGTCCGTCACACCTGCAGGTAGAAGGTATTTGAGCGAAAGATTACAAGATATTTATTTGCATACCCTTAGCCTTGAACTCACCAACGAAATAAACGAACAGTCAAGTCTAATAACAATAATACTGAACATTTTCACACAGCATCACCTAGCCCCAAACTAATCTGAGCTTGTATTATGGGAACTACATACTGTAGTACTACTTATACATTTTATTTTGTAAATACATACATAACATTGAAACACCCAGACCGAGAAAAATATTTGCATTCCTTGACCGCCCACTGCGCCACAAAGGCCGTTCATAACCTAACCATCGATTATGATGTCAGATAAACATACGTCCAATTTCCGAAGATATCCGAATCTCATAACTTAAGTTACCAGTGTTGACGGCCTTCTGCCACAACACCGCCATACGATCCTCGACGCCATTGACACCGTTCGGGATCTTGCAGAAGTTGTCCTTGCCAAGCGCCTTGTCTTGCTCGTTGAACGTGCAGTTGTCGCTGCCGATCAGCTGCAGATGATCACTGGAAGACAATGAACACAATACACATGGGCAGGCACATATAACACATATAGGCCATATAGAGCATTCGCAGAACCTACAAAGGTAATGGCTACCGCGACCCGCAAGTAGCAAGGCACCTGACCCAGTAGCCGGATCCAGGGGGGGGGCTAAGAGGCTCAAGCCCCCCTAAAAGCATTTAGCCATCCATGACAAATAAAACTGTATTAGTGTTTACCTTGATAAAGCCTACATTAGCTGGGTCAAGCCTCTCCCAAACCAAAATCCTGGATAAAGTCTACCGTCAGCTGGGTCAAGCCCCTTCCAAACTAACATCCTGGATCCGTTACTGCCCTCACCCAATGGACCAATGACATCGTAAACGTAGACATCGAATTGAACAGTGACATCGAAGATAACAAAATATATGTAGCGAGGATTGCGAACCCTTCACCTCATGCGTTTCAGCCGACTACTCGCCCGTCGTGCCAACGAGGTGGTCATGGCTCAACATAGTATTAAAATCGAGTAATTCTTTTTTTATTTTATTTGTTTAATATCGTAGTGCGAAATGGCTCACTTACTCAGCCAAAGCTTCCACCATTGCCTGGGGGGTAGAGGCGTCAGGACGCAGTGGGGGGGAAAGCACGTGAGCTGCAGCGTGACGGAAACATGCGTTCCTGTAGTGGGTACCTGGAAATAACGGAATAGATTTTAAGGTCAAGACTGGGATTATTTAGTTCTGTACTTTGGTAAATCAGTGCGTGCTTACCAACTGACATAACTTCAGTGCCATATTTATTTTTATACTTGTTGTTACTAAAGTAAACCAGTGTGTATATTTTTCCCCCTTTTTGTGGCTTTAGTATCACTGCGGCCGTCCCAGGCCTATTGCGATCGACACTTGCCCCTTTTTTTTTTCGCCCCTGAAGAGGCGTTCAAGGTTCACCCTGAATCTGTTAAAAACTGCATGATTTTTTAGCCGTGATGAGTTTTAGTTCATCTGGGCTAAGAGACGCCTATGTATCAGTGGTCCACACTCTTAACAGATGAAGGGGCCATCCGCCTCATTGCAGAGTCTGCAGGTTTGTGTGTCACACAGCCTTAATTTGAACATGTTAAGGCGACAGTTCGTGGAAGTCACAACAGTATTTGGAGACATTTTGTATGGAGGGTGGTCAATCAGTGAAATCAATATTATAGTTTGATCATCTCCCGTCACAGAATGTCTCTATGTACATATCATTTATCATCGCAGAATTTACTAACAAATAGTCTTAAGTATCTACTAACAAAATGGATTGTGTCGAGTATCCATGGCTCTAAGCATAGTGCGAAGATTGTTTCTGTCTAGTGCTAAGATTTGGTTGGTATACCGTTGCCACATACCATCGGTGCCAACAGTGGCTGCGAGGGTTTCACCGTAGATGGGCTGCTTCTGACGAGATCGGGCAATCTGCAGAGCTTGAACGGCGCTCTTAGACATCATGTGGACTATGTATAGGGGAGCGTTGGCCTGCAACCATGAAGACGAAAAAACTTTATATTATGGTTTCTGAGTATAATATCCCGACAGGATAGATAGATCGATACATATCACTTTACGGGGGTGGGGGGGTTATCTGCTCTCTGACTGTACCCCGTATTATGTTGCTTAGAAATTCAAACAGGAAACATCTCAAGCTAGCCGCGGAAGTACAATGAGCTGTCTCATCGCTGATAACGATCTCTTCCAAACAACCTGTATATGGACAAGATCATTCACGGCGATTCTATCAATAAAAGTTAATTGGTTTTTCAATTAACGTACACACCAGGATTTCTGTATCTGAATATGTAATATAATATATGTGGTTTGTGTATCCAATAAATAAAGAAAAAAAGCGAGTTGAATTAAAAAGTTGTTGACCACAGTGCCATCTATGGCTCAACTGCCGAATTACACAGCAAGGTACTTGCCGTGTCCATTACAAGAAACCTTCGGACCTAATTACATTAATTTATCAAAAGGCTCGATCAATAGCATAGTTCCAACCACTGCCGACAGTGGCGCTGCTCAATTGCCATAAACCCAGGCCTCTTTTCCATGACGATCACTGACTGTATCAAGAACTTCTAACATACTTTACTCTGTTCAAGCTGGCCTTTCCTTACTACCCACTGCATAGAAGTATAAAGTATAGACACACTAACCTCTGCCCACGGCTTTGCCCGCGTGGTACTCGGATAAAGACGTGTTATTTTGATGTATAAGCTATATTACTCTAAAGTTTCATCAAAATCCGTTTACTAGTTTTTGCGTGAAAGAGTAACAAAAATTCCATCCATCCTAATAAACTTTCGCGTTTATAATAGTAGGTAGCATTTTACACATGCAAGTAGCCCTGATGTAAAGGGGTAACAATTGCCTTGTTACCCCTTTACATCAGGCCACGTCCAACTAGGACGTGCCTTACGACAATACATTGTGTCTTTTCACCTGACCATTATGTCTCCCTGAGACAAAATGGCATAATGTAAAAAAATCTCGTTTTCGCCAGTACCAAGTACCTGGTTAGCGATGACGCAGGCTCTGTTCACAGCCTCCCCTTCCACCTCCTCGTCTCTGGAGAGCTGGTGACCCTCAGGACCTGTTACTCCAGCTGCCAGCAGCTTCTCGGTGTTACGGGCGATGATGTGGCCGTTTTCAGCGTGCACCTGAAGGGTAATGAACACTTTAGCATTGCTAGAGTGGTTTAAAACGGCTGTAGGTGACAAAGTACAGGTTATTTTTTACTAAAAGCCTCGACTATTCTTTCATGTATTGCAGTTCCCTTTGATGGTGTGTGGCGAAGGATCTATCTAAGAACCTTTTTTGAATGTAGTCTTATACAAAACTATTACAAAATAAATATATAAACTAAAATCCATCATTCATTATTAAGTTTTGTTTGTACCGACACACCTTGTAAGAGCAAAAAAAACTTTCCTAAACTTACTTACTTACCTACTTTACTCGACTTTATTACAAGGAACAACATGTTAGTTACGATCGGTTACATTTTATATTCAAACATAAATAAACACAATTAACGACTTCAAATACGTTTGGGACACAGACATTACAGACATGGAAACACATAAAAGCAGAGACAGAGAGACAAACGTTTAGCATCCCTATTTATAAGTCGGGTTACAAACTGGGCATTTCTAAATTCAGAAAAGTACCAGGCTGGTATAACTTCGGAGAACTGTCTCGAGTTATCGTTTAGCACAAAACCGATATGGGATCAAAGTTAGCAGCGCCTTGTCATTTGAAGTACCAGGCAACCATAAATACAGGGGAATACAGGGGAGCAAGTTTATCCCTTACTCCCAGGACACCGGTCATAAAGTTTGGCACGACAGTAGACTCGTCTTTGCAACAGAAGTACTAGGCTGTTATAATTAAGAAGCAGTGTCTCAAAACTGCCAGTATATCAAACATGACATCGCCTTATCGCTTGATGTACCAGGCAACCATAAGCAGCAAGGAGCTCTACACTCATTTATTCGCTCAAACTTGCCAGAATCTGTTAAAGTGATAGCGTTTTTGTCTCCGTGCTGAAGATGGAGGGCCTTACCTGAGGAAGAGCCTTCAGATCCTTACAGGTCTCAATGGCGCAATACAGTTCATAGTCGTTTAGCATCCAGGCATCCTTGTACGCCATGAACATCTTGAAGGAGTTAACTCCATACTGTTCGGAAACCAGCTGTTCCATCTCCTTCTTGACCGATGGAGACCACCAGGTCACGCCAACGTGGAGGGCGTAGTCGCAGCATACCTGGGAAGTTATGAAAGACATACTGGAGTTTGAAATTCTGAGGAAATAAAACGATTGGATCTGCTTAATTAGTTGGTATTTCGATCAGGTAAGTTTGTTTTGAGTCCAGTTCTGGTACTAGCATGTAGTAGAACTAAAAGTTCTGGCTTTTTTTCGGTAGGCAGACACCCCTATTTTCTCCGAAGCATTTAGAGAGATAATTTACCTTGTTATCAGCCTTCTCCCTCCAGTTATTGTATGCGTCAAGAAGAGACTGACCCTTGTTGGGCAGCACAAAGTCAACTGTAAAGAAACAAAGGTTTTTGCATATAGTTTTTAAATTTAGCAAGGTATTTGTAGCTTGTCTATATATATATTTATGAGCGCAGCGAACCGCGTTAGAACGTGTGAGAAAAGCAAGAACCTGCTCGTAAAAGTGAAGTGTTGATGATGAGCGAAGTGAGCCTTTAGAAATGACTTGAGACAGAGAGGTGTAAAAGCGGCTGCGCACAAAACAGAAGTTACTACTGTTTTGTGCGCTAAAGCCGATCAACTTACACACTTTTTAACATGAAAAAGGTTACGTTAACCACTATTTTTCGTCGATTCGCAGACGTTTCGAGATATATATGACACGCTCTTCATCATAAGCATACTCCGTGGCCGCGTACAAAAGTATATGATTCTTTGTTTCTAAAAGTAGGCGATAGCGTCCCCTTGTGGGCGCTGGAGTCTTTCAGGGGAGCAGTAAAAGGCTCTAGAAAATATCGGGGGCGCTGATGCGGTATAGAAGGGAAAGCATAGTTGTTATGTCTAAAAACTTTGAGGACTCTTTTTATTCTCAGAGTGGGCGGTGGGCAAAATAAGTTTGAGATCTGTGTTCTAAAAAGATGTCATCGATAGTAAGAGCAGCGAGCCGCTCAGAAATAGCCGTGGTACTTACTAATAGTAGTAGTCCCACCAGCGACGGCCGCTCTGGTGCCCTTATAGAAGTCGTCGGCAGTCTTGGCGCCCATCATCTCCAGCTCGAAATGCGTGTGAGGGTCGATGCCTCCCGGCATCACCAGCTTGCCGGTCGCGTCGATGACGCGGGTGCCTCCTGGGATGATCAAGTTACGGCCCAATTGCCTGGAAGAAAACAGACAAGTCAGATCGTAGAGCTAGTCGACTCTACACCAGTAACATATATCCAAGAAACGGTTTTGCCGGGAAAGGAAAAAAGTGTGAGAAATAGTATTTTTGTCTTCTGTTCCTAAAATGCTGGTAATTTTTCACATAGCATCATCTTGCCCCAAACTAAGCAGAGCTTGTGTTATGTGAATTTCATGACTGATATACAACTTATATACATTTGTCCCACGTTGGGAATCGAAGCCACAACCTTCTGCATCTCAGGCGGGCCTTCGCCCACTGCGTCACGGTCGTCGAACGGTTGTCTTGGATCTCATTCTAGAGTACCTACGCGTTTCTAGACTACTCAGTTTCCTGCAGCATGAAAATTCTAAATTTTAGATCTGTCCAAAGCTTGAACAATTTGTCGATTTTAAATTGTGTAAAACTTGTGACAAAAGTGTAATAAGGGAGTTGGTGAAACGTCACTTGACTTCATAGTCAAAATTCGAGAACCTCTACTTTCCTTACTCCTTTGTCATCGGTTAGTCAACATCTATTGATATGTGCTTTCAATACTTGCACTGAGTAATTACAATCGGTGAAAAGAAACGATGAAAAAACATTTTGGCTATAGAAATACAAGTTCTATAGATATCGCTGACTCATTTATTAAGGGTCCGTGGAGCCTCTGCAGCGATTTGGAACCTTTGAAACTAACAAAGCAATTCAATTTAACCAATCGTTAAATTGGTTAACGCGTTATATTGAGGTTAAAAATGTATTTGACCTGTTTATTTATTGATGCGGGAACTAATTTAATCCCGTTTTTTTTAAACATTTAATTGTACGTAATAAACGTGAAATTTTCTTAACGTGGGTTAAAGATTTGATTACAAAGTATTAGATAGATATTGATTCCGTAAAGAAGATTAATAAAAATAAGTAGGTTCCTAAGCAGCAAACAAAATACCGTTAAAACTATCTACAGATTAGCTCAACTGATCCAGATTACAGCCCTACTAGTTACTGGATACGGTAACTGGTATCCAGTTTTATTTATTATTTCTGTCGCTGAGCCTTAGAAGTAGACTTTTTTGCTCTTGTGCATCGAGATAAAAAGTATTCCTTTGAGGTGTGAAAATAATATTCACTAAAAACGGGACGGTGCATGCAACTGAGCTGAAATATTGGAAAACAACCACTCAGAAATAAAAGTAAACTTCCTGCTTCTCGTGCAATTTTTTTTAATTCAATTTTCTTATTGTTTAAATTACCCCAATATGGCGGCGGATACCGGCTTGTTAGCGTTTCCGGCGCGCGTGCACGCATTCGAATAGACAACCGAACGCATCAGAGTTCTTAATTCGAATATTTCACTTTGACACTTCCGTTGCAAATACAGTTCAATTCACACTTTTATTTTTTTGATAAAAAAAATAAGGCATCTCATAAGACTTGTCATAAACACATACGAACCCACAAGAGTGTTTAAAGTGTATAAATCATCTTTTAGTCCTTGTTCCACAATACATGGGGTCGACATATTATGTTTTCTTCTTCCACTCTCCTCTATTAGCCTTTATCTCAGTAGGTACTCATTCCTATCCTTTTATTTCCATATTTAACACTCTTCTCGTAATGTGAAATTTTTGCCTCAAGACGTATGTACCTATATATACCTGTATATACCTCGCTAATCTATTACTCCTAATTTTTTTTTTTGAAGTAATTATTTTTGTAAATTTATGACTACATTTTTTAGCCCGTAGAACGGCCTATTAATAAATATTTCTCGAAATAGTATCAGACTTTTTTGTAATCCATATTTTTTGCTACCTGCACTAAATGAATCGATATCGAATTCCATTCTGTATTAATTGGTTTTTGCCGTTTTTCAAATAAACCGTTTTTTAATTTTTTAGACCTTTTTGAGTTCAATATAACATCGTTTGATGTGTAGAATTGGAGCGTGTTTATTGTTCGAATCATCATCGTAAAGCTAAAACGGAATTTAGTATAGGAAACGGGTCCGTGGATATATTTTGATGAGCAGTGATGAAATAAAGACGCATTAAAATTTTACGTTACTAACGTTTCATACTAACGTTAACATTCACGTTTATAGAGAAAACGAATTAAACAGTAACAAGAACTACTCCAAGTTTTCGTGGGTTATCCCCAAAATTAAATATTCGTGGAACTGGACTTCCCCAAAAAAGGCAGCACGGGCAAATATCGATCACGAAAATGCGTATCTGATTAAGTTAACGATAAAATGCACTATGTTACTCGTAGATGTTCGATTATCAAAACATAGTCCACGTGAAGCTCTTTTCACAAAGAGCAATGATATGAAAAACAATTATTTGGCACAACCAACAATCCAGAAATAGGAAAAAGGGGGTTGCGCATGGAATTCTTAACCACTTTAAACAGCAGTCATAAAACTTCATAGCCATCATACACTTTTATCAGGTTGAGTTATGATGGCTGGCATAACGCAGGAAGGCCAAGAAAGAACGGGTCCAAAGAAAATTCTTGTCCATTAGCCTCACAATGAGCACAAGTAGCTTTCGAGATTAAATCGCAAACAGAGATATCGCGGTTGTTTACAAACATTACCGTTGCGTAACCGTATGTTTGCTGGATCTGGTTTACGCATTACTCTAGGCACAAAACAATGCAGAAATGTACCGTTGATATCACAAGTGTATTTTACGAAGTGCGCTGAAAACGGCCGTTATCTCTCCCAATTTGTAAGATCATGTGTCGATGCTGGGAGTCAAAGGTGTAACGAGAGTGCTATTACCCTATCAAAGCATATTTTCAAGGGACAATAAAAATATTTTATAGATTTTAAAGCAAATATTAGACTACAAACAGGGTTTTAAGGAATCACCTAAAAACCAAAACCTCAATGAAAAATCTTAAGATTTATAACTGACGACCTGTTTTTTTATAAGTTTCTACTTTCTATGCTACCAGTGCATCACACATTGTAACAAAAAAAAAAACTGTCAACGTCAAATTGTATTTGCGATTTTATATAAATACTATGCATAATCAGTCATTACTATACAACACAAAACTAAAAGATTCGATAACTCTGAAAAGGCAACCAAACCTAAATGGGATCTGGTGGTAGGACGTAGCATTTACTTACCCGATAGTACTTACTTCATGTTTGTAGAGTGAATAAGTCAGGTATTTATCCTGCGATTTCTCAGAGTATTTGTAGAAACATGGACTTTACTTTAGGTACATTCGAAAGTAATTTTTATACAAATGTATAATTCAATTCTAAACAGAAATTGTAAATTCATGACACAAATACGAATTGGGTACAATAATAACCATAGTAATTTAATTAGGGAAATGGAGCGATTATAGGTGTGACTGATTAACACGACGTCATATCTAAGTGAACTGATACACCAACACACCTACTTCAGGTAAATATAAATAAATAATGCTGGACATTTTTCACACAGCATCATCTAGCCCCAAAGTAAGCAGAGCTTGTGTTATGGGAACTACATGACTGATATATTACTTAATTTTTTTTTTGTAAATACATACATATTATACATAGAAAACACCCAGATCCCGAGACAAATATTGCAAACATGCAAACATTTGTCCCGCGGCGGGAATCGAACCCGCGTCTTAGGCGGAGCTTCGCCCACTGAGCCACAGAGGTCGTCTATAGACGTAAATAGATGAACTAACATTATTTAAATCCAATTTACACGAAAGCAACGTTAACTTATTTAGAAAAAATAAACAGTGAATTTACTCTTTTCAAATAGAGTTGCTAAAGAGTCCATTGCAAATGTCAAATATAGACTAAAGCCATCGCTTTTCCTTGTAATAGGATCAAAAAATGTTTAGTCTGTGCTTGTAATTACCGTGGTATGCACATCTGTGGGAGATGTGCATAAATACGCTAATTCCACCATACCTACTTCTGCCGCAAAACAGTAATGTTAGCATTGCTCGGTTCCGATTTGAATGACATAGATGCCTGCAGGTAAAATTAAAGGCACATGAAACTTTTCACCCGTTATATCAGGGTCGGCAAAGCGCATGTGATACCTCTAGTGTTGCAAGCGTCTATAAGTTACGGTAACCGTTTACCATCAGGTGGCATGCATGTTTGCTACTTTCGTTGTATAAATAAAACACAAGTTTGGGATGGCATCTGCAAAGGACAATTTTTCGATAAATTGTCAAGTGTCAAAAAACTGACCACAGACTGTATCTGCCACCAGTGATTTTGCGCAACGCGCTATTACAAAACAAAATTATGTTTGCAACATGAGTATTAATATATCATATATGTGTAGTATGTATTATAAATTTGGTTAGGTTATTATTATTATTATTTTATACGATTATTTTGCACCCGGTTGTCCACCGATCTTCGTGGCATGATGAAAGCCCAGTCTGAAAACCAGCGCTGCACCTGACCCCTAGGTTCTGGCGCAGCATAATGCTGAGACGGGGACCTATTTGACCCCACGCAACACAAAATGACGTACCTACTTAAACTAAGTAGGTTATCTTTCTTCTCACTGTCTGTTTTTCGTTTCGCTTTGTTATTTTGTGTTAAGTATCTGTTTTGTGCTTATTACTATTTTTGTGTGTTGTTTGGAGAATAATAAAAATATGTTCTTTCTTTTCTTTTCTTTGATCTAGCAGAGCGCTTTCAATGCAATGTTTTTGCTATTATTTTCGTAGATGAGCCAGTCAAGCCAGTACCTACTAGAACTGAAAGTTCATATCTATTATAATTATAAGCAGTTAGGTACGCGTCTTGATATTCAAATCACGTTCATGGCCATAAATTGACGGGCATTCATACATATTCATGAAACAAAATGACATAATAAAGAGTGGCATCTTAACTGAAGATACGTCTTTAAGATGCTATTGTATGGACTAGCAGATGGTACACGGCATTCATAGAAAACGATAACCTCTGCCCATAATTTAGTTAGACGTCAGTTTGGTAATAGCGGCAATCAATCTAGTATTAATTTTGGACTTGGAGGAAGAAGTAACATATTATGTGGCTAGGCTCCAAATAATACATTTCGTGTAATCTTGGTCTAAATGGTAAAGATAGATGTTGTAAGTCCTACTCCTACTATAATATAATAAATGCGACACGTATCTCCGTAATTACTAAACCGATTTTGATGAAATTTGGAATGTAGATAGTTTAGGTTCTGGAATAACACGTCTTCTTATTTTCACGCAAATCTTATTTTCGAAAATCAACCCCTAAGGGGGTTAAACAGGATGGTAAAGTTTATATGGAAAAAAAATATCCTTGGTTTTATTCACTCAAAACTCGGTACACATTTTATAAATTTTAAAATAAACACGTACTTTTTATTTTTCAAAACTACCCTTTGGGGGTGTGCAATTAAGTTCTAAACTTTGTATAAGTTGTAATCCTTGGTTCGATTCATTCAAAAGTTGGTGGACATAGTTTGAAGCCTGGAGACGTTCATATGCTACTTTTATTAGCATACCACGCGGGCAACAACTAGTAAATAAATAAAACAGCCAAAAGACACTATACATAGTCCTGACCCCTATTAGGATTTTCTGTGTCATGTACTAAATTAATTTAATGAGCAACGTATTCATTTTGGTATTACAACATCGAGGAAATATAGTTTTCAGAATGAAGAAATCATTCCTCAAGATGCAGTATAAAAATACCTTGTTACATTATCAGTTTAGTTATTGGACCAGAGTCGAAGAAATAATGGCTATTTGTTGCTCTATTTTAAGCTTAGTACAGACCTTGATTCTGTAAAATTTTCTACATTTTAAAGCCTGCCCTTGGCCTTGACGCTTGAAGGCCTTCGAAGGCCGCTATAAAAGAACATGTTTATTTCTTTCGTTTATAAGCCAAATTCGTTTTGCAAACTCATAATCAACTATTCAGCACATAATTATAGCATTCCTACTAACAAATAAACTCTATGGAGTGATTCGTGTTGCGTGCTAACAAAAGGGTGGGTTGGCTTACGAAAACCATGAGTTGCTATTCGGTTTCGTCACGCAATTTTCGGTCACGGAATACGACTTTTGCGTACTTCTGCGGCATAAATGGGCCCTTATCATGCCGCACTTAACTAACCGAACTGAACCGACTGATTTTGGTGCAGAAAAAATATCGATGTAGATAACAGAACGGTATACGTAACAGAAGCGCGGAAAGATTCTTGATAATTATGTCAAGGGAGTTATTTTCCACGATGGAGGAACCTAATCCTCTGAATTTGGAAGATTTGTGTCTTCTAAGTTACGATAACAGCGAAATATTATCATGACAGTGAGAAGAAAGATAACCTAGTAATAGTAGACTTAACATACCATATCTTACCTTCTTAATAGGTTTGAGTTATTTTACCGATTTTTGATTCACACACTCACGACGAAAGAAGTATGATATGATATGTTAGGCAATAGGCTGTGTCTATAACAGGAACGGCCAAGCGATTTTAAAAATATGGTTCGCTTTATTTCTCTCTCAGGAAATGGTTTTGTCGCCCCTAGTAAGAGGGCACTGGCATAGTAATGAACGTTCGAGTAACAATTATTATAAGTAAAATGTTATTTTTTTTACAATTTAATTTCGATTCATTTTATCAAATCTTTTTTTTATCTATTTCCTTACTAACAATACTTTTGACGCAAGAGAAGCGCGTTCGATTCCTGCAGCGTGACAAATGTCTTGCTGATAATTGACCTGGGTCTGGCTTAGTGTTACTCACAGTTCCACGATACAGGGAATCCTAGTGTGTGATCAGGGCCATGTTGTACGAGTCGGTTGGATGTTTATAAAAAAAACTCTACCAGAGGTTTCCCCCCATTTTATGAAAAACAAGTCTACTTTCGCAAGTGCCATGCGAACCCTAACAACACGCTAACAAAGATGTCAACTGGTAATTAGAGCGGGCAGGTGCTTGACCCGACACTGCCACCGTGCACACTTTTGCCACAGAGCTGAGATAACAGCTGATTCACTACAACCAAGTTTTTTACAGGCGACTACCAACCCGCTTAGCATGACCATCCAAGACAACGTTTTGTCTACGAAAGAGAAGAACTATTTCTAAGACAACGTTTTGTCTACGAAAGAGAAGAAAAAAAACTATTTCCGTCGCCCATTCTGTCAAACAAAGAGAGGGACAAAATACTTTTTGTCTTCTCGGCGGTAGACAAAATCGTTGTCTTGGATCTTCATACTAAGGAGGCTGGAGTCCGTATATGCGTTTAACGTAAGTGGTTGTTCTGTTTGTTTGTCTGTTACCATTTATCTCGAAGGTTATCGGATTAAAACCAGTTTTTCTTGCAATCGATTCGTATGACTTCAAGGTACACGCTACTACATAGATTTTATCGCCTTGTGGCGATTTGTGTATGTCGCTGTGATAGACGATGGTAACCCATGGTTTAAAATAAGCCTGCAACGCGAGGAGTCCGTATGTCCGTTTGACATAAGAGGTTGTTTGTATGTTTGTCGCCACAAATCACTAAAACGTGTTGCAATAGATAATGAAATAACACATCGGGGGTTTTAAAATTTTCCAAAAATGTATTCTATGTCTAGTAGAGTTTTATCAAAACCCCAACAAATCACAGGCGGCAGAAAATTAGACTTAATAATTTTCTCCAGATTATAGAGCTTCTTTCAACTCAAAATAGATAAAGTGAGCCAGCTTTTCTTCGTGAGCTGTGCAATTACACTGCTATTGTGTAAGCGCTTGAGAGAAATTCGCACACTAGTTTTTACTGTTTGTTGAACGCAAGAATAAGTTTGTTTTCTATTACAGGTAAAAATTAACACGCGATTTTGTATGCTAGAACGGTGTAGGTAAACAGTGAATGTTATGAGAACCATCAATGTTATGATGGCCACCGCTTCATAGATAGATTCTATCATTTATTAACAACACTCAAATTTCGCTTAGACTTGTATATTCTATCATCTCTTGCAGCGTCTATGTGTGGCAATAAAATCTATCTAAGAACCTTCCTTGAAGTCACATATTAAGACGACTGCAATAAAACGCATTACAATAAAATAACAAGAGAGAAAACTGTTAAAACAGACTAGCACACTTATCGCTGGTGCGGCGAATGGGAAGCCGGCTGCGACGATAAAAGTTCGATTCCCACTCCGGGACAAATGTCTGAATTTTCTACACATATTGGTTCCGGGTCTGGGTGTAGCGGTACTTACATACGAGCAAACGATCTCTTACCCCAAAGACATGTCGGTCGGCTCGTTGAATCCCGGGTAGGGTTAACCGACTAAAGTTTACAATTTTCTACTAATGCGAAAGAATAGCTGTTTAGATGTTTGTAAGGACAAATACTCCTAGGACACAGGGAATCCTAGTGTGCGTGTGGTCCGAACCAAATTATTTATTATTGAAAAAAAAATCGTAACGTCTGAACCGATTTGAATGAAATTGAGAAGAAATATAGATCGCAATCTGGAATAACGTTTTCCAGCTACCCTGCAAGCGAATCCGGAGACAATGCCTTGAGCATGACCGTATTGTCCACAGAAAAGAAGACGAAATAAACTTCTGTTTCTTTCTTTCCGTCAGTCAAATGAAACAGAAATATTTTATGTCTTCTCTTCCGTCGACGAAACCGTTGTCTTGGGTGCTTATCTATGTAGAAGCTAGAAAACTGTATGTACGCTTTTGTATTAATTATATACTTAGTTACTCAGTAGCACAATCTGCCGGTGCCTTGAAAGCGGCACATGAACCGTTGTAGGCACAGTAACGAATTCAAAGTGGCGAGTTCTTGATACGTCTTGACCTGGTTTACCCAGGGCTGACCAATAACTTATTTTATCTGCATATCCTTCACTAGCTATTTACTTTTATATGTCTGTATATTTAGTACCTGCGTTGTAAAAAGTCTCTCGGGCAGTAATTCCTAAAAACTTTTGTTACTGTGTCTTCATTATGTTTTACTAACTATTTAAGTCAAAAACAAAAAAAAATGTTCTAATGAGATATTGGCCCCGGAGCATAGACGCGCTCAGTTGCGTCAATGTTGATCATGCTGAACGTACGATCGACAGGCAATCTTCGTTCGTGTGTATTGCCAACGGTTTTTACTGGTTATTCTGCTTCAAAGTTATTCTGTAAGTTTTCAGGAAATATGAGCAAGCACTTAACATGTCTGCTTAAAATCAAATGCTTCTTGACGTTTATGTAAGTCCTAATAGGACACGTATAAGTTGATCCTTGTGATTTTAATGAATTTTGACTTTTTACTTTGGACTTTCGTAATATAACTTTTGATTTCAAGAAACCGCTTATTTCAGAGTTGTTTACTAATATAATCTTACAATGTAAAAAAGACAACATTTTGTAGAACAATCTAAAACTCTCTATCTATAAATATTCTACCTCTAAAGTGTCTATTTTATTTTATTTGTAACTGTCCTCTCTGTGGCATTAACGACAACAGAAAGTGGTATTTGTCTAGACCCCATTCAAGATGTCGTCATTTAAACGCTCTATATATATAGATATTAGGTATTAATTTCCATGCTCTAACGAACATGTGGTAACGACCGTTCAGAAGAAAACAATTATTCGAATTGCTTTGAGGCATTTAAATCTCTACTTTATTTAAATTAAGGTTAATTGGCGTCACGTATAGCCGTGAACATGAAAGGCGCCCTGTCCACTAAATAGCGACGAGCCGAAACCAAAGCGATGCTTTTTTGTAAGGAGCGGTAATAATAAGGTGGAGGCTGGAGCTCTAATAAAAATTGGATAACACGACACAATCGACTCGGCTGACATATCTCGCGACGCGCACCTAACACACTTGGGAAAGTAGTGCGATGAAAATCATACACACTTTAAATGTACCGGTGCATTTAGGGTTAGGGTTAGGTTTTCTTACACCAGCATTTAAATACACTTTTAACCGATAAAGAAATCGAAGTCTTCTGGTGACACACCGATGGACAGAAAGATACGACGCGCGACGGAAATAAAGAAACTATAAGTTCGGCATGTTGAGTTCTGTTTTAGTTTTTTGGCTTCAGAACCCTAAGAACGGCGAAAGCACCGACAGCTTTGACAGCTTTGAGTGGATATCTGGGGGTGGGTGCACACCCAGATACCCACTCACTCCCTCCGCGTCACGTCTTGCACCCCGTTTTTTACAAAATGAATCATCCGGTTCAGGATATTTATGGGCGAAAATGACTCGTTCGACATTTGTCTATCAGTGCAAGATATAGGTTTTCAAGCAATAAGCTGTATACAGCTTTAGTGGACAGAAGTCTTAATGAATGACTACCCAACGTTACCAACGAACGAGTAGAAAAGTAAGAGTGAAACGAAGTGATACTGCTAACTGGATTGTAGAAACCAGTGATGAGCTTGAAGTGACAAGTTTGTATTGAAAGGGAAAACTAGCTGCTTCAAGTTCAAGAAGAGTTTTATGATGCAAGGGAATAGGGTAATTCCTACTTTAAAAAAAAGTGAGAAAGTCAGAGGATCTAAAAAACAACGGCTAGAAAGGTTTTGTTGAAAAGGAGTTCGACAAAACGATTTAACTAGGTCCCAGAGCTGAATAACACTCTAGAGCTGGAGAAAACCACATCATCGTATTCTTGAAAAAACCTTTTAAAAACCTAGGTCATGACCTAGGGTCGGAACAGGTTTTTACTACCCTCGTATCAGCTACCAACTCAGTACTCACTCCTTTCTTACACACATCATCGTTCACATAATACATTTACACTCTTTTTCGATCTGCCTCTGCTCCTTTATATTCACCATACACATCAATATTCAACACTCTCGTTATAATTATGGCTTTCGTCCCTCATCGTAACATATCCATACCACGTTCATCTTTACTTTTTCTTCCTTACAAATTCCTGGGAAAACCTACATATCGAGCAAATATCTAATAGACTACGGGTACCACGACGTGTAGTCGTGTAACCGTTCGGCATGTTGTCGCTACCAGCTCCCACCGCCATAAGTATTAAGTCAAGAAAAGTTTGTCCAAGTGTAAGGAATATGCCAGTTTCCTAGTAATGAATTGTACTGTTCTTACTTGATGATGCCATCTTCGATGTAAACATCAGCGTCTTCCATTCCATCGTCATTGACAACTCGTCCATTCTTGATAAGGAGGCGGTTTTGCGAGCTCTGAAAAACAAACAAAATAATATTTTAATATTTAAAAGGAAGCATGTCAGGACAAAGGATGTCATGAAATATTTATGTAAAATAAAATAAGGTGTTTCCCAAGGTCAGAATTTTTGCCTAAAATCCTAGCCTGTTTTTCGTGCCTATTTATATATTTACGAACTATGTATCGGAAATGAGACCAAGTTGATTAGTTTTCTTATAGGACCAAATTTCGACATGATAAGTACTTGTAAAATAAAAGTTCTTATGTTCCCTAGCCCAAATACTAGAAACTACAAATATGATTTCCACCAGTTTCTTTTCTCTAGATATTTGGTGTTGGATGTCATTTTGTGCCAGACTTTTTTCAGAGTTTTTTTTTGTAATGTATAATCTCAACCCAGTTATGGTTTACAATGGGCCATGCATGATGCAAGAGCAAGGCCGTAGCCTAACACAATGCGAGTATCCACTCCACCTGACGCATTCTGGGTTTAAGGCGTGTATATTTGTTCGGATATACCTGTCGTTGGTTTGGATCAATTGTATTTGTTTGTTATTTGTATCCGTTACAGATTAACCTGAGGTTATATTCCTTTGTTATGCTTTGAGGCAATCTGTTCTGTGGCGTTCTACCTTTTGCATTAGTCATCGAAACTGGTGGAACCAAGGAGAATCCGCTTGCCAAATGCAGCGAAAATCATCCAGAAGTTATGATGAAAACTTATAAATCACCGGTCAAACAAATTACTGAACCACTTAAAACTTTAATGACTAAACCTATTAAATACACTGTTACATGAAATAAGTCATTTTCGTGTCAAAATGTCCAAGTATAAAGTAACTACGAGGCGAATCGTGACCTTGAGGCACGCCAACACACCTTGAACTTCTGTGGCACTTATCTAGTTTATCAATAGGTTTTACTACTACTAGACTATTTAAAAGCCATCGAGATAATTCGATAAGAACTCCCTATTTTCAATAATAGACGTTCCTAATATAAGATCTATGGGGCAGTTGGTCAAATGCTATCGCAAGGTTAGATATGGGATATGTAAAAACTTAAATCGAAAATGCTAAAATACTTACAGAATGTACGATTTTTGAGAGTTTTGACTTGAATAAGTATATTTTGGTTATCAGAAGATTCAGTGCAAATTCTAATTCTAAGATCATTGTTGGTTTAGGCATTTCTTAGCTGAGACACAGATTATTAACGATGTTTACTATTCTTGTTAGTGCTATGCTAAAACAAGATGAGAGTTATCCTTAGTCAGAACGGAAACCTAAGCTAAGAATACTCCAGTCAACAGGACCAGTTTAGCTTAAACTTGTACATATTCCATGCTCAAGTTCGACTCACTTTTATATTAATCCCTGTTACGTTTTTCGGCGTTGCGTCCACGATCATTGTTCCTAATTCTTATATCCAAAGATTTATAATTAATTAGGTTTAACTGATGATGGATTTCGCGGTATAATCCAGTATAGATTTAATGCCGTGAATGGCGACCGGCACGCCACGCGCCTCAGACTGTAACTGAAAATGTGCTCTGAAAATAGAACGTATAGTTCCCCTCGTATAGATGAAATAGAAAGCGATGGCGTGATGCATGCATATCAATGTCAGATAAAATCGACAGGTGAAGTGATGCGTAATGCATTCTACGATAAGGCTGAAGACCTTGGCTTTCAGCAACTGATAAGAAAATTGGGCGCCAGTGGAACACTTTTTTCTAGAAATGTAAAGCAAAAAGACCATGAACTCGATCCTGACCAAACAAAACCGTTCAAGTCATCGTTACATCATGTAGGTTTTTCGTAAGCGTCGTCCGATAAACCAAATGATGGTGCTTTAAAAACAAGCTAAGCTATAATACTAATATAACAGTTTTTATCTCATTTAATCTGAGATAAAAACTGATAGTAACAATGAGTTGTCCATCAGTAATGATAATATTTTTTCCGATTGAGGCTTTAATTATTAACAACCTAGGTCGACCTATCAATAAATAGTTAACATCACCACAATGACATGTATGAGAAAAATGTAACAGCGTAAAAACGAAGAAACCGACACAGTTCCATTGAAAAGCAAGCCATACTACGGCCATCATGATTGACTTTCCCGGCTATAAAAACAGCTGAATGACTGTCAATGAACTGTCACTGTGTGCCACAGATAATATAGTTTTACCGTTACTATTATTACAATGGAATCAATCATAATTGCTCATTTGCGTAATTGCACTGTAATAATCATTTGTTTTTGCTTAGTTCTCGTTAAGTTCGCAGTTTCGCACTTCTTCGTTTTAGTATGCTTTGCTTTGACTTTTGAACATGCGATATGCAGATGTGGATGGAACAATGAAATCATTATTAATTTTAGCATATTTTAAATTTAAACATTATTCTATTGTAAAATGTTTATACTCAGGTAACAATCTGATATGAATATATTTCATTAGATGCATACCAACAGGTATCTATTAATCTAATCTTTCTATAGCTATAAATGACATCACAAACGTGCATCGTGTGAAGACTCTTAAGTGGTAAGCATCACCTAAATTGGATTGTGTAGGACGTAGATGATGATTGCAATTTACACATACAATCCCGTCAAAGGGATAAGCAGCCTAAATAATAATATCAGGGGTGCTAGACAAATATATCTCACGCTTACTTTTCCTTTCACGAATTTTTCCAAGGACAAACTTGGCAGCTGTCACGTGACATTTCCGCAGCTAATGTCATTCCCATACAATTCAATTTATCCGCAGGCGTTAACGTCAGAGAAAGTGGTATTTGTCTAGACCCTAGTTTACCAAATGCTTTAGTTTCCGCATTTTCCACGACTCTGTTTATAAAAGCTGTTTCTATAAATGACATCTAAAATATTATTATAACCTTTTAAAGTCTCCATCAACACTTGTAATTCTTCTTTTTAATAAGTAATTTGAGTCCTTATTCCTATTAAAATAAGAGTGAAAGTACCTAATTGAAAAGGAGTGCCTGTCATCACATTGTGCTGAGATAGCCAAAGGCATGTTTGTTGAACTAAAAGCTCGGTTAAAAGGAAAGCCCTATCTGGTTTCCTTTCCTTTAAGGGAGCTGATTGGCAACGTATAAGTGAGAGTGTTTATTTGTACTTGTTATATAAATACACTTGAAATACACTTGCTATGGTACTTGATAATATTGATTTCAAGTTTGAAATTGTCGTGGTGTGAGATTCGTTCGGTGTCAATCATTCTTTCTAGGCCACTCTGCATAAGGTCAGGATCATGATTTAGTGGTTGCCCTGAATTGTTACTTTGTGACAGATGGGTGAAGAATTCAGTAGAAGAACATTATGATGGCAAATGAAACAATGGAAAATTTTAAACAAAATAATTAGGAGAGATCTATACCCTGTGGGAGGCCATGTTAAATGAGGAGATTAACGCAACGTTTGTTATTCACAATATTACGAATGCGTATTTTAATGTGACGTCAATACAAGGTTAAGAGTCAGTAACTGAGTAACGAAGTAATGGAATAAAGTACCTACTTAGGTAGATGTAGCTGCTAATACTGATTGAAAAAGTAAATATTTTTATCTCATCGATCGAGACACTCAGATCAATATGTAAAACAAAAAGTAGCATAAAACTTTAGAACTACAACAAGTTAAATTAATTAATTATCGGCACACAAGCAAATATTTTTTTTGTGAAAGGGCATCTAACTAAGACGTGGCTACTCTCTTTGGGTATATGCCTTCTCTATTTTGATACGATGTACTAAAAAGTCTGACACGTCCAAAGTTTTAATGGTTATTTTATTGTACCCTGGAATTTAACTATAGGCAGAAGTTTTGTTTTAATCGCAAAGTTTATTCCGTTTGTAAATTCACCAAATTCTCAAATTTGATTTTAATAAAACTTTAAAACGCTATATTTTAGACACGTTTTTAACAGCATATATTCTAGAATTAATGTTAAGTACGTATTTCACTGGTCGAACACAAAGAAGCCAACATAACATTATTTTATTATATAGAATTATTATTTAGAAATCTATATTGGTAGATTTTGCCAATATGTTTGTTTCTTTGTAGGTACATTTGGGTAGATTGGGACTGGCCTGTCATCCGACTGAGTTTTCCGCTGGGAACAGCGAGGTATATATCCCATTGTTTTAAAATGCAACTCAACAAAAAGGTGGCATCGGCAATTAAAAACATATAGGTCTCTAGCTAAGGGTAATTCCCTAGGTTCCCTTCTTGAATATGTAAGTATCGGTCAACTTCCGTTAGCAATACAGTTTTATGGTAACAGCAAGCTGAGCTGAGCAAAAGATGAACATGCGGCCATGTTCAGCTTTTGCTCAGCTCACAGTACCGTTCAAAAATAATTAGTTAACCCTAGCTTATTTTGAAATGATTATTTTATTGATCCCCAGCCTAAGGTACTTAATTGAATTTGTATTTAATGCCCTTCCTGTACATGTACTAAACCACGAAGAAAACACCTTTGGGCGTAGGCTAGTTATTGCAGTGTGTACTCCCACCTTGCACCATTAAAAACCCATGTGTCTGTAATTTTACCGGCCGGCGACGCAATCAGCACAAGTAAATCGTAAAATGAAATGTATTACGCATGCCTGCAATGAAGCTACACCGGCCGGCATTTTTAATCCTTTGACTTTTCTTACCAGCATATTTGCACGATACGTCACTTCACGTCCACTGCAAAAAGTATACTGTCAGATAAGTGTTATCTAAACTCTAGTTATTTTACAGCACGATAGGCTCGGTCAACCGAGCAATCGTCCACACTTGAATGCACTTTCTTGCTGCGGTATAAAGTCTAAACCGGTTTGGCAGTCGTCCTGCCCATATAGGTCGATATCTCGTCGTAATAGTTCGGGTTTCGCGGATGAAAGGAGAGGGAGATATCAAAAGTCTGGGATCATGGACCTGGCTGCGATTTCAGGGATCCTTAGCCGATTCGGTAAACGGAAGATAGATAATAATTTGCATAGATACTCGTAGTACAACAAATATAAACATTGAAATATCTTTATGTAGTTTTGATTGTCTCTGAAGACTTTCCAAACTTTCGCGATCAGTTGACATAATTATAAGTACGATAAAGACCCTTAAAAACTTTAGTTAGGAGGGCGAAATCAAAATAGTATTGGTAGTTAAACCTTGAGAGACCTTTCAGGTAATTTTCTACATAATCACCTACCAGATTCTCATAACTTCAAAGCCATAATAGAAAAGTGTCGCGAAAAATCGTTTCATAATCTTCATGAAATACAGCAGCCCATATTTTCTTAAGAGTAGACTTTGGGGTAACAAGTACCAGATGGCACTTGTCAACCTAGTAGTTATATCCATGGATTAGAGCCTGGGAAAATGTCACTGTAGGAGGAAGTCCCTCGTTCTGACTTCTGAGTTAATGACGCGTAAACGTGCAGGTCACCAATTGTTATAAATTTTCTTTGTTGATAAATAAAGAAGATCTAAATAAAGGACTCATCATCAATCAGCCATCAAGTTTCCACTGAGAACTATAGAAATTAACGATACAATCAATCCGAAGGCTTTCCAGAGTAAATCCACGTAAAGAGTACACTGAACGAGCCCATGTGAAATATTGATGCGAGTGAATAAAACGAAGGGATATTGATCACAGAATAATTAAGTAAGACGTAGAAATCCGTGGTCACTACTATACCGGTAAAGACTGTTCAAGAAACCATAGTACAAGAGGTTTGAAACTAGTTGACATTTCAAAAAGAATTAACAAGCTGAATTGGCAACTCGCTGGTCGATTGCCAAGATAAATCGCTGCGGCAAGCAGTTCTTCTGAACTCTGAAGAGACAGCGAGCGCGGCGTCTAAGCAATGCTATTGATGAATTTGAGAAATGAGGTTGACTGAGTGGACTGAAAACTCGAAGAGAAACAGTACGGTAGGCCAATGCCACATTTGTCAAAGTTACATCACACATGAAGAAACGATCGCATGAGATGCGTTTTAAATCTGTCATCGGTGTGCTGATTCCGTGGCTTCATGTGGTCTGTGATATCAATTAATTAGCAACGCACGTGAAATGTCCATCGAATGTTTGTTGTTTGATATATTTTTGAATTTTCTTTCATCAGCCAGAGATCTTACCTGGGGTCTCTGAACACTTACATAGGAGACTCATTGAGGACCCCGGTTAAAAATAAACAGGAAGTGTCAAATTGTATCTATTTAAAATCCTAAGGTATTTTCACACAAATTCACGGCGTAAATGAGGATTAAAATAAACAAGATAGTCTTTCATAAACATCCGTTTCCGTTGCATAATACCAACATCAGATGGAAGAGATCCACAGATCATAGGCCTCCCTCGGACAATCCTCGTCGATGGTTCTCAATCGCCTCCATGCACCGACTTTCTTACAATGTCATCGGTCCATCATTTGGGGCCGCACCCTAAACTGCGTCTTCCGTCCATTGCATAACGTAAACTATGACATAAACATCGCTAAACTCGCTAAACATAACCGTATGTTGTCACTCAAGTGACCCACTTCTTAATTCTCACATATAGCTATGGTGCTGAAATTTCCAGATAAGATTATTTATCTTCGGATCAACTGCGGAACGTCACTGGAGTTTTGATAATCTTTACTGCTGGGATTAAACAAACGACTTTAACAAGGGCTCACATAAAGACCTAAGGAGATGTTAGTTTATTAAAAGACAAAATAAGCAGGTGATGTTGTGGCAAATGGAAAAATGCTTGGAGCTCACGGTTTAGATAGGCACATATTATGATGTCCACTTCTGGTCATCCAATGATTCCAATGGTACTTTGGATATAAAAATCAGGTTTTTTTTTTTCTAGATGTTTGTCAAGATATTTTTTTTTAATAAAAACACACAGATACGAGAAAAATATTTGCAGATCATACAAACATTTGTCCCACCGCGGGAATCGAACCCGCAACCTTCTGCGTCTCAGGCGGGGCTTCGACCACTGCGCTACAGAGGTTGTTAAATAATGTGGTAATACTGTTGTAAGTTGTCTCAATTATTTTACAAATGGCTCAAAGTAATTACCAGCAAGATGGTATCTTTGGTTCCGGTCTTTGACCGTAATGGAGTCCCCACTGGTCCACCATCGCAAACGGCAAATACTAAATTTGCCGTTTGCGATGGTGGACCAGTAACGTTTCGTAACAGAATGATTTAAGTGTTTGTTTGTTTCCCCAAGTCCTAATATAATCTGCTGAAGGTAAATAAATTGTTGAAAGAAATGGGTCAAGCCTCATAGATTACGTTTTACATGTTAGCATTGTGATGGTGGGAGATAACATTTATGATGATATCCGAAGCACTGAATTCGTTTACAACACTGTGGTTCATTCGTTTATCGGTTGTAGATTCCGCTTTATTAAACAGGTTTTTTTAAGCCAAGCAAACATGATCAGGTGACAAAAATGAAGGCTACAGAATCAAAACTCAGGTTTGGCTGCACAGCACACCTTGAAACACCCTTCAGGCGAAATTTTCCTTAAATTTTAAGCAAGTCGACTCGCGTGCACCTCCTAGCGTACAAGTGTTGATAGCAATCGCTACACTGATGTATTTGTTCCCCCTCTACTCTCCCCCATTAGGGAGCACCAGCTAGACTACGGTTATGACTCAGAAATACGGGACATAAATTGAATTGCGTCTGCTGCGTCATTTTGCGACGAGGAATAGGAATTTTATTTTGGTATTCGAGGGTTTAATTTGTATGACGTAACACAGGCATGAGTAGAGATTTGACAAATTCAAACAACTTCGAAGGTTAAATCAAATAAAAGAATCGCGCTCAAAAGTCTCAAATTGAAGAGGCTATACATTTTCATAAAGCTTTATATAATAAGGATTGCAGGCCTGCAGGATGCTTGTAACACTAATGGATGTACAGAACATCGAAGTGCCTCAATTTCATCATCCACTGTAAAGATACAGTGCCTGCCACCTCCGTCCACCGATTTTCGCATCCCTTAAGATAGTCCATCTATGCCTACTTATCCCGAGTCGTTCGATTTCGGTCGCCATTCGCTAGCGGTGTATCTATTAAAACTGAAGTAAGAAATTTCCCGACCGGTTACAGAATCCTACTCCTACTAATATTATAAACGCGAAAGTTTGTGAGGATGGATGTTTGTTACTCTTTCACGCAAAAACTACTGAACGGATTTTTATATCCCTTCAGTAATATAGCTTATACATCAGAATAACACATAGGCTACTTTTTATCCGGGTACCATGCGGGCGAAGCCGTGGGCAGATGCTAGTAATTAATAATACTACGACCCGGTTGAGGTCTTATTCGAAACCAATATTTCCAAAAGAAGTTGAATAAATATTGATTTGGACCTCCTGCCATAGGTAAAGCTTCCTTTGACATGAAGGTAATCGAAAGTTGAAGTCCAAAGGTAAAAAGATCGACAATACCTCTATATGCTTTTCTACGCCTACGCAGTATTGCATCAAATGGAAAGTCAGATGAGAAAGGTGCTTCGGTTGTTTGCTTTTTCTGCTACCGAATAGCTGATCATTCCTATTTTAATATTTTATATGCTTAAGAGAGTGACAGATTGTTCATGCCGTTTGGAAGCAACTTGCATTACCTACGCCTACGTTCCTGCCTAATGGTAAGCAGTCACCGTCGCCTATTGACATGTAGGCAACATCAGGGAGAACTGCTGATGCGTTACTTGACCTGAAGGTATCTTTCTCCTTCGTACTATCTCTTCCCGTGAGAAATCTTCGTGTCCGTGAGATGAAGATGAGCCGTGCCTGTCTGGTGTAACTACATAGCTGTAACCTATAATCTTGCCTTAACACTTGCTATATTCTACAATTGAACCATCTGACTATTTAACATTTTAACTCAAGACATTTCAGTGACGAATATTACCCGAAATGTGCTATGCCTAGCTTCAATTCCCAGGTTCAGAGTAAGATATCGCCTTCATTCGTTTCCACTACAGAGATCTGACTATCTTTAGCAACTATGATGACCGATGATGCAACATTGTTTTCACTGCTTTTCCTGCCCTACATAAGACCGTATTGAACCCAATAACCATTACCCCGTAGAGAAAGCAGAGAACAAACACGCATGACCAATCGGCGCTTTTCATACATGGCACGCAATCGTGTTGTTTGTGACATTTTGTGACCGGAGTACTTGTGCAAATCATCATCACCACACCTTCGAAGTTAATGGATACATAAATTCCTAATCCACCAACGACCGAGACTCGCCGGCTCTGTTGTCAGATCAAGGGAAAAGAAAAGTCAGTGACAATTTTATTTATCTCTTCACTATCAACTTCCAAAGCAACTAACTCACAAACTAGAGACCCTCATAATGGACATCTTAAAATCCATATTAGGAAGATACATAAGAAATTCAACTAGTAGTCACAAGTTCAAACATTATATTAGGTTACGTATGGTATAATTAGCAGCACGTTGCTGGTTGAAAGCCTATCACCATTTGGAACACTAACCAATGACACAAGCCTTTGGATTTTTTGGGTCTAGTTGCTGGACACATGGAAAAGATGTCCAATAGGTTGGAGAAGCCCAGTAAAGACAAATTTATAAAAACATGACAGGTTTCATCAATGGCTTTTCCATGGATGATTCGATCATCAAGTCAACAACCCGTGTAGGCGGTGTAATCAACATCTCATTGACTAACCAATTATCTAGCAGTCGAAAATAATAGTTAACTCGATAAATGACTGCACGCTCTTCTAAAAATTCATTAGTCACTATTAAGCTTGCCTTTGCCCCCGGGTGTATGCTTGTATGATAGATCCCTTCTAGGGTAGACAAGGGGGTCAGAAAATCTACCACTTATAAGTGCCGCAGAATCTACCACAATCAATAGTATTGGACAACTACTTTGCTTGTTACATTTTCAATGTCTCCAGGATGCGACATAAATAGATTTGGGACGAAATGGAAGATTAATTTGAAAGCAGACAGCCATCACCCTTGCCATAGACAATCTAGTATTTAGTATGTCGTCTCTCCCCCTGCTTATTAAGTGGGGTACAGACAGAATCTATCAGCGATCTACACACACCAGCGTCAACATCCGTTGTATTGATTTATACGATCCATAGAGGAATCTGAACAGTTTCTGTAGCACGTTTTATCAGGATGGGCCTGTAAAAGTCAACTTTGACATAGGCCTTTTTATAGAGCGCAATTGTAGGCGACACACGTCCTAGAATTATTTTCTTATGTTATCTGTATTTGTGTACCTACAATTATGCCTACCTACATATTTACAGCTACTGATTAATTAGTTTCAAAATATTTTTTGTTAATTTTGAGTGTATTTCGATACCTGTAACGCCATCTGTTGGCATACTTATTATCTAATAAAAAATATGAACTTTGAAGGTGAGCGCAGAACTTTCACTTATATTTTTTTATGTTAGGGTAGGTATCTAGTAAGTCGCGAACCGATTGCGAGACGACGCGGCTCCGCAATTTTGTACATTCAAAAGTTTTCCAAAAAGCCATGTTTTGAACTCTGCCCGCACCCCCAACTTTCTTCTGACGTTGACCAAAAGTGCTGTTTGATTTGATCACCTACAGCAATGATGAACGATCTTGGGCTACCTCTGTACAGCGACTTTAGGATCAGCGTACTGAAATGTCTTTCATGGAGATAAAAGTCGTAAGCGTATTTGTTTACAATATGCTTTTGATTGCAAAGCATGCGACCTTTCAACTCTCAATATAACACAATCTAATCAAATGAGCCTGAAGTCAATTGACTCGCTAGTATCAAATAAGTCTAATTGTAAGTATTGAATTGTCGTCTATCGATATAACCCTTTCGCTAAAAACGCAAAAGTTCAAAGCACAAAAGTTTTGGTGATTCAATTTTTTCTGACAGTCAGATATGTGACGATTACGCGGCGTCTAATAAAAACCATTACCTAGTCAAATTTAATAATTTGACTAGGGAATGGTCTACCAACCAACTGCATGCAGATGAAGAGGCTATGTACGTGGACGTAGTTTCGCTTCTTAGTTGAAAATAACGATAACACGCCGCCAACAAAAAAACAAACATGCACCCGACTCGAATCCTCATTATGGACGTCCTCACATACATAATCAGATCGGTGAAGGAGCAGAGGTTTAAACGTTATGTATTTGGCACATGCCGACGTATTACGTACCTTTATCCACGTGACAGGTTGTATGCAAGCCCATCTCCGCTGTATTAAAACTAACTGATGATACAGGCTTTCGAATTTTTTGATCTAGGGCATGTTTTTCCACGATGTTTCCCTTCATCGTTTTGAGTACGTGATACCACTCAACAATACCACTCACCGCGCTAATGCGCAGAAATATTGTTGAGTGGAAGAATCTATTGGTGCACAACCGAGTTTGAACCCATGGAAGTCTGGGTACCCTTTACGATGTTGCCACTGAGAATGTAAACGCATAAGTTTGCGTGGAATGAACTAGGTTAACCTACTATTAATTTATGCACCCCACTCTTGAAGTTGGCAACTGGCTAGGAATGTCCATCACAGATCAAACCCGCACCGATATGCATGGTCACGACGACTTAACAAAGTCAAAGTCAACATTCATGTATTCATTAAAATCACAAGGATCACTTTGAAACGTCGATTTTATCTACTGTCTGTTCCTCCGCGACCAAGCCAGGGAAGAAAGGCAAGAAAACAAGGCTGGTTATTCTTTTTAATGATCCTTTCACATTAGGTACCTAAATTTTTTATCGGTGCTTTTCATACATGGCAGGGTCATGCTGTTTGTGACATTTTGTGACTGGAGTACTTGTGCAATTCATCATCAACACACCATGCCCAGCGATCGCTCGTCTTAACTTTGAAGTTCGTGGATCCGTAAATTCCTAATCCACCAACGACTAAGCATTAGGGGTGGTTTCCATCGCAATGGATTTGTTTTCCGACATCATCGTGAGTTCGTGAGGAACCAATGCGGCATGTCCTAACAGTCCTAAGAACCCAAGACTGCGAGCGAGAAGTATTGAATAATTTCACCTGATTCTTTCATCATCGGTCCTCAGGAGGACCACCATACCTCAACCGGGTCAGATCACCGACCTAACGCAGGGTGACCAAGAAAGAACCGGTGACATGACGGATGTTCCAAATACAAACACGCCCCATGTTGGGCATACTTAGATACATACTCAGTGAGTAGACCAGTAGGTACTCAGTAAGGGGTAGTCTAAACATAATATTGGACACATGCTCGCCTTTTGCAAGTTGTTAGGATTCCACGTGAGAGGTTGCACGCCCATCGAAGTTTATTAGAACACTAACTGATGGCACATGCCTCCGAATTTTTTGGATCTAGGGCATGCCGATCACGATCAATTTCAAATAGTTATTTCCAAAAAAGTTTACAGACTGTTTTTAGTAGTAATCTAGATATCGTAATTAAAACGATGTTTTCCTTCACCGTTTTAAGCTTGTGTCAATACTTAAATACATTTTTCAAGTGAAAAATCCACGGTCCACAATCGGGTCCGAACCCATGACCTCCGAATCGAAAGTCGTGGTACCGCCCACAAGGCCAATTAGCAAAACGCGTGCTCAAAACGGTCAAAGTCTAGAAAGTCATAAAAAGTCTACTTTATAACTTGAATTTATCTGCGGTACGTAACTTAACCGTCAAGTAAAATATTTAAACTTAACCGCGAGTTTTAAATAGCAGAGTTATACGCGTGCGTAAATCATTATTACGACCCTTTGTAGGGGAAGGTCCCCTCGGCGAGAATAGATCGACTTGAAGTGAGCGAGTGTAGTGAGGTGTACTAGTACCCTTTTCGCGAAGCAGTAAAAAGGACTGAACTTCATTTTATAACCAGTAATTTTTAGTATTGTGGTAAAAAAATACTGATTTTAATCTTTTAATCGTGTTATTATTGGCTAGAGGATTGAACTAATTTTTTTATGAACTTACATCAATTGAGATCAGTAAATTTTACTAAAAAGGGCTGCTTATAGTGAAATTTACTGATCTTAAAGTTAAGTAAGGATGGTTATTGGCTATAATTTGAAGCAAACGTTTATGTGTAGTAAGTCCTTTTTACAGGCTTTAGACCTAACGGTCTTGCTGTCATTTAATTAAGTTAAAGTGTATTTGTATTAGTTAAAAAGGACAAATCACTAATACATTTTGTTTTCTTACCGTACCTTCACTTACTTGTCTGGTCATATTTACGATTACAACTTTGTGATTTGAACGAGCTACCAATAATCAGTATAAAGAATTATTACTCAGGTACCTTACCAGAGTAATAATTCTTTGTTTAACTTCTAGGAAACGTAATTTTTTTGTTGATTTCAGATTTTTTTCTTATTGATGTTTTCCGGTTTGAAGAGTATGAGTGCCGGTGGAATTGCATACACAGAATTTTCATAGTTGTTTCAGGATGGCGGGCGAAATGGAAAACCACGTATATCACTATAGGTAATGCAAATGTTATAGGCAGTTGGGCAATTTGCTTGTTCCGTCACTTACTCAAGTAAAACTAAAACTTTACTACGGGACCGATGAAGTAAAATCCGACACTTTCAAGACTGTTGGACATCACTATTGCCATTACACTTTTACACCCATCAGATAGCAGCACTTCATTCCGAACCCTATCACGTACAGAAGGAGCCCAAAATCGTTTGCATCGTTAACTTCTAGGAAATATCAAGTACAGTCCAAAAGAAAGTTTATGTTATGCCGGACGTTGTTTCTTGCTAACTGTACTCTTTGAATTTGGAAACATGTAAATGTTAATTAGTAGAAAGGGTCATAAATGAATTTAATCACTTTGTTAGCAATGCTACCTCCGTGCGTGTTATATTTAAAAATTTTCAATGACTCAGTCTGTTGTATTTGATTTCGCCAGTTTTTAGGGTTTCGTAGCCGAATGGCGAAAACGGAACCCTAATAGTCTTGTCGGTTCGATTTTTTCCCTCCGTTTAAACTACAAAAATTAGAACTTAAAATAACAGGGGTTTTTTTCATGCATCACTTAATTAGGTTTCAGGTTTTCTTAGTTTTCGTAACAATTTTAGATTTGGAGTAGGTTAGCCAGGAATTATAGTAGCTCTCTATACAAAAACGCTCTACCGGCACCTTTAATTTCTTGTGTCCTACGAGTAGCAATCAGTAGGAAGTAAGGATTGCAAACGAAATCTAATTGGATTCCAATGTTATTTTAGAAAATATGAGTCGACTTCTGAACACTAACATAGCGTGTCTTGACACGTTTTGTGCCCTTTGCTGTTCCAATCTGCTATCTATCATCAGCTCATTGGCCTTATTTAATTGCGTCGTCCGGTTCTAGGTCACCATTTGAGATCTTTTAAGCGATCTATAGATAGCTCAACTGATCCAGAATTGAAGCTTCTCAATAGTTACCTGAGGTATACTAAAACTATTGAACTAAAATAACGTAGAAACTGTCTGTAGCGTGATTCCCAGAACACGCGTTTGTTCGCAATTTATGTGAGTGAAGATAATTGATCCGGGAAACGACTAGCTGGGAGCAAGGTACTCCCTAAAAAAACAACTGCAATCCCTATGGATCTCAAGATCCTCAGATTCATACTCAGTACGCAGATCTGAGATGAGACCAATCAGAGAGTAGTCAGAGACACGTCTTAGCATTATATATGGCACATGTCATGACAGGTTGTAAGCCCATCGCCGCTTTTTATGTCATATGCCTTCGACTTTTTGGTTCTAGGGCATGCCTGTTCCCTTTCCACAAGATGTTTTTCCTCTCTCTCTTACTTGCTCCTTAATAATAATAAGGATTCTGTAATATTTTATCTGTACCTATTTTATGTGTACTAACGTTGTCCCGTGTCGAAATTAAGTACCTATTGTACCAAAGTAGGTGGATATTATTACCATGTTTAGTGTTTAAGATGATAGAAATAACGACTACCTATATACCTAGGTAGTTACTGTTTATGTTATTTTCTACATAGGTACAATAAAGTCACCCATATTTCCCGGAGGGGTAGACAGACCGGATTTCCACTTGCTACGATCCCAGCATACCTCTTTAGGTTCCTTCATACTAATCACATATTTCATCATACTTACCTAGGTAGGTACCTACAAGCTTGTCGGTCTAGGGTACTCTTGATCTCGTCTTTCTTTTGTTTATTTATATTTTAACCGACTTTAAAAGGGGGAATTTAAAAAATGCAGGAAGAATGTAGGTACCTACTTTTAGTGTTTGAATTTTCCACTACGCAAAATACTTTGTAGGTCCTATCTACCTACTTAGGTTTGATTCATTTGTTTTGATCTCCTTTTCTTTGGTATGCTACCGTTTATCTAGGTACCTACTAGGTACCTAGATAACGGTAGCATACGCTTGTAGGTACCTACCTAGGTATTACGCGTAGCATATACCTGTACCTACCTTAACCATCCCTTTTCAAACCTACCCTACTGCGCATGTCACAAATGATACCAACATGTAAAATCTAGGGAATAGGCTGATCCTAGAGGATGGTAGGTCTGAGGTCAATGACCGAGAGGAAAATCGCTATGTAAATTTTGCGAGTGAGGTACCTACCTATTACCTACTCCAGCCTTTCTGATTAACTGCCTAGCCTAATTAGGTTATGTAACCTGCCAGCCTATGTAGGTAAGGTACGATACATTACCTACCTACCTATTATTAAATTGAAAATAACCTAAGAATCTATTTCATAAATGTGAATTTGATTTTTCTACCGGATAGTTGCAGGTTCTATTCATAATTATTAATGAATAGGTAAGTACTTAAATCTCGGATGTAATGAACCTAGGTATCAACTGTACCAAGGTACACATACCTAATTAATTACAAAAACTATAAAATCTAACGTAATTATGTTGTAGGTAATCATTTATTCGCTCTGTTACAGTTCTTTCAAAATCTGCTCAGAATCATTGAAGAATGGTACCTAATAAAATTTTAGCTCGATTCTAAGCATAGGTAGGTACATATTATTTTATTACTATGTAGTTGGGTACTGCCTAACTACTTTTGCTAGGCTATTATCTACTAAACTGTTAATAGTCACTTATACGGCCGCCGCGCCGGGATGTTCTGTGAAATTGTAATCTATTTTACAAACGAACCGGCAACCTAATTCGTATAAAAATGAGGTCAGCAGCTCTCAGCAGGCAGAACCCACCATGCCGCGAATTTGGCAGCACAGTTCATGAAAACAAGATTAATTTTTCGCAATTTAAAAACAACAGGTGATTTATTCTTACCTGTAAGTGTATCGGGACTTTTTTGACTGGAGCGTTGTTGGTCATTTTCACAAAACACAAGTATGCACTAACACGAAATGTTTATTTATAAAAATGGTGTAGGCGGTGCCGCAGTCGTTATTTTCGCAAATATTCTGAAGAATCAGCACGTCCAATCACGCTGTTGTCGAAATGCCTACTGAATTGAATGAATAAAATAGAACATCGACGAACGAAACGAACGAACGGTTGTTATTTCCATTGGGTTTGAAGAGGTATTCTATTATCTGTGACAAGAGTTTACAATGGCCCGCACCTGCTCACTCCACCACTACGCATGCGTAAAAGCCGGTAAGACTCCCTCCCCTTAGATACGGTTGGCTGCAGTGATTTTTCGAAAAGTTCTTTCTCTGATCTTTGACGTAGTTCATGGCACTTTTACAAGATGGCAGCATGTCATTCGTACCTATTCTATAATGGAAATACTTTTTCGAATTATAATTGTTATTTAACTTTTTTTCTAAGTGTGTCATTAATAACCTAACCTCAACTGAAGAACAAAGAGACGGTCAAGAAATAGTGAAACTTGAGTTTGAAAACCAACTGATAGATGGCACTGTTCACATTTTCAAGGCCGATCATTATATCGGCATCGGCCCCCATTGTTCCCAGTTTCAGTTTCGTGCGAGTTTTCGTTTCGACGTTAGTTTAGTTCCAGACCCGAGTACCTACGTAGTGGGCTGAACTTTTGTCTGTTCAAAACAAAATAGCACAATGTCGTGGATGATTTGTCTCGGAATAAATAGCGAAAATTGACTATTTTCAATTAATTTTCCAATTAGAGACGGTGAAGTGTAGTGGAATTTCCCATGCCCACGTTACATCTAAAACCAGGAATCACGGTAAATACATATTATATTTGGAAGTTTTTTTTGCTTCATAAAAATAGCTCCAGTCTGGAGTTAAGCGTAGGTATGTACCTACGTACATAGGTGCATTGCGTTAGATCGATCTCGTCTGGTCGTCATAAAGAAGGGATAATTTCGAAATAAATAGGTACCTAAAGTAGGTACACCACCTACCTACGTATTTGGGCATCTATAATGGAATTTTTGATTTACTCGTTACCTTTGTAATTAGTAGTGTAGTATTACTATCTGTGCTACTATAATTTAGTATTTTAGCCGGTACTCGTAGATACGTACCTTCCCGTAATCGTAATAGGTATTATTGCACTAAATCCTGTTAAGTGTTGATACTAGGTACCTATCTCATAAATGGGTGGGTACACTGTCCTATTTCTTGATAATCGCAGGCTTGCAGGTTTTTAGGTTGGGTTTGTAGGGTTTACCCTAGTAGGTATACCTACCTCCTCCTAAGCGATGAAGGGGGTTATGAAATGGGGAAATGTCGTGACACTAAGAGGGTTGCGAGTTGCGAGTGTCGTGATATTGGTGTTAAAATAAAATAAATATTGCTTAATTGCTGGACGTTTTTCACATAGCCCCAAACCTTGTATTATGGGAACTACATGACTGATATAGGTACTACTTATAGGTAAGTATCCAATTTTTTTGTAAATACATATACATACATATTAAACATAGAAAACACCCAGACCCGAGACAAATATTTGTATATCTTACAGACATACTTCCCGCGGCGGGAATCGAACCCGCAACCATTTGCGTCTCAGGCGGGCCTTCGCCCACTGCGCCACAGAGGTGTTGCAAGTATCGTGACACTGGTGTCACAAGTGTCGTGACACTGGTGTCACAAGTGTCGTGACACTGGTGTAACAAGTATCATGAATAGGTATAGTGTTGTAAGAGTGGTGATACTATTGCCGCAAGTCCCGCGATACTGGTCTCGCCGTGACACTCGTTCAACAACTCCTCCAGAAGAGTGTTCAAAAACAAATTCGCTGTTCCAAGTGTGGCTGGAACAGCGAATTTGTAAAATTACGAGGCTCCAAATGCTCTAATCTATCGAAAATTCGTATTTGAAGGGCCTTGAAAACGCTACAAACGACGAAGTGATTTAGGTACGCTGTGTGTCATTTCGTGTCATGACACTGCTGTCGCACTGCTGTGAAATCAATGTCCTACAATAACTACAGTGTTGGTCCTACAAGTATCGATAATAACTTGTGTATCTCGAGACTTCCGACACCAAAGTCACGACATTTGCAACACTTGTAACATTCATTAGTGTCGATGCATGACACTTAGTGCAGCCCTAGTTTTCTTAGTAGAGACATTTTAAGCTAGAGTACCTACCTTACATCCTACTAATATTATAAAGGCGAAAGTTTGTTAGGATGTTCGTTACTCTTTCACGCAAAAACTACTGAACGGATTTTGATGAAACTTTACAGTAATATAGCGTACACACGGGCGAAGCCGTGGGCAGAAGCTAGTATATAGATACTTACATGTGATAAGTACCTACCTACCTAGTTTTCATTGTAATTTCAATATTTTTTACTCGTAGGGATAATTTTGTGTAATTTTCCCAGGCAATTCAGCCTAAGGCTTTAACAACTTATTATTAAAAAAACCAAAAAATTACTTGTTATATTCTATTCAAAAGTCAATCTCTAAACCCCGGAGGGGTAACCAGTGAACCTCACTGTACGACTGTACCTACCAACTCTACCAAGTCTATCTACAGGCTTCCATGGAGTTATCGATCCGCGCTTCCTATCTGCTGTAGGCAGAGATACGTTATCTGAGCTTTTGTCGGATTTGTTAACTACGATAAGAGAATCCCGGTCAATGTCATGGCTATGCTGAAAATATTAATTGACTTAGGTAGATAGGTATATACGGTAGGTAATTTGATTAAAATTTAGTTTTTTTTTTAATTAGAAAGGTACTAGGTAAAATATATGTTATTTTAATAAATCAACTCTGTTTCGCTTACATACCTGAATAAAACCGGCTAAGTGCGAGTTGGTCTCGCACACTTAGGGTTCCGCCATCACACAATAAAAAGGGCCTCACTTGCAGGGATTTTAAATAAACAGTTGTTTCGTTAAACAGTGTTTTGTTTACTACTGTTAAATTAGAAATTACACATATCAGAAAGAGATAAAGCAGTTTTAATGAACCTTGGGTTTAACTTAGTCTTGTTGAGTTTTATATTATTTGCCACGAAGGTCATAGCAGCCCTTAGTGGCCAAGGCCGACTCGTACTTAGCCGATTTTTACACTAAATGCACACCCTACAACCCAATAATGACAATTATACGTAGGAAGTTATGTAAGCTAAGGTGTATATAATATGTGTCCATTATGTATCCACCGTTCATAGATAACTAGGTCAGGTCGCGAGAGATGACCTTTTTTTGATTTCAGTATAAGCGTTGACCTACCTAGTATCATCTTTTCAGCATTGGCCAACTCTAATGTCGGGGTTTTTAGGCCACCCGAAGGCCTTAAACATACCTTAGAATACCTAGCGCTTTGAGTCAGGACAAAAAGGTCCAAGTGTTGAGAAAAAATTCAGTCCCTCAATGTGCGGCTAAGGTAATCGCACACATGTCATATCAACGCGCAAACGGATCGGCACCGCCTCAACTCTAGCTAGTTTTCTTTGTATGAAACTTTAATGCAACGCACAGTAATCAGCATAGTTACAGCATCGCCTCGCCTCTTCATAAACATGTGAACGACTAGCAGCGAGTGTTTAATTCGCTGACGGCCGCCGCGCTTACGCTACTCCGTAGCAGATGCATTTTTAATAAACAATTTCCTAATACCCGGTTTAAAAACACGTCGAAAAGTTCGCATACAAGTTCTGACGCTAACTAGCGTTCACACAGTCACGCGTTCACGGAGTCTTCAGTCGGTCTCGAGAGTTGCGAGGCAAACGACGAGTCGAGTGACGAACGTGCCGTTCACACACAGATACTAAGTAGTTAAAAATCGTCATTCGCCTCGCGGCTTTGCCCCTCGTGTTACATGTGTAAACACTGTATAAGAAATAGCAGTCACCGCGTGTATAGATGTTCCATTTCATGTAGTCCGTTTGACTATGTTTGTTGTATTGCATGCATATGGACATTGTTTTAGTATGCGTAAACTTATGAGTAAACAGTCTCCATCGGGACCGCGGTTCGGGTCACTAGTGTTTAGTGTTCACGCGAGTTGTTGACAGCGACAATACTAAAATAATGTGCACCTGCATGCAATAAAACAAACATAGCAAAACGGTCCTTGTGAAATGGAACATACTGTACCATTACACGTAGCTGCACTGCTACCTCAAGGCGCTGATCTGTTGCCGGTTGTGTGCTTACGCCGCGTTGTCGCCGTTGTCGGCTGGTTGACGTCTAGGCGACTGCGAGGCGATGCCGATCCGGTTCCGGGCTGAATAGTGTGCGATAACCTGAAACAGCATTGAACATCCGTACGCAGAAAATGCGGAAATTCTGGTTTCTATAAGTAGTTTTGATATCCGCTTGAAGGATCAGTGATCAAGTACGGGATATGACATGGAAATTGAAAGCATTTATAACAGACAAGCTTCTGCCCACGGCTTCGCCCGCATGGTACCCGGATAAAAAGTAGCCTAGTAGGATATAAATAAGTACGTTACCTATGTAGATATAATATGTAAAGTTAGTAAGCCAGTAGCCAACTCTGCTGCTCTAATTCAAAACGTGGGCATGTGCCAAATATAATGTATGTGCTTCGTGACTACCCCCTACTTAGTACGTACTGAGTATTGATCTCAGCAGGACTGTCCAGGGGGACACAGAGTCGTAAAAAGTCAATGACGCTCAAGATTCTATTTCTCATAATGGACATATTCAGATTAATACTCAGTGCATAGATCCTTGAGAATACAAATCAGGTGGTAGTCAAAGGCACGTCCAAACATAACATTTGTACACCCGCATTTTGCAAGTAGTCAGCATTTTAAAACTTTGCAAAAATTTACTTGTTGATCGAAAACTTATTTTGTTCGACTCTTCAAAGAAAAACCTATTAGATAGAAACTTATATATCCACTAGCTGATGCCCGCGGTTTTACTCGCGTAGGACAGGTAATTGATAGGTGCATTAAAAATAATTGCATGATATATTCTGATAAGTATACAGTTTTTTTGTATTTTAAGTATCTAAACTAAGTTTACAGCACATCGCACCATGCGTTAAACATTTCTTAAACAAACTTAACACACCATCACCATAACTACCCCTTAGTTTAGAAAAAAAAAAAATTGTCTTTTATCATTTGTACTGAATAATATTTATGCCGAGTTTCAAACAAATTGGACCACTCGTTAAAAAGTCCCCATACAAACTTGGACACCCTCTACAATCCCTTCGAGGGCTGGAAGTGGTGGAAGGGGTGGAGAATCTCCAAAATGGAGATTCTCCACAAAATCTCCTTTTTGTGGAGATAATTATATTAGTATTTTATCATTTGGATTGAATTCTGTTGTGGTTTGTAAGCTCAAGGAATACCATTTTTTCATACAAAGGTTTTTAGCCCTTTTCACCCCCTCAGGGGTAGAATTTTCCAAATTCCTTTCTTAGTGCACCCCTACACCATAAGAGGAATATATTCTACAAGTTTCATGCATCTAGGACTTATGGTTTAGGCTGTGCGTTGATCCGCCAATCAGTAACGGAATAGTTTTATATATATTGATTATCCATTATAAGATAATAATAATGTTTTATTCCAAAAACTATCGTGAACTTGACTATTCATATTGTAAAAACGGGAATTTTCACGTACCGCGTGCACTACAGTGCACGGCGCGACGCGGAAGCAGAAAGTCGCAACCACTCACCCTGATGAAGACTCTCGGAATGAGTCGAAACTTAGTCGGTGCCTTCACCGATAGTGCAGTACGTGAAAATTCGCGTTGTTGGAAATTTGAAAATGTTGGAAATTTTCACACAGCATCATCTATCCCCAATACCTAATATCTGTGCCCAAAGTAAGCAGAGCTTGGGTTATGGGAACTACATAACTGATACTACTTAGGTAGGTATATACGTTTTTTTGTAAATACATACATTATTATATATAGAAAACACCCAGACCTGAGACAAATGTTTGCATATTAGTACATACAAACATGTGATAGATACCTAACTACATGTTAGAATTTCACGTAGCTTAGACGTGCAGGTTACCTGATGGGATTGCCAATCACATTATGTACATTATCTAAAAGATACGTCATCATTTCAGTAATAGCATTGGATAGAGGCCCAGTCGGGTTTCTGGTTACACTGAAAACAAGTAGGATGCGTCACCTAACCGTGGAAAGTATGGAAATCCGTAATGATAACCAACTTTTTGTACCTAAGGTACCTATAATAACTCGTCGCATCGTCCGTTGCCACAATACTCTTGATGAAATATGACGTTACACTGGCATACATTTTCAAGTAGGAAGAATGCTGTTAAAAATATATATATTCCTACTCTCTTGTGTAACATTTTGAACAGTTAAAAACGCTGCGTATTTTGAGAAGCTTACAACCCCGGGTTCCAATTCCAGTCGTATACCGGCGATTTAACGTTTTTTTAAAGAAAATCTCAATGTGGGTTGTGCTTTTTCTACACTAATCTTCACTTCTATACTGATTTACCTGAGTTATATGAGGTAAAATGTGTTTGTTTCTATGCTTGTAGAGGGTAATCTCTGGAACTACTGAACCGATTCTCAAAATTCTGCAAAAAGCTACAGTAAGGCTAAATATTTTTTTAAACATTCGTTTTTACTTCGAAATCTCAATATTTGTCAATCACATGACGGAAGAAAATGCTATTTATACAAATTTTGTAAAAAGGTAAAGTTTGTCAGTTGCTATCTCCGAAACTGCTCATCTGATTAAAAAAAAAATCTCTCACAACTTATTTTAGAATGGACTTAGGTTGGACACTGGACAATATATATTATCCCGTTAAAATAAAAGGGCTCACGAAAACGTAACGTAAGTCGACGAACAAACGGTCGAGCGAATGCGTTTCGTAGGTATGAACGCTACTTTTCATCGGGTACTTTTTATCCGCGTACCACGCGGGTGAAGCCGTGTGCAGTAGCTAGTGAAGCTCCAATAACGGCGCGGCGGCAAACCAATTGGGGTAAAATGTTATTTAGGTACATACCCTAGTCCATGGACCAGATTTTAGATTTCATTTATTTAACCATATTATAAGATTGGTAGTTATAAGATTGATAGTTATTACAAGGCAAGTTTTATCTCTTCCAGATGGCACGCTATAAGAAGACTGGTTTCATGGACGAGGATGCAGGGAGTGTCAGCTCCATCCAGCTAAATGAAGGGGTTCGGTCGGGTGGAACCCATATCCGGTACCACATGGTAAGTCACCTCAATGTTTATCGTCACCCAGCCTTCACGAATTCCACCTTATACCCTTTTGGAAATCTGAAAAACCAAGCAGAGTTTATGCCTTATTATTTGCACCGCGTTTTAATTACAACCTGTAGTAAATTGACAAAGTTTTGTCATTATTTCAAGGAAGAACGAGGCGTCGTAATTTTATGACTTTATCGACTCGCCGCGCCCTTGGACGTGTGGAATCGGCGTAAATATCTATGTACCTACTACTTTTACTTGCGGTACTTGTTTAAGTACTTAAAGTGAATCTTTAATTCACTTAGTTCGTAAGTCGACGATTCTAATCTGGTTTACCTTTTGACTTTGACTAGCTTTCAAAATGACATTGTTTTCTTAAATATTATTTTTGACACACCTATCTAATTTAGGCAAACGAAAGCACATGATAGTTTTCACTTTGCACAATTTCAATAAGTATACACAACAAAATTCATAAAGCTGGGAAATAAGGCCAATCGAATTCCGAGGACACAAGTAGACCATCGAGCGAGCTCTTACAAAATCAAATTATACCCACATCTGCGCGTCGCTATCAATTTCGAGCAGGCGCTGTTGTTTAGCAGCCAATAAAAGCCTTTTATTGCTCTATTTGTCCCGTTTAAGCCTGACCTATTGTAAGGTCGAATGCTATTTTCGCTTTAAAACGGATTGGATGACATTTAAATGGCACTTCAGCCACAAAATAGTCGCTTACTAGCGACTATAGTGTTTCAAAACTGTAAAACATCATCAAAAAATTGAAAATATTTGTAACTTATTGCGTATATTATGCAATAAGTTAAATCTATCTAAGGTTTGATAGATAAATCCGTTGTTCTATGGATTTTCTATGGACTGGGTTCAAACCCACGCTCTCTGGATCGGAAGTCAGGGTACCACCCACTAGGCAAACACGGCTCTTATTAACACAATTACCATGAAAATCGATCCAGTAATAAGGAATGGAAAATACGCTATTAGAAACTCCAGTGTCTGGTTTATTATTCTCGGTCGCAAAAGGGACCCTGATCACTTTTTTTTTGTTTTTTTTTTTGACGAAGATGCTGATTCAAGTCCCGATGAATCTGTATAAATTGAAATTAAATGTTTTACTACATAAATGTCGTTTTCACCTTAAAATTTACTTATCGGAAATTAATTTTATATAAGTTTTCCTTTCCTGAACATCAATTTCCATTCAGATTGCATTATAAATAAACAGTCAGACAACAGACAAAATAGTTCTGAACCCACACCAGGATTAGCAGGTCGTAGGGATCAGGAACAACGAGTACTAAAGTACCACAAAGAGTGTCGAAAGGTGTGTCGCATTTTTACTAAACGCTACTCCCGGCTTTATGCCTTTAACACTTCCACTCTTGGAGGATAGGTTCCGCTCTTGCGCCTCCACCTCCGACCGGCCGGCACGCCTGGGATAAGGGGTTTCTCTCGAGCCCAGGGAGTAATGGGGCTCCGTGGTGTCGCCACGCACCGAACGCTCGCGACAATCGCATCCTGTAGGATTATACATATATACATATACATATAGTCACGCCTATTTCCCGGAGGTGTAGGCGGAGACCAAGGATTTCCACTTGCTACGATCCTGGCATATCTCTTTCGCTTTCATCCTCATCAAATTCTTCATATAAGCTCGGCGGTTTAGTGTACATCTGACCAGGCCTTTCTCTAGAATGTCTCCAATTTGGTCAGAGTATGTTGGCCGAGGCCTTCCACTTCCAACTATCTTATTCTCGCTCGCCTTGTATACTTGTGTGAGATTATTATTGTTATTATTATTATTATCATCCTGCATTATTATTAAGTAACTTGGTTTTGAATTTTCTAACCTCTACTTGCGTCAGCGAGATCCAAATGGAAGTGATAAATTTTGGCAGTGCCATTTATTTTATAGAATTTAGTAAGTACCTAGAGCCATTTCCGCCAGCTGTTACGTCACAATACGAACTGGAGTTCAGCTTATATTTACCCAAATCAATTCACATGCGCAAGTTTGCCGTTCCAATTCTATGACGGACAGACGGACATTCGCAATCGTCTTATTAGCGGTTTTTGTTTATATAGTTATTAGTGAAAACGTATTGTCTTGAGATATTTCCAGTATATTTTGCTTACTCGACGCTTATAACTTGCTCTACGAAAAAATACATGAATAGTTCACGGATTTTTGATAGTTTATATAGAAACTACTACGCTAATTTTGGGTATGTGCCAAATATGTTTGGACTTGCGTCTGACTACCCCTTACTTATTAATTTCAAGGATCTATGTACTTAGGTAGGTTTTATCGCCACAAGTCACAAAGGGGCGACAGATGAAAATTAACTTGTTTGTTATACTTAAGTCTACGTAGAGACGACTGGTAGAAAAATATGTGTAGCATTCCGCCTCTTATTGAATGAATGAATAAATGAATTAATGAAAATACTTTATTGTTCACCTTATGATAATAATATAAACAAAATAAACAATAACACAAAGGTACAATAGGCTGTCTTATCGCTTATAAGCGAACTCTTCAATAAAGACTAGAGGGTTATATTATGTGATTTTGAAGTGGCCGGGGTGCACTTTATAGTTTGTGTAAACTAAGATTAAATAAAATTACGCATAAAACATACTACAGCTACAACTACTTACAATATATTATGTTATTATGTAGCAAAATATAATACACTAGCTTCTGCCCACGGCTTCGCCCGCGTAGTGCCCGGATAAAAAGCCTATGTATTATTCTGATGTATAAGCTATATTACGTTAAAGTTTCATCACAATCCGTTCAGTAGTTTTTGCGTGACAAAGTAAAAAACATACCTACTCGTTTATAATATTAATAGGATTATTAATTTATTGACACACGAATATAGAAAGAGACCACAGTAACACAGCCTCTGCATTAAAATAAATAACTTATTATCCTAATATGATCCTATGGGGTAGACCTGTTTCGTAGTGGACGTCAGCAGTCCTCTTAGTCGTCTAAGGGATCCATCATAATATGATGGATCTGGCCCCATCGACAACAACCACTTTCTGTTGGCGTCAACGCTTGCGGAAAGGCTTAATTGGAAATGACATTAAGCCTTTGAAATTTTACTTCTGCCAAGTTTTTCCTTGACAAATTTGCGTTAACTAACGTAAATGGAAAACTTAGCATAAGCTATTTGCCTAAGACGCCCTAATACCCGTTCGTTCCGTGATAAACATACAGAAACGCATGGCTGATATTGAAATTACCTATTTGACCCTGAAATCGATTTCACAGATTAACAACTAGTTCCCAGTCAATGGACTGAAAGCACTCGTGTAGATGTGAAATTGCTCAGCTGGTAATAATGGCGCCAACAGACATTATACGAGCTGCGCTACTCCCGTTCAAAGACATTTAGTTGCTCGCATTGCACTCAAAATGAATAATACCACCAAAGTTCGATTAACGAACGAAACTGGTACTTTTCTTCGTCGTGTCTTTCTTTCCCTCTGATCATTGGATCAGACTCGGGACAAATACCTCACGCTTAGTTTTCCTTTCACGCTTACGCAAATTTGACAATGTAAAACTTAGCAGCAGTTACGTGAAATTTCCACAGCTAATGTGTTTTCCATACAGTTCAATCTTTATTAGATTTTATTTGTGTAGGCAATTGAATTAATTTGAGTGTGTAGATACATTTAACAGTTGGGTTGCTCAGCCCTAGTTGCTCAATTCAAATGGAGGTTTTACTTACTTACTTATTGTAAGCATCATTAACATCATGCTATTATAAGCTGTATTGAATCGAGAGTGGCTGCGCACGCGCACATTTCATACAATGGCGTAGAATGCTATGCTACTAGTATTTTGTACTCCTATTGCCGCGCCAGCCCTCGATAGAGGAAGACGTTTTTATCTAGTGCATTATTTATCAAAATGTATTCCGCCAAATAAAGACGGAAAAACATCAACATTAGAAGGTTTTATTTTCTAAAATTAAGAGCCTTGCTAAAACGTGAAAAAAACGCCGATTTGAATTTTGAAAATGATTTTTAAACGCGGGAATCTCTGTACAAAATAGGGCGGCGGCCGTGCAAATAACTAATAAACATAAATAAAGTAAACAAAAACAGTGAAAGTGAATAAAACATCTAAACAGAAATCTATTTTTAAAACAGACTGGAAAATTGGCAACGGTCCAAGTACCATTCTGCCATGGCCACTCACGATATTCCCGGAACCCCTTCCCCTGAACCGGATTTTCCTAGCCCTCCTGAAATTCCTTCCGGGCCCGATACTCCAGAAACCCCATCTCCTAACCCTGGGAATGGCCGAGACAGGAACAAGTTCAACTGGCTGAAGCATCAGAGAGCTGCAAGAAATAATCCCTTCGTAAAACCTCGGCCATTTTTGAACAGAGAGAGTTCGACAGCGGAACTTTTTTCGAGGGAAAATTCTAGTAACGACTTCTTCCAGAACTCTAGATTGAATTTATTCGAGACTTCATCACCGAAGCCAGAAGTTTCACAGGGATTCAAAAAGGTAACCAATGATTTTTCTTGAGACGACAGGAGCCCGTTTGAGTTTGCCATAAGAGTTAGTTTGTTTGTTTGTTTGTCTGTTACCATTTATACCTACCAAAAACGGCCGATCGGATTGTACTGCGGATTTTTGCGATCTATGATTGTTTACGTCTAAAAATTAAACTTTCATCCAAAGCTATATCTAGGAGTATTTAGGATGTATGGGTAGTTTGATTACGTACTTGATTGACCTTGTAATGATATCGCGTAATCAAATGAATGGCACATGGAAATACGGAACTGCTGTTTAGGTATGAAACATTCCAAGCCTAACACATCTGCTTTACGTTATCTTGTTATGTACCTACTAGGTACTTACCTACTTACTGAGTTCACATCGCAGACATAATAACAAAATGGATTCGTTTTTCATGCGATTGCATTTGGGGTAAAGGGTTGTCATTTTTCTCCAAAATGGCTTTTCCGATTGTAATGTTTTTTGTAATTGTTTTGTACGACTTCTCGGGTGGTTCTTAGATAGGTTTTAATGTCACAAGTCACTCTGTGCCTCTGCAAAAGACGATGGGATGAGAAACGATGTAAAATATCGTCACCTCGTTTTTTGTAAAAAAAAAAATGTATTCTGAAGGTTCATATTTTAAAAACAAGAATCATCACTTACCATACAATTATCGTTTTTACAATATAAATAATCAAATTCACGATAGTTTTTGAAATTTTGAAGGTTCTTATACACATAAAAAAAGTTGTAAAACTAAACATATATTTTTAAATGATTTAAATTTTACTGAAAATTATATATCGAATTGTTAAAATACAACATTTAGAATAAAAACAAATGATTTGATTTATATTGTTTTTATGTAGGTATAAAATTAATTTAAATCAATTAATAGGAAAATATTTAAACTATTGAATCAAAAACAATAAACTCGTCTACAAATGTAATCCCCAAAGGCATCCTCAGATATATAAGTACTCAGTACGTAGATCCCTGTGGTTACCATGTGGTACCACCACAGGGACACGTCCTAACATTATATTTTACACGTTTTGCACAGTAGTTAGCATTCCACGTGTAAGGTTGCAAGCCCATAGTCGCTTATTTACAAAAAAAGTATATAAGTAGTTTATCAGTCATGTAGTTCTCATAATACAAGCTCTGCTTAGTTTAAGGCTAGATGATGTTGTGTGAAAAATGACCAGCATTATTTATCCTCATCCACTGATTCACGTCTACGCTAACGACGTCATTCGACCATCGGGCCGGTGGTGCCTCTCAGCCGACCTTCTCTTGGCCACCATTCGGTAACTGCTTTCGTCCATCGCCCATAGTCCCTTCTAGTCAAGTGTCCTGCCCATCTCTCCATTCCAGCCTTGTGATCCGCACACCACGTCCACAACCCTTAGTACGTCGTCGAATCTCGACGTTGGTATAGCCACTTGCCCGTTGTGTTACTCAAGTTTTATGCATGCGTTCCTTTGTTAGCGGCCATATTTCAGATCCGTGTGTAAGTATGGGCAGTGGGTCTAGACAAATACCTCACGCTTAGTTTTTTGTCAAATTTGTCAAGGAAAAACTTCCTTGACCAATTTGTCTCGTGAGATTTCCACAGCTAATGTCATTCCCATACAATTCAATCTTTCCGCAGGCGTTAACGCCAACATAAAGTGGTTATTGTGTAGACCCTGGACAGATTATTATGATTATTATACATGCCTTCGAATTTTTGGTTCTAGAGCATTCTTTCTCCGAACGTTTCCTTTGAGTAAGTGTTTGTCTTAAGTATTATGGCCGGGGAGATGGGCCTCGTCAGCATTGGTCTGCAACCCGTCTAGGAGAAGGACAACTCCGAAATCAAATCCGGGGAGATGGGCCTCGTCAGCATTGGGATGCAACCCTTCTAGGAGAAGGAAAACTCCGAAATCAAACCAACATTTCAGGGAGCACACCCGGAAGAAAACCCCAATCCAAAGTGTCAGCCGATCCGTGCCGAGGGATTCGTAGCCAGAGGGAGGTCTGGTTGTTAACGGAGGGTGTCTGTGTTGGCGGTCACAGGACACAGCGCTGATCCGCCTTACCCCCGTAAAGGGCTCTGCGGGGGTGGACCTTTAGATCCCTGCTACTCGTGGGAACGCAATGGAGATTTTTGAAAAATTAAATCGTCCGCATGGCGGCGACGCGGTCCGCCACCCGTCACGTCTCGTTTCTCGTGAGGGCGAAAAGCGGCCCATGGAAAGTCGTTTTGCTACGTTGAATGTTGGAGGAGGCATGGAAGAAAAATTGAATGAGGTGTACCAGATGATGGACGAAAGACGGATTGATGTTCTTTGTGTGAATGAGACAAAGCGGAAAGGGTGTGACACCACCAAGCATGGACCCTACACGGCGTACTGGTCTGGGGTACCTAGTACTGACAGAGCTTGCCAGGGTGTGGGTGTTATACTTTCCGCGCGAATGGCTGATTGTGTGAATGAGTTTGAATGTGTGAATGCCAGATTGTTATGGATCAGAATGAAAGTAGGCTTAACCCGTATCTTTGTCGTAGGAGTATATGCTCCTGTGGACATAGGTACAGGGGCGTCTAAGCGAGCACAGGACGAACAAGATGATTTTTGGAAGAGTTTGAGAGATGTCCTGAAAATATGCAAGGATAATGAAAGGTTAATAATGTTAGGTGATTTTAATGGATGGGTGGGAGTAAAGCGTGATGGATTTGAAAGAGTTCTTGGATTGTATGGTGATGAAAGAGTGAATGATAATGGTAAAAGTTTGCTTGAGATATGCCTGGAGTGGAATCTTTGTGTGACAAACACCATGTTTGACCACAAAAAGATTCATTTGTACACTCGAGAGGCGAAGAATGTAAGAAAAAGTATGATTGATTTTGTAATAGTGGATGAAAGAGTGAAAAAGAACGTTCTTGACACTAGGGTGTATCGCGGGGTTGGCATTCATACTGACCACTTCCTGGTTATGAGCCGATTAAGGGGTCTATTCAAAGGATGGCGACACCGGGTACAAGAACCCATAAGTGTACTCGAAAGAATAAAAGTAGAAAACCTGCAAGGAGAAGAAGTGAAAGATGAGTATAAAAGTAAATTGAGTGAAAGGTTTGTTGGGTTTGATGATATTTGTGAGATTGAAGAATTATGGCGATCGTTTAAAGAAAATGTAGTGAGTGTGGCTTCTGAAGTATGTGGTGTTAGTAAAAGGAGCAATAGGATTAAGAAGAAGAATGTTTGGTGGGATAGAGATGTACAAAAGGTTGTATGTGAGAAGAAAAAAGGATGGTTAGATTGGTTAGCAGTTAGAGCAAATGAAAGAATGAATAAGGCTACAAATGAGGATGTGGATGAAGCTAGGAGTGAATATAAGAGATTGAAAGAGATTGTGAAAGGAGTGGTTAAAAGAAAGAAAGATGAGCGGAAAGATGAGCTTGACAGAAGATTGTCTCAGGATTTCCGGACGAACATAAAGTTTTTCTGGAAATCAGTTCGCTCGGCTAGAGGGAAAAATCAAACCTCAGAGCTGAACTCGATCAGAGACCAGAATGGAAGTATAGTGAATGGAGAAGAAAGTATATTAAGGAGATGGAAAGAGTATTTTGAAAGTTTGTTTGAAAGAGAGGAGACTCAAGCTTCTTCAGTTATGAATGTTGAAATCGAAGATGAAAGTAATATTAGTATGGATGAAATTGTGAAAGCTTTGAAAGGTATGAAATCTGGGAAGGCTGCTGGGTATGACAGGATAACGGTCGAGATGCTGAAGGCCGGACATGGCGTAGTAGCAAGTCAGCTGTATCGCCTTTTCAATTTGTGCTGGAACACCGGCCAAGTACCAGGTGACTGGAGCAAGGCTGTCATCGTACCTCTTTACAAAGGAAAAGGTTCAAAGCAAGACTGTAAAAACTACAGAGGCATTAGCCTACTCAGCATCGTCGGCAAATTATATGCGAAAGTGTTGATTGAAAGAGTTGTGAAAGAAACCGATGAGAAAATATGGGACGCACAAGCGGGATTTCGAAAGAGTATGGGATGTACGGATCAGGTTTTTTCCTTGCGATGCATAGCCGAAAAGTTTTTGGCCAAGGGTCAAAAGGTCTATTGCGCTTTCGTAGATTTGGAAAAAGCCTATGATAAAGTGATGAGGAATGAACTATGGTCGGTACTGTCAATGTATGGAGTGGACAGCAACCTAATTCGAGCTCTGAAGTCTATCTATGAAGATTCCAGTGCTTGCGTAAGGATAAACGGGTCATACACTGAATGGTTTAGCATCCAAAAGGGTGTTAGACAGGGATGTGTAGCGTCACCGTGGCTGTTTAATCTATTCATGGACAGTTGTTTGAAAGATTTGAAAGAAAGTGAATGTGGATTAAGAATGAATGAGTTACTCGTCAAATGTCTTCTTTACGCCGATGATCAGGTTATACTTGCGTCATCGGTGGATGAGTTACAAGAGATGGTAACAATTATGTATGAAGCGTTTGAAAGAAAAGGGATGAAAGTTAATGTGAGTAAGACGAAAGTAATGGTTTTTGATAAAGATGAATGTATGAATGCATGTGATATTGTGATCGGCGGAGAGAGAGTGGAACAAGTAAAAGAATTTGTATATCTGGGGACTTTGTTTACTAGAGATGGAAAGCATGAGAAAGATATTGAAAGGAGAGTGAATGCTGGAAATCAAGTGAATGGGGCACTTCACTCCTTCATGAGCAGCCGGCAATTGTCTGAGACGGCACGACTAGCCGTGCATAAAGGAGTGTTAGTGCCGACATTAATGTATGGAAGTGAAAGTTGGGTATGGCAGAAGAAACATCAAAGTCGAGTGAATGCAGTGGAGATGAGAGCTTTGAGAAGTATGTGTGGTGTAACTTTGAGTGATAGAGTGAGGAACAGCGTGCTAAGAGAGCAGTGTGGAGTGAATGAAGATGTAGTAACGAGAGTTGAGAAAGGTATGTTGAGATGGTTTGGGCATATAGAAAGGATGGACGAAAGTAGATTAACAAAACAAGTATACAAGGCGAGCGTGAATGGGATAGTTGGTAGAGGAAGGCCTCGGCGAACGTACTCTGACCAAATTGGAGACATTTTAGAGAAAGGCCAGGTCAGAAGTACACTAAACCGCCGAGCCTGTATGAATAATGTGATGAGGATGAATGAAGCGAAAGAGGTATGCCAAGACCGTAGCAAGTGGAAATCCTTGGTCTCTGCCTACCCCTCCGGGAAACAGGCGTGAATATATGTATGTATGTATGTATGTATTATGGTCCATTTACGTGTCATTAACTCTGTCTAACAAAGTTCTCTGAACGATTAAAATATATCTCGTGACGATATTAATTGGCTAGTTAGGTAATTATAGAACTGCTACGAATATCAAGGAAGCTATAATATAGGAAGTTTCAATTAAATATAACTTGATGTGTCTATCAACAATTATTAATATTTCCTATCATACTTTCAACCGGCTTCAAAAAGGAGGAGGTTCCCAATTTGTCTGTTTTATGTGTGTATGTGTGCGCTGTATTCGCAAACTGTATGCCGATTTAAATGATTCTTGTTTTACTGGGTTGGGTGGTCCCATATCAATTTCATGAAAAATACCAGCCCTAAGAGTAAAGAAAATAAGGGATGAAATTTCAGGTAAACTGTTTATCAATTCCGCCGCTATTGAAACAAAAATTTCTTATCTTTCGTTCAGTAACAGTTATATTTAAAAACTAGCCTCTGCCCACGGCTTCGCCTGTGTGATACCCGGATAAAAAGTAGCATATGTGTTATTCTGATGTATAAGCTATATTACTGTAAATGTTTCATCAAATTCCGTTCATAGTTTTTGCGTGAAAGATTAACAAACATCCATCCTCACAAACTTTTGCGTTTATAAATAGTAGTAGGATAGGATAGGATAACAAATAATAAAACACAAACGATAAATTTAGTTTATTTCGGTGATTCAATGATTTTCCGATTAAGTCTTCGGGAGTGCTTGGTATTATTACACCTATAAATAAGTAGGTAGTAAGTAGTAGTACTAGGTAGATAGTTTTTTTTAATTACTCATAAACTTGTTTCAATATTGTAAGTTGTTTTGTAAATGTTAGGCGACGAAATATCATTCTATCAGAAAAAAACACTTTCAAATATCGATTTTATCTACTGCCTGTACCTCCGCAACCAAACCAGGAAAGAAAGGCAAGGCTGGTTATTCTTTTTAATGATCCTTTTACAAAACAGTAGAAAGCCCTATTTGTATCTAGTTGGAGCACTTTCAATCCCAAGAGTTTTTATAATATAAATATTTTATCGTATGCCTTTAGTATGTTTTTGTTAATTGTAATATTTTGTATATCTCTTGTTTGCTATAAAAGCGTAGACCTTGCCCTTTAAACAATTTACTAACTTTATGGAGTTTACAAGTGGCAACAGCGAGTTTATCTTTATTTCTAGTATTAACATTGTCATTATCGCTATTTTTCATAAACAAATTAAGATCTTCGTGAACATGCATTAGATTTCCATAGATGTATTGACTAGAGAATGAAATTATATTTATTTCTTTAAAATTTTGTCGATTTTATTTAGATACTTACCTACTAAGTATTTAAATATAATATCAATAACTATTGCGCAATTGTTGCAATATTTTTTCTGCTGATTGCTAAAATGACTTAAGCTAAGAAGACATAGTCAGACTTCAACTTTCTAATGTTAGCGTGGACTATGGTCTTCAATATTGCTGAAGTTTTGGCAATCTTTTAATGGATCCTGTTCAAACCGAACCAATTCCTAGTATTCAATACTCTTCGTAGACGCTCTACTCAAGGTCAAGAATATGCGTCACTAACAAAGACGTAAAGTTAACGAACCACTTGTAACTGTCGGCCTACGGGCTCGTATTAGAATTTTATTGGGTCAAAGGTTATCACTTGAAAGTACCTAATATTAGCAGTACTTAAGTTTGTCTTATGCAAATGCTTCTTCCATCATAGTTAGCTCTCGCAGAAAGAGATATATCCGAGCATCGACCTACAATAAATTGATGTATCCAAGCAACACATTTTACGTAAAAAAATTAATTCCCGATCACGTTCAGGACCTATGGCATCATGAAGTTAGTGGAGAGTAAGTGGAAGGAGGCCCAATTATACCTCAAAATGGCACTCTTTTGGGGAAGCCTATTTCCAACAGTCGACTCCTTATGACGTTATATTTCTTTAAGGCATGTCCTGTTATCTAACAGTCGATTCCAAATGACGTTATTTTTCCTTATTCCAGGGCATTTCGCTATGGAGTTTACGCAGCCGTTTCGAGCAGTTGATGATCGTGATTTCGGGGATCCTTACCCTCGCGCTGATAATCATGATCACCCTTTCCTTGACCTCGAGTAAACTCTACATTCCCGTGCCTCCGTGCTACATACCAGAAAAAGGTAATTAATATCTAAGAATCATCTTTGAAGACATGCAGTTAGCATTGCGATCCAATATGCCGATTTGGAGATAACAGTAATAAATTTCAGGGACCTTATCTAGAGATACATTAAAACGTGCAATGTGCCCTCTTTGTAAAGGATGCTAGCCATTATTAATGACGCTGTCTGTAAGACTTGATGATACTTAAGACACGATTTTACTACTTTGTATTGAAGTACCTAGCTAAGTCGTCTATTTATTCTTCTTATGTTTGATTAAATATGAAAATATTAAATAAGCCTCTGCTTCTATTAAACTAGCTTATTTTTAATATTTTTTTGGATGGTCTAAACCACAGATTCTCAAACTTATTTTTCCCACCGCCCAATTTGAGAATAAAAAAAATCTTAGCGCCACCCAAAGTTTTTAAACATAACAACCTATGCTTTCCCCTCTAGACCGGCTTAGCGTCCCCAATATGTTCTAGAGTTTTCTAAAGCCCCCCTGAAGGCCTCCAGCGCCCACAAGGGGGCGTTATCGCCTATTTTGGGAAACAGTGGTCTAAACGAATCAGTAAAATGTATGAAAGATAGTTAATTTGGTGAACCATGTGAAGAAACATTTCTTTTTAATTTTATCTCGATCCCCTTTGAACTGAAGGAAAATTTTGGGTGTGATATACGGACAGACAGACAGACGAACATGTCAAAATTATAAGGAGGAGGTGAAGGCTCACATTCAGTAGATTGTAAACGCATTAGTCTTAGTTTACCTATCATCATAACTATATAGTTATGTTACATCAAGTTTGAATTAACTTTATTACGTTATTTTTCTTAATGAGCGCAGCTCTGATCTCATTTCTATTCGGAACGGGCATCCTTATTGCTTAATCGTAAAATGCTACATCCCCTTTTAACCTGTCTCCCCTCTCCATAATTTGTAACGTACAACGCAAAAACCTTAATATATTCTCTTCCTTACAAAGTCTGCAGAGCTGTCGTAGAATACTAAATAGTTATAGAGCAATAGCATGGACTTGGTGTATTCGAGAAGCTATAGGGATCTTCTTTGAAGTTCACGGCCTGTAGAATTCCACTGCTGGTCATAACAGGCTTCCCCTAAAGAGTATGATGACGGTCTTTATCAACCTCCATCCACCGACTTTCTAAAACCTTGATGGCATTGTTCCTCGGCTGGGGGTCTTCCTAGATTGTGTCGCTTCGTCTGCTTCGTGGTCCGTAATGGAGAACTATTATTCTTCAGCGGTTGTTAGTTCTAGGATAAAAAATAACAAAATATACCCTGCTGTAATACAGTTAAATCTAGCACGGAGGGTATGGTTTTGTAATTACCTATTGTAATAACAACCTTTTGTAATTCCTAAAAAGGTGCATGACCAAAGCAACTTTTTTTATTAGTAGAGGTGGCTAGTTTATAAATTACTTGATATCTAGTTAAGAATTTGTAGCATTCAAATTTGAATGGTACAAATGAGTTTTTTTATGGTCCGACATCCATTTGTTTTAGAATAGTTTAATTTAAATGAACAATAAGTAGGAGCGTTGGAACAAGAAAAATAAATGACTAGACGATAGACATTGTATTTCACTATTTTTTCCCGGTATAGGCAACCTAGCTGAGTACAATCGCAATGTAGTAATAAGTACCTATTTACGTACCTAGTTTTTGGGCTGGTCAGAACTTATCACAATAAATAACAATACTATTACCTACTCATTGATTGAACTATACCATATTCCCAAATGTGTCACAGTGGGACGCCAATTATTGATTTTGAGGCTTAATAGTAATATAGCTTATACATCAGAATAACACATAAGCTTATTTTTATCCGGGTACCACGGCATATAGCCCATGACGTGGCCCGCTGTCGTGCCTGTAATTTTACCATACATAACCCTTCCAAACCGGAATACAATACGAGTAATAATGCTTGGTGGCAAAAATAGATATGTACCTACGGTGGTGGTACCCGAACGAACACATAAAATATTCTGTGTGGGTTTTAGCCGAGCGTAACCGCGGGTAAAAGCTAGTGCGATAATAAACAACAAACCCTTCTCATTGGTCGCTTTACTGATTCCTTGAAACCGACCTTATTGCTCTGTAGTAGAAGTAAAATTCCTGTCTCTCTGTCTGCTTCATACTTTTTTCATGACTGGATCGAAATCCAGTCCTTCAGATCCAAGGTCATGGTCGGTCGTATTCTCGAGCTCCCACCTAATCTTCCATTATGCATCTCTTTATGCATCATTATACCGGTAAATTGATTCGTTTCGTATTATGTGTGGCTGTAAATTGTGTAAAAACTTTGAAAGTAGCTAAGCAACTCATGTGGCCAAAAATACCTATGCGCTAATATTATTATTTTATTTTGATTTCATATTTATTTAGAAAACAAACAGAACAAGCATACTTTTAAATAAAATTATCTAAGATCATAGATAATCCAATACAGTTTTCTCTAATTAGTTACTCTCACGTGAAGAACGGATGAGCAATCTAACAATACACATTTAAACAATTACCCCATAAACAAATGAATACAAACTAGCAAAATGAAATAAACTAAGAATCGAGGTCGAAGTTACGAAGTTTCTCGTTGAAAGAGAGAGATGGAACATATCAAATTTATAGAAATTATTAATGTTTGTGTTGTTCATGGAACGTTCTATGAATATGTTGAAGGCATAATTGCAGATATTTTCTGTATCTATCGTAACTTCACAAGCACAACTCTTTAGTGTTCATTAAATATTTTCATATTTTTTTTTTCTAAACTCAATTTTATAATATTTTGGTTTTGGAGTAATGCTCATTATTAAGACATAGATTAAGGTATTAAATAATAATAATATACACAGTCCAATATAATGGATCATTCCCGGTAGTAACAACGAACAGTAGGTACCGATTTGGTACTAGTACTGGTATGAATTTTCATTTTAGTTTCTTCGCGCTAGTACCAGTTTCGAAAGTACTTACTTACATTCAAGTCAAGTTTTACAAAATACATAGAATAATAATAATATTGACATACAGACTATAGAATCAACACTACAATTTGTCATTTCAGAGTCAGCTAAATCTAACAAATCATTTTTTCATGACGTTATTTCAGTTCGGTTTTGCTCTGGAGAAGACAATAAATTTTTCGTGCCAACGTAATTTAGAGAAGGACGAAATTGACAAAAAAGTTTTTCTTGGGCGGCTCAAAGTTAACCACGAATTAATACAGTTAAGGTGGCAGTAGCAGCGACCGACTGCAATAGCAGACCGGATAAAGACGTCATGACTTTTAAATTAAATAGTAGCTTAGAGTTTGCAACTTAAAATTGACAGTTTTGCATTGGCAATCTCGATAGCGCGGCGTATTATAATATAATCTGTGGCGTGGCGTCGAGTAGTCGGCTGCGACGCAGATCTGCGGTTTCGATTCCCGCTGCGGGACTAATGTTTGCATGTTCTATATTTGTTCCGGGTCTGGGTGTTCTAATACCACGGGACTCGTAGTGCCTGATATCCAAGGCACAGGGAATTTAAATGAGGGGACCAATGTTTCTGTTGAGTGTTTATTTATTTATTGCCGCTGCCATTTCGGCGGTCTCCATTCCAAATGGTGCTCAAGTGTTAATCAAAAACTTCTTCCTTCCAGGATCCGAAATCTGCCTCTCCAGCTCGTGCATCTACACCGCCAGCCAGGTGATCAGCGCCTTGGATGAGAACCAGGACCCATGTCAGGACTTCTACGAGTTTGCGTGCGGGGGCTGGCTTAGGAACAACCCCATTCCCGAGGGCAAGTCCAATTGGGGAATATTCAGCAAGATCGAGCTACAGAACCAACTTACCATCAGATATGCTCTGGGTAAGTTAAAGTTAAAAGTTTAATTTATTTATTCATTAAACATGAAGCAAAACTTTTATGTAGAAATCCACATATTTAGCACAAAAGAACATTAAACATTAAACAACTAAATTAACAGAAAAAAACAATAAACAATAATAATCTCTTGGAGCATCTTGGGATCATCTTGACTAACAGACTAATAATTTCTTGTCATCATTTTGAGACATATCCGTGCGTATTTCTTTTAAATTTTCGCGGCAATTGCTGAAAAAGGAAAACATCGCGAAACCAATTATCACCTCGCAAAATGAGCTCAACACACGTCAAATAACTACTATGCGCCAATAATGGCTCATGACTTCTGTACACACCCTGAAAGGCTTGTGTGTTTATTTACTTAGATGTTTCGAGTTGTGTGCTTAGCGAGGGCGAAAATACGAATCTTGATTTCAACATCATCGTTCGTAGTTAACGTACAAAGATACTGGTTAACGAACATGTCACTTTTGCTTGGACAAATTTATTCTCATTTTACGTCACTTTTATAATATTTTACATTTACTGCCCCTTTTGCAATGTCTGAGTTGATTATAATATAAAATGGTCTTGTGGGGATTTCCGGAAAAATCTAATAGTAGGTACTGTGACGAATTTCGGTAGGTAGGTATTTCTGGAATAATCCCAGACTGAATTATTCACCACCACTTCACTCGATTAGGGGCTGCAGTTTGCGAAACCGTAACATTAATTGTTGGTAGGAAGTAGGGAGACCTTAATGGGGATTTCCGGAATAGCCCAACAATAGATTGTTCAACTCGCTACGTGTTCGCGGGCAGAAGCTACTGCGCCGTTGCATGATTGGTGACGATATTCCGGAAAGGTGTAGACCTTCAAATACCTACCAATCTTTGAAAAAATCAAATATTGTTCATATTTGTTCTGCAACTGGATGTTGTAGTACCACGGTACTCATAGTTCCTGACACTCACGACACAAAGAATCCTAATTTGGGGTCAGAACTATGTACATTTCTGATGAATATTTCAAAAAAACTTTAGCACCGGCAAACCTTGGTGGGGATTTCCGGAATTACTCAGCTACGCGCGATGTCGGAGGCCAAAAGCTAGTGTTCCATTTGATCTAAAACCACTAAAACTAGGTAAATACAGATACTTTTCGACCGTTTACAGACAGCGTATTATGTCAAATTAGAGATTCATTGTGAATTTTCGACTCAGATCGTTTATCGAGTTTTATATGAAGTAAAAATTTGATCTATTAGTATCCATACTTGTGTTATTTTAGTTTATTATTACTGCTAGGGATTGTTTAATAAACAGAAATGAATATAGCTGCTATAAGCTATATAATTATAAAAGCCAAGGAATAAAATTAAACTCTCCTTTGAAGAATAAAATCATTAACAAAATATTAACAATTTACACATACAACTATATACACATAGATATACAAAAATACAGAATATGACACAGCTAAGCTGGCTAAAGACATTTTATCTATAGATCATTTACTTTATTTATTTAAGCGTTAAATAATAGTTAAACCTTAATTTATAATTATAACATACAAAATATATTTTAAAGTTCATCCCACTGCTGGGCAAAGGCATCCTCCTTATTTTTCCATTATTTCTTAATCTTTGCTGTTTGAGACCACAGCACTCCTTCATAATCATCAATCTCGTCTCTCCACCTTCTATTAGGCAGATCTTATATTATCTATAGATCTACAATAGGTCAACTGATCTAGATCTATATAACAAACAGAAGCGTTCCCAAAATACTGACTGCATTGCCACGCTGAATGGCAATGCTAATGCGATGACCCAGATAAGAGCTCAGACATTTTAATAAATTAAAATCATAACAAGACGCAGTACCTACCAATAGGTACGAACTAAGTATAGTTCATTGTATTTGTCATGGCACTTTGGGGGATGCCTAATCTCTTCTACCGTAAGACTTCTATCAGATTATGATGTTAACGACCATCTAAAAACCTATTTATACGATAGGCAGGACGGCGCATCGGGATGTAATTAAAGAGTGAATGAATGAATGACTGAATAAATGAACATACTTTATTGTACACCTTATCACATATATTATCTTACTACTATTATAAACGTGAAAGTTTGTGAGGTTCTCTTTCACGATCACGATCACGACACGAGGATCTTTGTTACTCTTTCACGCAAAAAACTATGAACGGATGTTGATGAAACTTTACAGTAATATAGCTTGTACATCAGAATAACACATAGTCTATTGTTAAAAAGACTATTCTATTGTCAGAAAGTCTTTTGTTAAAAACCCCTGCACACAGCACTGGCTTTTACGATAACTCGTTTACGGTCCAAGCAGTGCGACATGGGAATGCATTACCTTCCTCAATAAAAAAATCCCCATCCCTAGCTATATTTAAAGCTCGTATAAAAAACTATTATTTGTCAGGTATGTCACAGTAGGCACTAATTAGATATAAAAATAACTATTTTTTCCCATTTTAAACTATTCGCTTTTTTATGTACTTATATGATGTATGGATTTAATTTTATAAAGTATTTATTTATGTTGTATGTATATATGTAATTGTATATTTATTTATACTAGGTACTTTATGTATTTTATTTATTACTTTTGTTAGTATCATTTTAAACTACTTGCACACTTTCCAGATTACTAATGCTTTACATTAGTACAACCCCTAGCCATTATTACAATGTCATTAAGTCCTCTCCATTCGAAGGTTGTCTGGAAGAGATTGCTTCTAAGTGATAAGACCGCCCATTGTACTTTGAGTTTCGTTTTTTTATAGTTTTGTCATTTGTATTTTCTTATGGTGTACAATAAAGTGTTTTCATTCATTCATTCATTCATTCTATTTTTTATCTGGGTACGACGCGGGCGAAGCCTTGGGCAGATGCTAGTAATCTATGCTAGTTACCTAATGAAATAAACAATAACATTTAAAGTTTAAGGTACAATGGGCAGTCTTATAGTTTAAAAGCGATCTCTTCCAGACTACCCTTGTCCTTGTCGGGTTCTATTCACGCTGCAAGACAAATGTTTGTATGATCTGCAAATATTTTTCTTGGGTCAGAATGTTTTATGTATGATATGTGGGTGAGTCAACTTTTAAGCTTTGGGAAAATTTTGCAACAGAAAAAATAAAAAATAAATGAACGAAATTTTAAGAAAATATGGTGTTATCAGTTGTACCTATTATTTATCTATGTTTTAGGATTGATAGCTTGCCGCGACATCTAAGCTAGTATTATGGAGTTTTTTTGAAAAAAACTAATGAGTGTGTCGAAAAACGATTACGATCGACTTACCTATGTGTATGTATTTACAAAAAAAGGATTTTAGTGTCATATTAGTCATGTAGTTCCCATAATACAAGCTCTGCTTAGTTTGGGGCTAGATGATGCTGTGTGAAAATGTCCAGCATTATTATTTATTTATTTACTTGGATGGCGAGGATTCTGTGATTTTGAGAATAGCCGGGGGTGTGTTTTGTAAATTGTGAATATAATAGAAAGATGAGTACAGAAGGTAAGTTCAACAGTTCTAAATTTCACAACTCTGTCTACAAGAGTCGGGGGTTTTTAAAGTAAAAAATATCTCGTTATAGATTCCTCGTTCTCTTTTTACGTCACGTGTCAGTTGTTTTAGCAATTATTATGATAATATGATTATATCCTTCTACTATTATAAACGTGAAAGTTTGTGAGGATTTTTTTGCTTTCACGCAAAAACTACTGAACAGATTTTGATGAAACTTTACAGTAATATAGCTTATACATGAAAATAACACATAGGCTACTTTTTATTCAGTTACCACGCGGGCGAAGCCGTGGGCAGAAGCTAGTACTCTGTAATTCTGTTAAATTATTGACTGTTAACCGGATCTGAAGTAACTCTTCACAAACCTTGGCTCTCGGACACTTTTAAGGATATGTACACACCTTATTCGGTTGTTTGACGTAGAGTTTGTCTTTTATGGCTATAATAGTCCCAATTGTCTCGTTCTAAGTGTTTTTTATACATAATATGCACCTATGTATATATAAAGCAAAATTATAATTAATAGTGTATCAGTAATGTTCCGAAAACACAAGTTCTGCTTACTTTGGGGTTAGATGATGCTGTGTGAAAAATGTCCTTGTATAGCTTATACATCAGAATAACACATAGTCTACTTTTTATCCGGATACCACGCGGGCGAAGCCATGGGCAGAGGGTAGTATTACATAGTTCCCGTCTTGCTCGCGTGCTCTCGTGGTCGCGGATGGTGACTGTGAAGAAGGCCCTTTTAAACGGTCAACGAAACGTCAGCAGGAGAATAGTAAATAACGTGATATAGTCGTAATAATAATATCCTTACTAAATTTATTTATTTTTTAGAAAAAGTCAACACTACCTCAGACCCTCGTGATGCAGAAGGCAAAGCGCGGATCTACTACGACGCATGCGTTGACACGAATGAGACCATAGAGAAACTGGCCGAGAAGCCGCTACTCACGGTGATCAAGAAGCTGGGCGGCTGGCATATCCTCCCTACCACTATGCTGAGGCAGCCGAAGTGGGATCTACAGAGGCTGGTGCAGAATGTCCAAAACACGTATGTATTATTGGCTCCTTTACCTTAGACAATAACCGCTTTCTGTTGGCGTTAACGCCCGCGGAAAGGATGAAATTTTATCAAAATGACATTGTAATGTATTTTTTTCTTAACAAGTTTGCGTTAACGTGAAAGGAAAACTAAGCTTGAGGTATAGATTTCTACCAAATGACATAAACATTATGATCAGAAATCTATATCTATATATGAATTTAATTTATATTTTAATTCTATATCTTATATATATATAGATTTCTGATTATAATGTTTATGTTATTTGTGTTTGTAATTTTTCATTAAGTAGAGAAATGCAAACAAAATTAAAAAAAACACTGAAACAAATGTATTCCTTGTGATGAACATCAAATACAATATTCAGTGGGTAGATCTTTCAAGTAAGGTGGACAAAGTCACGCACTCGGGATCGGAAGTCGGGGTGCCGACTACTAGGCCAACACGGTCATTTAGTATACCAACCAAAAAGCAAATTCGCAAAAAGCTAATTCACAAATTCGCTTTCAGCTACAATATGGGAGGTCTCTTCAACTGGGCAGTAACAGAAGATGATCGGAACTCTTCGAAACACGTTATTGTTGTAAGTTTATCCAATACTAGCTTCTGCCTACGGCTCCTCCCGCGTGCCGGATAAAAAGTAGCCGGTGAAAAGTAGCTCTTACCGCAGCCATAATATCTGTGCTCATAGCGACTGCTTTCTTTCGCTATTCTTGCGTCAATTCGCGTGATATTGAAGTCTTTTTTTTTTCTGGACATTTTTCACACAGCATCATCTAGCCCCAAACTAAGCAGAGCTTGTATTATGGGAACTACATGACTGATATACTACTTATATACATTTTTTTTGTAAATACATACATAATATGCATAGAAAACACCCAGACCTGAGACAAATATTTGCAGATACAAACATCTGTCCCGTGGCGGGAATTGAACCCGCAACCTTCTGCGTCTCAGGCGGACCTTCGCCCACTGCGCCACAGAGGTCGTCAAAGTGACCATAATATTAAAAATATCAATATTTTCAGCTGGACCAGGGCGGTCTAAACCTACCTACACGAGACAACTATCTCAACAAAACGGCACACAAGAAGGTTTTAGACGCGTATCTAGATTACATGACACGCATATGCGTACTCCTAGGTGCTAACAAAACTGAAGCCAAAACTCAGATGAGCAGGGTCATAGACTTTGAATCGGAATTGGCGAACATAACCACCCCTTCGGAAGATAGGAGGGATGAAGAGGGCTTGTACAATCCGTATACTATAAGAGCGTGGCAGAAGGAAGCGCCGTTTATGAATTGGACTATGTTCTTCAATGATGCTTTTAAGATGGTGAATCGGACTGTAAGTATTTTACTACCTACCTTAACTATTCTATTTGCCACCTACTACCCGACCTACCTATTCTTCCTCCCTTTCCTAAATCCTATCTATCTATTTAGCCTAACGTATTATAATATCTGTGGCCTAACTATCCTCACTATTTTGTTTAACTAATGAACCTCACTATCCGACCTACCTATTCTACCTTCCTTTCCTAAATCCTACCTACCTTCTATCTATCTATCTTTTCCTATTCTATTTACCACCTAATTATTTAGCCTATCCTCACTATCTTGTTTGACTATTGTACCTCACTATTCGACCTATCTATTCTACCTTTCTTTCCTAAATCCTACCTACCTTTTATCTATTTATTCCTATTCTATTTGCCACTTACCTATTTAGCCAAATATCCTCACTATCTTGTTTAACTAATGTACCTCATTATCCGACCTTTCTTTCCTAAATCCTACCTACCTTCTATCTATCTATTCCTATTCTATTTACCATCTAATTATTTAGCCTAATTATCCTCACTATCTTGTTTAACTTACGAACCTCACTATCCGACCTACCTATTCTGCCTTTCTTTCCTGAATCCTACCTACCTTCTATCTATGCCTATTATATTTGCCACCTACCTATTTAGCCTAACTATCTTCACTATCTTGTTCAACTAATGTACCTCACTATCCGACCTACCTATTCTACCTTTCTTTCCTAAATCCTTGTACCTACCTTCTATCTATCTATTCCTATTCTATTTTCCACCTATCATTTAGCCTAACTATCCTCACTATCTTGTTTGACTAATGTACCTCACTATCCGACCTATCTATTCTACATTTCTTTCCTAAATTCTACTTACCTTCTATCTATCCTACCCTCTGGCACGCAATAATTAATATTTTTGGTATTATATATCCTATCTCATTATTCTGTCTAACTATTATGTACCTCACTATAGAAACCACGACGATCTATCGTGGCGTAAGTTATGCTACCATCCCAACCTACACTATCTGTTTAAATTATAAATCTGTGGTTAAACTACTTCAATATCCTATCTACCTTCGCATCTAGATAGTTGGATGGTACCTATCTATTCTAAAATTCTACGTCACGCACGCAAAAGTGAGTATTTTGAAACAACCTAACTAACTATTCTTCCTAACTATTCTACCCAACATCCTACCTTTCACGTTAACGTAGATAGAAAGGTAGGATAGATTACCTACCAATCTATCCTACCTTTCTATCTACGTTAAATATTTGGCATAATTTTCAGATATTAGACACGGAGAGGATAGTGGTTTACGCGCCGGAATATTTCAAAGAGCTCACCAAAGTCATTAGAAAATACAGCAAGACTGAAAATGACCAAAAGTAAGTAGGTACCTACACAAAGAAGTGCCAGTTTATTTTAGGCACAAACGGCTTACAATATCCAAGATAAATAGAATACTAAAACTCAAAATTCTCATAAATAAATCCTTCTACTATTATAAACGCGAAAGTTTGTGAGGATGGATGTTTGTTACTCTTTCACACAATAACTACTGAACGGATTTTGATGAAACTTAACAGTAATATAGCGTATACATCAGAATAACACATAGGCTACATTTTATCCGGGTACCACGCGGTCGACGCCGTGGGCAGAGGCTAGTATAATATATATACGCAATTAACTATTTAACTATTCAGCTAATTAATTAAATCGGGGACACTTGTCTTTAAGATATGTTTACATTTGGGTACTACGACCTCTATGGCGCAGTGGGCGAAAGCCCGCCTGAGACGCAGAAGGTTGCGGGTTGGATTCCCGCCGCGGGACAAATGTTTGTATGATCCGCAAATATTTGTCTCGGGTCTGGGTGTTTTCTATGTATAATACACAAGTATACATGTAGTATATCAGTCATGTAGTTCCCATAATACAAATGTCCAGCATTATTATAAAAAAAAAATACTGAGAGGTAACTACCTTAATTTGTTTTCTAATATAATATGACTGCAATTTCCGTTACCATTCTATTTTTTATCTCTGAAACGGCTTATCTTATAGTGCGGTTTTTTGCAATCGATTTAAATGTCTTTAAGGATGGTTCTTCGGTAGTTTTTATCGTCACAATTCACTAAGAGGCGCTACATAACGAATAAAACGTAGGGTGTTCTTATTTTTTTTCAATTATTTCTTCCCAGAACAATAACAAGCTATATGATGTGGCAAGTATCTCGATCGCTTTCCACCTACCTGTCAAAGCCTTTCCGCGACGCGACCAAGATATTGAGGAAGGCACTCTTCGGATCCGAGGGCTCCGAAGAATCTTGGAGATACTGTGTGACAGACACTAACAATGCGATCGGTGAGTACATGAAAAAACCTTTGTTCTATGTCACTTTGCTTGCCAAAGAAGTTTTAAAATCAATTAATGACCTCTGTGGCGCAGGGGGCGAAAGCCCACCTGAGACGCAGAAGGTTGCGGGTTCCATTCACGCCGCGGGACAAATGTTTGTATGATCTGCATATATTTAACTGGGGTTTGGGTGTTATAATGTATGTATACATAAAAAAGTATATGACTAGTGTAACAGTTATGTAGTTCCCACAACACAAGCTCTGCTTAGTTTGGGGCTAGATGAAACTGTGTGAAAGAGTCCTGTGCCTCAGGCGGGTCTTCGCCCACCATACCTGTGGGGTTCCTACTGTGCTCGTTCAAAGGAACTGGTTCTCGTTCAAGTGGACTATATTTATAAAAACGTTGCTTAAATTATTACAATTGCTCTATACGATCCTAGTTCGATGGATCTCGTTCGATAAATTTGCTCTGTTGATTCTTGGTCGGTAAAATGAATACAATGAAATTGGCCCTATTTATATTAGAATTTTTTTTATTTACTTAGATGCTAGCGCAACAAGCGCGTTTGACAAAAATATTATTTCGTTAGGCGCGGCTAACGCAACAAGCGCGTTTCTACTGACAAACTAGGCTACTTCGTCCGTCACAATACCAAAAGAGCTAACTTCTATCATATTCATTAGAAGATGCAAAATTCTGACGAGTATTAATTCCCCTTTTTCCAGGATTCGCAGTGGGTGCCATGTTTGTTCGGCAGGTGTTCCAAGGCGAGGCAAAGACGCAGGGCGAGGTCATGATAGACAATATTAGGAACGCATTCAAACGGAATCTTCGCCACCTCGACTGGATGGATGCAGAGACAAGAAAGGCGGCTGATGAGAAGGCGAACGCCATCACGGACATGATTGGTGAGAGAAAAAAAAATTAAAAAAAAAATGACTCGCTGTTAAGAAGACACAAAAGAACGCCACCTTTCTCTAGAACAATTTATTATTACTTATCGTCGACTAGCTAACAACACCGCGTAAATCGATTTTCCTAACTTTTCAGGAGAACCAAAAAACTGTTTTATCAACCCCGCACAAGTCCACAGAATTGAAATAGCTAACGCTGAAATTGAAACTGTGATTGGTTGTAATGCAATGTTTGTATTGGTGAACAGAAGCGCAGTGAAAAGATCTATCCATTGACATAAAAATGTCAAAACCGCAAAATTTCGACTTGAGCGGTGTTGTTAGCTAGCCGACGTTATGTATAAAATTAATTCCTATAGAAAAATAAAAATAAAATACAATGTATGTAGGTAATTAATTCAATTCTATTGAATGAAAAAAAAAATGAATGGGTTTGGCATAAACAAAACAGAATAATCAAAATCGAAGGACAATGGGCGAGCTTGCATGGCCCGATGTCGTCGCTCCGCTCCTTACTTGTGAAATTGCATATCTGTGGTAACATATTTTTTTAAGAATAGGTTAGGTCAGAACTTTTTTTGATACTTTTTAGACTATTACTTCTTTGACTAGTAGATTTTTTTTTCTATAGATGAGTTCACCTCGTTTGATTGGCACCACACTAAAGCTGAATGAAGGATCATAAAAAAAATAACCAAGTAGAGTTTGTTGCCTGATTCTTCTAGGCTTGGTCGCGCATGAGGAATCGGCGTAAATTCACTTTCAAATTTTAAATTCATGTAGTTTTTATGTTGACGTTTCTATATGAGCCTTGTGATTTCAATGAAGCTTCTAGAAGCTTCTAAAAGCGGTCTCTTCCAGACATTGCATTCTATTCATTCGTCGTGTCTGGTTCTTTCTTGGTCTACGTTAAATTAGTGACCGGCGGGGCGATCACACTAATTTCCCATGGCTGGTATCATCAAATGGGATGAATCGTATCACGCTAATTTGTAAGCTGGATGAGCCATAGATGGACAATGCGAATGAACAAAATTGGTTTCATAGTGGACGTTCCGTTTTTTGGATGGATGGGCCATTAAAATAAGGAACTAGTGTCAAAATTGATTGCCATCTCGATAGCCATGAGTTAGTGTGATCGCCCCGCAGACCCGGTTGGAAAAAAGTTGTGAAAGGGTTGTGAAGTTGTATTTCGTCATCTAAAATCTCATTTTCCAGGGTTCCCCGACTACATCCTGGACAAGGCAGAGCTGGACAAGCAATACGAAGAGCTAGTGGTGAAACCGAACGAGTATTTCGAGAATAATCTAGCATTCAACATCTTCAGTCTGAAACACGACCTGGGAAAACTCGATGAGCCCGTCAACAAAACCAAGTGGGGTGAGTGAAATCTATAATAAGTGATACGAACGGTATTAAAATTATCATCATCATCATAATCTGGACTTTGTGCGCCCACTGTTGGGTATAGGCCTCCTCTTTATAACGCCATCCTTTCCGATCCCTTGCAATTCTCATCCACTGATTCTCGGCCACGCTGACGATGTCCTTCGACCATCGGGCGGGTGGTCTGCCTCTCGGTCGCCGAGCCTCTCTTGGCCACCATTTATCTATTATTAAAATAAATAAATAAATAATGCTGGTAATTTTTCACACAGCCTCATGTAGCCCCAAACCACATATTATAATACCCCAAACTAAGCATAGCTTGTATTATGGGAACTAAATGACTGATATACTAATAATATACTTTTTTGCAAATACATACATAATAAAATATGTATGTTTATGTCTCGGGTCTAGGTGTTTTCTAGGTCCGAGAATAGACATTTGCACATACGAACATTTGTCCCGTGGCGGGAATCGAACCCGCAACCTTATGCGTTTCAGGCGGGCTTTCGCCCACTGCGCCTTTACTCCTTTATTCTTTAATCTTCTGGATTTCCTAAAAAATAAAACAATATGTAATATCAAATTCATTTGGTATAATTTTTAGAATAAAAGAGAGAAAGCAGTTAAACGTCTTTTTAAGGTATATTATTATACTTCTTTTGTTTTTTTTAAACACCCAAGAGTCACGTGCGTTTTCCTGACTAGTGTATGACTAGTATTCCTGTGGGTATCAGGAACATTGTTTTTGTTGCAATTCCAGGGATGACCCCATCAACTGTGAATGCTTACTATACGCCGACGAAGAATCAGATAGTTTTTCCCGCGGGAATCCTCCAGCTACCATTTTATGATGGAGACAACCCGAAAAGCGTGAACTATGGAGCCATGGGGGTTGTTATGGGGCATGAGCTGACCCATGCTTTCGATGACCAGGGAAGGGAGTATGATAGGTGAGTTTATATTCAAAATCATACTTATGGTCCCTAAGTTGCATCCATAACGTTTCCTGATCGAACGAGCAAAACGAGCGGTGTTAGTGTGTATATTTTTGTATTTTGTCTGTTTTTAGTATGAGCTTAAGAAAACCTCTTGGGCTTTGACCCCATAAGATTTGCGGCAACTGACAGTCTCTGTATTCTACCACTCTGTAAATATTTGAATATGTCGAAAAAGTAAAGGTTGAAACTCACTTACAGCAGGTACTTACATAAGAATAGACGTAGATAAAATGAAACATTTAACGTTCTTTTATAGGTTTGGTAACCTGAATCAGTGGTGGAACAATGCAACCATTGCTCGTTTTAAGAAGCGAGCGGAGTGCATACAGAAACAATATTCTACTTACAGTATGGAAAGTCAGCATTTGAATGGGAAACAAACATTAGGTAAATCTATCTGGATCGGTGACTTGACTGAGTAATTATTTGTGTCAGTACTGAATAACGTCTGTTTTTTTCTATTGTAGGTGAGAATATAGCAGACAATGGAGGACTGAAAGCTTCTTTTCATGCTTATATGGACTATAGCAAGACTGCAAAAGTGAATTTGACATTACCGGGTCTACATTATAATCATCGACAGTTATTCTTCATATCATTTGCACAGGTATGAAAATGTGATTGTAAAATAAATAAATAATGCCGGACATTTTTTACACAGCATCATCTAGTCCCAAACTAAAAGGAACTACATGACTGATATACATTTTATATACTTGTATATTGTAATTCACTAGATGTTGATATTAACCTCTGTGGCAGACGAGTATGAATCCGAATCGAATCTGAACCTCTTGCCTGAGATGCAAGAGGTTCGGATTCGATTCCTGCTGCGGGACTGATGTTTGTATGATCTGCAAATATTTACCTGATACTCCATGGCATAGGAAATCTGTTACAATCATTGAATTGTTAAGAGTCTATCCACATTGTTATGGGAGTATTTATTTAATTATTTTAAAATAAATCTATTATTAGATTTTTATTTATTGCTGCTTTAAATATTTCAGGTTTGGTGTTCTGCAATGACAAAGGAATCTACCAAGATGCAAATTGAAAAGGACGATCACACTGTGGCAAAATACCGAGTGATTGGTCCAATATCGAACTTGAAAGAATTCTCTGAGGAATTCAAATGCCCGCTGGAATCGAAAATGAATCCGAAAGAAAAATGTGTAGTCTGGTAAAATAATATCAATGCAAAAAGCTTTAGCGAGTTATGTGTAGCTTAAAGTTGGAAGGAATTGAAATAGATTTACATACAAGATAGTCAAAGATCCATTTAACTGGCACGAAAGTTATAAACTTATAACTGGATTTACGTTTGAACTATTTTAATTATTAATTACTTCAGCAATTTTAGTGCTAAAAGTATGTTTGTAGACATGTACTAACTTAGGTATGTATGAGCTTAGCATTGTTGTAATAATAAAATATAACCGAGTATGGATGGCTTTGAGTGAGCAAAAAAATTTATATGAATGACAAATATTTCTACGTAGTTTATTTGTTTTTGAGGCAACTACTTAATTTATTTTTTTGAGTGACAATCATTCCTCTGATAACGAAACAATTTACAAAAAGTTAATAAAACAACACTCATCGCAAAAAACCACAAACCTCAAAAGGTTCTGGAATGGCGACCAAGAACCGGACGAATAGTGTAGATAGATCTACCATCCGATGGAACTATGACATCTTAAAAGTGGGCCAAGATTCGATCATCGTGGGACTCTTTAGGGTGGGCCTATGTCCAGCTGTGCCTTCTACAGGCTGTTGTTGATGATGATTAACTACCCATAAACATTGGATAAACTGAGTTAACATTTGTGACAAAATTTCATTTACTTAAGTCACAAAAAGACATCCTTTTTAATGGTATGTCGTCGTTGTAATCTTTTAGTTACTTTAAGTGTGTCAGCAATAGAACAACTTTTAATACAGGTATAACTAAACGTGTCTCTTGGGATGTACTTATTACTCTATTTTAGATGATTCACATTACATGTAAGTATTTAGGTTTCACATCACAATAGTGGCATTTTTTTATTTTAAAAGGTATTTTAATATGATCCTTCATGAATGCGGGTGTTTAACCATTTAGTACATTTTAGTAAGTAGCTATATCTGTGTGACTTATTTTTTTTTAGTTACCATTTATATGTATTTAGTTGATAAGTATGTTCCTTAATATTAATTATTGTGATTTTAAATCAAATTAAGCCTACCATTTGTTTTATTATTTGTATAAAAAATAGACTTTGTTTTTCATTAATATTGATTGCATAAGTAAATACATAGATACTTATTATTAATGTCAGCCAAAAAGTCTTATCAAATGTTTTTTATTTAGTAATGTCTTGTTTACGATTGAAAATGTTATTGCCAACATTAGAAATAAAACAATTTTTATCCAGTTTACTGAGTAAGTAGGTATATTTATTTTAATAAATAGTAAAGTATGTAGGTTTCTCCTATACTGTCTGCAATATAAAGTTGTTATAGCGAATAACAAGATTAGTTAAAATAACTTACTGCAATAAATTATGATGTAGTTTTTTCATAACACGTTTTTCGTTGTTAGAAAAAGGAAAATCTTCTCAAAGCATTTTATCCATGAGGATGAAAGATGATGTGTCAAATATTTTGTTACTTATTTATAAACTAGGTACCTACACACTTTTGTTTTTGACGATGTATAAGTGGTACCTAGCTAAAGATAGCGCTAAGGATTTACAATTTAAACTTTTTTTTTATGACCTAACTCTTCCATATCATTAAATTATTCATAAAAATATAATAGCAAAGACCAACTAAAACATTGTTTCAACGATACTGGAAAAAGGATTCTGATCAAAATCTCATTATTAAATTGAAAATTTAATAAGGATTGCTATACACCTTATGTTCAATTCAAGAGTACCTACAGACCTCTGTAGTAATATTTCGATTGATAATTATCAGAGAAGCCTGTACTAGCTTATTCTAGATAAATTCAGTAATGTCAAACTTTGAAACAACATCGATGAAATGTATTTAACCTAATTTAGAAGTAATATTATTACCAATCTCAGTATTAGTCAAATATCTTATACCTACATGTAGGTACCTACTACCAGGAACTTGTTCCGCAGTTATTTCAGAAAATAAGATACAATTTTAATGTTTATTTGAATAATAATAATAACCTATTTGAATTAACACAATTGTACCTACTCGTACCTATTATAGAATTTGTGTGGATTAAGATAGACACTTACCCGCGTTTAAAAATGTTTTAGATAATAAAAGAAGATATTCTTCGTCTTAGTTGAAAGTACATACTTTTTATTCCTATTTAATCAAATAAATACCGATAACTATTTTAATTTATGACTGATTTGTATTGTATTTATTTTATGATTAAAATTTATGTTTCTGTATCTTCAATAAAAAAGGTGGTTTTAATAAACTTATCACAATTGATTTTATGTAGAAACATACAAAAAACCGGGGATCGCACGCTGCGATCTCGTTACACACTCGAGGAAAACTCGCTGCGCACACTCGCTTTCAATGATTATATTAGATGCCGAGTAGGTATGTACATAAAGAATAATGACGGAGTTTTCGAAATTAGTATGGTGTGGGTTTTCATGAGGAAGCCTTCTGCGTAAAGGTTTTGTATTACGAGCAAAAAGGCACAAACAGCTGAAAAAAACAGTAAACTCTGGCTCATGGGGCGTGGGGCTGCTGATCATCTCCCCCCCAAAAACGAGTTGATAAAGAAAATGCACGGAGAGGAGTCATTTCCAAAATGGCATCGCGAGATGATATTCTCCTCGATGGTCTGTGGTCATGACGCTTTGTACAATTCATAAAACACGCTCGACGAGTCTCGATGTGACAAATGTAGTTCAAACCTTGCTATATGATGGAATGACGTTCATTTATTGCAGTCAATATAGCAGTCAAAGTCAATGCGTTGCGTTTTTTTGCCATTTTGTCTACCACAGATTAAAATAATTATGCTCTTATTTATCATTTTTGAGAACGTGTCATCGTTTTTCTTGCTACGGCAGTATCAAGCAGTAATCAGTATTGTAATTGCAGTAGTATTCAGCATTCAGATATTTTTGGCATCGAAAATATTATTATGGTTTACGGCAACAATTACATTACCGCAAGAAAATATACGACAAAAGCAGTTTTTTCCTAAAGAACGTTATATCAAAATTTTTAGGGTTTTCGTGCGAATTGATTTTTGAATTATAGTATTTGTAGTTAATTTGAAATATGCCCAAGAATGTGTCGGGAACTCAGGACTTCTAATTTTACGAGCAAATTTTGTATGTATATTTGTTTGTAAAGTCAAACAGGTAACTAATTTTTATGAAACAAATTAATTAATTTATAATCAAACATTGTACAACATACATTGATTCTAGTTTGGAAAGAAAAAGTACCAAAAAGTGCCCTAAAGTGTCAAACGAAATGATTCGTAAATTTAAAGATAAAAATGTACAATCTAAGTTCACAAGAATAAGAAGTAATAGAATCTATTCAAAATCGGTGAAGATTAAAGTTGTGGAGTTGATACATAATAAATATATCTCATGTTTTTTTTTCATGCTTGCTTATAAATAAATATTTCATATAAATCGGCATTTTTTTTAAATACGGCAATTTTAGATTTTGAATACGGCATCCTTTCGTCAGGGACAACACTGGATCGTGTTCGGAAATTTTATATTTTCAGAAAATGGCGTTTTCATTGTAACTTCGTAATGTATTCATTCTTTGAAAACGAACTTATCTCGATATTTCTGATCATAGATTGTTGGAATTTTGGCGGCTATTATCAAAAGTGACAAAACAGAAGCAATGCTTCTATGTAAAGTATTTATTTAACCAATATATAAATGTGTTAATTTTCCTGATATTTAGTGAGACCGAGTGATGCGTGCACCAATTTTATAAAACAAGAGCTTCTGGCTCTGCTGCAGTACCTACCATATGATTCTTTCGAGAAACAGTTATGCAAATATGACGGCACCCATACAGTTTTCTATTTACAAAATATATTAATGTAAAGACATTGAAATATCCAGTCTAGGTTCTTTTAAGTGTATGTACAATGTGCACTGTATTCTTTCACTGTACTGGTACACCTTACCTTATACAGTTAGTTATACCACTGATATTATGTTGCTAACTTTAAGTTAGCCTAGCAAAATAGAGGCACTTTGCTAAGCAATGCCCATAAAAACTACTTGAAAGAAGACTCTTCTCTGTCTAAACTTTCCCATCTATAAGTTCTAATATGAATTATAAGAGTAACAGGTAACTGTACTTTTGGTTTGATTAGAGAACTTGACTGTACTTTTTAGGATAGCTGCATAGAGTGCAAACATAATGGAACAAATTGTGGTCAAAACGGAAGTCCAGAACAATGGAGAGTTCCTGCTTTATTATGTGGATGGTAATGATCAATTTTAACTCTCAAGTTTACTCATCTTCATTATCCAGTGAAGCTTACTGGTCTACCTTAAGAGATCTACTAGGTAGCAACTCTCTGCAAGGTCACCATTTCAATGAGAGACTGTACGAGCGCTTACATGGTTTGAAGGGCACAATAAAATTTTGGTCCCAGCTACCACACTTATAAAGCTTTGTCCGCCTCTGATGTGGGGGTTACACAAAGAAACCAAAAATCAACATGCTTGCTGCATCAGTGTGGCATAGTAGCATTATCTTAGACTAACCATCAGATCTTGAGTCCCAACTTAAAGATAAGAGAGCACTAAATTGTTTGATAACTAAAATTATTACTATTATTTTTGTACAAGACTATCAATCAAAATGTAATTTAAAGATGAGAAAATGAGAAATGGGCCTCACAAGTGAGAATGGACACGGATAATGTTTACTAGCCTTTGATAATGTTTACTAGCCAAATTGTAATCTTAATTTATAACTTAATTTCCAGAAAATGGAGAAAGTCAACAAGGCTTTGTAACAAGTCTAGAAAATGTAGAAAACACAGGCATACAAATCCAAGACAATTACATACTCAGTAACCTCGAAGACTTTGTTGACGAATCCTCTTTACAAGCTGAGGTTGAGGAGACCGAACCAATCACCCACTGGTCTGACGAGGACACAAAACGCCTCCTTATATTCTACAATGACAACAAACAGTCATTTCTTGTCTCCGGAATAACACAGAAGAAACATCTATGGACGGTTGCTTGCAAAACAATGCTGATTGGCAAAGATGCTGAAAGCTGTGACATACAGTTGAAAGAGTTAAAATCAAAGTACACTGAAGTCCGTAACTATACAGAGAAAGGGATTTACGTTAAATGGCCATTCCTGGATCTATGCCATCAAGCATTTCATGATGATATCCCAGCCAAAACTATCACAACTTACAATACAGAAATATCCAAGCCGAAAATTGCTGTCTTGAAACAAGAAGTCACTAAACCAGATAATAGAGTTATTAAGCAGATAAATACTAGGTCAGCTGATGAAAAGGTGATACAAATGCTTACCTTATACTTGAAATATAAACATAAGTTTCAAAAGGAACATTGGAGTCGTGATTTATGGGAGACAATCGCTTTAGAAATGGGTGAAAGCGAGGATGCAGAGTACTGGCATAAGAGATTCTTAAACTACAAGCAACATTACATTAGTCTGCTAATCAAGCAAAAAGAGAACAACTTAGACTCAGTCACATGGCCTTACATGGACATGTTTGACAGAATTTTTCAAGATGATGCGGACTTCCACAAAAAACACTTTAATACAACTCCAAGCATATCAGTTGTGAATGAACCTATGATACCAAAAGAAGAACCAGAAAACGTATGGAACACCACACATATAACTGTACTAGGAAAGTACTACTTTGATTCTTATGAGGAGTTTGAAGATCCAACTATACCAAACATGTTCCTTTGGACTGAAGTCGGACGATTGATAGATAAGAAACCTGAAAGTTGTAAGGAGAAGTATTCAGAGCTACGCGAAGAACATTTAGAGAAATACTTAGCTGGTGGTTACAGCTTACAGAATCGTCCAGCCATTGCTATAATCTTTGACAATATTATAGCTAAAGATGTGAAGAAAAAGTTTATTGAAACGAAAAATACCGCTTTAGAAAAGTGGCAAACGGCAATGACTGACGACCTAGTACAATTTTTCTTAGACAACATTGAAGTTTTCAAAGATACCATCTGCTATTTTGTCTGCTGGGAGGCTGTTGCCAAGAAGTTGATGCGAGATATTCCAAGTTGCAAATGTCAATGGGATGAACTTGTGTCGTTGTATAACTCTATTTTGGAAGATAAAAAAGATGATCCCGATATGCAGATAGATTGGAGGTATATTGATATGTTTGACAGGATTTTTGACTATGGCATGGATGTTAACTTTATACAAGGGTATGGTACCACACAATACTCTGAAAGTGAAACAGTTGCTGGTAAGTTCACACAAGTATCAACTATGATGCAAACTTTGATAATCCTAGGCATGTTTTCTATCGATTGCCGCGCCCCCAAGCGCCTTAAGGCGATAAAACCTACAACCCGGTCACAATATCTGTGCACCTGACCTCGTGACGTCATATCGGCGGTCTGGGTACGGTGTGCAAAAAAGTTTTTTCGAGAAATGTGGAGGTAAAAAAAAATTACTAACCTTTTCAAATCAATTTATTATTGATGAAGGGTTTGTTATTAAAAAACAATAATTTTGATTACAAAAACATTTATTATTAAACTCAGTCACTATAAATTATTGACTCTATGCCTGACATTGTATCTTCCTCACTCTCACTTTCATTAGAGTCCTCTTTGATATCCCAGTTGCAGCACAGGTTCGTTTCACCACTTGGTCTACAGGTATGGTGTACTGTTTATTTGCTTTCTCCGATTCAAAAAACTTGAGCACTTTCAAGATTAAATTTCTTGATTCGCTGTGTATTGTTTTTCCCATGACTTCAGTTTAACAGCTACAACAATTTTAATAACAACCAAACCAGTCCAAACTTAACAGTAAACAGTCTAAACTTAACAATAAATATTAAAAAACAAAACAACAACAAAGCGAAAATATCAAAATTATCGGGACGTGTATCGGCAACGAAGATGCTAACCGTACTGTCGCACCGGGGAGTGCGCGGAGAGGTGACAGGGGAAGCGGGAGAGGCGCCGCATTCCAGCGAGGTGCACAGATATTGTGACCGGGTTGTATATAAAAACCATCCAGTGTTTTCATTTAAAGTTGTGGCATTACTTAGGGATGTAAGGTTATTTTTTTTTTGTTTTTCTAACCTAACCAGTTTTTTGTAATGGTTTTATGTGACTTAAGAAAGGATTTTTAGGTAGGTTTTAACGGCACACGTCACTAGGTGGCGCTGCAATACATGATATAATAAGTATATCATGTAATTATACAATTAAGACTTACGTCCTTGTCGTCTAATAGGAACCCTAAAAATAACTCTGAACCCTAATGTCGTCATGGTCCAGTAACCGTTTTAGTCACATTGCCGTAAGATCAATAGTAAGCTTAATCTTCTATCTTCGATTATTTCATAAGTCCAATGATAGTTGATCAACAAGTTTGTTCTTATATGATAATAGACAAAACCATCGATTAATTTTTCTGGCGGTTAAACCATGTATTTGATTGAATGGATTACACATATATATGACACTTAATATTATATCTAATACCACATGGTTGATTTTAGGATTTTATGTTTTCTGTTTCTTAAAACAAAATCCAGCACCTTTCTAAGCACTTGATGCACAAATCAGTTTTAAAACACATAGTTTCATGCAAAAATGTTCATTTAACTATGCTTGTTTTGTTTGTTTCCGTTTCGTTTTAAAACTTAAACGTACACGTTAGAACCGGATTCGATCCCACGACCTATTTTTGTAACATCCAACAGACACATACCCCACACCACCCCACAATAGGGTTCCGTATATTGTGGATTAAGGAACTACGAGTACCGTGGTACCACAATATCTAGACTAGGAATAAATATCTGAAGAACATGAAAACATTTGTCCCGCAACGGGAATCGAACCCGTACCTCTTGCTCGTCATTTAAGTATCATATAGCGGTCCGGGAACCCTACATTACAATTCTAATGATTTTGAAATCTTACTACTACTTATAATAAACGCGAAAGTTTGCGAGGATAGATGTTTGTTACTCTTTCACGCAAAAACTATCGAACGGATTGTTATGAAACTTTACAGTAATATAGCTTATACATCAGAATAACACATAGGCTTCTTTTTATCCGGGTTGACGCGGGCGAAGCCGTGGGCTAGTAACATTATAAATATATAAAAAGCATGGTCATTTTTCTCTATTGATTTTGTATATCTAACATTCTCCTTCTCAGTGAAAAAAGTCACCATTAACCCGGCAAACGAGGCGGACCCAAAAACCCCACAAAAGGTATCCATCACAGAAGACCCGACCTTAAACTCGCCCCGGACGGATCCCAGATCAACCAAAATACTAGAATTCTACCTGAAAAACAAAGACAAATTTCTGCACTTAAAGAACAAGCTGAGCTTATGGGATCCTCTAGCTAAAGAAATAGAAATGAACTCCACACAATGCGCTCATCGATTTCGACATTTAAAGCAAACTTTCATGGATATGGTTCAGAAAGAAATCGACCAGCCTAAAGCGAATATAACTTGGCCTTACTATGCACTTTGTAAGAAAGTATTCGGCTACAGGACTATAAAATCTAAGCTTAAAAATGGCGCTGCGAATAGCGACAATTGGCTAGCCAGAGAGCTGAAGCAACTGATATCGTTCTTCTCAAAGAATTTCCATGAGATCAGTAACAATATTGATGATGTATCTAAATGGGGTCCGTTAGCCGCTGAACTAGGAAAGTCACAGTTCAGTTGTAAGGAAAAGTTTTTGGAGCTGAGAAAATGTTACCGGTAAGTCCAATACATTTATTTGACACAATTTTACAGAAAGGATATAGGTAGGAAGGAACATATTATAACTATATGTATATCGGCCCTACCTTAATTGGGAGGTGCCGTGGTGGGCTAAATTATATTTATTTACTTTCATTTTTATTTATACAGAGTTTCGAGTAAATCGAACCAAAATAAAAAAAAAACACAAACTTTAGAATAGTTTTGTTCGGTGGTACGGAACACTCAGTGCGCGAGTCTTATTTGCACTTAGTCGGTTTTATTTTTGATTGACTACCAATTACCAAAGGGCTGGCGCTTATCTTGGTTAGAAGATTAACATTGCTATTCAAGAGGTAATGTCGCCAGCCTTTTGGGTTGTGTTATTATTTCGTATTTACTATTTGTTAATGTATGTTTTTTTTAAAGGAAACTAAAAACGATGAAAACCAGGAAGCCTGACGTGAAGATATCTTGGTGCCATTTCGCCATGTTTGATAGGATCTACACAGCAAAAGAGGGAACGGGTGACGCCATGGAAGTGGACGCTATGGAGGAAGAGCATTTGGAGATGGATGGACTGGAAATGGCCGAGGGTGGAGGTAAGAACGCTTTTTAAAACATTCCTCGAAATATAAATAGAAAATTATTTATTGCACAGCTAAAAAGTACTGTACATAGGCGAACTTAATGCTAGATAGCATTCTCTTCCAGCTAACCTTTATGTAGTATGGAAAACAGTCTTAAGATAGTGCATGAATAACAAGAAAATTTATAAATTATATGCTACCTACTATTAATAAAACAGAAAAACTATTCCCTGCATAAAAACAATTACATATACAATGTTTTTAAAGATGGAAATGTTTTTAGCATATTACTAGCTTCTGCCTACGGCTTCGCCCGCATGGACCCGGATAAAAAGTAGCCTATTTGTTATTCTGATGTGTAAGCTATATTACTGTAAAGTTTCATTAAAATCTGTTCAGTAGTTTTTGCGTGAAAGAGTAACAAACATCCATCATCGCAAACTTTCACGTTTATAATATTAGTAGGAAGTAGGATAACGACTATAACATTCTCCTGCTGACGTTTCGTTGACCGTTTAGAGGTTGATTACGCGATTGAGACGGAAACTAGGAGTATAGTAGTACTTTCCTAGTACAGTTATATGTTATGTTCGTATTAATATCCTAAAATGATACCAAACCACGATAACTTCGATGCTATGATGGCAATGGTATCCAATACAAAACAAACGAAAAGTATGTACACGACTGTATGTATACCTTATGATGTACATCCTCAGATATATACTAAGTGAGTATTTACATTTGGCACATGTTTTTTCAAGTAGATACCATTATCCAGATACCATTGCAAATAATTACGAGTGTATAGTAATACCGGGTTGATGCAAGCGGGACGGTAAAATATTTTATCGGATTATGGTTTTTACTTGGCCCCATATAATTTATGTTCTACGAGTGTGGATATCTTTGGGACTATAGCTATTTTTTTAAAAATTTACTTATGAAAAGGGCTTACATGTAATCTAGTTTTAGCGGTGAAGCCGTTATGGTGAAAGTTTTTGATTAAAATAAAAAAGTTTAAATTCTGTAATTTATTTTAAAGAAAACGTCGTGGGAAATTGTTGGAATGTATGCTCTCTTAATTTCAAATGTAGTCTGACAAGAATAGTCATAGCCTGCTTATTTTCCGAGAAAAGGGCCCTTAAAATAAAAACCGACAACCGCTAATGAAGAAAGGTTTTCGAATGGTGACCACAAACCGGTGGTCCGATGGACCGAAGAGAAGCCGGTTGAATAGAGTCGTGGCTCAAGACAGTTATCATTGTGGGAGGTCTATGCTCAGCTGATGATTGAACAAATATAATAAATAGACGCTAAAAGTAAGTAAAACACGTTATTTTATTTTACAGATGAGGACTACGAATGCATCATTGTACTACAAGATGGTCAGGATCTATCAGACATCAACAATGCCCAAATCATAATTAAAAACCCGTCAATGCCACCCGAAATTATCGAACAAACAGAAACGGCCCCAGAAAAGCTCCCTGAACAACTCCCTAAATCAATTTGGACCAAACGCACAAAGAAACTACTACTGATACATTATATCAACTACATGAGATCGCATAGGGGTAAAAAGATAAACCAGAAACAGCTATGGGACACTATAGCGGCGAAAATACCGAATAAAACACACATTCAATGCAAAAAGATGTTCAAACGACTCAATAATGTTTACAAGAATTCAGACGAAGAAAAACAAAAAAGCAATCCGTTGCATAGTTTAATGGAAACGGTATTAAAAGTCAAACCGAAAATTTCCATCAGTCCAATCAAAGATGCTAAGATTCAAAAGACTTACAAAGATGTTAAAATGCATCCGTCGAAAGTAGAAAACGCGTTGACGTATTACTTGAATCATATCGATGATTTCGTTGACCCGAAGTTCGAAAAGACATATCTATGGACTGAACTGGCTTCTCACGTCTCAGAGCCTGTCAATAAGGTATATAATAAGATCAGTTACTTGAAACAAGCATATAACGTTGAGACGGAAGAAATCGACGGACAGAAAACCCAATGGAGTTCTATCCTGAATGACATAATTGCCAAAGAAGTCTCAATTAACGTTTTACTAGATGTAGATACAAAACCTTGCTTCGATGACAACGAATCCAACTGGTCCGAGGACCTTGTAGAAAGCCTTTTAACTTGGTATCTAGGTAACTTAGACAAGTTTAAAAACCCTAAATTTAATCGCAGCTACCTTTGGATGGAAGCGTCGTCAATTTTAAATAAAAGCCCCTTGGTTTGTTCAAAGAAAATGACCGACATTCGGACACAGTATAGAAATATGGTCAAGAATAATGATATCGAGTTGAGCAATTGGAGATTCCTTGAACTATGTCAGAAGATCTACGGTACTGGGAAGAAAAACAGTGAAACTGATAATAATTGAAGTTATCAGAGATGTTACGTTCGCTTGGTGAAATAACTAGTGTGGTAAAAGGATTCAGTTCCTCTCAGACAGATTTAGTGAAATCCGCTTCTGATTGGTCAACTGAAGCGCCATCTTGTTTTAGGTTTATCGTGATTGGCGTTTGTGGCGTCAAAGTTTCCTCAGTGTGCCACATTGAAGGTAGAAAAATCGATGAATGTGAAAGTTTTTAGGGTTCTGTAGTAAAGCCGTCTGAGCAAAGTTGAGTAACTCTATTATATTAGCGTTATTATTTATAGTTAGTCTGTGGGCGGTATTTCCAGATCCCTGGTAATTGAAAAACGCTTGTAGGTTCTCTGAGCTCGTTGGCTAAACTTGTCCAAGCTATGTCCGTTGCCATTAAAGAGACTGCAATGACATAATACATACAGCTAGTTTCAGTTTTAGTCCAGGTTTCATCTACTGATGTATTATAAAAGCATTGCTTGGATTTAAGCATTAATAAGTCGTTTTCAATTAACAATGGCCTCGATTCTAACTAAACTAAAATTAAACTGTCGCTCTCTTTTACTGATAGTGTACGCAAGAAAGAGATGGCAAGAATTTTACTGCTGTGTGCTGCTATCAAATAAGTTTACGTGCTGTTTTTCTTCGTGTTTATAGTCAGCATGTTTTGAAATCACGACTAAATTTGTATGGAAAACATAAATCTGACTAATTTGTCAGCACTAAAATCGTAGCTATCTCTTTCTTGCTTTCACTATCAGTAAAAGAAAGCGACAGTTTAAATTTAGTTAAGTTAGTGTACTACAGAATCGAGGCCAATATCGAAGTAAATATTGATTTATAAATGAAATACCGTTTTTCTTTAGTATTTAAGTACCCAGACTTTGACTTTATAATTCAGGGTATAGCGTTTTATATAGATATAAATACAAAATTATGTTATTTCTACTGATAAAATAAATAGTCTCCTAAATCTGAACATTAATTTTATTTGATAAGAATTCTGTGAAAATTAGAACCTTTGTAAACTTACTAGCTTCTGGCCACTGCTTCGCCCGCGTGGTATCCGGATTAAAAGTAGGCTATGTGTTATTCTGATGTATAAGCTATATTACTGTAAAGTTTCATCAAAATCTGTTCAGTAGTTTTTGCGTGAAAGAGTAACAAACATCCATCCTCACAAACTTTCACGTTTATAATATTAGTAGGACTAAAACTGATAAGTAATCTATCTTTAGATTTTCGCATAGTTGTTACGTGTTCTGTACATTGTGTTTTCGAAATAAAGATATTTTGAAACTATTACATATAAAAATCTAACTAATCTAATCATCGGTTTCGTCCGTGTGATTCTATTGATGATGGAATTTAAATAATCCTATCCTACTAATATTATAAACGCGAAAGTTTGGATGTTTGTTTCTCTTTCACGCAAAAACTACTGAACGGATTTTGATGAAACTTTACAGTAATATAGCTTATACATCAGAATAACACAGGATACATTTTATCCGGGTACCGCTCGGGCGAAGCCGTGGGCGGAGGCTAGTTAATAAATAAATATCCAATAGACACATAGTCCTGACCCCACACTAGTATCAGGAACTATTAGTACCGTTAAACTGCAACATCCAGTCCCGGAACAAATATCTAAAAACATACAAATATTTGTCCCGCTGCAGGAATCGAACCCGCACCTTGTGCGTCGCACCCAGCTTCTCGCCTGCCGCGCCAACGGTCGTCGTTCGTACCAGCAACCACCTTACAAACCATCTCTTCAATTTCCAGAACCCACTGTAGTTGGTTCTTTGAGCTCCGTTGGTTAGATATATCTACGTGCTCTATGAAAAAAACCAGCTGATGTATAGATAGGTAGATAGAAAATACTTTCATCATCATCATCATCATCAGCCTACATTAGTCCACTGCTGGACATAGGCCTCCCCTAATGAGCGCCATAGCGCCCTGTCTTCAGCTTGCCTCATCCAGCATCTGCCTGCAGTCTTTCGCAGATCGTCATCCCACCTGGCCGGAGGGCGTCCTACACTACGTTTGCCGAGTCGCGGTCTCCACTCAAGAACACGTTTACCCCAGCGGTTTTCGGTTCTTCGCGAGATATGACCGGCCCACTGCCACTTCAGCTTGCTAATTCGTTGAGCTATATCGATAACTTTGGTTCTCTGACGGATGTATTCGTTACGAATCTTATCCTTCAGAGAGACTCCGAGCATAGCTCGCTGAGCGACTTTGAACTGGTGGACCAGCCCTATCGTGATTGTCCACGTCTCAGCTCCGTAGGTCATGACGGGTAGGACGCACTGATTGAAAATACTTTATAGCACACCAAATACCACATCAGCTAAGTTAAGTACTACAACTTTGACAATATAATAGGTGGTCACATTGCTAAATAGCGACCTCTACCAGACCTATAGTGAGAATTGCTCCAGAAACATGTAGGGCCTTCCGAAACAGCCTTTAATTTCCAGGATCCACTGTAGTTGGTTCTGTAAGCTCCATTGGCTATCCTACGTGTTCAAGGTGTACCTACCTAAGCGTTGCTATCGAAGAGACTACAATGCTTGATGCATGCAGCTATTTTCAGTTCTAGTCCAGTGTTCAGAAACAATTAATGCGTAAAAAACCAGATGATGTATAATGATATTAGCTCCAGAAACATGTAGGGCCTTCCGAACCAGTCCTTAATTTCCAGGACCCACTGTAGTTGGTTCTCTGAGATCCATTGCCTACGTGTTAAATTGCCTACGTTTTTAAGGTGTATGCGTTGCTATCAAAGAGAATCCAATGCATAATGCATGCTAGCTGCATTTCAGTACCAGTCCGGGGTTCAGAATCAAATGATGCGGAAAAAACCAGCTGATGTATATAGTTGGTATTAGCAAGCAGGTCGTATCGTAATGACCTCGCGACTGATACGACCACACGCACCACTAATCTTGTTAGAAGGACTGTGACATAAAGCCAAATGGAAGAGCACAGAACAAGTTATTTTTGACAAATTTCTTTAACTAAAATTAACACAACATGAAAAAATGCAACCAATTTTATTACGTACCTACCTACCCTGTGATCTGAAATAGGATGTTGGGACGTAGGTACTATGGTTGATCGAAAGGTTGGGATAGTTAAAACAAAAAAACAATAAACAAATCCCGTGGAGTGTTTCCGTCAATTGCTGCAGTTTTATTGTCACTAGGGGGCTAGTCACGATAAAACCTATCTAAGAACCATCCTTGAATACAAATCGATTGCTATAAAACTACTTACACTACAATCCGATAAGCCGTTTCGGAAATAAAAACTAACTTCATGCAAACGATGTGTGCATATCCTCACGTAGCGATCGATCCATCCATCCATCCATCGATCAATTTATCCATCGATCCGTATCTATCGAATCGGGGACAACGGGATGAACCCAATGTTACCACTCGATTTGGAAAATCGACTGCACGTTATCGCCATCTATAATCGCATGAATATTCTCGTTACAATGCGTACGTTGGTAAAAAAACAATTTCTGTTTCTGTTTTTTCTGTTTGTTATTTCTGTCTGTTTTCGATCTGGTGAGGCTATTGATTCTTTCTTGGACACCCTGTTATTAAAGATATGGTTCTACATAATTGTGGCACTGAAAATTGCTGGGTGGAAAACGGTGCAGTAATTCTGTGCGCTGAGCATCTTTGGAATGGGTTTATTCAGATGTCATCTCTGAATTAATAGAACAGCACCATTCTGTTACGAGTACATTTGTATCAACGCGTTTTACCTACGCATTCATAGCTTAAAGGTACCGGTGAGATGGGATAGGTTGGTACCCACTTTATGTTATCAACTTAATGCAACTTCCTTACTGTAAAGAGTGTGGATTGTGTCGTTGAATTAATGCATGATTCTCTAAGCTTGGTCGTAAGCACAGACCATCTACGTACCTATCTAGTAATCTGCATAAATTCAGAAAATTTATAGGACATTATTAAAATAAGCATACAGGGAGTCTCAGAATACGTATTATTACGAAAGGTGATTCTGCCCGTTAAAGTGAACAAATTTTATCAAAAAAATAATCGGATTTCTAAAATCTGGGAGATAAATAGATAGAGGGGCAAGTGGTTAGTTCCTGTATGCTAAGATCGGGCCAGAGTGACTTATGTTGACCTTATGTGGATGACTGGTGCCAAAAGATCAGTAAAGGTTGTCTCTTTTATCTTCTTTTACTTCTATGTCGCTATTAAAAAAGGGTCACAAAGGGTGGAGTTGGTGTTAGTGCGATTTTAATGGATCATATTTTGTCAATTTTTTGGTGTCTACTCTTGTGGGCTATCCGACTATTTGATTATCCGAACTGTGTTTTTTTCATCTTGCCCCATTACTTAGCCATTGAAATTTCATTTTCTCATAATCCCCCCTAGTAAGCTAAAAAGCTAGAAGGGATTAATTTGAATTTGAATTTTAATGAAACTACCCCTCTTTTATCGAGCAACGTAATATTTTATCTTGTTGGTTTGGCAAAAACTAGAAAATCTCGATAATTAATCGAACGATTTTGATGAAACATCCCAAGCATTACGACCAGCCTGGGACTGGACCTAGTGGCTGAGTGATGACAGCACCCGCATACCAAGCATAAGTTTATAATTTGGTTCTGGCCGGGCTTGATTAGGATATTATAAAAACTATTTGATAAACCTTACATCATATACCTTTTAAGGTATAAATAGCTAATTACACTTTTTTTTGTTGCTAATGATGCTGATGGATCGGAATACCCGCTACTGTTTCCGCCCTCAATCTGCCCACCACCTAATCAACACTTCGCTATAAGCCAGTTTAACTTGAACGGGCAGTAGTCTAGCATTTACCTATCGAAGGAAAATGATCAGAAAAAATATAAAGTTTATTCTCTATCGGTTAAAACTCGGGTTTTGACAGTGAATTTTCAATAACAAGATGTTAAAAATAATTTCGTTGTAGTTAATAAAGGCCTTTCAAATAAGTAGAAATAAATATCTGTCAGGTGTACCTATACTGTAAAGTGAGTAGTAGTGCTAACAAGGTCTTAATTGAGCGAGTATTTTTATCCAGGACGTAACGAGGCCGTATATGCGTTTGCCGTAAAAGATGTTTTGTTTGTCTTAACGTATTATAATATCTGTGGTGTTAACAGACATGTCTTGACATCAGACGGCGATGAATGGATTACAGAATGGTATTTATCGCCGAAACGGATTCGGATCGTAATGCGGTTTTTGCAATGGATGATTGTGTGTCTTCAAGAATGGTTCTTAACAAATCACTAGGGGGCCCTACAATCATTGATGAAAATACAAGTTTTTTGCAGTAGTAGGTATATACTGTGTTATTTACTTACCTATTAATCTCAAGTCATGTCCTCGAGGAAGCCTTTAATATCCTACAACAGAATATGAGTTAATTCACCAGCCCCCTTATTAATAACACTAGCAAAATGGCGATGTGAACGAGATCATGGCACTCATTTTGCTAGGCTTAGTAACATCTAAAACTTGAAAATGGGAAAGTAGATGTTGAAAACTGACATTTCTTTTTAAGTTTTAGAAGTAAGTTATAGGTCATTGGCAAGTTTTTACTCTATGACACCAATGTTGTTATATTAATAAATTTCGTTCGTTCTTCCTCTCATCGGTTCTTTCATGGCCAGCGTTAGATCAATACCCAGATTCAGGTGGTGGCTCTGAGAGCGGCCGATGCATGGTGATATAACCATCAACCATACTGTGAATAGTAAGCCTCGCAGAGGTTCATTCAATCTATCGTCAATCAGAGTATGCTCGATGTTTTCCTTCACCGATTGGAGCAGCAATGATTTTTACTTAAATCTGGCCAAAAATTGGTATATAAGAATTTACTAGGCACCCTAAGCAAGTATACCTATACGGTTAGGTATACACAATAGTGCAATAATAATTGCATAGGTAGATATTACTAGATAGTAGGTATATAAGTAGGTATTTAATAAATTCAATTGGTGATGGAAGCCATAGTAGATACCGCCTGGCTTATTTATTACATTGCAGCTGTCTTCCATTCGGATTAGGTACACTATTTTTGTACATAGACCTACTCGTATATAGGCAACGAGAATAGGCTACCGATTTCTATTAGGTTATACCTTACTAGCTTCTGCCCACGGCTTCGCCCGCGTAGTACCAGGATAAAAAGTAGCCTATGTGTTATTCTGATCTATAAGCTATACCTATTAATGTCTTCATCAAAATACGTTCAGTAGTTTTTGCGTGAAAGAGTAACAACATCCATCCTCACAAACTTTCACGTTTATAATAGTAGTAGGTACCTAGGATAGGTATGCTGTCTTATTTTAAAGACGAAAGTTTACAATCAGTGTGTGATATAAGACACAAAGAATGATCGCTAACTTTTAGCCTCTTATTGGCTCAAGGTCGAGCAACGGGCTAAGGAAAAACTATGCTCCGAATTCCACTATATATTTATTTAAGTCACCGAAATAACTCTTAGTATTAGCACAGATATTATAATACTATACTAGTATATATAAGCAAATTCATATGGCAATGGGCAGACGATTTTATTCGCAGAACCGATAACCGCTGGGGAAGAAAGGTTCGCAAATAGCGGCCACGAACCGAACGACGATTATTCTTTTGTATTCTTACTGTTTTTTCTTGGTCATACTTCTATCCACTTACGGAGGTGGCGCCAGTTTGTAATGCGTTGTAAGTCGAATTACCGCATTCTAGGAAGTGCTCATTTCAAGGCCGGACTTAAGTTAACACAACTTATCTTTATATAGGTAGGTACCTACTTAGGTATTCTTAATGGATTAAAATGTTTACATAGATATTAAGAGGATATGACACTGCAAACAAACAGTTGCTGTAAAAAGGATTACAAATGGAAAACGTGTAAGGTATTGTGTGTCAAATAAATGTATTTTCTTTCTTTCTTCTTTCTTTCTAAGGCTTCTTTTTGAATAAAAATAAAATGTGACGTGTTATCTAATAGAACCTACAGCTACTTCTAGAACAGTTAATAAACAGATTATAGGATCTATTATCAAATAATCGCGGAAGCGTTCGCATCCCTAGTAATTTTGTGTTATGGTCTAGGACCTTTCTAGTAAGTAGGTTCCTAGGTAGTTTGAAAATATGGCTTAAAAATGAGCCCAATTTATTATTATAATAAAACTGTAACAGGTATAATACTGTACATTGAAGATATTTTGTATTTTTTTTATTGTGGGCACTCTATAATCGATATTGAAGCCAAAACTGTATTTTTTTTCATGCTAGTACTTACAATATAAACTATATACCTAGTAGTTCGCCACGCACTAAGATTTGGCGATGTACCGTTTTTACCGAAAGGAGGGTTATGAGTTTAGCAATGTTTTTCAAATTTATGGTAGGTAACATTTTCATTCAGCGTGGTTCTGAATAGGTCACTTTCTACTACCGACTTCTAGTTTTGTTTTATGAATAATAAATAAAAAAAAAACTTATATTACTTAAAAAGGTCTAAAATAAAACAAAAAACGTCTTGCATTTTGTATATTTTTTCGTTTTAATCGATACCTCAACATGGCCGGTAATCTCACATTTTCCCTCTTCATTTCTAAAGGCCTCTTTAATCGATAGTTCAAAACTCCCTTCAAATTAAAACATTCTATTAGTATACTTACTTAGTATACCTACTAATTACAAAGATTAATCGAATAAACGGTTCGGCAGTTACAGTTGGCCAAACATACATACATACATACATACAAACGCCGATTGTCCAAGTAACTCAGAAATATTTGCTTCCGTTTTCACGGCGTTTTCTGTAAGCGCGCCATAGGTATATTGAAATGCTACTCATCATACGGGCTATTACAAAATAACAGTTTTTAAATTCAAATCCAGTTATGAAACATTCGTTATATTACAAAACGGATAAACCAAATTATTACATCCAAAGGTACCTATATAATACTTTATATTGCTATAGCCAACATTTTTTTTAAACAAAAAAGAATACAGGTATCCGGATAAATGGGAAGTTAAATAGAGCATTCCTTTAAAAAAAAAATGATAATTTTTAGGAAAATTAATATTTTCATTGAATGTTACAACAATGCTGACAATGTCGTGCAGAGTATGAAATAAGCGGCTCAAAAAATAAAGTGACTAGTGATGTGTTGATAAAAGTGAAAATGTACAAAATGAACTCAACGAATGTGATAGTGCTGCTAGCTCTGTTACTAAAGCTGGTGGACTGTGGAAGAGTGCAAGCTGCTGTCAGTTTTTTGTAAGTACCTACTTACCTTCTAGCATAAATATATTACAGAAAAAATAAAAAGAAAATAATGAAGCACAAAGATATCTGTGAAATTACAGGCACCACATGAGGCTTTTGACCATTTGTTTCAAAGTGCGAGTGATTGATAGGTACCTCTGGTGTTGCAAGCATCCATTGGTTACGGTAACCGCTTACCAACAGGTAGGCCCGTACGTTCTTTTCCACTTTAGTCGTTAAAAAGTTAGTTTCAGCGATTTATTGTCACAATAAATACTTTTTACATATCTAGTACCTACAACAATTGGGCCCACTTTGGTTCTAGCACGCACCGACACGCTTCTCTCAGCTCTGTTTATGTTTTTGGGCTGATTAAACAGTTGTGGATCAGCCAACGATGATTCAGTTTGATGAACGACGCCACGACAAAAAGATGAGAAATCATGGTTTTTCAAGACACTCCAAGTTCAACCTCAAAGTTCAACCTCGGCGGGGTTGAACTTTGAGGTTGAACTTTTGGGATATATTCTTGTCATTAAAACTGTTTTTCATAGGTAAACGAGAAGTAATCGGAACAAAGGGTTCAGAGTCAAAGTTTAATGGTTTTTATTCCTTGAAATCGTTAGGATCACTTAGAATCGTATGACTTTTCTAAATGAAACGCTACTTACAGTTGCGTAAACTGCTTACTGACTTTAAAATTTTATTTTTTAAAATGAATTTATGCTGATTTCACGCGGCTAAGCCTAAAAGAATCCGGCAACAAACTCTGCTTATTCAAAGGTTGTTATTTTCAGAACAAACGCCACCTACCAGGAAATGGAGGTTAAAGGGGAAACCAGCCTCTCTCTTCGAGACATCTTACCGATCAAAGCAAAGAATTACGACAAGAACCGAGCTCCGAAGCTACTGGGGCAGCCAACTATCGTGTATTTCCATGTGACTGTCCTATCTTTGGACTCCATCAATGAGGAGAGCATGGTACGTTGATCTGTAAAGCCGCCTACCCATTGCAGCGCATAGACACGATACGAGCTGGTACATGTTAGCTTGCTTTGTTCTGCGTGATCTTACCTCTTTCCCTTGATCGGACCACAAAAATTGGTGACACGAAAAAACGTCCGGAGAACGCGCACTACAGAGTAAGCTCCGCTTTGTTTGATATAAAACCAATTCCAACCACATTTTCATAAAATGTGTTTGTAATCAACAAAGTCAACAAACACGTGTTTAAATTGTTGATGTCCCTGATACAAGCAACTTTCAGACAACGGTATCACAGCTGTTTCTTGGTGTTACAGACGTACGTAGCCGACATATTCCTGGCACAGTCCTGGCGAGATCCACGCCTCCGTCTACCTGAGAACATGCATGAAGAGTACCGGATCCTCGACGTGGAATGGCTGAACAGTATCTGGAGACCTGACTGCTTCTTCAAGAACGCGAAGAAGGTCACATTCCATGAGATGAGCATTCCAAACCACTATCTGTGGCTGTACCACGACAAGACGCTGCTATACATGAGCAAGTAAGTACTGCTTCCTGGCGAGCATAGCAAGATATCCACAGATTACCTACCTATACGTGTAAAATAACTAGTAAGCGAAGAAAGCTCAGAATGGAAACTATAGTGGCTGATGATCCTAAATTTAACTAACGATTAAAGCAAGTCCTTCAAATTTAAAACCAAGGCTTGTTGTTTTTGATGAAAAAGTTAGCAGAGCGTACCTACCGCCGCTGCATTAATACAAAGCGAATCAATTTTGGTTTCAGATTGACATTGGTGTTGTCCTGTGCTATGAAGTTCGAAACCTATCCTCACGATACTCAAAGCTGTTCCATGATGATCGAAAGCTGTAAGTATTTCACCCAAAAATGTTAGTAGTTGGTAAATTTAACATGGCATCTTTTTAAGAGAAGCTTGGGATATGATCACGTTATTGGAAACAAAAGTTGATTAAAATAACCTAAAACACAGTCATAATAGACAAAGTTTTACCTACCTGTTTCCAATTACGAACACAAACCGTAAAATCTACACAAACCTATGATAATATATTCATTACTTTCATACAAAGTAATTGGTAAATATCAGATTGGGCCCTTAATTTTGAAGTATGAAAGAACTGGTGCATTTAGACAGGTTTTCAACATCTTAAATTATGTGCTCGTTCCTACTCATCTTATACTTGTTACGAGCCAGGGTACGGGATAAAATAATTAACGCCGTTAATGTTACTCTACGATACTAGATGGAGGTAGGTAACAGGTAATGCGTCCATTTGATAAGAGCTGGCGCGTACTGTAATTAGCTAGCCGCGCACGTCACATTATTTACAATGCCTTTATTTCACGATATTTCTCAGTGTCTCACACAGTCCACGACTTGGTCTTCATTTGGAACCTGACGGACCCCCTCGTGGTGAACCCGGACATCGAGCTCCCACAACTCGACATCGCCAGCAACTACACAGCTGACTGTACCATCGAGTACTCTACTGGTAGGCACTGAATCCTTTCCCTTTCCCCTTATTCTTTAAGGCTATGCTTTCTGGTAGGCACTGAATCCTTTCCCCATTATTCTGTCTTTATAGATTAGAAAAAGCTTTACATTTGCTTTGGCGAACGAATAATATTGACTGGTCTAGCAATATTGACAGGTTTGACAGCAACATCATCAATTTCAACAACCTAGACATAGGCTTCCCTTAAAAATGCCAAGTCAAGCGATTTTGGGTTACCACCATCCATCGAATTGCCGAAAACATTTCTATTAAATTATTTCAAAATTTTGGACATTAGGTAAATGACTGCCATGGTAACGTGTTCATAGCCATTTTGCAAGTGTAGGTAATTAAAAGGCTTGTCATTGACCACGATCCCTAAAAAGTAAACGCATGATGATATTTCCAACAACCTACCTTGTAACCTATTGTGCCATGTATTTGTTTTGAGTTATTTGTTAAGTAAAAGAAAATGAAATAAAGAGTAGGTACTTACATCTATCTACCTTCGTTTATTCTAATCAAAGCTATCTACTTCCAGGTAACTTCACTTGTCTAGCGGTCGTGTTCAACCTGAGAAGACGCCTCGGCTACCATCTCTTTCACACCTACATACCATCAGCTCTGATCGTGGTAATGTCCTGGATCTCTTTCTGGATCAAACCTGAAGCCATTCCGGCCAGAGTGACCCTGGGAGTCACTTCTCTTCTGACCTTAGGTAAGAATTTGATTACTCCAACAGTTTTTTTTATATTTATCTTTCTTTTTTGTTATCTTTCCAACAGTCAAAAATACGTTTAGAATGTGATTTTAAACGTATTTTGATACGCCCACCAACTGCGATCACCAGGCACGCTACGCATTCAAGGTTCGTTTCGTGTGTTGGCCTCTTCACTGTAGCACATGTTATATACGCATGTATGGCCCACGGCCACACACTGCATGTACCTACATACTTTGTAGGGTGTTTCAATAAAAAAAAAGAAAAAAAATAGAAACCACATAGTTGGGGCTGCCATAGCCCCGTGGAAATTAAAACAAGCGATATACGCGTCAATATCATCGTAGGTACCTAGAGCTGAAATCTCTAGCTTAAGTGCGATAGCATAGGTATATGCTATCGTAGCCTTAACTTACTTGTGCTTTGGGAAAATTTCCCAACGGCACTTACGAGTGACGTTGGGCCACATACGTGCCAGTGACGTACTCAGCTGTGCTTTGGGAAATTTCCCCAAAGCACAGCTGATCAACGTCAATCGCACATACCAGTGACATACTGAGAAATACCGTGCGTAGCGTTTGCTTGTAAAACTTCTTTCGGTTTGACACAACCCAAAGCTAAGTGCGTTCCATGTCCATACGCCGCAGTTGGTTCACAGTCTTCTAGGTTCGTACCAACGAATTTTCCTCTACGATTAAGATAAGTAATTCAAGCTTTTTCTTCCAGCAACCCAAAACACTCAGTCCCAACAGAGCCTACCGCCTGTGTCCTACGTGAAAGCCATAGATGTATGGATGTCATCATGCTCTGTCTTCGTATTTTTATCTCTCTTTGAGTTCGCGGTGGTCAATAACTACATGGGGCCGGTGGCCACTAAAGCCATGAAGGGCTATTCCGACGAGGATCTCTCAAGAGATCTAGACGCTTTTAAGGTGAGCACTAGATTAGATTAACATAATATACAGTATGTAATAAAAACCCTGTCGGATCCATTGGAGGCGTAGGTATTTCTAAAACAATAAAATAACCATTCAAAGTAAAACGAACGTAACTATTAGGTATATTTTTTATTCGAGGAGAAATACGTAACGTTCCCTAAAATTAATATCTATCAAAAGAATCAAACAAATAAAACATTATTTTATTTTAATTTTTTTTTCTACAATTATAATTTTAACACCAAACTTAATAGTTTTGACAAATCTTTGACAATACTCGACACCACTTTGTCTCTAAGGTTTTTTAATGGCAACTACGAACCGCACAACACGACCCCCCGATGGACCGATAACAAATCAAAAGGTTACGGGAAGTCAATGGATAATGATGATAATGTTATTTCATTAGAAGGACCTTCTTCTTCTGATCGGACAGGGTTTTTGTTACATACTGTAATGTGCTATAATGTCTTAGGTTGTCACCTAAAGTTAAATAAATCTGATGTTTCCTTCCAGCACATATTCCCGAACACGGTGGACCCCAGAGCCAGTACATCAGCCTCCATTCCTCAATACGAAACCTTCTGCAACGGGAGAGAAACAGCTGTATACATAGATCGCTTCTCTCGCTTCTTCTTTCCGTTCTCATTTTTCATACTGAACGTGGTTTACTGGTCTACCTTCCTGTAGTAATCTTTGGTCTACTGGGCTACTTTCAAACTGAATATCGTGCGGTTTGAGTTCCTGTACGGTCTACCTTCATACTGAACGTGATCTACTAGTCAAATTTTAAATATGGTCTAATGGTTTACTTTAAAACTGAAAGTGGTCTTGTTTCCTGTACGGTTTACCTTCATATTGAACGTAGTCTATTAGTCAAATGTTGTGTAGTAAATGTGGTCTACTCGGCTACTTCCACAATTAACGTGGTCGGATTTCATTTACGGTGTTCTTTATAATGATTTTGGTTTAGTCTAATTTGATACTGAACGTAATCTACTAATCAAATGTTGTGTAGTAAATGTGGTCTACTGGGCTACTTTCACAATGAATGTGGTCGGATTTTCTGTACGATATTTTTCATAATGATTGTGGTTTGGTCTAACTTCATACTGATAGTGGTTCTAGGTTTACCTTCCTGTGTGTTGTGATTTTAGGTGTAGTAATAAATAGTTGAGATTCTCTGGTGTTTTTTTTTGCCATATAACGTGGTACAGTCATAATCGATATAATGTATACGTATTTTTTTTTCAAAATGATGTCACGAGTTACATAATTTTAGAGTTTAAGCTATCTTATCCTTATGTTCAATACTGTGCCACAATTTTGACAAATAAATATTATGTTCTGATTTTGATCATTCCAAAGAAAAAGATTTTAGCTACAATTTGGTGGTGATGCTGTTGGAAAAACTTGATGAAAATTTCAGAACAAGCAGTTGTTGAACTGACAATGTAAAAACTATAAACAATCGTACAACATAATATCGCATCGCCCTGTTATTTTTGGAGTATGTTGTCTCAGTAATCATATATATTATCTTTATTTTTGACAAACGTTGCTGCATTTTTCAGATTTTTTTGTAGCCCCCTCATATAAAATTCATAATCCGTGCATTTTGGTTGATCGCAAGGCAGACTTTTAAAAAGGCAAGGTACCTAGACCTCACAATGGCCTGAGCTTTAATTCAGGCATGCCATTATTCTAGATATCTGTTAAGGCTATGCTTTTGTTGTTTGCAAAGGTGGTTTACTTATAAAGATTATTAAACAGTTGATTAACGAAACACTGCTTTGTATCTTTCTGATATGTGTCAATACAAATGCAACAGAAAACATAAGTAGGTATGTAAGTCTGAGAAACTTAATGGGATAAAACCAGAGGTATCGTGCTTTGCCGGCCTTGAGCCCAGAGACTTAATGGGAATAGTCTCACAGTGTCTCAATGTCTGAAGTGTGCTTGTAATTTCACCGGCACCCTAACCCTTCAAACCAGAACACAGCAATGCAAGCATAACTGCTTAAGAGGAGAAAAGGTAAGGTATGTAGAATAGTACTTTCTCTAACGAGCTTGTTGACAAGGTACGACAGTAATAAGTAGTTTATTTTGTATACACTTACTTCAAAAGATAGGTAAAACATTATGTGATATAAAATAAGGTGTAAACCACATATAATGCTGTCTACAAATTCAAACAGAGCAAATTACAGACAACCTTTAGGTGGACAGGAATTAATGTGATCGATAAAGGGCCATGATGCATAGTCAACAAAAGTACAAGTAGTCGATATTATTATAACTGTTAATAAATTAAGTTAATTTAATTTTTAAGTAAAGCGAAATCCTACCACCAAGAATGCAAGACAAACCTTCCCTTAACAAGTACAATGCAAGAATACGAATAGCGTTGCCGAAAATCAAATGACAATCATTAATTTACATACAACAAGGTTTGTCTAGACGCTACGTGAGTTGGGTGCTATGCAAGTGCATAGGACGATGAACTTGACATAGCTGGGGATTGAGACTTATCATCATACTACCAGTGAAAACCTAGACCTACCTACTAAACGTAGAGCTTCTTGTGAAAAGTAATTTCTTTTCCATCATATAATTTAGATTTTTTTGTTTTACTCTATATATATATATTTATATTCTAAAAACGGGAATTTTCACGTACCGCACCATCGGTGAAGGCACCTTCACCTTTGGTGCCTTATGAATAGACAAGTTCACGATAGTTTTTGGAATAACTCTATATATATCACGTAATATTTTTTTTTTCATTTACCTTACTAAGGTAGTATTCATTCGTGCGTCACTAAAGATTTGTGCTGAAAATCAATGCTGAGAACACAAGCTGAGCTCAGGGCTTTTCATACGAACCTGCACAGCAGCGTTCTGCAACACTTGTATTCCTATCTGTGTTTGTGTTATTTGTTTTTGTTGTTATGTAGGTACAGTTCAGACGAATAAATGTTTTCTTCTTATAAGAGTTCGTCTAGGCAAGTTACAGTTTACAAATAGTAAGGTACAAAGGGATACCAAATGATAAGAGGTTACCATCGCCTTGAAATCTGCAACACCAGGACACCTGCCCTAAAGACAGTTGAAAACTCTCATAAGTATACCTTTAATTTGACCAGCACCATTCAAACCGGAACACAGCAATGCGTATTTCTGCCGCTTAGTCATTAATAATAATAATAATAATAATAATGTTGGACAATTTCACACAGCATCATCTAGCTCCAAACTAAGCAGAGCTTGTATTATGGGAACTAAATGACTGATATACTACTTATATACATAGAAAACACCCATTGTCGAGCCCTTACTGTCTTTAGGGCAGGCAATATATCAGCAATGAAAAAAAATAAAGAGCTAGGAGGGAAAAAGACTGCCAGAGATGTATATTTTGCGGATTTTCACTTCCTAATGACTTATGGAATATTATTTTGGGGCACTGCTTCTGATGCAAATAGGGTATTTATTCTGCAAAAACGAGCAGTCCGTTATATATTAGGTTTAAATCAAATGGACTCCTGTAGGCAAAAACTCAAGGAACTGGGTATAGTGACGATGATTAGTGAATACATCTTAGCGGCAACAATTGATCTTGTTACAAAAATAAAATTTAACATAGATAATAAAAACATTGTCCTGCGCATATTTGTAGATCTAAAAAAAGCTTTCGACACGGTAAGTCATAGCTTGCTCTTAAAAAAGTTAGAATGCATCGGAGTTAAAGGAGTTGCTCTAAAGATGTTTCATTCATACCTTTCGAACAGATCGCAAATCGTCAGAATTGACAATATTCAAAGTAACCCGGCACCTGTAACATACGGCGTCCCTCAAGGATATTCGATATTGGGATAAGGATACCCGCTACTCTTTTCAATCTATATAAATAACAACACAACTAGGCTTACATGGCAGCATAACGCTGTACGCAGATGATACGTGTCTATTTTACTATGGAAAATCAATACACGAGATTATACTGCGGGCTCAAGAAGACCTCAATACTCTCTTTGATTGGTTCCAGCACAATTTACTAACTATATATATCTCCAAAACATGCTACACCCTCTTCGAAGCCAAAAATAAACCAATATTTTTTTACAACCCCCCTGAAAATTAACAATGTAGCTCTCCAAGAAAAAAACTATGAAAAATACCTAGGCCTACATATAGATAGCACTTTGATACACATATCGCTCATATTAAAAACAAACTTTCATCTCTCACCGGATCATTACGAAACGTCGTACATTGTGTTCCAAATCAAATACGCCATACTATCTACAATTCACTAGTTAAACCGCATTTGCTTTATTTAATAGAAGTATGGGGTAGCGCCGTAAAAACTAAATTAGATCAACTTCAAATTCTACAAAATAAAATTATTAAAATACGTTTTAACTTTCCCTATTCAACGCCCTCCACAAAAAATTACACAGACACTAAAATCATGAATCTCAAAAAATTATATACCTACAGCACATGCATCCTGGTCTGTAAAATACTTGATAAAACCATCCACACTAACTTAGCCTTTACAAAAAACAAACAAATAACTAGACGAAGCACTCGTCGAGCCAGCTTTATTGTTCTACCTAAAATCCGAACAAATTATGTTAAAAAAATGATAACCTACGAAGGCGCGCAGCTATACAATAAATTACCGTCCGAAATAAAAAATGTAAGCTCATTTAACGCATTTAAAACTAAACTAGCTCAATATATTGTTCAAGACCTTCTTTGCAAATCGAATGTGTTAGATGGGTCAACTTGTACATTAGAATGACCTACCTACTTTTAGTACCTACTTCTATGTAAACTTTTTTCACAAATAAGTGACATTGTAATGTCTTTTGTGAATAAATAATATTAAACCTAAACCTATTTTGCTCAGCGCCTGAACAGTCTAGGGGAGCCCCTATTTGTCTATGAATTCGGGCCTAAAAGAGATACACACAATGTCAACACTAGAAATAAGGATCGTTTAGTTGCCCCTATGACAAGACTTGCAAAAGTATCAAAAAGCTTTTACTTTACTGGAATAAAGTTATATAATCAAATACATGTAGAGATTAAGAACATGACTGACTCCAATTTATAATCCTGTGTGATAGACCAATTAAGTTTTTGCGAATAATAAAATGATTGAATATAATTTAAATGAATGAGTATGTATTAGTTTATTTTATAGTTATACTATTACTAACTTTATTTTTATTTTATTTCATAACTAAGAGAATTGTTATTTTGAAATTTCATTTTGACATACCTAAGTACATTGTAATTATGTCTATGGATGAATAAATGAATACAATACAATGCCCTGGTATTGTATACGAGTATGTAAGTAAGGATACTCTAACTGCTTACCATTTTAAGTACCTTTGTAACTTAATATTTGTAAACAGGCGTTCGGCCTATACGTTAAAATATGGAGGAAGATTATTAGAGGATATTTTAATGACCAACATATGCCTGTCACAGTTCGTAAATTTCGTCCTTTGAAATATTGCAAGCACTAAAAATGTCACACGTTTTCAGCTCCTTCCACGAATCCAATGAACGAATGATGTTAAGGCACGTGTTCACACACCACAGTTGCTCGGCCGAGAAATGGATATCGGGCGAATGCCTGGAAGCTAGATTTTGGGCAGAATTTAAAATGTTCTGTTTCGTCGGTTTTGCGGATGACTACTGAGCACTGCGCAATTGCATAACTCGCCAAAGACTATTTTTTTTTATTCTTTTCATGATGTTGTCTGAAAGAAATGTTTATTATTATTGATAAAACGAAGCCAAGCCTTACTAGTTCTACTAAAGATTGAACCATTCGTGGGTTTGAACCCGGTAGTGCACCAATGAATTTTTCACTCGAAAAATGTATTTGTTCACATTAAAACGTGCCCTAAACGATGAAGGAAAACATCGTGAAAAAACAGACAACCTAGAACCAAATGTCCGAAGGCATGTTCTATCAGTTTAGTGTTCCAATACACGACTTTGGACTAGCAACCTATCACGCAAAGTCAAAGTCAAATTCAGAACATGCCTCTGACTTACTTTATGTTGACTCTCTCTACTTCGTATTGTAAAAACGGGAATTTTCACGTACCGTACTATCGGTGAAGGCACCGACTAAGTTTCGACTCATTCCGAGAGTCCTCATAAGAGTGAGTGAAACACAAGCCCGCAAGCCCTTTACTTGATAACCTTATAGATCTACGGACAGAGTATATATTTTAGGACTATCCAAGATACTCGTAGCATATAATACAGTCATTAGCGTATTTGTTTTTTAATAACAAAACCTTTTAAAATTGCCTCGAACTTCTTAACAAAATAAAACACAACACTTTCCGATTTAACGAAAACATTCGTACACCAGTAATTTAATCCGTTCGAATTATCGTCAGAATTCCTTTTTGTGGCGAGTTGGCGACCAATTTCATAAACTCTCTAGATCTGGACCACTTCTGTTCCAGCGTTAACTCCGTGTGACGGCGGTTGAGCTCTGACTTTTTCTCACCATCCGGTGAGGATGATGAGATCATGGCGTCCGAGTAACGTAGTCTATTGTTTTTCATCATTATTTTTTGTTGTTGTAAAGTACTATTATTATGACTAGTTTTTTATCTCATTTATTATGTTTCTGCTTATTATGTATTAAATTGATTGTAATCTTGTAGGTTATCGGTTTACTTTGCTTGTTCTCACTTTTTATCTATCTACTATTCATCTTACTCGTGAAAACCTTTTAATTGCCTTCTGTTTTTATTGTCTTTATTTTTAATTTTTGTATGTGCTGCTGGTTTTCCTTAAATAAATAAATAAATAAATGCAGACTTGCAAACTCATAAGATACAGGCTGCCTTACCACAGGGGCAGAATTCTCTGGGTCTTTATAGAGTTCACATATTTTTTTCGGTAGATATCTACCTGGCCGAGTGCACTGTCAAGCTCTTAATACATGTGAACTAGCCTTTAGTTATCAATGACAAGTGAATTTTGCTCGAAAGGGTAATAAACCTGTTAAACCGACTACTGAATACGAGTACTATTTTGGTGTTTACGAGTTTATGCAGTAGATTTAGGGTCTTCTGTGGGGTCTTTGAGTTTAGTGAATTCAGTCATTTATCATCAACAGCCGGTAGTAGTCCACTGCTGGACAAAGCCCATTTGACTTGGTCTAAGTTTAACCATAGCTTAGGTTATTCATTCAAAAATAAGTTGTTTATAAAATTCACGAAGTCTAAAGAGAAACTGAGCAACCAAAACGAAATACAAGCAAAAATTTAAAAATTATTTTATAGGGTAAAATAATAGTACTCTTAAGGGAAGGCCTACCTATGTCCAGCACTGGACTTGTATAGGCGGTTGATGATGATGGGATTGTATCGTTTATGATACGTTTTTAAACTTAATTAAGACGTATACAGATACGTTAAAAGTATACAGATTTTTTAATTTTAAACGTTTTTTTATTTTACCATTTTTGATGAAGGTTTTAGATAAATAAATAAATAAATAATAAATAAATAAATAAATGCTGGACATTTTTCACACAACATCATCTAGCCCCAAACTAAGCAGAGCTTGTATTATGGGAACTACATGACTGATATACTACTTAAACACTTTTTTTTTTGTTGTAAATTCATACATATTATACATAGGATATTACGATAGTGTTTTGGATTTATTAGATATCAACAAAACCTTTTTCACAATTCATAGTATTTTTAGGTCGATCCTGTGTGGCGCGATGGGCAAATAACTCTGAGATGTAAGAGGTGCAGGTTCGATTCCCGCTGCGGGATAAATATTTGCATGCATAGGATAGGATAGGATCTGGGTTTTGTGGTCCCATTTTACTCGTAGTACTTGGGTACCTTTACGTACTCATGCCTTCAGTTTCTTCAGTTTTCGGGACTAGTCCTTTACTATTACCTACCATACATATTTTAATGAAAAGCTGTCAATGAATCTTGAAAATTGACGACCTCTGTAGCGCAGTGGGCGAAGGCCCGTCTGAGATGCAGAAGGTTGCGGGTTCGATTCCCACCACGGGACAAATGTTTGTATGATTTGCAAATATTTGTCTCGGGTCTGGGTGTTTTCTATGTATATTATGTATGTATTTACAAAAAAATGTATATAAGTAGTATATAAGTAATTTAGTTCCCATAACACAAGCTCTGCTTACTTTGGGGCTAGATGATGCTGTGTGAAAAAAGTCCAGCATTATTTATTATTTATTTATTTTATTTAGCTAGTACCTATCGACTCGGTTTGAGCTAGTTCTGTAAAATGGTCCTAAGTAGGTATCCTATGTCCCAGACGGTGTGGCGGGGGCACACAGGAACAAGGTCGTTCCTAAATTGACTTCGACATCGATTATTAATTTAACCTCTTTAATCGTAAATTTCTGTCTCTAGCTCAGTATATTTATGTCGGATTTCGTAAGCACTCTCCCTAAATAAACAATTTTACATTGTTTTGTAAAAGAATAATTAAAAAGAAATAACCAGCCTTGTTTCTTGCCTTTCTATCCTGGCTGGAACAGGCAGTAGGTAAGATTGACGTTTCAAAGTTATTCTTGAATTATGAATTTTGATTTTGACTTCAAAGCCAAAACGTCAACACCACCACGGGAGACATCTCTAAGTCAACTTTGAGGTGTCTCCCACCGGTGTTCGCGTCCGTGCTCATGAAGGATCTATTACAAAACTTTTTTTTATATATGGGCATAACTTCGATGACGTAAAAGTACACTGTAGTGAAAGCACAGATATTATAAAACTATACAAGTAGTAAAAGTAACGACTTGTATAGTTTTATAATATCTGTGCGAAATTTCGCATGAGCTACTAACCAACTCTTGTGTGTCCAATTCTACACCTGACTAAGTGGCTCCAAAGGCCTCAGATTTCAAGCGAACATTTCCTCAACAAATGGATTTTAGATTTTATTTGTTATATCAACATAACACTTGTAATACATTGGTTGTCAATGTCATAGAAGGCAAGTCGATTGAACAAATTCGGTTTCTATATTAGAAATGAAATAACATAGATTACGACAAGTAATTAAGATAATTCGCAATAACACGCAATTTCGAAAAAAATGCAAAATGTGTATGCACAGCATATTGTTAGTAATTAATCTAAATATTAGTCAATAGTAATAAAAAACCATTTTGTGATGCAAAAATGAGGATCCTACCAGATACACTCGTTCAGACAGTTTAGCTCCAAAGATATAAATATTTCATTTTTCGTTTGAAATCTACTGAACATTTGATATTATAATTGAGAATTTATTTTTTTATCCTTTAGCTGGTTTTTATATTTTTTCTTTATTTCCTAAGTTGTGAGTATTACCTTTTTTATAAATAAAAAGGAAAACTTCACTTTAAAATAGAAAAATGAAAAATGCTTTTGAGAAAACTTGAAAGATGCTTTTGTTTCCTGCCCAGTTCCCACTCTCTCTTTATGTATCTTTACGCTATATCTACACGTGAAAACCTTTTATTGCCCTTCTGTGTTATATTATTGTCTTTCTGTTATATTTGCTGTTGGTTTTCTTAAAATAAATAAATAAAAAAAACTCATTTTGTTCTCTGAGCAGTATCTCACTTTTGTTGAAGTAATTAAATTAACTGAATAAAACAATAACCATAACAATTAATAAACATTATCTACATAATAATAAGTGTCTGTCTGTCTCTGTTAGCAAAGATTTATTCCATAATTATCGCTTATTTAATTATAAATGTGATAACAATTTAATTGTGGAATTATATTCTCGGAAATGATAAGATGAGATTGAGCGAAGGCTTGCCAGAGGAAGATTACTGGGTTTTTGGAAGCAAGTGGTAATTACCAGGCTGGAGCCATTTACGAACGCTAAGTGAATATGTGGAAAAATATAGGGCGATGGGCTTGTAACCTGTCACGTGGAATGCCACCTACTTGCAAAACACGGGCATGTGCCAATTTCTCGGGGATGCCTTTCATGGGGAGGATCAATCGTGAGCGTATTTTTTTTTATATATTAGACTATCTAGGCCTAAGCACGGACACGAATGAAATGAGTAATGAAAAACCCAGCTATGCTTATACTTTTGATTTTTTTCCGTTCAGTACACCCCAGTGTTCTAAGCCAGCAAAACGGAATAGCCGAAAAAATCTGATTTGACTTGAATAATAATAAATAGTTAACATACACATATCATAGTCCTTGCCCCCCCCACACTAAGATTCCATGTGTCGTGGGTATCAAGAAATACGAGTATTGTGGTACCACACAACCCAGACAATAGCTGTATAACATGCAAATATTCCTGCTGAAGGAATCGAACTAGCAACTTGGGTTTCATTCATTACTAAAAGTGCGAATGTGACTTTTCCGATTTTGTAAGATCAAAAATTTGACCACATTTTCAATAGCTCAGTAATTCGTTCCGGAATATGGGCCAAAGATCTACTTTGCTCTATGCCCAGTTCCCGAAGCCGGCGACCTTCGGGTGACCTAAAACTCAGATACCAGAGTCGATTTTATAATAATACTTATAAAATCGTTTATCCTGACTGACTATCTGATCTATCAACGCACAAACAAAACTGTGAAGTCTAGAAAGCTGAAATTTGGAACATAGTTTTATTGTATAACGTAAGCATGTGCTAAGAAATGATTATTGGATATTTCCGCTTCAAGGGGAGTAAATGGGGGGGTGAACGTTGTATGAAATAATCCTTTGTTCTTTGAAGTTAGAAACATAAAAAAATGAAATACAGCTACTGAGCATAAATAAATAGTGACGTGTTTCAGGGTTTTGGATTTTGATATTTAAAGGGGCGAAATGGTGGGTGAAAGTTTGTATAGGAGTAACGGTTTTTTTAAAGTAGGAACTTGATCATTGGAATTGTAGTTACTCATCGTAAATAAATAGTCTAATAATAATAATCTTAATGATCTAATAAAATTCTTAATCACGTATAGAGACAGTCTCGATCACGCACTAAATTAACTAAGAAACCAACAAAATGCATCAGTTTACCAGACGTCTGTTCCGAAATATGTGCAAAAGGTGGCCTTGAGACGCGAATTTGCATTGACTGACCGACGCAGCATAGCAAGTCCTATTGGAAACAGGTTAAATAGCAATTAGTAGGCCACTTGAGCTTTGAGTTGCCATAGAATAGATAATGTGAACAGATAAGTAAGCTAATTTGTCTGTAAAAAGCGTTTCGTGAGAGCTTTAACACGTCGATTTAATTGCCACTTCTAGAAAAGGGACTGGTAAGGTTCTGACCGAACTTGACTGACCGACACAGCATAGCAAGTCCTATTGGACACAGGTTAAATAGCAATTAGTAAGGCACTTGAGCTTTGAGTTGCCATAGAATAGATAATGTGAACAGATAAGTAAGCTAATTTGTCTGTAAAAAGCGTTTCGTGAGAGCTTTGACACGTATATTTAATTGCCACTTCTAGAAAAGGGACTGGTAAGTTTCTGACCGAACTTGACCGACCGACACAGCAAAGCAAGTCCTATTGGACACAGGTTAAATAGCAATTAGTAGGGCACTTGAGCTTTGAGTTGCCATAGAATAGATAATGGGAACAGATAAGTAAGCTAATTTGTCTGTAAAAAACGTTTCGTGATAGCTAGACACGTCGATTTAATTGCTATTTCTAGAAAAGGGACTGGTAAGTTTCTGACCGAACAAAGGCTTACGAGTCCTGGGCCCGTGCAAATGGAACTAATCGGTGTGGCGGTGATAGCTAAGATAGATAAAAAAATAGTCTTGTGGTGTGAAAGTAACCTTTCATATTTTTTTCGCAATAACAAAGTCCTAAACGTTGATAGATGTTAGTTGTATAACTTACAGAAAAAAATATAAATTAGTAGTCTTTATCATTTTGAGTTGCATTTCATGATATTACTTTTTCTAAAACTTTTACGAAAGTGTCTTAAAATCAAGATTGGCCAAAAAGGACGTAAATCCAGGCCGTTAAACAAAAAAAAACAACTATTGATTGCGCGAGCGAAGTGTCATTAAGAGAAGAACTTTCATTAGACAAAATGGCGTTAGATTTTCCTCCACCACTACACAGTCATTGATCTATCGGGTGGGGAGCCATACACTGCGTCTTCGAGTTTGTTGAGCTTTAGAGACTGCTGGGCGGCTTCTCCTAGTAGTGGCATGAAGAACGGTCTTTCGCCACCTCCATCCATCGACTCCTGCAACCTTTAAGATGTCATCGATCCTTGGGTCCGATACGTCGATTGTCATCGATACGTGGTTTGGTACGGCCTTCCTATACTGCGTCGCGTTGTTTAAAATTCGTTATTTTTACCCGCTACGTTAAGAGCCCGAGATAATGCATACCTAGTAATGTGTTCGGGGTGAGAGGATGTTTGTTTGTGTATTTGTTTGTTTGCATGTTAAATTTTTTCTCAAAAATGTTTCTCAAATTATGTTGTTAGGCTATCTAAAGATCGTTGCAAACGATCTATAGATAGCTCAACTGATCCAGTACACTACCAGACGGAAGCGTTCCCAAAATACTGGCCGCATTGCCACGCTGAATGGCAATGCTAATGCGTTGACCCAATAATTTAATTGCATTTGGTACGTGCCGCGTTTTGCAAGTAGTTAGCATTCCATGTGACAGGTTGCAGGTTCTTGCGGAAAAAGAATCCTAATAAAAAAGAAAACATGTTACAATTTCAATGATGTCATAGCGAGATATGATCTTTGATTGACAAATGCGATTACTTAGCAACATCGGATGTTCATTTCCTCTAAGTAATCACAGTAAGATAAATCTGTATAAATTATACAGATTTATCTTTATTCATATTGTAAAACATGAATACGGTGAAGATTTCGTTTAAGTTTCGACTCATACCGAGAGTCTTCATGAGGGTGAGTGATCGCGACGCTCTCCCTCCGCGTCGCGTAGTCCACTGATCGTTCACCGATAGTACGATACGTGAAAATTCCCGTTTTTACAAAATGAATAATCAAATTCACGATAGTTTTTAGATTTATCTTTGTTTGTATATACTATACTTGTAGGTTATACTTAAAGCCGTTGCGAATAACACTTGAAGAATAGCTAAAGAAATAGCGAACAAACATCATATTATCCTACTAGAGGTATAATAATATACCTAAACGTGAAAGTTTGTAAGGATGGATATTTGTTACTCTTTCACTCAAAAACTACTGAACGGATTTTGATGAAACTTAATAAACATCAGAATAACACACAGGCTACTTTTAATCCGGGTACCATGCGGGCGAAGCCATGGGCAGAAGCTAGTTATACATGTAGCCCCACACTAGGACTCCTTGTGTCGTGGGTATCAGGAACTATGAGTACCATGGTACCACAACACTCAGCCTAGGAACAAATATCTGCAGAGCATGCAAACATTTGTCCCGCAACGGGAAACGTACCCGCACCCCTTGCGGGAATATAAATGCAAAAAAAAACATATACATTATTATTGACCTTTTATATATAAAGAGTTCATTTTATACCATTCTCCTTATTTATATTTTACTAGCTTCTGCGCACGGCTTCGCCCGCGTGGTACCCGGATAAAAAGTAGCCTATGTGTTATTCTGATGTATAAGCTATATTACTGTAAACACCATCATCCGTTCAGTATCCGTTTTTGCGTGAAAGAGTAACAAACATCCATCCTCACAAACTTTCGCGTTTATAATAGTAGTAGGATTTAAAACGAAAAAAAGAAAAGCTGTTTTTGACAGAACTCCTAACGATAAAAGCTCTTGGAATGTTTATATCAGTAACATTTCGAAAAAGATAATACAAACTTTTCATAAATTTTTAATAGGAATCGGTTTCAAAAGATTAAATGCGTTTTTCTCACTTTTTTGTGGGCACGGACCTCGTAAGCATCGCTGTCTTGCGAATGCTGTTTTATACATTCAATGAAGATGCGTTTGAAATTAAGTTTGCTACTCTATGATGTTCTGCTATCCCAGGGAATCCCTTAAGTTTTCACAGGATGTTGTTGTGTATCACACAAATCTCCACACATCCAAACCATTAGGAGGCACCGTGGGTGGTCCCCGCCCGCATCTCCAAACAGGATCATGTCAAGCTCGCGGGGGTTCGACCACCAAGCCACTACCCTTGATTATCTTCCTTCCTTTATGATATCCTGTGGTGAGTTTTTATACTACTAATGAGGCAACGAAGCATACGCCCCACCTGTTGGTAAGAAATAACCAGTGATTCGAAAACAAAACAATATTATTATTTACCACGTAAAAAATAAAAGGTTGGAATCAAAATTAAAAATTTTGACATTCTTGTGCACCGCACGAGGACTATCCTGTATCGCGTCAGGTCGGATACAAAATAGACCAATAGAGAATGATAGATGGAATTTGTGAAAGATGACATTGGTAAGAAAGGAGTTAGTGATGGGAAAGTAGCACCCTTTTAATATTTTCGATAACTCCGTTATGATTACACTAACAAATCACATTTCGTAATGTGATTGACCCTAAACTAAGATTCCCTGTGCCATGGTTTCATAAACTTATTATAATGATAATCACAATGTCTTTTTCGAATAAAATCTTAGGTTTAAATTCCGTCGTGTACACCTAGGTACACTTTGAAATTGGTACCTGTGTGAGGCTACAGACAGAGCCGTAAATGTAGCCAAATTTTGCACAAACAAGTTCAAAACGGAACAAACTGCAAACATAAAAAAAAACAAATTGCCTACTTCAAGGCGCACTAAATCGTTTCACCACACTCGTTTTTATTATCGGTTACCAGGCCCTTTTCAAGGCTACTTTCTACCTCAACCAGGTCAGGTCTCACCTAAAGCAGGGTGACAATGCGAGGTCCAGTGACACGACATAGATAGGTGTTTTTTTTAATATGACGCCTATGGACGCTTCCGATAATATAGGTATCACTCGCTCGTTGCCGACTCTTAGACATGGTCATGGTAATTTCACCGGCACGTTTACTTTGTATTCGATATTTTGATTGATAGCCTCTCACACATACACACCCCCATCCCAACACACACCACACATACCGGGTGTAATAAGACTACTCCCGAAAGCTTCGGGGAGTGAAAGTACCCATCAAGATGAACAACTTTTACTATGGCACCAACACTGTGAACGCGAAAAAAAATTAGCTGTTTCATACTAAAGTTCAATACCCTTCTTGGCTGAAATGTATGGAACAGCTGATTTCTTTTCGCGTTCACAGTGTTCGTTCCATAGTAAATTTATGCTATATATTACTTACCTACGTAGCGATAACAAAATATGTACCAACGATATCTGTTTGAGATTACAATAAACATTTCATTTCAAGTTGTTTGTATTGATGGGTACTTTCAGCTCCCGAAGTTTTCGGGCGTAGTCTTTTTATACCCTGTATACACTCCACTCTCTCATTCATCTCTCTCATTTATATAACAATAGAATCAAAATCATGACTAATACGACCTTCAGTTTACCAGTGTTATCTATCTGTAAGTACTCTCTTGATATCCAAGAAACATGCTCAAGCTTAGTTTGGGTCTCGTTAGAAATTTCATTTCAATTAGTATGTAGTACCATACCTATTTAAATATTCTGTATGTGAATCTGTATTCTTCATCTTTGGTAATAAACAATTTTATTTATAGCTGTATAGGTAGGACACCTGGGATTTTCTGTCCCATGGTAGGTGTCAGCTGATTCTTTCCTTCTCTTTCAACCATTCAGCTCTGTGAGGCAGTAGCACATTATTGTCAAAGCTGAAGTTCAGTTCAGAGTTCATTTAGTTAGGGCTGTCACAAAGTTTAGAAGAAGAAGAAAGTTATTTATTTGACAACAACAGAGCACAGAAAGGACAGGTACACACAGAGAAAATAGATAAATAGACACAATAAATACCTAAGATTTTAAGAAAAACATAGTGACAAAGAAAAGATTTTTGTGCTAATTAGTCCCATCTGTGCCGTGTTAGGAATTAAATATTCGTAAATAGTATTGGTTTTAACAAGAGTGTGAAAATCAATAAACTACTTAGGAGACACAGAACGTTGCGGGTTCGATTCCTGTCACGGGAGAAATGCTTGTATGATCTGCAAATATTTGTCTCGGGTCTAGGTGTGGTATAATATGTATGTATTTACAAAAAAAATAAGTGACTCATCAGTCATTTAGTTCCCATAACACAAGCTCTGCTTACTTTGGGGCTAAATAATGGTGTGTGAAATGTCCAGCATTATATTGAACGGGAAAAATTGATGGTTGTATTACAAAAATATTAAGTAGTCTTATTAGATTTGATAGTTTTTTAAGAGTATATTAAAAGTCAAAAGTCAATAGGTTTTTATTCATTGAAATCACAAGGATCATATAGAAACGTCAACTTAAAAACTATACGTGAATTTAAAATGTTAACGTGAATTTACGCCGGTTCCTCGCGCGCGACCAAGCATAGAAGAATCAGACAGCAAACTCTGCTTGGTTATTTTTTTGATGATTATTCATTCAGCTTTAGTGTGGTGCCAATCGAACGTAAATGAACGAAACTCATTTATAGAAAAAAAGTACTAGTCAGAGAATTAAATAAAGTCTAAAAAGTATCAACCTAAGTTCTTTTGACAAGGTATATTCTATCTGGGTGTATTCTATCTGTAAAACAAATGTGTTTCATTAATTAGGTACAAAGGTACTTTTTACCAGATTTTAATTAAATTTGGTTTCTAACTTTCTAGATACAATTAATTTTAACCTTTATGCTTATTCTTGTAATTAAATTTCATTTTACTACTATTACTTTTTTACTTAGGTATGTTTTGAATAAGGCGTTTCATTGTTCATTTACCTCATGAGGTTTTTTAGATTCTATCTAAATTAATTTAATTAATTTTGCTGTCTAAGTAAGTGATTTTTAATTCGTTTTCGTCTTGTAGTGATATGGATCAGTATAGCTGTCTATAGATCGTTTGCAACAATCTGTACTATATATAATAGTATATTTCTTGCCTTTCTTGGCTTGGTCGCGGAGGAACAGGCAATAGATAAAACCGACGTTTCAAATTGATCCTTGTGATTTTAATGAATAAATGAATTTTGACTTTGACTTTGACTTTATATTTTGAAAAACCCAAGTTGTTGTATTATTTTTTCAGATTTTTTACTTAAACGATTATCCCTCACCCCTAAAGAAGTTCGCACCGGATGGGAACGTTGTCCTTCGCTAGCCTTGGCTCGGTTTGTCGCGCGATCTCACGCGGGGCAACCAGGGGTGTCACATGCGGGTGTATTCTTCATTTTAATGTATAGCAAATTGAAATTTATTGCCTTTATGCCACCATAGCTACAATAAATTAAAAATGAAATTATCAGAACACCCGACAAATTATTTCTTTTAAAAGTTAATCCATAAGCGAAATTCCAATATATTTGATAAAACTAGCCCAACCCTTTGTTGAACGACATCTGCCAGTTTAAGACATAATCCTACTAATCCTATTATTCTATCCTACTAATATTATAAACGCGAAAGTTTGTGAGGATGGATGTTTGTTACTCCTTCACGCAAAAACTACTGAGCGGATTTTGATGAAAATTTACAGTAATATAGCTGATACATCAGAATAATACATAGGCTACTTTTTATCCGGGTACCACGCGGGCGAAGCCGTGGGCATAAGCTAGTACATCCATAAAAATAAATAAATCAATTTCGCATGACCCAAATTCGTGCACTTCGCTTTGACCCATTTTCCAAACAATGGCCTCATCCTGCGAAAAGAAAAAAAAGGTCACAGACCCCAGTTGGACACTGACTTGCCATTGGTTCAACGGCCATTTCGCATTATTGTTTAACAGCTGCCTAATGGAAAGATTGAAGAATACGTACATAATTAAAAATGATTTGTTGTGAGGGGGAATGACCGTGTTCCTCTGTAGTGGTGTGGCGAAATACATCGATGGTCTCTTCAAGAAATTCGCAACACTATTGTGAGGGTTGTAATGCCAGCATTACAGTGGCACAGGACCTCCACTTCAGCATCGCGGATCACTGGATGATGATGCTGAAACCAGTATCATCGCTGATGGCTCAATGATCTGTTTAGGCGAGCCTGTCTACTCTAGGATACTACATTTTATTGTGTGTTATGTATTGTATGTTATTTAAATGTGTATATTGTATTATATGGATGAATTTTGGGTCTGAAATAAATGTTTTTATTTAATTATTACACTTCTGGGTTTTCTTTTAGCAAAGTAGTTATTTCAACGAATCACGAGGTCCTTTTCAGGGCCACCATATCTCAACCTAGTCACTAGCGCAAGGGGACCAAGAAATAATCAGTACCACAACTGAACCAACCTAAGGATCAAAATAAAATATTTATTTTACGGTCTATCTAACTGCCATTTATATTTATTTAAGAAAGAAAATACATTTATTTTAACCCAAAACACAAGCAAATGGTTATAAAACAACTTTACCGGAAAAAAAATAATGTGCTGTTTGGGATCAAACCCGAAGAAGAACAGTTGCCCCGCGGTATAAGCTGAACGAGAACTAAACTACGCCACGAAGCATAGAAGCTTCTTGGCTAGTCATCCAGGCATTCTTCCACGCATAATGGACCAACTTTGAACCCGATTGCGGATAAAGGAGTCCACTAAAATATAACATAGGGGCAAAAAGTACTCTGTTCAGCTCGAGTGTGCTACACGATGCTGCGCTGATTTTCAAACAGAGCAACATTGTCGGAAAACACAAAATCTATATAATTATAGCTAAGTTAAGCATTTATAATATATGTGTTTGTATCTAAGTACCTATATATTTGGATGTATGTACATATTTAAGTGTGAATCATTTTCATTTATGTATGTAGTTTACTTCTATTTTAAGTAGCTAGTTATTTAATTTAATAAAATTTTCTCATATTTTGGTAATTCTTCAAACGCACTATCGCCCCACTCTTCATTTCACAAAGTTTAGTTGGAAGAAGATGCTAATTAGTATAAGTTCGTCTATGTACTTGTTTTATCTTGTGAAATAAAACATTTTCTATCTATCTATAGCAAGAAATATGCTTCTATCTATCTATACCTGGAATACTAACAGTATGAATATTGTTTTTAAAATGGTACCATCAAAATACGACGCATCTAAATCTCGAGTGTTTTTATGAGTCAGTCAATATTGTCATAAGTAGTAATTTTAACATGTACATAAATAAATATAATATGAATTAATAATTTGTTCCCATAATCAGGCTCTCCTATGATTATGAGAGTACTAGGGTACTTTTGTGTTTGAAGGGAAACCTGTGTTGGGCTTCCTATTAAATCAAAACAAACACGCTCACGACTGTACTCCTCTTATACATACTCAGTGCGTAGATCTTTGAGGAAACCAAGTATGGTGTTGTAAAAGACGTGGACCTCGACTACCTCTGTGGCGCTGTGGCCGAAGGCCCGCCTGAGACGCAGTAAGTTGTGGTTTCGCTTTCCATCGCGGGACAAATGTTTGTATGAATTGGGTGTTTTCTACGTATAATATGTATTTATTTACAAAAAAATTATATAACTAGGATATAAAATATATAATGTATATAAATGTATATGTATGTATATAACTGGTTATGTATATAACCAGACATCTAATTATACAAGCTCTACTTACTTTGGATCTAGATTATGCTTTGTAAAAATGTCCAGCATAAAAAAAAACATTACATTTTGCACATGCTCGAGTTTTGCAAGTATCAAAACGCGGGATCCCGTCTCCGCTTATTAGAACACTAACATAATATAAAAATAATTATGTACAAAAATGCAACACAATGTACAATCCAGTTCTACAATCTGTTGCCTTTTAACTGACAGCTATCTCTTCCATACAACCATTAACTAACTATATAACGTAATTTTATCTTAGCCTGCTATTCCATAGTTACATACTTATTTATCCTAAATAAAGTTAGATTAATAATTATAATCGAATCCTTAGGCCCGACTACACCAACTCGGGTAACCTAACTAACCAGTTCCTAATCAAAGCTTTTTGACAATGTTGTCATAAAATCTGTCATCATAATAATGATTAGGCTTGACCTTCCGTTTATTTTTTTGGTGAACTCAAGGCTTAGTTAAATTATGCTAAATTTAACTTAGCAAAAAGGTGTAAATTCTAGAGAATACGTATCATACCACATAAATCTAGTCATACACACGTAACCGTTGGATAATAACTTTATCTGGAAGATATCACGATGAAAGATCCCATATCACGTATTTGCAAATGTAATTTATTTCACCTGCCCGTGTTACTCAGTGGCCTGCATAGTATCTGTTTATTGATACCAAGATGAATGGGTTCTGCTTAAAAAGAAGTTGTTGCTGAGAGGTTGAGTAACATCCGCATTTTTCTTGGTAATTTTTTATGTACTTTAGGTATTAGGCTCTTGGTTCACTTACAATGATAAAAGGTTACTTAAGATGGTTACACATTTGTGACGTTTCAACGAGCATTACTCCGTGACCGTGGCAAATACGCGCGTTAAAGTCACAAGTTAGGACAGTACTGGTGTCGCAGACAAAAGATAAAGTACCGTGACATGTCAAGGAGTAATCTACGTTGAAATGTTAGAAATTTGGATAACTCTTTATTACACCAGAAGACCAATTTACGCATTTATAACAATAGTGGGACGTGCGTACAGCTTAAAACCTCTTTGGAGCAGCAGGTATGAACCAGGCGGCACGCAGTCCAAGATCTCTAGTATCCAACCTACTTGGAGTTTGATAGAATGGCATTGGCATGTGATGAAAATGTTCGCGGGATCAGTGGTGATATATTATCTGTGAAATAGTCTCGGAGGCCGAATCATTGCAAGATTGTACCTTCAAGAAAAAATTACAATAGACATTTTTATGTCAAAATGGAGTTTTATTCAATCTGGATTCTAGAAAGCGTTTCAACGCTTCAGCGTGTTATAAATAACAGTCAAAACAAAGTATCGATCACATTAACGTCAAAATCCGTATTCTTCTCGAAAATATTTACAATTCATACTTAAAATTTAATTTTAAATTCAATTCTTCGTGAAGGAAACTATTGAAATTGAAATTCAATTAAAATTGAAATTGGATCGACAGTAGACTAATGTAATATTATATAAAGACTTGGAGGTAAAATAACTACGAAAATTGAAAATAACTACGAACTGTATCCTAGAAAAATTGTTATCGACAGTTTTGAAAGAGATGTCGAAGAACATCGATAAAAGTAACAGACATCACTATTTCGGTCGTTGGTGTGGTGACAGATGAATTGCGCATCCGATGCCCCGTGGGAATGGAGTCAATGCCACTTCTTTTTACTTCTTGAACTCTCTCTGTGGCATTGGTTTATTTTGAACACTGTCAGTTATTTTTTTACACTGCTTAAAACTAAAAACAAACAAAATTTTAAATCCCCGAGGTGTTTCGTAAATTGCAGTGTACCCTATTAATTTATGGCAATAACCATCCTTAAAGACATATAAATAAAACAAACAAAAAAACATACTCACGACTGTATGATGAACATCTTCAGATAGATACTCAGTGCGTAGATCTTTGAGGGTTTGGTACCCAATAGAGGGTAGTCAGAGGCACGTCCAAACATGACATTTGGGACATGCTCGCATTTTGCAAGTCTATAGATAGTACTTCACGTGACAGGTTGCAAGGCCATGGTCGCTAAATAAGTTATAAAAAATCGTATTACTGTCCGATATGTCGTTTTAGGGATAAAACTTAATAGAAAAAAATACCTCTTGCAAACGGCTCCTTCGTTCGCGGCTAAAAATAACGAATCTACGCAGTTGCCTATGATCAAAGAAAAACGTGCAACTAGGTATTTAAAATGCTCTAGATTTTCGAGTAGGTTGGTCCTTATAGCGAGCCTGGAATGTCGGCGTGGCATGTCGCTAGAAGCCCCGCCCACGGATGGAGTCATCTCTGAAAGAAATCAGTACTTCCTTGGCGACGAAAGAAAACTCGATCGATACGTCAGTCTTTAGAAAGATCGGCAACATATCAACACTCGGCAGAATTTATTATATCCCAATTAAGCTATCAACTAAGCCACAAGATCGTTACCAACCTGGGGGGCTAGACAAACACCTCACTCTTACTTTTCCATTCACGCTAGCGCAAACTTGTCAAGGTAAAACTTGGCAGCTGTCAGTGACATTTCCAATGTAATTCCCATACAATTCAATTTTTCCGCAGGCGTTAACGTCAACAGAAAGTGGTATTTGTCCCCTGGTCGAAATTCTTAGTATGTATCGGCTCGAAGCGCCAAGACCTGAAGTGTGGCGGTTTCCCTTAAGTGTGGGTAAAAAAAATAGTAGTAGAGCTCCTTATAAAATGCTCATCCTGGTAAGTACTACCGCCATACCTATTTCCGTCGCTAAGCAGTAGTGTCCGTCCACAGTCGGCAACGCGCAAGTGACAGATGTATCACTTGTCACAAGCGTCCATAGGCTACGGTAACCGCTTACCAACAGGTGAGCCGTATGATTGTCTGACACTTTAGTTGTTTTTTTTTATTTCTATCTTCCTCAAAGAGTACGTATGATGAAATGTATTTGACTGTTGGGTGAAGTGATCACATGTGTGATCGATCCACAAAGAAATAGGCCAATTTTGTTTTGAAACTAACCTAACTTCAGATAAGTAGCAAGGGGGAAATAAACGTAGCTAGCTGGCTGATCTCTAATTTGTCAGTAGTACCTACCTACCTACTAAAAATTATTAATAAATAAGGGAGGCCACAAACGCTTCAAAAAATTGCTCCGATAAGAACTGTCCCGATAAGGACGCCGTCAGACTGGCCGGCATGGTAGGACTGATTGGTCATCTTTGGATAAATTCTTCAATGAATAATTTATATTGACTCTCTACAAACATTTACCTTGACTATACTTGAAATCTGAATTGTCATTTTATCTGTAAACTGTTTATTATATATATATTTAAGATCATCTAAAATAAAACCAAAGAAATATTTTTTGCAGAAAATATAAAAAAAATTTTTTTTTACTGTTTCTTCTCCCTCACGACATCGGCGCTTTTAATGTTTCTAGCACTATAATTTTGGGAAAGATATTACCTACCTAAAAACTGTAGTAAAAAGTACCTACAAACCGATTACCCTCCTACTTTAGAAAACCTATGAGATCTTTTAAAGTAGGTAGGTAAGCGGTGATGAGAAAGTAAATACAATTTTAGTTTTTCTAACTTTTTGGTGGGCGCGGGTGACGTAAGCGCCACGTCAGCCGCATATTGTTCAGAACTTTAATGCAATCAAGTTGTCTTTAAAATTTGTTTTACAGAATATAATAATTTCAAAAATGTAATCTACCGTGAGTGACACACACCCATCCCTTTCCGGCCAGTATCCGTTGAGCGAGAGCCGGTAAGAATGCTACCAGAGTGCGTCACCCCATCGATCGCCTCCGTTCGAGCAGAGATAGAAAGAACGACATAATCACTAGGCTTCCGTTGTCCATTCTTATTCTTACCGGACAGGACCGGACCGGGCCAAAACGGTCTGATGACGCTCTATCGTAATGTGTGCGTGGTAAATCAGCAGGTACAGGCTATCGATTTTTTAATCTCAACGCTGATTTTGACTTATGACAAAAATGAGCTAACGATTTTCAAAAATAATTATGACATTAACATTAATAATACAAGAAGTCCTACTATACTGGGTGATAAGGGTAGGGGCATAGACGTGAGAGTTATAGGTATCTAGATGAGCTTTTAACAATAAAAAACTTTGGTTGATCGGTGAGTATCGGCCAATTTGCTGACTAGTGATCAGCAAATTGGCCGATACTCTGAGTGATTCAAAAATAGACACCCTGATTTCTATACTTACTCCGTTTTTACGATTTATTCATGCAAAACGAACGGTTTCATGTTATCAAAGCGGATGTGGCCTCCTTTATAAAAAAAATAAAAGCTGTAAATCTCCTTTTGAAGCTCTATAAGACTACCTATTAGATTAGTCTAATTCTGCAAATCTCTGTGCGCCTTGACCTCTAAAGGATGGGAATGGGATTCAATGTATCGCACAGATTGAAGTCTAGTACCCAGTAGCCCGAATTTCTTAAATACTTCCTCAATCTTTGTTGCACCCATACGCACTCGGCCGGCAGCTACGCTATTCAGCGGTGACTTTGGACGTACGATGAAAACTATATTAGACTTACTAGCGATATCGACATAAATATTCGCAACAGCCCTTACTACCTTCGCATAAGAAATATTTTTGCTTGAATATAGTTTTGAGATGAGGTTTCGCGTCGGTTCAAGTTCGAATTCGGCGAGAATTGAGCATAATTGCTTAATGTTGCTGACGTTGTGCGCATGAGTAGAATTTTGGCGGATATTTAAATTTTTATTGGTGGATGGGGATCGATTTGTAATTAAAACTATTTACTTTATGTTTTGGTGAAGCTGTTTCGACATTTGGAAGATATCGAACATGGCCCAATTGTAAGAATATAAAATTAAGTAAGTACTAAAATAATGATAATACATCTTTTACGTATTTTCAAAACCAGGCCATGCAAGATAAAGATAAATAAATAATTAAATGATACCTACTTATTTGATCAAGGACGATTACAACGTGTGTAACATTTTTCATTTACCATTTATAAACATATATGAAATGAATTACACAAGTCGAACTTAAAGCATTCTATAACTTTTAAATAAGCTCAGTTTAAAAATGCGCTCACATAATTTATATTAGAAAAAAATGATGGTGTCCAATTAAAAAACTAATCTATATCTTCTATTTACTATAATAAGAATGTAACAGGTCAAATTCTGTACATTGAAGATATTTAGAATTTTTTTTTTGGAGGGCACTCTATAATCGATACTAAAGCCAAAAATGTATTTTTTTTAAATTTTCTGTCTGTCAGTATTTGGGCCGCGCATAACGCTGAAACTACTGAACGAATTCAAAAAAAACTTAGCATGATTTGAGACAATACTACGGGATAGGACATAGGATACTTTTTATCCTGAAATTCAGCACGGAGAGGGGAAGAAATTAGTCTGGCAATCGCGAACGAAGTCGCGGGTACAGCTAGTCGAAAATAAGTTTTAAAAAGTGCAACTCTTATAAATATCAATTTTGTTAAGAGACTTCTAACGGCGCCACAGCCTGCTGAGTTAGTTGTAGGTAATGCTAAGTCTTACGTGAATACGGTGTCTAGCAATATATTGAATTGTATTTTCGTTATAATTAATTAATTATATATTATATTAATAAACTTATAATAAGTACCTTTTATTAATATTTTGAAATTATCCTGGTACATATTTTAATGTGGAATTGTTCGCAATAAAAGTGTGAGAAAGTGGATCGTCTGCATCTAACATCCACCCGCAACTGTACCGAAATGTTTAGTAAAAACCAAACAAACCGACAAACGTTGTTCTGTCCTTGAATGTGACAAAATACGAAACGTCAATTGGACAACCATTGATGAAGTACTACGTTCGAGAGCCAAGATTAGTTTGTATGTGAGAAAGAAACAACGATTTTTTTATATATTACAGACAGTTTTAACAATTATGCTTTCCTTAAAAACCTAATTCGGACTAAGTATTTTAAACAACGAATATTTTAAACAAAAAATAGGAAAACCTGTCCAGCCGCTTTCAAGGGATGCGCTTTACCAACGAACAGCATTTCATTTTTATTTATGTACCTACTAGCCACAGCATATGGCTACGCCCGTGTTGTCCTCATATAAAAAGTAGTACTTAGTTAAAACGTAGCTCTTACCGTTACGAAAATGATAAGAGAAAAGTCTGCAAAAAAATATTAGCAGAAATGCATTAGCTTGTTTTGTCGTCAACAGTTACAAAATTAGTGTCCATTTTGACCAGATAATATATAGCCTATGCCCACCTTGAAGATCAATTCTAAACATTGATGAAAGATGTTTTGGAATCGGATGAGTGGTTTCTAAACTTACCTATTTATAATATTAGTTTAAATAAATAGATAGATTATTAGAGTATTAGTGTGATGAAAGTTGCCAGGGTCACTAGCACATTTCACGCGCAAGGTCCATTGACAGTGTAACTCGATCTGCGGGCCTCATTTGATCCTGGTGGTCATTCACAATGCAGGAATCGGCTTAACGACAATGACCTTTGGTGGACCATATTAATGGGCGGGTGCAGATTTAGCTGTTGTTGTTTTGAGATTATGTCAAAAGGTTTTGGGTTTCAGGGCCTAGTTCATCCCTGACTTTGCATACATACATACATACATACACACATCAAAAACATTGTGATCATTTAATTTTTTTTAATATTACTTTAGAAGGAATTCATTATTTGTTTATAAAATAATTATTAAGGATTAAAACAGTTTTTTTAAACAATTCCAGTATTGTTCTTTTAATAATATCAATATCAATATAATATGCTAATATTTTTCGATAGTATCGAAACTTTTTCCTAAAAAAAACTTTTTTCATGTGTGTAAAGATAGGTACTAGGTACCTTATACCGGTGGGGTGGTTTTGAATAATATATTAAGTCAATTTTAGTTATTTTAGTACAATTTTAAAATCCACGTCATGTTTCCATCATTGTGGCGATAAAACACAATCCATAAAGTCATAAATCGATTTCACAAAACCGCATAATAATCCGAAAAGCCGTTTCGGAGATAAATGGTAACAGATCAACAAACAAAAATACCGCATATACGAGCTCCTTACGTCGCGGATAAAATACAATCTAAGATTATTTATTTGAACCGGAAAATTGCATAACGATTCAGCTCAATAGTAAATGTGACCTTAGTAAATTATTACGTTCTAGAATTTGAGACCAGAATAGAAAGACAAATTGGTGTGGTGTGCCGGTTTCCTTGTAGACCGGATGGGCACTGTAGGTTAGGATCATCATCAAGTACCAGCAATATACCAGGTATTTTGCAAGACAATAAACTTATCGTAAAAAATCCTAATACGCGCTCAGGGCGCAGTCTCGCAGGATTTTTTGTAGTTCAAATCTCGCAAAACGCATCCAATTGAGTTGAAGGCATACTTAGCTACCAAATTCTGATGACAATGCTATTGTACCGTATAGTATGACAGCAAGCTGATCTGAAGATGTAGGAAGGTAGACAACAGAGTTTCTTGATGAGAGCTTATACTCGTTAAAGACTTATTCGTCTTCGTAGTGTTTGGGCTCATTTTAATAAGCTTGCAGTTGTTCTGATCTAATTTGTTGTAATTTGTGATATTAATTTGTAAAACTTTATTTTACCTTCCAGTATCATGGGCCACTGGCTCTATAAACACCTGCCACTAGCACCACTAAATAATTTAACTTGCATAATACAATTTTATTGAAATTGTATGTGGTATTCATTTGTTACATTACTAATATTAAGATGCAATTTAGAATATTTAAGATTTTTATTATTATTAATAAATGGATGATATTAAATAAAATATAATAAGTCAGACCTTTTTATCAAATAAACGTTCATAAAATAGTTATAACAAAATTGGTAAGTAGGGGTAGGTTATCAATAGGGGTAGGTTATCCCTAGGTTATCAATGAGGAAGGGTTGCATAAAGTGCCCTTCTGATCTATAAGGATAGGATTTTGCTTTCGCAGTTTTTACAGTCCCTTGTTTTCGTTATGCTGTCAGTAGGTAATGCAGTAGTAATCGTGTCCTGTTTAAAAAGATACCTACCCAGATTGGTTAGTGAAAATGAGTGTAACGAAACGGATTCTCGTCCCATCGTTTCTATTTTAACTAGCGGCTAGAATGTATTCATCAATTAAGTAGTCCTTGATAAGAAATTCTAGCACGCTTGCTCATCATCGTTTTTAGTACGAAAGCACCGCGAAACATGCGAGGTGCAAAATTCTCTCACCACGTGGGCACCTTTTGCAAATTCAACGGTTAAATTTGGATTTTAGGGACACCCGGATATGTGATCAGAAGAAACAAAAACATGATAAAAAAAGCTCAACCTTACACTTTGATCATAGTAATTAGATTCTGGAAATATGAGTAAAATTTACTACGACTTGAATGCAAATTTCAGTTATAAAACTAAGAATCAAGGTCTAAATTTGCACTGATAATGGGGAGTGATTCAATCTCTACGGATGCCCACGCGCAGTTGTTTGGTGTTCCACTACTAAAATTGGTGGGATTCCTAAATTCACAACCCCTAAAAGTGGCTACATTTTTAGGTGGGGTTTTCGAGTTGAAAAATTACTCATGAAAAATCTATGAGAATTCTTAATGTTTTCATGGACTTTTCAAATAGGTATATTTTAAAATTATTTATTGATAACATAGCTAAGACATCCAATTGATATGAAACATAAAATAAAAACTAAGGATGCAGGACAAAGTATCATGTTGTATGGTTGAAAATGTGGTTACAATAGGTCTTAAAGTGGCGGATACTATCCAAAAAGTCCCCGAGTTGGCAACAGTGCCCACGCGTTTTGGGTTCACTGCGGACTTGGCCGATCTTTGAACGCATCAGTTTGACACTGGCCATAACACGGCGCGCGCGTTCGAAATACAAAAATCTGCGAAATGTTCGCGGATTTCGATTTTCAATTGTTTGTTCTTCGGAATTATTTGGATATATATCATAATTTTAAGGAGTTTATTTGGTGATTGGTGTTTAATTGTAGTTAGTTTCAAAAAGTTTTTCAGGAATGCATGTAAGTTTCAATATTATTTATTTCTGTTTTAACAACCCTTTTACAAAATCGTAATAAAACAAATAAAAAATAAAATAACAAAATTCAATATTCATTCATCACTTTCTTTTTATCATTTTCCCTTTTGTGTGTGGTATCATTGGACAAGTCTCTATGAATACCCCGGCCCACTAACATTTTTACCTTGCGTCCTAGAAATATACTCGTAGGCCTTCTGAGTTGCAGGTTGCGGGTTCGATTCCCGCCGCGAGACAAATTTTTGTATGATCTGCAAATATTTATTTCTATGAATAATATGTATGTATTTACTAATAAAATATATATAAGTAGTATATGTGTCATGTAGTTCCCATAATACAAACTATTACTAACCATTTTTATATGAAACAAAGTTTAGCGAGAAACATTCGGTAGGGTCAATTATAAGGTATTACCAGTACCAGCAAAAAATCAAATTTGCGGATTTTTAACGATAATTTGAGAAGATTAGGCAATTTTAAGACCCCAATATACTTGTAGGGTGCCTGCCGATAGTACCTAGACATACTAATTATACTTCCAAGATGGCACAATTTTTACTGAAACCGATTTTGACATGTGATGTAAAGGAGCCGTATCTATTACCTGCTATTTCTTGGCTCAAAAAAAAAACTTGATTGTTGTAAATTTTTAACTACAAAAATGAAAATATTGACCATAATTTTAAACTTTTTTGTTTCATCTACGAAGTAAATTATATTATTTGAATTGAGCGTAAAGTATTTTTTTAAGCGGTTTTGATTTTGTTGAAATTATTTAATTAATGTAATAATTGTATTTTTTTTATTAAAACTAAGTAAAAATTCAAAGGCTTGATACTTGCATAAAAGCATCTGTGAAGACGCACGGAAATCTTTCAACACACTGGTTCTTCCACCATATATCACTAGGCCACTAGGCAATCAACCTGGACACATACCTAACACAGGCTAACCTAAAAAGAGTGAGTGAAACATGAACGGCCTCATTTTTAAAACCGATTAAAAAGATCCCTAAAATGACGTCATTCTCAATTTCTCCAAACACTTTTAATCATTGCACTTTGTAAAACACAATGTCATAGGTTGGCAAGTAGGAACTTTTATCACATCCCGCTTATCAGTCAATTTGCGAAATATACCTATAATGTCTAGGTACATTATAGGTATATTTCGCAAATTGACTGATAAGTACTTCTGCAAGGATGAAGGAATGAGATAGTTATACCTCTATGGGGTGAATGCTATATACCTACCTACTTACATTTTTTTTGTGACTGTTACCTAACCTGTGGGCATATATATTTTTGTATGGAAATCTGATGGGCCAGGTAAGTGCCCCCTGGCCCCCATAAAAATCAAGACGAATTTTAGGTCTCACAAATTAATTTCTTGCGAAACCTGATTAATCACCAAGATAATTTGTTTTGGATTCGCTATTTTAGTCGACATAAAAAAACTTAGAAAGAAGAAAGAAAATATTTTTACTTAGGTGGTCCTCAATTAGAAATGTATTTTTTGGGTAGATCGATGCTTGAGCTGTCCTGTCCCTAATTGCACTAGCAAAATGACAGTGGGTAGAGAAAAGTGTTTTTTTTATTAAAAAGAAAGACGGACTTAGCAAACCGATAAATGAGCGATAATCAAAGACAGATCAGCCAAAAGCTCTGAGGGCTCTCCTCTAGACCGAGAAATTACTTTTGCAAGATACATATATGTAAACAATTTGCAAAGCCCCCAATTAAAGACTAAGCATTTCTTATTTTAAACATGAGAATCTGTCAATGTTTATAGTAGAACGTTTGCGAATCCATCCTATCCTACTACTATTATAAACGCGAAAGTTTGTGAGGATGGATGTTTGTTACTCTTTCACGCAAAAACCACTGAACGGATTTTGATGAAACTTTACAGTTATAAGGCTTAAACATCAGAATAACACATAGGCTACTTTTTATACGGGTACCACGCGGGCGAAGCCGTGGGCAGAGGTTAGTATTATATATCGGTATTTTTCCTAAACAAACTTTACCTTTCCGCTATACTCTTTCTAGGGGTGGAAATTTCGTACACATCTTATACGAAGCTGTGCGTGAATGTACCTACCACCTACTCATTTTACTCATGTATTTGTTTGTTAAAGTACAGTTTATAAAAGTAAAAACAGCCAAATAAGAGGAATCTTGGTAGGTAGAGTTTAATTCGATGAAAAACATAATCAGATGACTAAGCATGCTACGTTGTAACTGGACCAATATCTCGGATAGGTACCCAGGAATAGGATGTCGTTGATTTGTATACCACAAACGCTGGTTAAAAATATCGATGACTTTCATCAATACATGGTTTAAATGACAATTGATTCGCAAATAAAACTGCCCAAGACGTGTCGTGACGAGGAACGTTATGGGTTCCGAAGTTTTTCTTTATCTCCTAATTGAGTTCACAAAAAACTGCCGAAGATGTGTCGTGACGAGGAACGTTATGGGTCCCGAAGTTTGTCTTTATCTCCTAAAGTGTTAGTAGTTCATTTAGTTCGTCCGGGGAACTGCCGTGTCGACTGTAACCCGACTTCCGATCCGAATGTCGTGAGTTCAGACCCGGTAGTATAATTTTTGGGCAAGTCCCCAGCTACCCCTTACTTTGTATCCTCATGAGTACTGAGTATGAGCCTTTTCACCCGTTATGTCTCAGAGTCGGCAATGCGAGAGTGATACCTCTGGTATAGGTTACGGTAAGCGCCCACCTGTTGGTGGACCGCATACTTGTTTGCCAATTCGTTGAATAAAAAAAAAAACCAACTTGATTTTAAGGTGGGCAACGCTTCAGCAATGCCCTTAGATACTATCTGGCAGGCTGTAGGTACACCGATTTGCCCCAAAATTACATCAAACCACCTTTGGTTAGGTATCATTGGCGTTTTGTCAAACCGTTTGCCATAATAAATAATAAATAGATAGATAGATAGAAAATGCTTTATTGCACAAGATAAAATAAGTACATAGGCGAACTTTGTTAGCATTTTCTTCCAGCTAGCCTTTGTGTTATGAAGAACGGTAGTGCGTTTGGCTGATTAGCAAAATAAGAGTTAATTAATTATTACTATATAATAAATAAGCCATTTATTTTCAGATACTGAAATAATTATTTACAATTTTCCAAGGTACATTGAGTTAAATTAAATGTATCATATTGTATTCTATTAACAATTATCTAATTTCTACCTACACTTTAATCTAATAATTAATTTGATTGTTGATGTAGATTGTGGTCTGTGCTCTTCAGCATAGGCCTCCTCCAACTCCTTCCATTTTCCCCTGTCACTTGCAGTCCTCGTCCATAACTTCCCTCCTGTGTTTTCAATGTCGTCTTTCCAGCGTTTGTATTGCCTACCTCTGTTTCTCTTTCCGTTTTTCATAGAAGGTTCTAAAGTTCTTATTAGGCACTTAAGTACTCATACTCTGCACTAACTTTGGCAAAGATTGAGTAATTTCTTAGTGTTATACTGTGTAAGTGGGACCACCATTATATAAAAATGCCAGCTTTAAATCGTTACCAATTTTTTTGTAAAATCATCAAAAATCGATGATTTTACAAAAAAACGTGCAATTAATCTCTAGACGAGGAAGCTTAAGATTAACGCAAACATGTACCACCTGCCTACCCCAAATAAACAAATCCAACTTATTCTAAATAACCGACGAGTGATTTCTAAACACTGTCGATTTACTAAGATATAAATTGAGATGCGGTGGGCGGCCCGGCCTTAGGTTTGGATGAACGAACTCACTATTTTTAGCTATTTCTTTAGTAAGTACATGCACAAATTTTTGCGAACATTTAATGTGTTGTGGTATCAGCTACTAGGTGGATTGTTGGTATGTGCCTTTTGTACCTACTTATTGTTCGATTTACTAGTACAGTCGCAAACTGACATGTGGTATTTTGATTGATCATTAAAATAGATCACAAGTCAAAGTTGATAGCATTATATTCACTGATCAAGATAAATTTTCCTTGTAATCAAGGAAAATTTGAAGGTGCCTTAAAAACTGGTAGAAAATGCTAATTCCTTGATACCTTATGCTTTTGATTTAAGTTTATGATTATCTATTAACTTACAAAAGAAATATTAGAGCCTCTGTTTTAGTAATAAAAATATGCCATGTCGTATTTTTTTGTTTTAAAGACTTTTTTTGACTTCTTTGAATTAAAGTAAAAACGAGTAAAAACAAGAGAGAAGATGTACAAAACCGCTGATCTCATGATATTCTTAGATTAGTTTTATAAATTTTGGGTCATATATCAAAGGGCCTAGATGTAAAATCTGTGACGTTGCTATTCCTAGACGCATATGATTTCATATCATCATTCCAGCCCGTGCTTTCCGTATCTTACAAAAGGTGTCTTGGAATTTTAATTTTAGGTGGGTACGAGTACATAGGTGTTTAAGAAGTTATCTGAGGTAAATAAGAAACTCTACTATTTGGCCATCCTACTGTTATTTCTGTAAAGACTGACCTTTGTCAACTTATAATTTGAGGGAATCGCCACATAATACCGTGTTCATTATCTTCTCCAAAGTCGAAGATGTACTTTTTAATGTTATCTTGTTTTCTTGGAAGAAGTGAACGCTTACAATGAATCACTTTGCGAATATAGGGCGGGGTCTGTTTATTTGTGGAACCTTGAAATTTTCTTGATAAAGGTCAGGGCAGTTGATAGCGGTGCCTGGTGCTCTACGTCACCAAACATCTGTTGAGAATGTTTTAAGGATTTTTACGAATATCTCTTTTTCTGTCAACGCTTTATTAAGACTTAGGAACTAGCGAAGCTAGAGGCCCACCTAAAACTTTTACTTAAATAAATTTAAAGATGTTTTTTTTGTGTAGATTGAAAACTACCTAACCTGGACGAAATCAAAATTAATGTCCTTCAAAAATCCAGACAATTTATTTGTCAAATAAGTAGAATGTCGTCAATTTACATACAAGACATTGACGCCTTTTTCCTCAGTCAAAGGTTTACAAAAGATAGCAAGATTTGAATTCAAATATTTAAAAATAATGCTGCTACACATGCGTCCGCGTGAACTGATTGTCTGTTATAAAAATAGTCCCTTATCACCGGCTCCTAATAATAACTTTGTGATAGTAGAAGCGTCTCTCTGTCTCCATTGTCAGTTCACCCATCATTGTTATCCAGATTTTAACACAAATGTTCCTTTATCAACGTATTCGGATCGAAAACGTTGTTGAACTTTCTCTTCATCTTGTCAAACTTTTGTCTTAGATTTTGCAGCCAAAATAAGTCGTACCTACTTAGGTGACTTTATTTTTTACATGGGATAATGTTACCTCTTTGTAGCATTCTTAGCTTAATAATAACTAATTCATATTTTTTTTCTTTTTTTTCAGATTTTGCAGAAATCGCAGAAGAATTATGACGCAAGATTATTTAAGCAGATTATCTATCTATATTATACAATACTTTAAAAAAAATATTGTATCATGTAATATCAATTGTATTCACTTACACGTAAAATTTACAAAGTTCTTCGCGTGACTAAAATCAAATTAACAAATAAACAAAATAATCACCCCGGTGATTACACTAAAGTATGACATTTCTGACTTTGATATACATTTTAATATTTGGAAGGGAGGGAAGATTGGAGGTCTTCTATCGCTATGAGGCACTGAGTGGCGGCTCTGTGTCCCATATGTTATAGAAAACATTTCTGAAATAAGTGTGCTAGAGATTGAAATGTTTATTGAAAATGGAAATGTTTTACAATGTAAACAAAAAGATTGAGGAATAAATTACACATGTGCTTACTCTATGCTACTCTAAAACTCCATGCTCTAAAAACGATTAAGTGTCAAGAACTAACTTACAGCATTAATAATTGAAAAATATAGTACTAAAACAGAATATATTGGTCTAGCTAGGTAGAGTAGGTAAGGTTGAAACATTGCGATAAGGTGACAGGAGAGAAGTTATTATTAGGAGCATTATGATACCTAGGTAGGAAATTTTATAACAAATGACTTTACTATGTATCTGAAGACTAATGGGCATCGAACTCAGACAAAATCTCATACTGTAACATTAAAATATTAGTTAATATGTATGACATTGAACTTCTTCAAGAATGTAAACCTAACCAAAATTAATTAATTTATCCTTTAAAACGTTAAAACAACAAGAAATAACTTCTTAGATAAATAAAATAATTTCAATTCACAGATGCAAAACGCCACAGCCACTTCAAGGGCCTGAAAGTGATAAACTTCCGTTTCACAAACCAAGTCCTCGAAAACGAGCTGGACGAAGCCGTGCTAAACCTCCACCTCCAGGAGTTAGACAGTAGAAACACTACCTTCGACCCTGAAGAACACTTCACTATCAACCTTCAAGTGAGCAGAGTCACTAGAAACAGCCAGGGGAGTAAAGCCTCTGTGCCTTACACGGACAATTCCGTCAAGTTAAGCAGAAAAGAGCTAAGGGCAGGGAAGTGGTTGAAGATTAATATTACCACGATGGCGGCAGAGTACTGCAGACTGCCCAGAGATAATTTAGCGATAGTAGTGAGAGTACAAGACTCTAATAATAGAATGAATTTGGTGGTGCCGCATCCGAGCTCTGAATCAAATACTGCTCTGGTAAGTTGATCAAATTTATAATGACTATAACATGTGCATAAATACTTAAATACCATAGAATACATCTCCGGGCGCATTAACCCTCGCACCATCGAATATAAAATGAAAAGGCGTTTTTTAGTTGTACCTTTAACTTAGTCACTGCTCTAAAGCAGGGTGACTAGGAAAGAACTCGCAACACGACGAATAAATGTTGTACGTTTCCCGATGGACCGATGACGCATTGCTTAGAACTTGCATGTTTCTTCATAGTGCGCGAAAAATATATCTTTCTTTTTCTAATTGACCAGATTTCGTTCTTCTTTCAGATGCCATACGTAGAAATAAGCCTCAAAGACAACACTCACAAGCGCACGCGGCGAACGGTCGGCATGGACTGTACGGAGAATTCTAAAGAGGTCCGCTGCTGCCGCTACCCTCTGGTTGTCAACTTCGAAGAGTTCGGCTGGGACTGGATCATCGCTCCCAAAGTCTATGATGCCAACTACTGCAGCGGCGAATGCCCTTACAGCTTTCTTCAGAAGTACCCTCACACGCATTTAGTGCACCTAGCTGCTCCACAGGGAAGTGGGGGACCTTGCTGTGCTCCCAGGCGTATGAGCAGCATAACTATGTTGTACTTCGACCATGAATATAATATTATTTATGGTACAATACCTGGAATGGTGGTTGAAAGCTGCGGGTGTTCATAGCAATCGGACGTTTTATGGACTCCAGGTTTTTCTCAAATTCAAGCGTAATCATCTTCTTCGTTTTCGATTTCGATGACATGAACTACTTTTTCTGGAGAAATAGTTTTGAACTTCAGATAATTTATTTTCCAATGTTTCTTTTATACCACTTCATAACTCCAAAGACACATTTTTGAGAAAATGATCAGACGCTTTACAACCATAACTTAATTATAAATGTCAAAGTCATTAGTCAACTTATTAATGTCCAATTATTTTATCTGGTTCGTTTTGTAAGTTATGGTTCATCAACAATCAGCAAAAAAAAAGGCAAAATGTTGCAAGAACATTTTTGCATTATATTGTGCTTGACCTGGGTGTTCCCAGTACCTATGTTATTTTATCTATAGGTATTGGCAATCCTCCACTATTTTATTTCAGAACTTTGCCAGTTTTATTTTTAAAACTTGGAGTCCTACGTGCGGTGTATTGCTTTGTGATAATTCGGTTGAAGACTGCAGACCCTGTGTGTATCGTGAGTGTGTACTTGTAAATTTGTTTTCACGTTTGTACCTACATCTAGATTAATTACTTCCTTTTCTATAACATCGGTTTCATGCGAGGCTAGTAAATCTATTATAAGTATGTGATCTATCTTCCATAGCCCAAACATAGGTCTAATTCTCAAAACCTTTGTTGTCAATACCGCTCATTGGTTAACTCTCAATATTACCTAAGTATATACTTCATTTACTAGTCTCGTTATGAAGTACTTATAATTCATTATCTTGGCCAATTTAGAGAATAATATTCATAATATTTTCTTATGATACGACTACAATTTTGTGTATTTACGTTGACTTAGGTACTAACACGGAAATAGGTATCATTATTTATTTTAATTTCTAAAACAAATCATCTCGTATCAGCTGTTAATAGAATACTTTTAATTTATATTTCAATATCATGAACTTCTTCCAACGAATTGATCTTTGACTTTATACTATTTTTTTTAAATACTGCTGATATGACGAGTTCAAGTGTTATCAAGAATATTTTTAAACGGCAATATGTTGCGCTGTAATTGAGATGTTTCATCCAAATGGCATTTATTTTTTCTATATTAAGTCTTAAGCTCTAGATCTTAAGTATTTTAATTCATTCAAAATGTTTTTCATGCAACTGTATTTTTCCATTCGAGGGCACCATTATTATTATTTTATGGTTTGGTTTGTTTATATCGCTTGCTTAATTATATTGATAAAAATCATTGCTATCATGAATACCATCCGTTTTATATACTGTAGGTAGGTATTTTCTCCAACCTACTTGTGAAACTAAGGTCTTTATTACAGGCTTGACTAAAATTACTTATTTAGTTGGTATAAGACCAGTGACTTGCATGTTGTGTTTTTGTTTTAGTAATATTCTTGTGCTCTTAAATGTAACTATGTGCCTTCATCTTCATTAAATTTTAGTATAATATAATTACTATCATCTAGTTATAAGTAGTTAGCATTGTAGTTTGATTTTATACGTACTTTGGAATTTCTCTTTCGACACGGTTTGGATCTCGTTCAAAATTATATTTTTGTTATAATAAAAGATAGTTTCTTTTAGAATTAGCGGGTGGTGCTTAAACTTACCTTATTTATGTGTCACATGTTTTGTACCTACCGCTATGTATTATTTTGGAGTGATTATATTTTTAGAAATAATGTAAGATTTAGAAAAACAATCCAAGCAGGCGTGGAATTATAAATTTATCAAACATTTAGATCTCATAACTACTTAGGCAACTACGAGTATAACATGCCTTATAAGATCTCCAACTTTTGGATAAAATTATAAAAATTAGAAAATGAATCTTAAATTTTTTTAGAATAGTTCTAGTTTGCCGTTAAAACAGATTTATTTTTTCTAAAAACATGACACATATTCGTAATGGATTTCTTGTAATTAAATAAAATTGAAAACATTTTAAATTCGTATTATTATGTGGATATCTACATTATTTTTGTAACTGGAAATATATGTCTATGAAATGATTGTTATTTGGTTTTATTTGTCTATTGCAAAGAATTGATGGATCACTATGATCTTGATACTTGTTAGATACTTGAGATACTTGTGAAGAATTTTCGATGGTTTTTTAGATTAAAAATTAATTTTACCAAAATAACAAAATCTGAGGAGGCCTAGGTTTGGTTTCGTTTCAGTTGCTGTGGACATAAAACGGCTGACGATGACGATAATAATAATGTAAAAGAATAAAAATGCTAAGTATATAAAGAAATACAATAAATAATTTTGCTATTCTCTCAGAACAGCCACTCTTTATTATAAACTTTAATTGTATTTACAATTTCTACTTTACATTCAACATTTGACAATTTTAAAAATACATTATAAACAAATAATAAAAAAAAAAACAAAATTCACGAGTACATACTTTACAGTTTCTAATTAGTGGGAGAATAGATGGACTAGTAATTACCTAATTTGAAAAATTTAAACAAAATATCCCACTTAATTATAACAATATTTTTAAAAATAAAAGTATTAAATAAATTTCGGCCGGGACAAAATTTATAAATTATTGTTTTCAAAAAAAAATGGCCTAAAATTTATTAAATACTTCAGTCTAATTAATGTATTGCTTTAGTCTATACACGAAAGAAACAGTCGCTAAGTAAAAACAATTCCTTTTTTATTTAAAATAAAATATTTTATAATATTTAAGTTATCAAGAGTTATAAGTAATCTAAAAGTGTGCATAACTGTATAGGTGTCAGTCTATAAAAGTCACGGATGGATTTTTTTTGAAAATTAGAAATTGTACAATATTCAGGAGCATAAGTTTTCATAAACTAGGTAAAGGCCATCCTTATAGCCCCGTAACATAACAAGAAACTCAAAAACAGATTTCAAATAGTAAAATTGACAGTTTTACATAGAACCCTGTCAATTTCACACGAGTTAAGATTCTCCTACTTTAATTGGCAGTTCATTTTGGCAGTCTAGAAAGCCAATTTTGTATGAGAATGGCTTGTAGACTATCAAACTGTTGCAAATAGGGTAGTGAAAATGAGCAATAACTCATTTTAATTTTCATCAAATGGTTAACAAAGATTCAGTATGAAAAGACCAATGTAATGAACAATTTAATGACCATTAACATATAAAATAAACTACCATACACAGGCACGTATTATAATTTATGGCAGTGGGAATATTCCTGTGACTGAAATTGACTGGATACGGTTATAAAACTACTTACATGAACTATTTATGTAAAAAGATTGTATTTAAAATATAGGTTACGTTTTTTAAAATTAAAAATGCTGCTGATCACCACTTTTATTTCGTCGATTCTGCTGAAGTTTTCGTAGCAAATTTAGTAGCTCCTCGTAATGAGCGCAGTATTCGCCGATCCACCGTCGAACGCGGGCGCGGGCGGTGCTAATGATAAAGAGCGTCTCAATTAGCTTCGAAACGCGCATAATGGACCAACTTAGAGTCTAAATGCGGAAAAGGGAGTCCACCTAGCTTCGAAACGTCGGCAAAGCGACAAAAAACTGTGGCCATAAGACGTATTTTCAATTTTAAACCACTTTTTTGTAATTCTGTCATAGATTATGTGTGATAAAGTTTCACAATATTCAACCTTCGAGCAAGTCATTATTACTCTTTGTTTTAGTCAATTTCAGTCATTTAGCGTAAGCAGCGTAAGCAAACTTAACTAGGCATAAAATATCGTTGTGCTTATCTAGATGGCATTTTTTTCCTCTTCTTCATAATTAACCACTCACTTAGCAGGACGCTAACTCTAGCCTTGGCCTTTTTCTTACACTAAACAAGGGATAGAGGCAGACAACTTTTATCACGCTGCTAAAGTTAGTGAGTGATTATGAATAAAAGGGTTTATCTTATGTTCATTTTTAACACCTAACTGCAAGACACCTAACTTCGAGACATTTAACTTCAGTCAAATTTACAGGTTTCTATGAAAAACTGTCTCATTGACAAGAGTTAAGTAGCTCGTTAGGTGACCCGTTATTAGTTTGTGAAAATGGGAGCTAGCCTCATGTTTTTCGTTCAAATATTTTAATTTTAACGATTTAGCAGCACTATCTAGATTATGAACGCAACGACAAAATAAATAATCACAGACATTCATACATATTGTATAATCCGACGTCTATTCAGAAAAATGCATTGAAATATATTAAAATTCAGTTGGTTAAGTTAAGTTTCACCGTTTAAAAAACTCCCTTCGAGAAACTGGACAGACACTTCAAATTCATTGAAGTTGTTATAGCAAAATTTGGTTTAAAAGTTCATTTAAGGGAAGGCTTACATTTTTTTTCCTGTTATATTCACACGCGCAAAAACCAAAACAGTGAAGCATAGATTCCTAAAAAATACAGCATTACCCTAAAATATTTTACAAACAAAAAAATGCCTTCAAATCAACACAGTTCGCAACATCGAAACTTGAGCTTTATATTAGGATCACAGTGGAAGGTGTAAGATTACATTCTATTCTATAAATATGTTAATCTAGAATATTCTAGAAAGTCCACGTTATGGCAAGGTTACTACTATTAACACTATGTCTACCACTACATACGTCCATAGAAAAATTTAATCACTATCACTGTACACTGTCCTAACCATTGCACTTAAAAACTGGGTTGTGAAACAGTCCTGGGATTTCCACTCTGAGGCTGGTATCCTTCGTATGAACTATGTGGTTCCAAGTGGCAGACCACATTGTTTTCACCATTCAAAACAGCTGCCAATGCTCTCATATTGTTTTCTTGCGGTTGGTGGTACGGATGCATAAGACGTCCGCTCTCGTAATGTCTAGGGTCATATCGCTCCATGGTGTCCCATTTCCCATACTTCCCGTAATGTTCCTCTTGGTGATGCCTTTCCCCTGGACTGTAAGAAATCAAGGGGCGATGATCCCCAAAAAACTTGGAGCTGGACGACCCGTGATGGCCCGGCGGCTGCCTGCAATTATCCGGTCCAGAATTATCATCAGAAACATCAGACATGAGTGTCTCATTTCGCTCGATTTCCTCGTAAACAGGATCATCTTGTATCACGCGAAACTCCTCTGAACCACGTCGGTAGATACGACCTTGTTGGGACGCGATTTCGGAGTACGTGTGGTTTATATTCTGGCTCCCATGATGATGGTGATGCTTCCGTCTTTCATCTTTGTAATGCTTCCTGAAAATCATCTCCTGGCTGCCTGGGGAATGCTGGCTCATGTAAACATGAGGATTACGAAAGTCTTGGTTGTAGCTTCGGGTTGTTTGGTATCCCTGATGATGGAGAGGGCTTTCCTCATCCTTGATGCCGTGTCTCGGAGACGGGGGGGCTATCGGCTGGTCGCACTCGTAAGGGCTCAAATGGTTCTGTTGAGCTAGCTGCCGGGAAAGCGTGTCGTGGTGGGGGAGAGTCGAAGAGTTCCCGGGGTGATGTTTAGAAGAAGTGTTCTGAAAATGGGAGGTACTATTTAGAAAGGTTAGAAGAAACCACTATGAAAGAAATGTATAAGTGATTGAGTTTCAAAAAACAATGGTTTATTTAAAATCAAAACAAGAAACTATACAAATTAGCAATGATAAAAAACTATGAATATTACATTCCGATTATTCATTTAGTTCAGGATGATTCGTTGACGATGATCAAAAGACAGCTCAGTCAATGCCTGTAAAATTATACTGAAAATAATTGTGTAAAAATATGATGTTAGTAGGTATAATTAAACAAGTCAGGCGTCGAAGAAAAATCAATATTAGTGCGTTTTATAAAGAGACAGAGATGGTTTCTAAGCGCAATTTTTATTGAAAGTATTGGATTATTATGGCTATAGAGTTGTTCGACTTTCATTAATATTTGATAGAAGATTGGCGCCCAACCAGGTGCCAAAAGTTGGGAGCCAATCTTTTATAAAAGAAAAGTACCGAATCAAGGCTAAATGAGATTGAAGCTTGTATGTAAACTTCTAGGCAGTTTCTTATCATGTACAGTTTCAATTAAGGTAAAATCTAGGATCGCTTACAAATTTTAATATGACTTAGTGACCAGAGCATATTATTTTGAAACCTGGAAACGATAGGGGTAATCGCTAGAAAAAAATATATACAGAAGGAGATGGGTAGGGCTACTTAATGGTATGTATTTACAATGCAGTTATGTTATGACGTCATGCAACTATAGTTAGGTCATGCACGGTGATTGGTTTAGCAAGATCTCTTGGCTTTCAAGTACCAACATCAAAATAATTTAGTACAAAAAGTTGATAAACCTACAACGCAAAAAATATTTTTTAATAAGTCTTGTATGTAGGAAATATTGCAAACAGTTTTGCAGGGTACACTCTGTAGTCCTATAAGTTTAAAAGTACAGTTTTTCAGGTTAAACTATTGGTAAACCCTGGTAGTTTATTATTAGCAAACTTACCTGAACGTCATCTGCATCTCAATAGGTAATTGACGGACTTACCTCTTAAGTCTGGGAAAACCAGGAAACGACAGTGATAATTTAAGAAACTCAAGCGATTTTTTTGGCAATGAACAAAACATAGCTGTGACTTTACCAGAAAAAAAAGTTGCAGAAGACAAGAGATCTCATTAAAACACTAGACAAACGAAAATCCACTCTAACAGTGCCGACACGGAAGCTTTTTTTACAGCCCACCCCTCACCTTCCAAGCATTGCCCGTCAAAGCGCTCGTTGCCGCCATCACCGTCCATTCGTTGGCGCCAATCGACGCCGCCATTTTGTTTGAAAAACAAGATGGTGACCGTGATCTCAAATTCTGATAATCGTTGGGAACTTCTATATTGTTCCTATAGCTATGCATTGAGGCTATGCTCTGTGTGTGAGAGGAGCTGTGTGGTATATTCTGAGGCGTGGGCACGCGCATAGATCTTGCGTCTTCGTTGGGTACGTATATTGGCGCCGTTGGCCGAAAATTCCACCTCGAAGTCTCCGCTTGAAGGTTGTAGCTCTGTTTTGAGTAAAATATTACTCGTACATACATAGAATATTACATAGATACAGATAGGATCTTATGGTAGAAAGTTGAAGCCTAGAATGCATACGCATCTAGAGATAGGATATTTCTGAATGGACCAAGAGTTCGAAATGAGTGTTAACTTGATACCATCAGGATGCTGTTACTATTCTATAACCACCACACCACTAGAAGTGTTAGAGAGAGAAATGATGTTAGTAAGCGTCGAAAGAGTAAAAAAAAACAAAAAATAGTATATTTTACTTACCGTCTTATGCGTTTCATTTCACGCAATAAACGCGTTTCAATTCACGCGATTTCCGTCCGTTTTCGGATTAGGAAATCATGTTAGTAACATTTTTACACAGTTATTCAAAACACAATTGGTTAACATATAAATTGAGCTGTCTTTGAACCAAATTAGTCACAAAGCCGTGGTGTACGGTGGTTTTGAAATTTTCGATATTATCCTATCTCAGAAATGCGTACGCACCTTGCTGTCCCTGTGGCCGGTACCCTTGGGGGTACCTCCCACTGCCCGTGTTTATAGGGTTCCTTAGGTGCGTCATAGGAGCGGGGGGTTCTCTCTCAACATTGTGTGGGAAACTGGCAGCTGTTGCATTCAGACTAGGTCCAAAATTGCTAGCGTAATTCTGGTTTTCCTGCGACGTTCGCCTGTCCCTGTTTGAGTGGTAGCTATGAGCCGCGGCCGCGGCTGCTAGCGACGCCACTGCGGCGTTGTTTATGACGTTGTGGTTATTGTGATTGTTGTTGTTCACAACAACGTTCAACGTATTGATGACGAGATTGTTCGTTGTTGACGCTGATGCTGAAATGCCGGACGTGCTCGCTGTGCTTTGCTATAAGTGAATGAGTTCTATGAGATTCGTTTTCTTCGGTATTGATCTGTTTGTGTATGTGTGTGTGTGTGTTATTTGTGTAAACCTTTAGATACTTAAGCTATGTTAAATCCCTCACCGATTAATCACATAAGCATGCTACGTGATGATAATTAGTTTCTTAGATTATAAAGTTGTCAATGTCATTGACTATGCAAGGAGTTGTGTCTCTGCACATTCAGAGATAGTTTACAAAATAATGCCAACTTAATAAAAAAACATATGGACCTTTTTTTTACTAAGTTGGCATAACCGATCGTAATTTTAATATTTAATATTTAGTGTTGAAAATCAATTCGAACCCAATCTACACAAATAAAATGGCATAGATGAAATCAATACCCCAACATTATCAACTCAGGAGGGAATCGAACCAATGACCTCATCTTGGCTAAGGTAACTACTTAGTGACTGAGTGAGCAGTTTAGTTGCCTAAGCTGAAAACGTGAAGGATATAATGAAATTTCCCAATTTTGGTTAACACTTTGGAACCATATGCAACCTTACATCCTTACAGCTAAAATCTAAAATTAATAAAATATATATATATATAAATAAAAACACAACACACTTGACAAAGGTTCCTTAAGTCGCTGGTATCAGAAACTACTAACTACTATCATGGTACAGTCAGCGACAAAAGAAGATTAACCTTTTCGATTTCTACAATAGATATATTTCAGGAACCCTTCATTGAAAATAGATAGAAAGATAGACAGAAAATACTTTATTGCACACAAAATAATACATCAGCTTAAATAAGTACTTCAAACTTTGGCAATTTTGCACAATGGGCGGTCTTATCGCTATTCAGCTATCTCTACCAGACAACCTTTGGATGGAACGGACTGTACGAGACATTACAAGGGGTTTGTTTAGTAAATATTAGGCTACAATGTGGAGATCCCCGCTTTGCCCCTATTTCCAAACTGAAGTTACCATTTTCATGTTAATCCCAATGTTAATCCGGGAAGCAGGCTTATTTATTGAAATTCTGCAGTATTAGCATTCCCATTCAACCTTTTTGTCTGATTTTTGGTTTTTAAAATCAAAAAAACTGCATGCGGCTTCCATAAAACTTGAGCCCGTTTTTCTGAAGAAAAATAACATCTAAAAACTCAAATTGATAATCTACTTTTGTCACCTAGTGCACCCAGACTCCCAGAATAGAAACACTTCCGCAGCGGGAATCGAGCCCGCACCTCTTGTGTCTCAGCCGGCTGCTCAACCGCGGCGCCACCAAGATCGTGAAATGATGTAATGTCCTTACCGTCACATCTCTGGGGTCCACTACGTCGTCAACGTCCGCTTGGCTCTGATGGTACCGTCTGCTTTTGACGCTCGGCTGCCGTGCGTCCAGGTGGTTGGTGGATGAAGCGGGCGGCGGAGCCAATGACTCAGACGGCTGACCCGTGAAGTGGAGACAGCACGACAGCCAGGGGTGGCGGCGCCCGAATCGCGCTAACTCGTTGCGGAACTGGAAAGTGCAAGAGGAATTTAACTACCGGTTCCTGAAAGGCTGATAAGACTAACCTTGTTTCTCATGAATCAAATATTTCATGTCAACTGACATTATTGGTGAAACAACCAATCACATCATTTGGCCTAAGATTTCTGATCATACGCGTGACGAAAGGGGTCGGTATTATGTTTGGGGTAAGAGGTAGTGTATTTGTCTGTTACCGTTATTTTGAAATTAATAAATAAATAGTGCTGGACATTTTTCACACAGCATCATCTAGCTCCAAACTAAGCAGCGCTTGTATTATGGAAACTACATGACTGATATATTAATTATATGCTTTTTTTTGTAAACACATACATATTATATATAGAAAACAACCAGACCCGAGACAAATATTTGTAGACCATACAAACATTTGTCCCGCAGCGGGAATCGAACCCGCAACCTTCTGCGTCTCAGGCGGGTCTTCACCCACTGCGCCACAGAGGTTGTCAAATTACTTAACCTAGACTTTAGTTCAAAAGAAGGTTCTCAGATAGACACATAACTAGGGAGGAGGGGCGCTGCAATCGAAAATAGTAAACCAATTTAAAGGTTTAAAATTTTGTAAAAATTTACTTATCTTTCGTATAGTAAACTATTGTTACTTTTCGTCTACCCTCAAATAGCTTACCTTATCATTCTGCAGACATTGAAAGATGAAGATGACTAGTCCTTGAAGGGAGTTCAGGATAGTGAAGACATACGCCATCACCACGGTTTGTTCGTTCAAGTAGAGGAGCCCAAACGTCCATGTCAGGCCAAGAAGGAAGGCAAGCACTAGCGAACTATTCAGCCAAACCCTGGAATTTCAGAAACAATATTCCTATCATTATTGCCGTTTTTTACCAGAATAACAAAAATGTTTACTCCATATTCATTATTAACCATAAAGTTTAGTGTTTATTTAAATAAAGATAAAGCTTTAAGGCATAAGAACTGACATTTTATAATTAATCTTGTAATGTCTTAACATTTTTGTTAATGTCTTAATATTTTATAATTAAAATTGATATTCAATCTACCTATTGATATTTACACACCATTTATATGGTAGAATATATCAGGGCCTATGAAAATTGTAACATCATGTATTAACTGACCTATAATCATGCAAATAAACGTTCTGATTTCTGATTTTTATTGTTGATTTTCTAAAATACAGTACTCAGCTTAACTCACTGAATTTTTTAAAGGTCTTTTTTAGAACACATGAATTTTTATGATTTTTCTTACCTAATTTTATATAACTTAGCGTCGTCCTTAGCCTTCAAAGACACTGTTGAATGCGTGCACATCATGTATATCACCATTCCGAGGCAAAACCAATTCGCCTGAAAAGGACAGAGATAACATCTTTAGATTTACAATTCTACAGAATTGTATGATCATTGTAAGACAGCTATAAGGTATAGTTTCGATATATGGATGCTTTGATGGAGTAGGCATTAGAAAGACAGATAAATTACTTATTTATTTAGTACATGACTATGGTTGCACTGTGAATGTAAAGAAAGTAGCCACAAATTGGGATAGGATTAAGCATAAAGCGCATATTAGGTGGAGCGCATAAGTAGTCAAATCAAAAGATTCAGATAAATGCGGAGACAATAGACGTAGTAGAAGATAAATACCCTTTTTAAAAATGGGAGTTAAAGTTTCTAAAGGGCTACTAAATTTGTATTATGTTACGTTGCGTGCATAATCATCTTGGCATTACAAAATTTTGCAACCAGCAGTGCCGTCACATGCCGTATCCGCCGATATACGGCGATGGATACGGTGACCACTATAGCATGGCCCACAATACTATACACTCGACGCATCGTATCCGCTCGTAACAGCAAGCAGCAGCAGTAATTGTAACCGGTCCAATTAAGCGCATGACAAACTTCTTCTCGGAAGATAACCAGTAGTGCCGTAACGTGCCGTATCCGCTAGGATATACGGCGAAAGATACGACAACTACTATAGGGGCCACAAAACTATACACTCTACCCACCAATAGTACTAAAGCCACCGGTCCAACGAAGCTCATGACAAACATCTTCTCTGTAGAGAGCCAGCAGTGCCGTGACGTGCCGTATCCGCTCGGATATACGGCAGCGGATACGGCGACCACTATAGCGGGGGCCAGGTACGCGCAGCAGCAGTACCAGCGACTCCGAGGGTGTTCCGGCTCGAAGACTTCCACCAGCATCGCGTATAGATGGAAACCTGGAAGTAAGTCTTAATTAATCAGATTGAACTTTACGAGTGAGCGCAACAAGATCTCCAAATCAACTTTGATGGTGATCACAGACTAGTCAGAATTATTGAGCGAGCGAAGTGAGATCTTTAAATCAACTTGTATGGTGATGCCAATCAACTAGCTGCTGTTTAAGATTATGAATTTCGGATTCGAATTCAGGTTGGTATTGGTATTTTGAGCGTCGGAGGCCTGCCTAAAGCTCAATGAGGAACCATCAAAATAAACCTGTTTGTTATTTATTATGAAAGTAAAAAGCAACTTATTAAACTATACTCTGCCCACGGCTTTGCCCGCTTGGTTCCTGGATAAAAGTAGCCAACATGTTATTTTAGGTTACGAACTATACCTGTTCTACAATTCATCTAAATCAGTTCAGCCGTAACGAAGATTATTAGCAACAAACATGAAAACTTTCGCATTTATAATATTAGTAAGATAAGGGGACAGCTTCAGGAATACATGTACCTTCTAAGAACATCCAAGCGAAAGCTGCCAGGAAGAAATAGTGAAGAAGACCAGCGATTATTCCACAGCTGATCGGGTTCTGAGTCTTGTCTATGCCCACTAAGAAGACGATCTCAGCAATGAGTAGACAGGCGCACAGATTCTTGTGAATCAGTGCTCGGTCCGACTGTAACCAAGATTTAAATTTTATAGATTTACTTACCAAGCGACACTATAAAAACTGTAATTTTCTGAACCATTTAAGGCTCCAGCACCCAAGAAATCGGTTTTGTCGACAAGGTGAAATAGAAGTGGTTTTTTTTTGTGTACCGTAGCAAAAATCGTCGGTCTGGTGCTCATGCTAATCCTGTTAATACACGACGACACTGAATACCAAGACTATTGTCTATGGCGCAAGTGTCGAAGGGGTATGCAGCCGAGACACTCGAGTTTCACATCTAGCTTCTCTAGTGCTCAGATTCGTGAGCTCTGCGCGGAGCAAAAAAGAAAAACATACGTTTTTCACATTTGCTATCTCAAAAGACGAGAGGACCTCCACCCGATGGACCCGATGACATCTCGAGCATTGCGGTCTATACATCATAACACTCCCAGGGAAAGCCATAGACTGCTACAGGCTGATAATGACGCCAGATTCTTGGTCTACTGTATTCATGCTAGAAGACTATAAAGCCAAGAGTGTAGGCGTACCTTGCCATTCCTAAAGCACATGAAAACAATCATGGCGGCTCCTAATGCAACCGTCGATATGCCGCATCCAATGTACGTTATCGTCTGCAGAGCTAACTGATGCCCAGGACTGAGGGCCACTCCGTGGACGTCCATGAGTATGGCGAAATTGGTGAGGTGGGAACACGCGCAGCCAGTATGGGTTTCATTGGACCACTCCACTTGGCAGCCTTCGGGGGACCAACCACTGTAACAAAAAGGTTTCGATAACGTAAAAGGTTATCATTTTGACGGGCTAGCAATGTCCTAAAGTTTTAAAAGTTCAGAAAGGGGCACTTCCTGATTCAAAGTTTCTCATTTCCAAGGTTAAGGAAATATTGGTAATTCATAGGTCAGTCAAATGGGTGTTTAAAAGACTAAATCGTCTGTCCTAGATACATGAAATTTGGACGGTATGTTATGTATAGGTACGCCCCAAAGATAATATTATATGAATTTCTACCTCACATCTATCTAAAATTTAGATGAAAAAAATCTCAACGCAGACAAGTCGTGGGCGTTTTATTAGTAAAATAAGCTTCGAAACGACAGCATATAGACGAATTTTTTTTTAAATTTAAAAATCATAGCCTTAAGTAGGAAGATAACGTACTGCAAAGTATAATCCCAGAAGACACAGGCCGGGTTTGTGACGTTCTCAGTTTTCAGATGCTTCATGGTGAGTCGTACCATCTGTGATAGCTGGATATGTCGGCCGTTGCCAAGACTCGCCGATATCACCTGTGAATACAAAAATGTTGTACTTAGCTAATTTTGCACCGTATTTCTGGTCCAAAGGTTATCACAATGAAAAGCTATAAGTCGCTAAGTTTGAACGCCTTTTGGTTCAAACATCGTAGGAATGCGAAGACATTGTAGCAAAGTAAGTTTTTTTTAATAATAAAAAAGGTAAACGCGATACCAGTAAAACTTATAATTAAGTAAGAACCATTTTCGTAGTCCAAACGTTGCAGAAATATAAAATATTTATTGCAAACTTTGGACCGCTTTTCTAGTATCAGTTATATTTCTAGCAATATTAAGAGGTAAGACGTCCTAGCTAAGTTCAAGCCGAATTTTTGGATCGAAGGTCTATTCCTATAGAATAGAGGCATATAAAGCTGTTATAGCTGAGCGTGGACCATTATGCCAGTCTAAATGACGTATCAATACTAAAACGTTATAGCTAAGTTTGTACCATTTCCTGGTTCAAAAGTCATAGGAATACAAAGGCATGGTAAATAAATATATATTCGCAACAAATATATTATGAATTATAAGATTAGGCCAGAACCTAAAGTTGAACATTCATTTCCTGTCTCAATAAGTATTTACAGATCAATTATCAACAACACTCACCTTAGAGTTCAGGATCTTGGTAACATTGTTCTTCTCCCGTTCAGAATTGATGCTGGTGGTGGAAGATGATGTCAAGTCCGACTGGTACGCAGCAAAGTGAGGAGTCTTCCCGAAGGTCGGTGGTAGAATTTCTTCAAGACGGTCAAACGCGAAGAATACGATTCGGACGAGGTCTTTTTGGCGGTTATCTGGAGAGATACAGATTATAAAAACATATTGAACAGAGGTTTTTTTGTCTCTGGTAAATTTCAAAATGGCTGAACTAATAAGCTAATTTTGTACTTTAAAATCGTACGATGTCTATCCCTTATTACAGCTCCCCCTAGTGACGTGTGGCTTTAAAACCTATCAGGGAACTATCCCAATCAAAACAGCCATTAAACTGGATTGAAATAGACCTGAACCCGTTTAAGAAGTTAACGTATAGGGATTCCTTAAAGGGGCTAAAATATACAATTTGTAGACAAAATCAGAGTGGGGATAAAATAGTGAAAACCGATGCCACAGCTAGGCATGCAGTGCAGATAGTATATAGGTTAAAAATTATTGATATGTAATATTTATCACTACATATTTAGTTCCTTACTTATTTAAATTGTAAGAATATCAGGTAGTTTTCCTTACCAAGCAAAGCCGCCTTGGGTATGGTTATGGTGTCTTCGGAAGCTTTCCACTGTCCCTGAGCTATCATCGATGGAAACGTCTCGTCCTCTACCTTCTTGACATCCAGTACTCGAACTGACAAACCTGAAAACCATAAATAGTTAGGAGCCGTTGAAGATTTGCATAAGATACCAAGTTCTCGTTCTCGTGCCAGTGCTAAGCTCCGCACGATGTTTTTCTTCGCACAATTTGTTAAAAAGAAAAAAAAACGTATTTTGTAACACATAATACTTTTGGTCGCTCTATAATTCGTGTTCGTTTTACTCACAGATATTCTTCACAATCTGCAGTATGGTCTTTTCCTTGGTAACAGCATTTGCCAGAAGAAAGGCGTTTTCTTCTAGCTGTGTGAGCAGCTCGCTGGCCACTCTGTTCTGTCCTTCTCTGCTTAAATCTGCCCACGAGGCACGTTGGCTTTCCTCCAGAAGGTTTGAACCTGGAGAAAGAAGAAAATAGCATTGAGTTGGGCCAATCGAACTTGGATAAGAACAAGATATGAAAAAGTTTCTAAAATGTTGTCCATTTAAGAAACTTTGCCATATCTTCTCGTTAGAGGTACGGAAATCTCAAGACGAAATTCTAGAATCAGTGCTATATGTTGCTATTGAGAAAGAATTAATGACATATATATAAAAGAGAGTTGAATATGAATTCGGTTGTATATAGGAACAAAAGCAGACCGAGGAAGAGATGGATGTGTGACTGATATGTGTAAGAACAATAATAATAAATGATAATAAACAGTCACATACATAACCCTGATCCTAGAATTCCTTGTGGTATGGGTAACACACAACACCCAGACTAGAAATAAATATATGTAGAACATGCAAACATTTTTTACGCAGTGGGAATCTAATCTAGCCTCTCAGCCGACAAGGTCGTCAAAAATTAAAATAAAGAAATGAGTTCTGAGTTGATAGAGAAGAATGGAAGAAGAAAACATGCTGTGGATCAGCTGTGCTCCACATCATGATCACATCCCTACACATGTGAGATAAAGTAAAAGAGATAATGGTAGGTATAAGATTCAAAAATACTGACCAGTCCTGACGACACCAAGAAGCATATCGGTAACCATAGCTTCTCTATGCCGAGGGTCGGGGAACTGATTGTTCTCGGCCATCCGTTGGGCCAATTTCTTCATGATGGTAGCGGTTGTGGTCATGTCGCCTCCGTACAGCGTCTTTGATGAGGTCACCTGCGTAACGAAAAATATGGAGTAAGTTTGTCCAGTAGTCCACCATTTTTTTATGTTATTTTGCCTGTCCTTATGGAAAAATTAAAATGCATGCTTCTATATTTACCCCTACACCCTCAACCCCAAACACAATGTGAGCTTTACTGCTTGGCGGGAGAAATGTAGATAAACCTAGTGGGTATTATTTGCCCGGACGAACTATCTATCAAAGGTACAACTCGATATACTTTGAAGAGTAATCATGACTTACTTGTGCCAAATCATTGCTGATACTGAGCAGAGATTCTCCCTCCCTTACTTGAGCCTCAAGTCTATTCAGCCAGACAGATCTGCAGCCACTAAGGTCAGGAGACGCTCCATGCCACTCAGGTATTGCATCCGCTGTAAAGAAAAGCATATAAGTGTTTTTGACTAGTTAACTAGACTACGCTGTGTAGGATCGAACCCCAGCTGATGATCAGATGATTTTTTAAATCTTGTAGGTCTAGCGGTGAATTTCTACAATTGTTATCGCTGATATTGATGACTTCCTTGCATTCAAAGCCTCTATGCGGTGCATTGGATACTTTCGTCACACTGGTTCTTTCATTAGAATAAGCCCCTGTTCATTGAGGGTCATCATATCCTTAACTGGTCACAAAGCTAACGCACGCTGACCAAAAAACACTCGAAATGATGAACGAAAGAACCTGATCTTAGTAAATTCAAATGGTATTCTAAAGGAAATCTACAGGACTTAACAGGATGTTTCGGCCAGTATAGTCAAGGCTATCTCCGAAAAGCTATGGGAGTATTCTAGAACCTATACTTACTGTAAATATAATCAGAGTCGTGAGTTGTCAAGCTCGATGGTAACGGATCATTCAGTCCGTTGCGATACTCCTTCATTTCTGCTGAATCTGCATCACGACCTATGGAGATCACCAAGTGTTTATACAATAAATTCCATATAAAATCTTAATGACTTTACTAGGCAACGTTGTAAAAGAGTTGCCTCAACCGATATTATTCCTACACTGATGGGACACCTTTTTCCACTGAACCATGTCAAACTATGTCTAGTAAATGTTAGTTAATGTTTTTTATTGAAATAAAAAAAATCTGGAATCTGGCACAAGTTAATTTAAGATGAACTAAATTCAACAATATAGCTCCTCCCCCCACCCGATAGACAAACCACATCAAAAAGTAGAAAAATATAGTTCATAATGGCACTCGTTAGGTAAGGCCCATGTCCAGACTTCTACAGCTATTGATGATGATATTTTATTTACCTTTGAGGAGAGCTTCAGATCCCAGTCTTTTGATCAACTGCAGCTGTCTATCGCTAGGCTGATCTAGTCCTAGGTCATGGTAGTTTTCTCCTGAAGGAAGACTCGTAGCTCTCCTCCTTGGTCGCTCATCTTCTGTATAGTGGTGTTGGGATAGGGTACACTTCCATCTAGCCAATCCAGTAGCGCCTCCTGGGCACGGCTGGACAGCGTAACTGCCTGCTAGTGTCCAGTTCCAATGCAGTCCACGAGCGTTGATCTGAGGGCAGTAGGACCTTCTGCCGAGGTTTGGGGTTGGGCTAGTAGCTGTGAAAAGCAAACATAATCAAATTAGCTAAGTATGGACGTTTTTATGATAGGATCTGAAGGCCAAAAGTTGGAGACCATATTTTAAGGAGTGACTGACTAAAAATGCAATGAATGGAACCAATAGACAGGTGATTTATACTTTGTTTGATTTTCCAGCTAGATTGAATCAACAATTATCAATTGGTTAATTATTTTTCTACCAGCTACAACCAAGCTGAATAATGCGCACAGTAGTCAGGAAATCTTTGCCTTTGCTATGCGTCGAAATCTAGTAGCGGATCTTTGAAGAATGTTACTGCTGACTACGGAATCAGACAACAGAGATTCAAGTCTTTGTCAAGTGCCCTCATAATTGTCAACAGAGACTCGCCTGTAAATCATCAAACGCTATTATCTCTTCTACTTTCAGTATTAAAATATTGGTAAAACTTACTGTAACTCCTGTCAAAATCGTCGACGATGACTGTGTCCGCTGGTCTGTCTTCTTTCGGTGTAATTGTGTCAGAATCATCGTCTTTCACAGGCCATTGCATTGTCTCTTCTGTTACAACTACTGAAAGATGTAAGAGTTATTCTATTTCATTATATCTTCTTATGTCTGCTGAGCCCTAGATGTGTAAAAATCCATCGTAAATGATACACAACAGTGGAGCCTAAAAATCAGGCTGTCATAAGTCTAAACATCATCATCATCATTCACCGCCTGTAAAAGTCCATTTCTGGGCAAAGTTCTCCCCTCAAAATTACACGACGAACTGTTTTGAGCCACCTCCGTCCACCCACTTCCAGGTGACATCGGGTAGAGGGCCTTTCTACACTGCGTCGGCCGGTTCCAGATCGCCATTCGAGAACCTTTATTTTTCCAGTGGTTGTCGGTTTTAGATGGCCTGTTTTTTGCCAGGTATTGTCATGTTGTTTTGAAGAATTTAGATTAGTTTTTTTAGATTAAATATTATTTACGTAACATTTTTAGAACATGTTGACAGCTCCACATTTCAGGATGAACATTTCTTGGGTCGTTAACTTTGATAAACATGTCACTATGACCGTTCATAGGAGCGTTCACAAGAAAAGCAGACAATTACAAGGTCTTACCACTGTCATCTGATTTCGCTGGTTTATCATTCTTTGGTATCTCAGGCTCCAAAGCTTTTGGTAGTTCTTCTTTCACAATATCCGGAATGTCTCTTGAACTAGAAGGTGGTTCTCTTTCTGATGAGGAATCCGGCTGTCTTGTTGTGGTCTTCTGAAAACAATATTTGCCATCAAAACTAAAGTCAAGGTTTTTACAAACAGAAACACAAGTGATTTTTGAGTAGGTACCAGGATGAATCATACAAAGACAACAATAATTTTAAAAAAATGTGTTGCCGCTGTAATTTTATGAACTCACTTGGCAGGATTTTTACAATGCCTTTTGGCAATTTTTATCTTCATACACATAGAAATGGTCATAATGTTCGAAGACTGCCCGTGCTTCTCAAGGATGTTTGTTTATAGCTACCTAGATTGTAGCGCGCAAAACTTTGAACGATGCTCCTTGTGCTATTGACTATAATCAAAAGCTGGTTATATATCGTACCTTAGTACCGATGTCTCCAAGTTTCACCTCTGGTGGTAGCGTGATATGCGGCCTGAAGGTAGGCGGAGTAATGACTGTCGGCTTCTTCCTTTCGTTTTGCTGAGGCTGGACCGGGTTCTTGGGCGCTGGAGCACTGGTAGACCTCCAGACGGATGGCTGGGAGGTTATGAGCCAGGGTGGTGAAGGCCTAGTAGTTGTACTTGTTGGTGATGCTGGAAGGGATTTTATTTGTTAAATTAATTGATTTGTGTTTTCCATCGTCTTTTGCAGCCCACTAGCGACTTATGGCGATAAAATGTAACTACCTCTATATAAGAACCTTCCTTGAAGTTGTTCAACGCTATTAAAAACCGGCATTGCACTCAGATAAGCGGTTTCAGAGAAAAGTGGTAACATACATTTAAGAGTACAAACATACAACCTCTTACGTAAAACATATCTGGAATCCAGTAAGTTTAACGTTTGTTAGGAATCCATCCAGTGTATTGCCTAAGTAAATGAATGTCAACAAACGATGCCTTCGAGCTTTTTTTGCATTTATGATGTTGTTCCTTGGCCTGGTAATAATTATGTTGTATTTTTATGTTTTCACTTACCAGGTACACATTGATAGTGAGCTTCTAGGTACTTCAGGGTGTTTGGACAAGGGTCTCCAAACATGTTTGTGCTCGCCAGTATACTGCAGTTTTGGTGCATGCTACATCTGAAATTAATGACATTTGATAGATATATATTAGAAACAAAAATAAAAAGTCGATCAGTTGATGGGATTTGATTTTGATAGCAGCTTTATTTGACAAAGCCAATTGTACTAATTGATTAAACACATCGGAAAAGAGTTTTTGTGACTATATTGTTGGCTTGAAGTGAATATGTTAGTGGCAAATATTTTGATATCATCGGTTATGCGATGCGAAACTGCCAGTAAAACATTTACGGCAGAAATTTTATTATGTGTTTACTGTTTACGAAAGGCACATATAAAAGTACCTATGTCATGTCGACTATCAATTTGGACATAATTTACATGAGTTTGAGCAAGCGAGGGTCCCTAGTCATACAGTCTCATTACATAAATCTTCTTGATTTTGCACTGTATTTTGATGTGCTACGATTTATTTTTCAAGCACACACCCTTGGCTAAAGTTTATTGGCAATCTCGCGGGCCTAACGCGATCAACTTGGGTGTCGAGACTATTTAATTTTCGGCAAATTTCGGGACTCCTCGGACGGGGAAGAAGGATTTCTTATTAAGCTGAATTTACGTCCGTCTGCACTTAGTTCAGGCAAAGACATCTCCTACTGAATATTTTCGTAGAAATCTAAGACATGCCTAAGTGTTTGCCTATTTTTTCTGTTCAGTTTGGTACTAAACTCAACGCTAGATGTCGCTAGTTAACTTTCGCGGCTGGGTTGACTATCACAGACTCAACGCTTTTTTTTGAGACCTCTTTTGGTGGTGTAGTGGCTACTGACCCAGCCTTCCGGTCTTAAAGTTATAGGTTCGAATCCCGCTCGTACACTTAGTTTTTTTCTTAAAAAATGCGCGCTGTTCACAATGCTCTATAAAAACAGTGAAGGAAAACGCGACGCAAATTTGTAAGAATTTTAAGACGATCGGCGACTATCAGCCATTTTACTGTTATTTAACAGTAGATCAGATCAATCAGACCAAGAAAAGACCAGAGCAAAGGCTGGGAATAAACGTCCGACTAACGGACGTTTATTCCCAGCCTTATTCGAGTTCGCGTGTGAGCGTGAGTGTTGGTAATAAGCTGTAATACAGGGGTTGGTAATATTGTGCAGTGGTAATAGTGCGCATTTATGTTTAGCCTGTGTTTTTGTTGTAAAAACAAATTATTTAGAATTGTGTGAATATATTACAAGTCACGGTGTCAATTCGAGCATTTTAATAAGAGTTGAGTGTGATCTAGATCACTTGACCAAGCAATAAAATTTCAACGGTCTTTAGATAGCTCTACATATATATTAAATTTGTAGATTTTGTATAAAAAGTAGAAAAACATGAATTAGCTAAGTCGTGACGTTTCACACGTGATTTTGTTCAAGCACGCTCCTCTAAACTTATGTGAAGATAAGCCCTTAAGTAAGACTCTACACAAACATTTAACAAAATAAAAATAATAAAGCTAATAGCCTAATTGATGAAAAACTTGATACTCTAAAAATTATACTCGTTATTTATTTTATAACAAAAGATTATAATGGTTTCACTTGAACAAGATATTTTTAAAAGCTCGTTTGTTTGGTGAACTTCATATTCTGTTTCGATAATATTTTTGCTCTTCAACCTACTTGACCCCTTTGTAGTGTTGTCATAAATGTTTATCGATAAATCCAATGTGAAATAAAGTCAATAACGTCACTCTCGAAATAAAGTTAATAACGTCACTCTCGACGACACCGTTTTAAGTCGCCCTATACTTAGAAGCAGTTCGTGTGTCCAACCTAAAACGATGCTTAGACGTGTACGCTCAGACGTACCTACACAGCTTTTGAATCCATGATGCCTTCTAACGTCGAAGTAACTCACCTGTTATGCAGCACCCTCAAACTTCTCGTACTCATGCAGTTGACACTCCAGTCGGTGTTCCCATGGTCATTGCATATCGTTATCGAGAACCTTCCATAGTTCGCCCGTATTAGATGAATCACATCGCCTTCTGGACAGCCGATCTTCAGCGTTTTCCCTTCGCACGCGTACGCTGTCTCGTACACAGGTACTGTAAAGAAAAAAGAAACAATTAGTATTGCGCGTAATATCATCGTCAATTTATCGATATACTAAAGCAGAGGTGATACACTTTTCATCGATAAATGGGCTGGAAACTGTAGACTTGTTAGCTTACACGTAATTCAATGTAGTTTCGTGTTTTAAATTTACTTATATAAGATTTTTAAAACAGACAACTAGTACCAACAGTTTTAAATAGGGTTTTATTAATCGTTGCAGTCTATTTTGACGTTTAATTAAATAACAATGTCGTCGGTGTACATTTATTCTGACAATGATAATAAATAAATAAATAATGCTGGACATTTTTCAAATAGCATCATCTAGCCCCAAACTAAATAGCTTGTACTACGGGAACTACATGACCGATATACTACTTATATACTTTTTTTGTAAATATACACATATTATGCATAGAAGACCCCCAGACAGACGAGACATTGGCCAGATCATACAAACATTTGTCGATGGAATCGAATCGAACCCGCAACCTTCTGTGCCTCAGGCGGACCTTCGCCTACTGCGCTACAGAGGCCGTGATGCTTTAAATTCTCCATTATTCACATGCCACGTCCTGCACTCCCTTGCTAATAAACTGACATATTGAACCACCATCAACCTCGAACAATCGAAACAAAACCCGATCTGAACAGATTCACTCCATCATAACCCTCGTTCATTTCGCGGTATGACGCTGCAGAATAACGTAAACGATCTGTCAGGACCGTCATTAATTTTCCCAGATTTATTACACGATCCTTAGAATATGCACACTTAGGGATGGGAAAGAAAGGCCTAATTTGTCGATAACAGACCGGATAAATAAGATATGAAAGTTCTTGTAACATTTTAACAGGTTTTAAGTTAAAACCTGTTTCGATCATAATTAAATAAAGGTAGGTACCTAAAAGTGTCATTATCAAATGAAACTTTATAACATTATCTCAGAATGCATCAAATGGGACACTTTACAAAAACCTTCCCAAAAAGCACTTTTTCTTTATAGTCATCTGTGTCAATATTTCACAACAAAATAAGTTCTCTCTATGCATATTCTTATATAAACAGGGATTTAAAAGTGTTCTTAATATAGTAGCAACCCTATCGACACCTAGCCAACCCCTCATTCTGTTCAAACAATCAATTTAAAACCCATCGCCGACTTTCTTCTTACGTCAGTTCCGAATAGACGAAGTAAGCGTGCAGCGGACGCAGAGCGCTGAAATACTCGTATTCTCGCAGTTTATGCAGAAATTGATTATGAAAGCTTGAGTCGACACTTTTTGCTTTGTCTTCGTGTTTACTGTAGGATGGTTGGAGATCAACAGTAGGTATCTGGTTTAATTGAATTCGTTAGTAAATTAAACAAGTTGTTTGTTTACAGTTGTTTGTTATGAATATATAGATCTTCGTGTAATACGTTTTAAATTAATTAATTATGAAAACTGTTCAACTCATATAAATTGTCAAACTATACTGCCATAGATAAAAAAAACATTCTTTTTACGTCCAAAATCACAAATTATTTGCATGGCATTATTTCTTTCAATGACAGTCAATAAAGACAAATTTTGGTCAAATAAAATTTAAAAGGGGCAAAATTATAACACGACGAAAAAGAAGAATAACAATTACAGGACCTTCTCAAGATGACTATAAACGTGGTCATAGACCCTGAGTGACTAAGAAAAAACCAGCGGCACATCAAACGAACATCACTTTGAATTTGTAAAAACGGGAATTTTTTCGCACCGCACTATCGGTGAAGGCACCGACTAAGTTTCGACTCATTCCGAGAGTCTTCATCAGGTTAAGTGTTCGCAACGTTCTCTCTCCTCGTCGCGTCGAGCACTACCCAATACAATATGAATAGTCAAGTTCACGATAGTTTTTGGACTTTGAGTTTGATTACATATAAATACTACTCGAATGGTCAACAACATGTATATACTTCAGCAGGCTTTGGTGATCATCCAAGACAACGGTTTTATGTACGGAAGAGAAGACAGACGTTTCTTCAGGTTTCTCTTTTGCTACAGACAAGAGAGAGAGAGACAAAAATATAATGTTTCTTGTCTTCCGTCTTCAAAACCGTTGCCTTGGGTGCTCATCTCATACTACTTGTGCCCAGGTACTTTGTAGCGGTTCGGTAGCTGATATTTGTGTCGATTCTAACACAAAACCGTTTGATTTATGTCATTTGATAAAGCGGTATTTTTCATTGGAACCGCAATAATCGTATGAAAACGGGCGATTAATCAAAAAGTTTCAGAGGAATTTATTGTCGGTACAGATTATCGATAAGCCTGTTGTCCCCGCCATAAATTTATCCTTTAAACATTGAACGAGGTTTTTACGCAAATCTGCTGTGAGCGATGTAATACTCATTTTTTTTTTGTTTGGTCATCAAAGTTTCAATTCAGCTTATTGTAGAGCTAAGATATATCTGCATGTTTTGCTAGTATATTGTTTATAATTCCAGATACCCACAACATAGAGAAGGGAATCCTAGTGTACAATCAGGAATATACTTTGGCTGATGGGTTATTGTGACTTATGGCTCTATTGTCAGTAACAAAGCTACTTTCTCAAGCCTATCATTAAGTTATAAAAGTGAATTGCCATAGTAATTTAACGGAAAACTTTTTTTTTTAATATAACTCCTGAAACTTTACAAGTATAAATGTATCTGATTAAACCTTAAATCGTACACAAGGCTAAAATAGAGTTACACAATGTATAAAACTTAGAATATTTGGTAAATAAACAAACAAGCAATCATCATGAGTGATTGAAAAGTGTTCATTTCAAATAATAGAATAAAACAAAAGATCGTTTTAAAAACAATATAACCCTAGGCAATTATTCCAATGTAGTGAAGTGCCCACAAATGTTTTATCGATATAATCTATTATTGTCAACGTTTCCATCGAACCCAAAGCCATTAAGACCCATTAATTAAGTACTAACATTTTAGGGCTTACTACCCAAATTGGGAATGTCTTTGATTATGAAAATAGCCAGATTGTAGCTATTTGTTAAGCGATCGAAAATATTAGAACGAGCTTTGTTGATAAAAGTAATTAGATTATTTTAGCCGTTATCATGGTCACTGACGAAAAAAGTAAAACTATAGATGTAACACTTAGTGATCTGTGCTTCAATATAATTTGATAGAGTTTAACTTATCATTATTATGATCGACCAGGGAAAAATTTTGGATTTGGTTGTGATATATCAACTTAAAGTCATGCCTACCATCATTTTCAGACTATAATTTATTTATTTATTAATTTTATTTAAATACTTACTACACCTACAGTATAAAGAAACGCGTGCAGTAAGCCATTTACAATACTGTCACTTAGGTATCTATAATAGTAATTGACTAAAAAACTGACACAACTGTTTACAATTTCGTTAAAATTTTAAACGTTTATAACGATTTCTGGTTACTCAGCTAGCAGTGCATTGAGCAGATTTAATATTAAAGATTACTATCGACTATCGTAAGAGAACTGGAACATCACTATTTTTACTGCACGCAAAAGTGCACTTACTGTCGATACAACCGATTATGATACGAGAAAATCTGTTTGAAGTTTCTCGAAAAACCCCTATCTGGGGAAAAATCGCCATTCACCTCCCCATTAGGGGGTTTGAGGGCGAGCGGAAAATAAAAATGATTTATACTATATGTCCAGTCCTGCCCACTTGTTATGAAGGGTAGAAAACAATTTACAAAGGTATCCTTAAAGGGGTAGCTTTTGTATACATTTTGAAATTGAGAAGGTACCTAACTGGATAACAGAACAAATGAAGGCCTATTTTTAACCGACGACTACGAAGGTTATTTAGTTGTCGTTAATATAATTTTCGCATGTTCATTAATTTGGATAATGATGTACGTGGAACATTTTGATCCTGGGTCTGCAACGTCTAAATGTTTGGTCTTTTTAGTTAATAGGTAAAAAAATACCAACACCTAAATCTTTTATTAGTAAAAATATAAAAACAAAAAACAACACCCTGCGTTTTACGGATTTAAGAGGCCACAATCGCTGGTTCATATTTAGCAAACTGGATCTTAGTAACTCTACGAGCTTAAGAGTTTGATATACCTATAGATACGTGTAGTTAAAAAAAAATATTAACCGTCTATATCTACTCTTTAGCCAAACATTATTAAAAATGAAAGTTACTCTGTTATAGAGCCATTCATTTAGTTTTTACCCTCATGCACTGAATCCGTCCCTTTTGCATTACGCTTATTTTTGCATAGAGTGACAGTGACACAACATTGAGGGCATGTACACTATAACAAAATTATTCAAACGCATTCTCATTATTAGTTTTCTTCAAGGACCAGTTGCCATTAAAATGTTCATTCAGAATCGTCGACAGCAACAATAACAAATTACATCCACAATTCTACACTTACCCTCATTTCGCACAAATTCAATACGCACACACACGCATTATAATTACGTCCCTACATTACAATTCCTTTTTCAAATGCCATAATTACCTCGGTACGTTTCTCAAATGTATCCCACGCGAGCTGTTTGCCGTTACCGACCTTTATTTACGTGTGAATAGGGATTAAATTCGCACGACGCATATGTAAATGCAAATACGACGGTATTATGGTACCTCGTTAGCGGATACATGTGACTGTCATTTGATATCAAACCGCCGAATGGCGCGAACGTCCCTTTGCGTAGTCTCATTTAAAGATGGTACTTATTTTAAGCGGGGTACGGTTGCTTTTGGTCGGTAAAATTTTTTGGCCGCAGATGTCCCAATATTGGTTTCCCGGTGAATTTAATTTCGCCTGTCATTAATCGAGATCAGTAGTGGTCTACTAAGGGATTATGCGGAATTTTATTGGCGAAATTTTATGGTAGCTGTAATAAATATCTGGGGGAAAAGCTTAATCACTTTGGCAAAGGGTCTAGAAGAGGTATCATGTCGGTAAAGATTAATTGACTGATCGGCCATTTTGCTTAACCCGAGTCGGTATCAACACATTAACACATTTTTAACCCTGCTCGCAATATCATCAAATACCCATGTAGGTTCAGTATTTTTTTACTCCAAAAATTGATTAGCTCATCACCGCAAAACGATGAAGAAAAACATTATAAGGAAACTGATATGCTCTAGAATAAAAAAAACTCGGGTATGTGCCTAATATAATGTTCGGACATACCTCTGACAACCTCCTTTATGATATGCTCGCGGATCTACGTACTGAGTATAGATATTATGATGGGGATATTCATCATGGGGATTACAGCCGAGAGCGTGTTTTTGCTCTCTTATCATTGGTCCTTTTTCTAAATATTTTGACAGTGCGAATGTCCTAAAGCGCCTCTTACGTATGTTGATAAAGCTTTTATTAAATGACGTTGCATTCGTTTGTACAAAACCTGATTTATTTTGTTATATTTTATTCTTACAGACGTGGGAATCTAGGTCCGTGTCTATGCTATAATGCTTATTCTTAGTTAGTTATGCCATATGCAACAAAATTAAAACACGTTTCCATGACGCCCCTGATAGATCACCAATAAAATTATGAAGTCATCTGCCGAGCTGACGAATTGAAAAGCTTTTTTACGGCATATTTTTACGACGCAACACATTGTGCTTTTGGATTTTCTGAAACATTCTAGTGGCAGACAGGTGGCGGAAAATTCTAACAAGGTTACGTTTCTCGGAAAAAAAAACATATTTTGCGATGTATTCTTAGAACTTTTCTATTTTATTTGTGAACGCATCTATTTATTTTACAGACACATGCATAGTCCTGTACACATCAGGCACTACGATTACCGTGGTACCACAACACCTAGACCCGAAATAAATATCTGCAGACATGCGAACATTTGTCCTGCAGCGGGAATCGAACTCTCTTGCGTAACAGCTGAGTAGCTCGCCGCACCATCGAAGTCGTGAATTTTTCGCCAATTTTCACTATTTGTATCAAAATTGGGACGTCATTTGTTTTAGTTCTTCCATGATCGAACTGATGGATGAAGGTGCTTATACTTGTGGAATACCCCGTGACTTTGTCTGCGTTGATATTTTTCTTCCCGTTGAAGATGAAATTCCGGAAAATTATTTGATAATGCAGGACTTTTTGGGCTTGACTCAATTTCAAGACTCAAATCACAGTTTCGATAATGTCAGTCAGTCAGTCACGCAGCGATTTCATAATTCAGATGTTTAACTTTGACACGAGATCAAATATAAATAAAGTCGTGCGAGTAAAATATAAAGCTGTCAACAGCTCTATATGGTTCGCGAATTTAATTACACGGATTTGCATATTTTCTACAAAACCCCGGACACGGCCGGTAACTGGGCGTTTTACCCTACCTTTTTGATTTGTGATGTCCATTTTTTGGGACGACTTTATACCGCGTTTAAAGCGAAACGTTATTTGCCTAATAAATTAAATATTTATTTAAATATGTTCGGGTTTTATATAGAACAAACTGAAAAGGCTGAACAATCTTGAATGTTGAATTAAGTAAATATATTTCTCAGTGGATTTTGAGAAGCTTATTTACATAGCATTACTGATGGATGATAAGATAGTGACCGATCCAAATGTTTTTTTTTATATTGACAGGTGTACTTTTTGATATTTTCCAGACATTTTCAAGATTTTGTATATTTTTGTCCATCCTACTACCTACTATTATAAACGCGAAAGTTTGTGAGGATGGATGTTTGTTACTCTTTCACGCAAATACTACTGGACGGATTTTGATGTAACTTTACAGTAATATAGCTTATACATCAGAATAACACATAAGCTACTTTTTGTCCTGGTACCACGCGGGCGAAGCTGTGAACAGAAGCTAGTTTTGACATAATCTTGGTGCTTTCAACCCAAATTAACTATTTTTTTGTCAGTTTCTCTCACAATTAAGGTCCTAGTGCCTAAGAAATTGCTACTCAGACAACAGAAGCTAGCGAGGCTGTATGGTTCCCGTGATCGGACTGCAGAGGGTGTATAAGTTACTTTAGAACTTTAGAAGTAACCCGAGTTTAGTCTGTTACCCGATCAAGAAAAAATAACAGTCGAACATTGTGCACTAAAGGGAATAATGGGGAGTTCTCATCAAACAAAAGAAGCGTTTCCGCTTTTATCGTTTAAACAGTAATATTAAAACGATAGACAAATACTTATTTCAAATCGAAAACAAAAACGAGAAACGTTTCAAGTTAGCAATAAAATAGTTCCCATAAAAAAGTTTTGTTTCCAACTGGTGTGCTAACATTTACCAAGTCCTGTTAAACCGCCATTTTCATCATGTCGACGGCAAACATCGTCTCGTAATTTACGAAATGGCGTCCGAAAACTATAAAACACACCTTAAATATGCAAGTGTTGCTCATTCAGAATGTCTTCCGCTGAAGCATACCTATCTGTACCTACCTTTAGAGAAAGAAAACAGTCTGTAGTGTAGCTACATCACTCTGCGAAGCGCAGTGTTTTTTTCCCAATTCCTCTGAATTGGGAAAAAAACACTGCGCTTCGCAAAACAAAAACAAAACTACTGAGTGTTTGTTGTTCCAGTTGTAGCAGTCGTGAAAAGCCATAATTATAGAAGACCTACATGGTCACCTGTAGGCCTATGTGAAGACCTATGTCTTGAAAGAAAACGCGATAAAGTTCATTTTAGATGAACGCGGATAGTACTGACACAAACGTTTTCACGTATTGGAACTCTACAAATCTCTAGGGGTTTATTTTTATCCGAAACGCCAGCTTAGCCCGACTTAGGTCGTTGATGTACAAGGTTAGGGTTAGAATTTAGTAAGAATAAATTGGTGGGTGGGTCTATTGATTTGAATGGGACTTGACAGATTAAGACAGCCTGACAGCCTGAGGTTAAATTAAATAAGACAACTTACAAGACGTTTATTTCGATATAAGTATCTTTTTGTTACCAGTCACGCAACTATCCAGTAAATGCGTTTAAGGAACGAGGTAGTTTGTTTGTCTTTTACCATTTTTCTGATTGTTAGCCGGGTTTTCAATCGTTTTGTACAAATTCCAGAAAGGTTTTGAAATTTAATGTCTTTTTAAATTGTGAAAAAAATCTTGCCTGGATACTAATTCTATTTTATCCTATTACGTAATACTTAGTTTAGTTGAAGTTAGTGCTAAATGTTTACAGGCCAACTGTGCGATATTGCCACAATGTACGGATTTATTACATACGAATCTTAGAATTTAAACAACGTACATACAAAATGAACATTAATGGTGATAAGATGACCCAGGCAAACACCTACTGAAGAAAGCCATGGTCCATTAAGGTGGAATGAAAAGAGCGTAAAGCTTTATAAGTTTGAGAATTGAAAGTTTAAAGACCAAGAGACTGGAAATAACGACCACAATTTAATTTCACATCAACACAAGCCATTTACTAAACTCTCCCAGTACACCACTAACTTCGCGCCAACAAATCGGGGGTCGATTGTGTAACTCGTAAAACAGAGCCGTAAACGTCTTCTAGCGTTCTAGGATCGATCGATTCGAATTTCGAACCCGACCAGACGCTTGTCTATTTTCACCTTGGATTTTAAAATTAGAATATTCGTTTTACCGGTAAAATTTTAAGTAGATCTAGTCTATTTTCACTTGAGATTTAAATTTGGAATGATAATTTTATATCGATGAATAGTCCCTAACTGGGGATGTATTTGATTCAAGCCTGCAGTTCCACTTTTTGCGCATCGTTCTAAATTCTACATTTATAAAATACATCAAATTCATTTTTATGATTCTGTAAGGTATTAAAAGTACCCGTACGTAGAGTTTGTTTATTTTATAATCTATTCGTTTATTCTACGCCATGTTTATTCTGTTCTACCATTCAAAGTGTTTACTAAATGGACTGTATATTTTCAACCACACTATATCAGTATCAAACACAATCATTCCTTTCGACTGGACGTCATAACCTAATTGAGACACAAACCCCCACACTCCATACCTTGCTAAAAACACGGTACGAAATTCCAAATCTATGTCATAATCATCAAAATTCTTAGAGATTCTCTTGCAAATCTTGCATCAAGACTGAAATAGACTCAAGTATTTCTAAAATAAGGTTCGAAGTGAAGTGAATATTATCGTGAGCTAAATTGTTGGAGACTCTTGGTGCAAGGGTGTTCAACTGTACAGGAACTGGGCCCTTAGGGGTTTTCTAACAGTTTTTCTGTCGATATATGCACCCCTGGTCACGTATCGTATGAAGTAGCTTCCTGGATAAGCGGTTTCATTTTTCTTTTTTTTTTTTTACGTGGGATGGGAAAGTACGGAGACGGATATTTGATAATTTAAGTAAAAATGGCTAGCATCGCTGTGTTGCTGTTTGAATGTAGGTGTGTGAAATTGCAGGCACATAGCCATTTTCAACTGTTTTTAGGGCAGGCAGCGCACCAACAATGGCACTGCTGTTGCAAATGTCCATAGGCGAAGTTAACCACTTACCATCTGATAGACATGTTTCCAGCTTCATAAAAAAACATGTATTCAGAAAACTGTATAAAATGGATAAGTATGCATTTTAAGTATTGGTGAAAAACTGTTTGTGTTGTGTGTTTAAATTATCTCTAAACTGTGGAGTACCTAATAACTTTGTTTCCGCATACTTTTTAATTATATTTTATGTTGTGATACATGCATAAACTCACGCCTGTTTCTCGAAGGGGTAGGTGGAGACCACGGATTACCTCTTGTTACGACACTGACCTAGTTTGTTTCCTCACATTCTTCGTACATACTCTTTGGATAACGGTTATCTTGACCTGTCTTTTCTCCAGCTAGAACATCTCAAATTTGTTCAGAGCATGTGGATCGCTACATGCTCTAGATTAATTATAATACTTACTGGATCATTAATATATTCAATAATTGATACTTTCGTCATCTGTCACGCATGGTCACGTGCTCATACAATTAATTACAATGCTTTTAGTCCAGAACTGTCACCATTAAACAAAAGTTTATTCCACTCTAACACAGCCTTGCACTCCACATGATTTACCTCTCCTTGGAGGGTAGGTAGGTGCGAATTGCAAAGGTTCAAATAAGATTTTTTCCCCAATTGAGGGTCTGAGGGTCGAGGGTAGGATATACAATTTGGAGGCTCCGTGAGAGGGAAGAGATTAGTTAAAGCAGTGCAGATAGAAAATAAATACTGTGACGAAGCAGAATAATCTGAGATTAGAATCTGGTGTGATGGATTCATAGCACAAGTTCCAAAGGAAATTCTCCTTCTCAAATTCGACCCAAAATCTGGTACTTAATTATAACTGCTCCAGTGATTTATTTTTTCTCGTCTCCGGTTTAAATTGATAGATAGATCAACTGCATTGTACATTATATCATTTTACAGTTCAACTTACAAAAACATGGGACGCTTAACTCGAATACCACGGTATTCAGATAAAAGTAGATATATGTACTTAAGTAGAGATTTATATTTATTAATAATTCAATCCGAATCGGTTCAGGCATACTTTTATATCAGAAGTAGGAAGTAGATAAATAGGAAGTAATAATTCTAGTTTAACCAAGATCGGTAGGTTACTGGACTTATCTCTTAATTAAAAATAATGTTATCTAATACTAAGTCCTTTTAATTATAATGTTTGATACATTATAAGCACCTGAAAAACTGACTAAATTCGAGGAAGTCCTAAATAATCATTATAGTCATAAACTATAATAGTGATACTAAATTATTACTCATTATTATATTGACAAGTTGGCCAAAAAACATAATTTCTCTAGCAACTAACAGACTACGCCATCGAAAATCAGTCTCAGATCATTTCAAGTGTCCCCCTGTAATAAATAAGCCAAAGAATGTTTCACACTAAACTCCAAGCGGGTAGTGCGAGGGTTCGGTTACACAGAATAAAAAATACGGTAAAACATCACACTGACCTGATGTCGAGCGTAAGCAGATTCTATTATTGACATTTTGTCTCTGATTACTAGTGCAACTGTTGCCACGCCCATGTTTTGTATTTCAACCCGCGACTACCGTCTAAGCATTTGCCACAAAAGGTTTTTTTTTTTAACACTCAACAGACACATAATATAAATTCTTGACCTCACACTAAGATATTCTGTGCCGTGGGGTATCAGGAACTACGAGTACCGTGGTACCACAACCTTCAGACTCGGAAGCAATTTCTACAGAACATGCACCTCTTGCATCACAGCTGGCTATTTTCCCGCCGCGCGACCATGGTTTAAAAAAAACTAAAAAAAACTTGTGGTGATAAAAAATTGATAGTTTTATCACCACAAGTCACTAGGGGGCACTGCAATAGACAATAGAAAAACCGTCAGGGGTTATCAAATTTTGCAAAAAAAAAAAAATATTTTTGCTATATACGTAAGCATGCGTGCGCCGCCGCTGTAAGTGACCTCTTTTATTTTGATTGTGGGTACAAGGGGTAACTTGAATCAAATGTTTTGGGTGGAACGGAGCAAAATACCTATTGGGTAGAAAAATCTTGGGTCGAACGGGGAAGCACTCAAACTAAAGCTTTAAACTAGATTCTATCAGCGAGTGCAATATAAATTGGTGAGTGAACATATCTATCTGTGAATATTCTTTTGATTAGAGGCGCTCTGTAGTATTTTCCCTCTGAGGGTAGCCCCCCCTATGCAGGTGTCAAATTTCTTCTGTCAGCAGAAAGTTTTGGCGTGAACTGCGTTTTTGCACTTGTTGCAAGTGTCATTTACGGGGCCTAAGTGTTGTGTCATTTCCGAAGTCTGAGGTGAAGTATTTGGAGTGTACTATTGAATTTTAAAGTGTAATCTTTGTAATTTTTCTATTCAAAATGTAGAATTACTACATAATTAAATTTCATACGGTGTGTCCATGAAGATCACCTACTTTAAGCTTGGAATACACTGTAATACACATTACAAATCAATAATTTTAAAATGAAAGTTATTAATTTTAAAACTAATCAATAACAGCGATGAGACTACCTATTATGCTCTAGTTAATTTTTAGTTTACAGTGATACTCGTACTACGGTAAAAGGCATGCGCTTCGGTAATCTTCGGGCGTTAACAACTCTTAAGCCTGAATTCATAGTCGGGGGTTGAACAATCCCCCAAAATCCATCATTCAGCATTCGCTTTATGGTTGTGTGCATAAAGGTTGAATTCGCACTTGAATTTTTACTTAGCGCCTGAACAGTCCCCTAGGGGAGCCCCTATTTGACTATGAATTCGGGCCTTAAGCACTTCCAAATTACTCTAACCGCTCCGGTGGTGATAGCACGTGCAGTTTGAATATAATTTTTAACGCATAAAAGCCTTTTTGCCAGAGTTAGCCGAAGAAACTGGCTCAATACTGGGAATAAGTGTTCAGCCAATTTCTTCGAGGCGAGGCGAATTGTGCGACCAAGCGATGCCGGACCAGTGGGGAAATCGTCGACAAAATCCACTGATAAATAATTCTGAAAAACATTGACACTATTATTCCACGTTCTTGGGGAGGAAAATGTTTATTTTTGGTGTATTTTACATGTGTTTACTACACATCATAGACTTACTAGGGATGCATAACAACAGCAGACGCCTCTTGTAAAAAAAACATGAGTAATTTCTATAGTGCCAGTACTTTTAACATACCCAATTTCCCACTTTCAAAGATAGACGCGAAGATTTCCGAAGCGCATCACTTTATCGTAGTAGGTACGTACTTATTTTTTCTATTTTCTTGTGTACAATTAAGTATTTTCATCCATCTTTTCAATTTTTAGTGCTTTACAATAATGCAAAAACTGTGTTAACAACAACCAGATTCACACATTCCCAAAAATAATAAAAAAATCAACGGCCCTGTAATTTGACGATGGCTTACGATGTTATTATAGTTTCCATATCAATCTCCTGGCCCTATCGAATGTCGTAATTTAATACAAGTCTCGTCCGGAATTGTGGTTTATAGGCACCTAGAACTCTGTAAGCCGGTCAAGCTTGCAAACACAAAAAAACCGGACACTATTAAAAAGCCGAACAGAATTTTTAGCACTAGGACGAATAGTTACTGTATCATTTTATAGTTCTTAAAAGGCACACAATATTTAAAGGTTAGGAATATCTATAGAGTGTCAAGCGATTATGGTAAAAATCTGGCTTCATATTGTTTCCCGGATATACATATGACATACAGTGCCATCTAGTAGGCTTCAGGGAACTTGCCTGGCCTACCACAGATAAGAAAGAAAACGTTTCAGTGATGACTCACCATGATGTATTCATCAACTCCATACTATACTTCATAGCTTTGGAGAATATCAAGCTCTTAGTTCATTTATATATCAAGATAAAGATCGTTAGGAATCACCAAATGTGGCCTCCATTTTGTTATAATTTTCAGACTGTTTTGGTCGGAAAAAGTTGCGAAAGCCGGACGTCCTACTACCCTGATGTGGTCGGTACAGATGGGGTTTCGTGCTTTGTCTCCTAAGCTGAATGGAAGCCGAATGTGTAGTTTACTTAGTTTCACTTTGAATTTACTCTCGTACTTAGTAACTATGCGTTTGCTTTTCCTACTTTATAGGGATTTAACACGCATAACTTTTTAAAAGTAGAAGACCAAGCTGTGCTTGCGAAATGGCGGCTGGCCGACAACTCGTTGCACTGAGATTCAAAATTTAACCCCGTTATGGGTATTTTTCCGGCTCTGCGATATTCCCCAGCTGCCATGGGACATAGCTAGATTGATAGATAGTTTTGTCATCCCCAAAACCCCAAGGAATAAGATATGAGGTTTATAACTAATCGGTACAAAATAAATAAAACAAATCATTGTTAGATAGAACAAAAATAAGAAGTTCATTATTCTAACCTACAACGCTACCTGTAAATGGTACCTGTATAGGTGTTTTCGTGGTTTCCATTTTCGTTGCTAGTATAACCAACGAAAATGACGTTAAAAACTGCAAAGATAGATAGATAATCTCCTTATTGTGCGCAACACCATTTTACAGTAGGTACAATATACAAAAACACAGGAAAAAAATACACTATGCATTCTTTTCACTGAGTGCGAACAACCTTTTACTACCATAATACTAGGGAAATAGGTAGTTCTAGTTTTAGACAAACTACTGGGATCATAATAAACAGCCTGTAGAAGTCCACTGCGGGACATTAGGCCTCCCCAAAGAATGAGTGGCATGAAGAACTAATACTCCATCCACCAGCTTCCCACAACCTTTAAGATGCCCTCCATCCGTCGGGTGGGCTAACGCTAGGAATTATCTAAAATTCGAAATTCTTATATTCTTACCACATCATGATTATTAACGTTATCATTGCATGGGAACAGTGTTTTTATTTTCCGAAACGGACATCGGTATGTGTAACACGAGACTTTAACACGAGTTTGATAACACCGTGGCACTCTGTGGTCGGACCAGCCACTCACTACTATGGCTTCGGAGAATTCTTTACATAACGTGTTTAGTTTTCACTTCGGAGCCCGCGAAAATTTCCGCGGTGGTAGTGGCGGTGGCAAGCAGCTTGCGGGGACAGGTTGGCCATACTTCGCTTTAGTGAGAACCAAAGAGGTTAGAAAACCCAAAAATATTGTGGCCCCTCCACACTAATGATAGTTTTTTCTGAGGCAAAAGTGTAGCCTATTACTAAACACATAACGAATGATAAAATAATCTAAAAATTACCATCCTACTCATTAAAAGTTAAAACTTTAAACCTCAGTTAGGGTAACCAGTTAGAGACGCTTACTTTACAAAGAAATTACTGTTTACAAAATAAGTATCGAATTCACGGGAGGTTTTGTAGTCAATGAATTTTCATTGACATCAATATCGAAAGTCAATGAATTTTCTCAACGCGTATCAACAGATAGCCCCGCAGGCCTGATTATTTGAGGGTGACTTCGCGTTTGTTTCCGGCGGACAATACCAAAGCGACTCAGATTATTGAGCCGGTAGGCAAGCACAACGTTAAGTCTCAACTAGTCAAAGCAGGTAAAACCATGGTCCGGAAGTGTTTTAGGAATGCAAAGCAAATGCGCCGATTCGGCATTCTAGGGACCAAGACGATATTTAGAGTATGTTCGAACTTTGGTTCGAATTTGTATAAGTTTAAGATACTAACGTCTAAATACAAACACGTAGAATGTTGCCTGAACGCGCTCTGTAGATTAAGCAGCAAAATGCGAAAAACAAATATTATTGTATTTACTTACGCGTTCCGCCCACCGCGCTGCGTAGCTCAGCCCTTAGGGGTTTGTTACCTTAACTTTTCGTCTTACGCCTTGCCCCCAGGGCGCGTATTGTGGATTGAATTACGCGAATTCGTATATACACCGTATATGTAACTGTATATTTGAGAACGACAATCGCCAGAGGCGCCCTCTCGAAATATTATTTAACACATTACGTGACGTAGCGACGACGCAGGGAAATTATTCCCTTTTTTGTCAGTCCCGGGGGATTTTTTACTACGGGATTTTCGTTGGGTTAAGTCACGTCTCGGTGAACATAGGTAGTTTTCGTAAAGGCGTTAGGTGTAGGTGATCGGAAAAAATGGAATATGATACGCAGATTTAGACCATTTCTTGTAAGCTGTGAATAAGATATGAAACAAGTTATTAGGATTGTACTAATATTTCGAGTCCATTTTTTCTGAGTGGGTTTAGTCAAGAGTAGAAACTTTTGTTTAGATTCGCGTGACGTCAACAGTTTATAACAAAACCCTGTGCGTTCTTACAAAGGCATATTGCTCCTACTACAATAAGAATGCTTCCGAGATTGGTTAAGCGACCTCATTATTACAGTATGGCTATTATAAAACAATTTTGCCCCTATGAATAGGTATCATTAATTTTCGTAAAAAGACAACGTAACGTAACAGATCGATATCTAATAATATCCAGTAGTACGGACGCTGGAATCAGTCTATAATCGTCTAACAGTAGGTATAAATACAAAAAACGATTGTACAAAAACACTCTGAATCGAAAACCTTCTTTTGAAGTCGGTTAGAAATAAGATCAGACTTTGTTTTATTACAAGTCGAACCAAAATAGTGTTAGACGTCGTTCCACGGAATTCCAAAACTCGATTAACTACCGTTAAACCGAAACGGTAGATCGAAACTCCTGAAACCAGCAACCAGCGAAACTCAACCAATGAACTCGGCAACCAATGTTTCCAATTGTGGTTAACTCACTTATATCCCGTCCGTGAAAGCAAGCATCGTTTATTTTAAAAACTGTTCCGATACGGTTTCAGTAATTTAATTACGTAAACGTAATTGTTATTGTTTTCCTGCTATCTGAAAATTCAGGAAAAATCTGAATTAAACATGACTAAGTTTGACCGTGGTTCGCCTGATTGGTTCCGTAATACGAGATTCTGCGATTGTAGAGACAGAATATAAACATCGACAGTCGAACCAAAACGTGTAATTATTTCGCATCATGTATTTTTTTCAAATTTCGAACTAATCAAGCTATACGGTTGGTTAGTATGACCACGTATGACAGTTATATGAGATAATCGAACGGGGTCTTTATTACCAATAAACTCTACAGCTTCCAGATTTATGCTGAATTATATGTGGCCTTCACAATTGAATTTGTGTACAAAAATTGATTTGATCCAAAATTTGTTTAAGGAAACCGTCGTGCGTGACATAATCGACAAGTTACGTTACACTTGACAAAGAATCCAACATGCGTGAGATGTGCCGTATAAAATGGCGGGAGACGAGACTTTTGTTTTATAAACCGCACACGCAATTTCCTGTTCTTTATTTTCCATCTCTTTTGTCCCAACATCATGAAAATATTGCTACTCTAAGTACCTATTAATCACATACCTAATCGAAGTGAAAAGAACTTAGAGCATGTACATAATATATTTTGTACCTTTAAGTACACGGTTTTTTCTATCAATGCGTACAATCAGCCAATTCTTAAAGCCGTGATAAGGAAAGAATTTGATGTTTTCTTGAACGAGGCCGGTTTGTGTTAAGTTTATGCCTAATGCTAGACTCTTTGGTGAGTTATGAGCGTGATAAGAGGAATTTCGTTCGCCATAATTATAATGGCTGTAGGTTATTTATAGCGAAAGAACTCGTTACGTTTTAATGGTGACCACTATATTACCACGTGGGCGTGGACCGCAGTTATACTAAAAACAACCCTATTTTATAGTCAACTATTTATTAGTTGGATTGCATTTACTATAGTGTTTTATTCATAGTAATGGCGCACTAAACTTTTAACAGTCGCCGAACAAGTTTAAATTTTGTTAATTACTTTACGTTGGTCCAGTCTAGGATGAGCACAGTAATAATTTACCGCGGCACGGGAAATCTTAACTCGCAGTTTTCATGATTTGTTGTAACCATGAAAGCTCCCAAAATATTGTACTCGTACTTGGGCAAGCTTCATAACTTCCGAACGCTAGCCAAAATGATTTACTCTATGACAAAAACAATTTAATGGACAGTTATTTTCATCTTTGCCAAAATTTCAAAAAATCAAGTAGGTAACACAAATGATAACCTTTTCGAATTTAAGAATAATTTGAATTATTCATTATGACAGCATTATCACTGCATAAATTAATATTATTACCTTGCCAAAATCAAACGAATAATTCCAAATTCAAATACTGTAAACACATAACGACAACACCAAGCTAGGTTAAGCAAATCAACAATCACAAATGCATCCAGAAAGCGACACTGTTTTCGTGACAGCTCTAACTCCCGCCCCTTCTAATGACACCTCCCTTCTGAATCCGCCACAATCCCGTGGAAAACAGTAATGATCGCAGACACTCGGTTCTGTCGACTGACGACTTTAGCTCTTCTAGGGATATTTGCTGTCACCCGTTACTCGTTATTCCGATTCGATTTTTAGTGCTCAATCTCAGAAAAGCGATCAATTAAAATGTAGGATAGAGATTAGTATAGGACTAGCCGATGCCCGCGGTTTTACTCGCGTAGGATAGGTATTTGATAGGTGCATCAAAAATAATTGCATGCCTTGCACCCTTTAGTGCTTTTTTGAATACCTTGATACGTATTCAGTTCTTCTGTATTTTATGTATCCAAACTAAGTTTACAGCAAATCGCACCACGCATTAAACATTTCTTTAACAAACTTAACATACGATCCTACCCCCTCTGAGAGGTAATTTAAAAAAAAATGTATTTATCTTTTATCATTTGTTCTGAATAATATTTGTGCCGAGTTCAAACAAATTGGACCACTCGTTAAAAAGTTCTCATACAAACTTGGACACCCTCTTCAACCCCTTAGAGGGGTAGTTTGGGGAGATAATTATATTAGTATTTTATCATTTGGATTAAAGAATATTTATGTGGTTTGTAAATTCAAGGAATACCATTTTTTATACAAAGGTTTTCAGCCCTTTTCACCCCTTTAGGGATAAAATTTTCCAAATTCCTTTCTTATTGCAATTATCCTATTGGCAGGAGAAGCTCAGCATATGAGTTTTCAATAGAAACTCATGACTTTATACTTTTTTAAGCTTACAAACTTAAAAGGATTTTAGTATAAATAGGTACTTAGGAATACAATAAACCTCAGATTAGAGATAGTTACTACTACAACAGTACTAGATACCAACTTATTAGAAAACATAAGTAGGTATTATAATTAAAATCGTAATTACGAGGTGAAAAGTAAGTGTACACTTGTGCTATCCCGTCATGAAATTCACATTAGATATGGCGCACAAAACGAAATTTCCAATAAAACCGGGTACAATAACATCGAGATTAGCTTGTCCATTCAAATCGGAATTCGAATCCAAGGAGATATACGCTGAGCTGGCACAAAAGAATTGGCGCGATATCGCTTGCTGTCGTCCTGCGGCGGCCATCTTGACACTGCGTTCCCGCCAAAACGTTTGAAAATTGAACATCTCTCTAGGGATGTGTCACTTTGAAACGGGCTTGTCGTTCGATTTCAGAACGTTTACTATCTGATTGAAACGATTTGTTTAGAAATGGATACGTTATTGGGGCCTTACGATATTCGAACTCAAACTAAAATTATTCTTACTAAATTATTATTTTTTAACTTACTTATAATCCTTCCTAAGTATCCATTTTCCCTTTATTTAACTTCTCTTCTCAAATATTTATGACAACATTTTGTACCTAGAACCCTTTTGCGTTCAATAAAATTGAAATTCATTATGTAAATTACTGTCCTCGTTACCTAGTTGTATACGTAATATCGTAAAATATCAATGAATAATTTTACCTCCCCCCTTACTTTTATTATGGAACTTGAACGGATTTTGTTTCATCCGAGTCCAGACAAAAACACAGGTTCTTATTACTTACTTGCTTTCACTTAAACCTAAGCAGTCACTAAAATAGTTTACTCACTTATATGATAGAATTTTTATTTTATTTCTTAATCTTAACATTTTGAACGAAAAAAAATAAAAATATAAAACCTGCACGATGACGAAAAATTAATGAAATCAGTACGATAACAGCATTCCTGGCTCGTGTTACTCTTTCGCGTGACTCGGGTGAATAAAAAAAATGGCGGCGAGCAAATTTGATACATTTACGTACTTGAATCATAATATCTTTATCTAAATCGGAGTCATAAAGAACGAGGACGACTTTTTACACGAAAATGCACAACACTAATTTGTTATTTTTAAGAATGTATGTTAACTTGGTGTGATTTTGAGAATGACAGTGACAGATTTAACTAACAGACGTAAGTATAAATAAATTAAAGGTGTTCAAATTGTCTTTTACAGTTTAACCAGTTTAGATACTAGGTATATCATGGCATAAACATTGCGGTTCGTTAAGCGCACACCATTGCGTATGTCGATGTTTCTGTCTGACATTGATACTGATAGTAATGTCTGACACCTGAACATTGGCACAGACGCTGTCTTTTGTTTTACATTGAAAGCTGAGTAATTACTAAAATCGAAATCTAGGTACATAACTATGGTTTCATGACATGTTATCATCTCGTCATCATCAGCTGAACTAGTGAGTAGACGCTCACTAGCTCGTCGCTTCAATCTTGGGGAACTTAATGTCAAAACTAGTTTTTATAGATTGTCATGACTAACAGTTTTTAACTGATTCTATCCATTGACTTTTCAGTCAAATAGGGAATAAATATAAATGATATTCGCATTATTTGAAAGGTAATCCAATTTCTGTTTTTTGTACATAAACACATTATGTTATCGTTGGTGAAATCGAAATACCTTCGCATGGGTCTAATATCCAATCGAGATACCCAATACCCATAATAAACTAAAGTTATTACGAAAGAATCGTAAACAAGAGCTCATTCATATTTGTGTTACGGTTATGATGTAAAAGAGGTCAGAAAAGTTCAGAATTACAGATTCACATCGAAAGTCAAAAGAGCAAAAGAACACGCTTATCGATAACCCACAAAAGTCGAAATACGAAGACCATTTTAGCGGTAAGTGAGCAATTTCTGCTCCATGTTTTATTTACGAAAAAACTCTCCGGTGAAATAAATTCACATAATTACTAACTTTAGGCGAGATGAAATTGAAAAGAAACGGCAAAAACAAAATGGCGCCAAATCCCATTCAATCCAAACCTACTGACGATGACGACGGTGTCTCTGGTCACGAAAAGCATAACTTATAGGCATGCACACACGGTGTGAAAATGGGATATAATTTAGGAGGGGAATAATCAAAAACCGGTTCGCGTGCCCATCGGGCATTAAGCGCCCTACCTCAGCGGCTATGTTAATGTTGCCAGTATAAACGCTGTATGTATGTAATGAGCCGAAGAAAATTGTGTTGCCATAAAAATAATGCTGTTTCCTACCACCCCCGTCCTTCGTCATTCGATTAGCCAAGATGGCGGTACACTACCAACGGCTTTAATGTTATATTATTTCCATAAATTAGTCGCTTTCGACAGGTAATTTTCGCTGTTGAAATGACTTAATCAAGTTTTTCCAGAGCTCATTCAGTTCACTTTTTACAATTTTAGATATTTATTATTCACAGTATGGGCAAGGGTAGGTGTACATACCTAATATTATTAAGGTATCATCTAGAAACTCGATTTACACAATTATAACATTTTAAAAACTTACATGCACCAGCTGTCTATAACTTTATTAATATTTTAGTCCATTGCAACAAAAATACAAATAAAAGTTGCGCATAAAATGACAGTTTCCACTCATCGTTTTTAATTGAGAAATAAACTGACGATTATAAAATAAATTGGCACGATATACTTTTTTATTTAGTTATAAAGTGATTAAGATATTTTCTGAAATATTTCTGCCAAGTATTCTTCTTTTTCGAGTAGCTCCTGTTGCGTCGAATACCAATCCTTAGTCCTGTATGACTCTTGACATTCGTTAAGATTTTCAAACAACAAATAAAACGTTTCTTGAAATATTTACTATGTTTTTGCTATCGCTCTGTTCTGAATACATTACACCATCATCATCATCATTATTATCTGCATGTGAACGCCCTCTGCTGCGTTTAACATTAGTAGGATAGGATATAGATCCTATCCTACTAATGTTAGAAATGTCAAAGTTAGGATGTTTGATCTCCGTATTTTATTCAGGTATCACGCGGGCGAAGAAGTGAGAAGATGGCAAGAACATATAAAAATAATATGAAGATATAAAAAGTGTCATGAAAAACGATATTGGGCTATCTCCATCCATCAACTTTCTGACATCGGGCGATGACTGTGGGAAGCCTGCTTACAATTCGACGTATTTGTGGTCACCATTTGAGAACCTTTTTTTCTCCGACGGTTGTCGGTTCTGCGAGCCTAATAACCTGCCCATTGCAACTACAACTTGCCAATTCTATGAGCTATTTCGTCGGTGTCTTTATATTTTCTACGGATTCTTTCGTCCCGGACTTTATCACTATAGCATAGATATCTCCAATCTTTCTCATTTTCATTGACTATAATTTATTTGATGCTGACTACACATGGACATAATTTTTTTTTACTATTTAAAACACTTTATTTTTTTTGTTTTTATAGTGGTTAGTAGATTTATAGTAGTCACGTGGAATTCTTACTACTTGCAAAACGTGGGCGTGTGCCAAATGTAATGTTTAGACGTGTTTCTGACTACCCTCCCGACTTGGTACCCTCAACGATCCACTCATTCGCTCAAGACGCAGAAAGAAAAAATGATTGTAAGATCTGCAACTATTGTCTCGGGGTCTAGGTATTTTCTGTATGTTTAAAAAAAAAAGTATATTCTTGTAGTTCCTATAATAAATAGCTCTGCGTAGTTTGGGGCTAGACGATGATGTGTGAAAAATGTCCAGCATTTATGCTATTTTATATTGAATATGTATCTGAGGATGTCCCTAATGGGGAATACAGTCGTGCGCGTGCTTGTTTTGTTATTTTCATCGTTCGAAAGTCGAGTACAATCGAGTAGTCGTAACTCCAGTTGTATTACCTATGGATTGTTTTGGTTCGATTCTTCAGATTTTATTGTACTTGGTTAGGCACTGGTCCGACATTTATACTTCCTTTTAGTATTTCAAGAACCGGCATTCTTTATTTCAGCATTTTATAGCTTTGTTTTTATTTTCTGATTGTTCAGAATGTTGTGTATTCTGGAAAAGTCTGGTTTGTTTCTTATGTTTATTTACGTTTGAAGATTGAGCGTTGTTTTCATGGCCGTCACGCCCTTTGAATAGTTAAACTATTCAAACGTTGTTTTATATACCTACGGTGTAGATATAGCAGCCACGATCAGAATCCAGACAGAAACTAAAAGATAAAGATGCGTTCACAATGATGATTAAAAGCGTTATGGGCTCGTAAACTAATTATTTAAATAGTTCAACAAACATTTGTTACAAACATATACATATTATGAACTAGTTGTTGCCCACGGCTTCGCCCGCGTGGTATGTTAATAAAAGTAGCATACGACCGTCTCCAGGCTTTAAACTATGTCCACCAATTTTTGAATGAATCGAACCAAGGATTACAATTTATACAATGTTTAGAACTCAATTGCACATCCCCAAAGGGTAGTTTTAATTTACTTTAAAGTTTATTTGTACAGAGTTTTGAGCGAATCAAACAATTTTTTTTTTCATATAAACTTTACCGTCCTATTTAACCCCTATAGAGGCAGATTTTCGAAAATTAGATTAGCCTATGTTTTATTCAAATCCTAAACTATCTACATTCCAAATTTCATCAAAATCGGTTTAGTAGTTACGGAGATACGTGGTAACAAACATTCACACACACACACACACAGACTTTCGCATTTATTATATTAGTAGGATTAGTAGAATAGGATTTTCATCCGTTGTCTCCGGTTCGGTAACACGCGAGTGATTGGTGTTGCAAGCATCCATAGGTTACGGTAACCGCTTACCTTACCAACAGGAAATGCTTGTTTGCCACTTAACTTATAAACAAAAGGACGACGAAGAGACCCTCTTAACGATTGCAGGAATTCGATCAACGGAGGTGTCTCAACCGTCCGTCATGGCACTCTTTCTGGGATTCGTATGTCTATTTTTTACACGTGGTTCTTAATTATTTAGCAACATTGATATAGTTAACATTAATTACCAACCCGTTTTCCAAAGTACGAGTATCATCGTTTTTTTACAGCAAACGAAAAATATAATTTCTTTCCTGTCGTCGAAAAACCTTATTCTGAATATCTGACATGTGATATCCTAATAAGGTTTACGCTCAGTCGGACGTATCGGAAGCAGTTAGGCGGCTCGCGAACGGGAATTTTCCACCAATTTGATCGTGTGCGTTCGACCTGCATCGTGTGTCGACGTCCTTATTAGAAGAGGGTGTATCTAGGTTTTACAACAATTTGTGACCCAGAAAACGATCATTCGTACGGAAATCTGAGTTTCTCGATACGTCCGCTAGGCGCGCTTATCAGATTTCCATACAAAAAACGTTCTTCTTCAAATCTTTCCCTTTCGGACCATTTGATGTAAAACCTGTGATGCTCCCTCAGGGTGATCTAATTTGCCAATAACCTTTGGTTTATACATAAGGCAGGCCTGGCGCAGACGAGCAAGTGGAATTTAAAAAATATCAGCCATGTGGTCATAAATAACATGATTATATTATTAATAATTTTGGTCGTATGGGGTCCTAGTTTCGACTGTACAACTATTCCTATTTTTTCAACTTTTTCATTTTTGCATTCTCGACCACTTCGCGACAAATTTTGTTTTGTGAAAGATGCAACTTGCTAATATTATGATTGAAAAGATACGGTGATCCAATCAGCCATTCGAATTCGATGACGAGGCGAGTCAAGCTAGCAAGAGGTTCGAGTGCGCATAGAACATAGTTGAAGCTCGTTTCCATAATGCAATCGGCCAAAGAAACGGAAATCAATAAGATAGAACCGACAGTCACGGGTAAAATTAATATCCTTTTAACCATGTACTAACTTTTGGTGAATCTATGGTTGCATTAACGGCTAACTATTTATTAGGTAGGTACTGAATCTAAACAGTACTGACTTATGTTAAAACCTAGCTACATCACTTGCTTCTAACTAGATCGCGAGTTCGAATTCCGGTCGTGCTCCGCATTTGTCGACTTGAAGGAACGCAATACTGATATCAAATAGTGAAGTATAACATTCCTAGTGTGACCCTGTTCCTAATGTGCCCTGTTTCAAGTGTGACCCTGTTCCTAGTGTGACCCTGTTCTTAGTGAAACCCTGTTCCTAATGTGACCTTATTCTTAGTGAAACCCTGTTCCTAATGTGACCCAGTTTCAAGTGTGACCCTGTTCCTAGTGTGACCCTGTTCTTAGTGTGACCCTGTTCCTAGTATAACTCTGTTCTTAGTGTAACCCTGTTCCTAGTGTGATCCTGTTACTAGTATGACCCTGTTCTTAGTGTGACCCTGTTCCTAGTGGAACAGGGATTCCCAGTTTGTGGTCAGGATTATGTAATTGGTTGGAGTGTTTACTACATTACTGGCAAAGGCATCTTAAAATTATTTGAAAGACAGCAATGCACAGCGTTCCCCCGCACAGCGCACTGATTTTTTTCACCACACTGGTTTTTCTTCCCTTTACTTTTCGCTTAATTGGACAGCAGAGACTGGCATTTTACTAGACGGATATGTCTACAAAATGATTCTCTTTGCTGTCGGATGTTGCCTAAGCAAAATGGGTAATAGGAAATGAAGATATGGCAATCACTCCTTAAATGAACATAGTTTTCATCTTCATTCAGAAGAGTTTAATTTGATAGTGGACTACACTTACAATACCAAAGAGGTTGAAAAACCAAAAATTATTTACGATACCACTTAGTGGTGCCATCTCTCGTCATTGTTACAGAACCAGTGAAGCAGCGAACGGCTACCTGTTAGTAAATCTGCGGCATTACCGGCGACCGAAACTTGTAATAGCGTCCTGCAATAAATTACCAACCAATCCAAGTTCTACTTGGGATTACTGTGTTTGAGCGTTCAATTATTTTAAAGAACAGCTTTCAACTCTTGTAACGCTAAGGTATATGTGAGTTTAAGCAATCGGAGCAACGTTAACTCATAAAACTACTCTTTAAACAAGCAACATAATATGCTTGTTTATAAAATTAAAAAACTTGTAGTCTATTTCACAGGAGAGGGGAAAGGACCTAGTTACGTCCTAAAGCTGGGAAAACTCTCATCGGGATAAGCTTTTAAAATATTGCGATGAAACCGGCATGACCCAAGAATTAATGAATCTAAGACGCGTGCTAGTGTTCCAATAAGCAGTGATGGGCTTGTAATTACAAACTGACACGTGAAATGCTAACTACTAAAGGTACTTGTATCTGACTACCCCTATTTGGTATCACATAGCTGACGTACTGAGCATGATCTTTGACAACTTCTGGGGCGCAGTGGGCGAAGGGCCGCTTGAGACGCAGAAGGTTGCGTGTTCAATTCCCGCTGCGGGACATACTATGCAAATATTTGTCTCGGGTCTGGGTGTTTTTAATGTATAATGTATATGTATTTAAAAAATATATAACAACATATATATATCAGTCATATAGTTCCCATAACACAAGCTCTGCTTAGTTTGGGGCTAGATGATGCTGTGTGAAAAAAATGTTAGCATTATTTAATTAAATTTAATATTTAATTAATTGAGGATGTCAATCATCACGAGCATTAAAGTCGTCAGCGTGTTTGTTACTTTTTCTTGTGAAAAATACTCTACTATTATTAAACAATAAACTTGGACAACAAATTTGATTATACGAATCTGTTAACAAAGGATCTGTAACTCCAGCACATTCATAAACAGTTTAATTCAATCAAAACAATTTTCTTTAGTTTATGTAATTTCAATATAAACTAGGCTTTATTAAGCGACATTGAGACAACCTTCGAAAAACTTTACAATGACAAACAATTTAAATTATTATTATTTTCAATTATTTAAAATGTGATTGACGCGTTTTAAATTATTGTTATTTGAAATAGATTGATCCTTCGTTTAATGTAGTAATTATAAGTACGAAATTCTTGACGTGCCGCCGGAGACAGCAAAAAATAAATAATGCTGGATATTTTTCACACAGCATCATGTAGCCCCAAAGTAAGCAGAGCTTGTGTTATGGAAACTACATGACTAATATACTACTTATTTACATTTTTTTGTTGTAAATATATAAATATATTGTGACGAGCGTGGCCTAGCTAACTACGGTACGCTAGCGCCATCTCTTATCAAATGGACGCACTACTTATTACCGCTATCTAGTATCGACTGGCACAAACCGCGCTAGAAAAGGACGGTAGTTTCCAGAACGTTCGAGACGGTACGAGACGGGGCGGAGGGAAGTGAGACAGTGTGATGGCCACGCCTCCTACTAGATTGTTCTGGAAGAGACGTCTTACGAGATATATAAGCGCGGCAAGCAGCCGGTAGAGTCAGTTTCCTTTCAAGATTTGGAAAGTGAATTATTTGAAGTGATTCGAGAGCGATACCCAGTGACTAGTGAAGTGACAATTGCGCTAGTGTTGTACCAAGTGATTCAGTGTCTTAGTGTTTTATTTTATTTGTGTAGTTTCGCTGTGTTATTTGTTCTGTTGACTAAACATGTCATTGAGTGATTTATTAATACAGTGTAAATTTTGGTGTTTAATTGGACTTAATTATTTTATCCCGAACCCTAGCTCGTAACAATATAAATAAATCTCAAGTGGAGTTTGAGCAGGATTGTTGGTATGACGTGGTGATGACCGATGAAGTAAAGCCTTGGCCGAAAAAGCCTGGTCAAAAGACTTGTACGAGACATATTTTCATTGATTTCTACCACTTCAACATTTCTAAGTGTTTACTGAATTCGCAGACGGGAAATAGGATACAAAAAGGAGTAAAAAAACCAATACGGCGTGGCGGTCGCCAGATTTCAATCCTCTAAATAAAGATTTCGTTAAGATGGGTTCACGTTTGTGACATTACAGCACACATAACCTACTTCATATATATGTTATAGATTTGACGTTTGTCAAATTGTTTGTTTTGTAAAAGATCATTAAAAAGAATAACCAGCCTTGTTTTCTTGCCTTTCTTTCCTGGCTTGTACGCGGAGAACAGGCAATAAATAAAACCGACGTTTCAAAGTGATCCTTGTGATTTTATTGATTAAATGAATTTTAACTTTGACTTTGTTAAAATGAAACTGCTTAACTGATTGACAAACGGTTTTTTGCAATCGGTTCCTTATTTCAAGGACAGCTATTAGATAAGTTCTATTATCAAAAATCAAAAGGGGCGCTGCAATAAACGAAGCAAAATCCATTGGATAAAAAATTTGCAAAAATTAACTTGTTGCAAAATTTGTAATGTTAGAAATATGGACCCGCCTTTCGATGACGGTCTCTCTTAAACTCCCCGAAGCTTTTAAAACTGTATATTTCAACCACAATACAAACAAATGCAAAACACTAAACCACTAGAACATAAAAACGAATAATTATTCCAAAAACCCCATCAGACGAAAAATTATACCCTATAAAGCATCACAGCACATACTGAGTGCATTGAAGCGGAGTGAAGTGAGGGGTGTAAGTGGGGGGTGCAGACTGAAAGGGGGGAGGGGGGAAAGGGGGAATAATCCTGTAATTATCGGCTTAACTCCAGACGACATTTGCAGGTGGGAAGCGCAAACTCAGGTGGATGGTCGGGGAAAAATTCGTTTGACTGTTTAAAATTGTTGTTTGACAATCCAACATAGCCTACACGTCCTAGAGACGAGAAAAAACTTGGCGGTTATATTTATCTTGGAAGAATTTAAAGAACCGATTCTAAATTATCTTTGGGATCAATGTTAACTGTTTTCAGACTTGGTAACTATCAACGCACAGCCTAAGCTTAGCTTTATAAGCAATTTGAAGCCTAAGCTTAGCTTTAAAGGATATTTCGAAGTTTACTAACACCAACAGTTACAAAGTCCATCGCACGCTTAGTATTCGTCGTACCTCGTGGGTATCAAGAACTATGAGTACCCTGATACCGCAACCCCAGACCCAGGACAAACAAATATCTGTAAATAATACAAAAACTTCACTGATATTAAAGTTATATTTGACAGCGCTTTATGATGCTTATCATTAACCCTCCTATGGATCTACCGTAATCAGGTAAAAAATCACAGCAATTAAATACATAAGTAGAAACTATAATGCACTAAATTAAACAAGTACACAGGCGAACTAAATCGAATCTCTTTCTCAATGCTTCTTACCTCGACAGTCCTCTAAATACTTTAGGGGGTCATATTGACATATCCCTCAGAGTAATAATTGATTTATAGGATTGCACCGGTTAAATTTGTTGAATTTGAAGGATACGGGGTCTGGGAGACACCGCTATAGGGTGTCTGGGGGCCACCATCCGTTGATTTGGCAAAAATAGGGTGTCGGGATGATAAATCACGTTTAAAAGGATTATCTATTGTATGCCGTTTATTGAAACTGAATTTTATTTCAAGAAATTACCCAGAAATATAGGGGTAGGTTTTTTCTATCTTATTTGTTTTGATGATTTAACTAAATATGTAATCCTACTACTATTATAAACCCGAAAGTTTGTGAGGTGATGTTTTTTACTCTTTCACGTAAAAACTACTGAACGGATTTTGATGAAACTTTCAGTAATATAGCTTATACATCAGAATAACACATAGGCTACTTTTTATCCGGGTACAACGCGTGCGAAGCCGTGGGCAAAGGCTAGTTAATAATAAAATTCTTGTGATTGGCACCGCACGAGGAGGCACTTTAAAGTTTTACATAGTTTTTAAGCTGTCGTTTACGGACCTTATTAGGTCCTTGTGATTTAAAAAAACCCATTAACTTTAACAAAAAGTCCCTGGGTTAATAGCTTCCATCTCTTTCTGAAGTCGGTTAAATTACTATGAGCCAAAGCTCCAACGTAGGACCATGTTTGCGTTTTATTAGCAAAATCTGTGATTTTAGAGCACCGACCGGGCCGAGACCAGCGGATCGAGGATTTTGAGGATTTGCGTTTAGATTGTATAATGATAATAATAACTAAAATTATTGGCGGTATAATGTCTTTTTACGACTGCCAAAGGTTAGTTATGTCATTCAAGCGTGTCACTTCGCCTTAATAGTTCCGTACCTACCACCACACGAATTCTTTGATAAACTACAAGATAGTCGCATATTTTCAAGGTTTTGTTTGTATGGGTTTGCCTTTTTGACTGTTTTTATTTTATTATTTGTACATATAGGTACATACTATGTGGTAATTCTACGTTTATTCAATGTTTAATTTTTCCCAGCGAATAAGCATTGCCATTCAACGTGGAATTGCCACCAGCATTCAGGGCAAGTTATACTAACTGTTGGTTACTAACAGAGAACGAATGAGTTTTTATGACTTATGTCTAAAGTTGACTTAGTAATTTTTTACATAATTTTAAATTTAGGCTGATTAAATTATTTTTATTAGAAATTAATGATTTCTGTTGCGCAGTGGGCGAAGGCCCGCCTGAGACGCAAAAGATTGCGGGTTCATTCCCGCCGCGGGACAAATCTGTCTTTCTCGTGTCTGGGTGTTTTCGACTATACGTCGAAAACACCCAGACAGTATTTATTTATAATTTATAATATATATACATAAGTATTTATTTACAAAAAAAACACAAAGTTAGTATATTAGTCATGTAGCTCCCATCCCAAGCTCTGCTTACTTTGGGGCTTGATGATGCTGTGTGAAAAATGACCAGCATTATTTATTCAGCTAAACCACGCCTATAACGGGGGTGAAATTTATCTAAACATGTCCATCTAACTTTGAAAGTTAATATAAGGGATGCTATTTCATCTGGCTAGGCACTTTTAAGTGAAACTGAGCTTAATTACAAGGTCATTATCACTTAAGCTAGGACTAAGTGCAAACGACCTTAGGGCTTATTAAGGACAGAGTGTTTTAGCAAAGTGTTTGCTTATGAAGCTGTCGTGAATAGTAAATACGATTTTTGCAAATCGTTTATAAAAATTATTCAAAATTACAAATTACGTTACATAAATGGGTTGGGATATCTGTAGTTTAGTTTAAGTAAATCTGTATAAAAAGATTCCCCTCTTTTCTGTGGTTCGTACAAGGTAACACTTGTAATCTATTATAGTAGATTACAAGAACTATGCTCTAATAAAAACTAACTTTAAGGTAGGATGCAGAGAACGATAGGTTATAATTAATAGGTAGTTACTAAATTTACATCAATAGTTAAATATTATTTCTGTCTACTAATTTAGGTAATTTCTCTATTTAATACTTTCTGTTTGTTACATTGTGCAAAATTTTAGGTCGGTTTTCGTACAATAATATGTTGATATTATATCATGAAAAGATACAACAGATAAGTACAAAGTGATACCTATCGTAATATTATAATTACCTTATATTTAATTTTAATTAATACGCATTAAGCTATTTTTGTGAAAAAGACCTCAGTTTGCCGATGATTAAGGGTTTTTAGCCAAGTTGTGACCGTTTTTTTGCATTTAGAGAATGTCTTAGTATAAATATTTAATTTTCTATCAACTCTATTATATGATTTATTTGACTGAGTTTCGAATTGTCTTGAGACTAATAAATAAAAAAATAATGCTGGACATTTTTCACACAGCATCATCTAGCCCCAAACTAAGCAGAGCTTGTATTATGGGAACTACATGACTGATATACTACTTGTATACTTTTTTTTGTAAATACATACATATTTTGCATAGGAAAACACCCAGACCTCTGTCTACTGTCTCGGTGCCAGTTTCTTGATTACCGAGTGTTAATTATGTTATTTTACTATATTTGTATCAACTGTTATTGTTTTATGAGTTTTTAGTACGCACTATAGTATATACGAGTATATGTCTAGCAGTTAAAACATCGGTAACAATATAAAGATTTTTGAAGAATCGTTTTGTATGGTTTTAGGGGTAAAACTTAGTTTTTATCGTCATAAATTATTAGGGGCCGTAATAGATGATGGAATAGCGAACGGGCGGTTTTTATATCACGTAACTAGTAAGCGCTGTACTGCAAAATAATATAAAATAAAAGTCGAGAGTTGTTAAAAATATTTGCTAAATTTAATGCTTAAAACGACGCAGGTAAACGAAATGAAGAAAAAACCGGCATGCTATGGGGCTAAAACTTCACAGGCATGTGGGCATATGTCAAACGATTATAATGCTTGACTCTGACTACCAATTCGGTATCCTTACGAATAGTAAATCAATAATAATAAACACCCAACAGACACATACAACTGACCCTACACAAGGATTTCCTGTGTCGTGGGTATCAGGAACTTATACCACCGAAGGACCGTGTGGACCACCTGGACTTAAGTAACGTTAGTTACGTGTTACGTGTTCCGTCCATCGGCGGATGCCTCCGTAGATCATAAACAATTAACACTTGTATTCGCCACAGACTTCGTAAGTAATGTGCATCTGTGGTTCATTCTTAGCACATAGATTTCCTGCCTATTTTATGTGCCTACCTACTGTAACAAACTTCTATATTATTATTATTTTCTATGTATTTTATCCTTGTATTGTGTGATTGTTCTCTGTTCTGTTTTATTATTTCTAATTGTACTTTTACCGTGCGCCTGGTTTCATCTTTAAGTGACGCTGTCGGTCATGGGGTAACTCACCAATAGGTTCTGTCTGAAAACCAGCGTAGCTTCACATCCTGGTGATATGGAGTTGCATATTATGCTGACACAGGACCTATTTGGCCCACGCGTTGCGGAGAGGAATTACCTACCTTCTATGTACCTTCTGCCTGTATCCTCTCTGTAAAATTGTGTGTGTCAAATAAATGTATTTTCTTTCTTTCTTTCTTCTTATGTATACGTATAGTATGGATCTAAGGATATCCATCACGGGAATACAGTCGTGAGCGTGTTAGTTTTGTAACTTGTTGTCTATTTCCATTGAACCCTCAAAGTCACTTAAAAACTAGAGCTGTCATGTCACCAAAGAATTACGTTGTTTTGTACCTCTTTCCATGTCACTCAACATTGTAACGTTGAAAATATATACAGTATAACACCGATTTTCAGACTTTTCAGCAGCCTTCCGAACATTCTGCCTGTCATGAGCGTCTAGCAAGTTACTCTATGAATTATTTTGTAAGGCCTGCCCTTGATGTTAGTGTGTGGTTTCCCCTACTATTTGCGAGTTTGGATAAATTCAGAGCTTAAGGGATTGTTCAATTGTTATTTGAGTCTGCAAACCATCATTATCATTTGTCTGTGGACGGCCACTTTACATAGGTAAATATCATAGTATACTCGAAGTCAAAGTTAATATATCCTCGTCGACTATCTCGTTTATCCCATGCTTCTATCTATACTATCCTATCCTACTATTCCATCCTACCATTCTGTTTTACTAGCGTATGTTACTAGTAAATTATCAATGCGAAAGTATGGATGCTAAAATATTTGGTTATGTTTGTAACTGTTAATATTCATAAACGCCGATTTGACTGAAATTTGGAATGGAAGATCTCAAACTTGAATTAAACAATTTATTTTTAGCGAACGACGCTGTGGGGCAAAGCTAGTTTAAAAAAACCTATTGCGTCACAAAACATGATTGATTCCATATCGTATCTTGAACATAACATACTTCATAGTCTTAACGTAATCAGATTAAACAAGCAATATCTATAAATACCACTCAATTTAATCTTTATAGAACCTAAAACGATTCCCGTGTACCGTCGGATAACGTATGGTCGATCGAATTTTAATACCGGATTTACCTATACTGTGCTAGGTGCTATGGTAATGACACGTGGGCGAATTTAAGCTGTAAATTCATTAAGGCAAAGCACAGTTTTGAATGGGAGGCAGTTATCGAGCAGTGTAATGAGTGGGGAGTAAGACATCTTTGTTTGTCAGATGTTTAGGGCGTAAAGTAGACTGTAGAAGTCTTTTTCATTGTCCTTAATATTTCGATAAGGGAAGAAATGTTCTCGACTAGCGATGACGCAGTGTAAAAAGGCCTCTATCCGATGGACCGATGACATTTTAAGGATGTAGATGTCAATGGATGGAGATAGCTCGGAATCGTTCGTCATATTCACCCGGGGAGTCATGTCCAGCAGTCTTATACAGGCTGTTGATAATCTTAATGTTTTGTATTTTAATTCAAGAAATTATTAGTTCGTACTTTTGCGAATGAATGAAACAAATGCTAAGACTCTGCATTTGCTCACTCTGTGTCCTATATCCCACAGTGTGTGTGGGAGCCTTGGACAATACTACAGTAATTTACTCAGCCAATCTATTCCTTATCTGTTATGTACTGCACTTTCTCTTAAATCTCGCAACACTTTACCTGTAACAAGATAAATGCAATTTAGATAAAATTGTTTTATTAAATTAATATTTAATTCAAGCTTGTATTAAGGGTTTTTCTTTGTTGTTTACATTTATGTGCGCTGAATATTACGCGCACAAAACAGTGAAGGAAAACAATGAAACCTGTATGCCCAAGAACTAAAACTTCGAATGCCATCGGTTAGTTTCAACAAGTGTTGATGGTCACATGGAAAGCTTACTTCTATGAAACACGGGTATGTCTCAAATATAATGTTTGGACTTGCCTCTGACTAACCCCTACTTGATATCCTCGCAGATCTGAGAATCTCCATCATGGGGAGTACAGTAGTATGCGTGTTTGTATTGTACGCGTCGCACCTTTTATGTAAAACAATTTTGAAATTGCTGACTTATATTGCTGTAATCATGTAGATTTTCTTGCATATTCAACGGCGAAATGTAAACAACAAAGAAAAACCCAGAAAATGATTAAACTGCTTTGTAAATAATTTAATTCAAATTACTTGTTATTCTGTAAACATAACGCAGAATAAACATGACGTTTTTTAATATTTATAATTATTCATCATCTATTAATGAAGAATCATCAAATTATTTTATTAAAATCCGTAACGGCTGATCTGATTTGGAGTAGGTAAAGTTCGTGTTCTAGAATGGTACATAAATAAATAAATAAATAAATAATAAATAAAACAGCATCATTTAGCCCCAAAGTAAGCAGAGCTTGTGTTATGGGAACTACATGATTGATATACTACTTATATAAATTTTTTGTAAATACTAACATATTATACATAGAAAACACCCAGACCCGAGACAAATATTTGCAGATACAAACATTTGTCCCATGGCGGGAATCGAACCCGCAACCTTCTGCGTTTCAGGCGGGCCTTCGCCCACTGCGCCACAGAGGTTGTCTCAATACATAGGGCAAAGCAGTGGGGAGAGGCTAAAAACTTACATAAAACTTTAACTTTTTTAAGCAGCCTATGCATACAGTTATTATGTAGGTATTTAATACGGTCTTTGGTTATCATACCATAGTAAGGTATCCTAAGAAACTGAAAACATTATTCAAAAGTTGAGCAATACTAAACTAAGCAACGCTTTTAAACTCGAGTACCGTCAGCAGAAAAACTAAAAATAAATTATGCATATGCAGCGAGCGATACCCTTTTCATTGTCACAGACAAAAAACGCATCGACTACAAGAGCGTGAATTGAATTAAACGTGTGGATTAAAATTTCAAAAACAATTCTTCAACTTTCTGAATAAGACATTATCTTTTATCGTAAGATCAATCAGAGATAAAGCGTCTACAAGACCTTTTATGTCAACAGATCGCATCAACAGGACGACATAAAAGTATTAATTTTTATTTCATGTTAATGCTTGCATTAGCACAAAGAATGTATCGGAAACCTAATGCATATTAATGTACGAAATATATTAATAAAATTCACTTTTAACGAAATGTATTACTGTTTTTGGCAACCGTACACATTTTGTAGACTATACATCAAAATGATGCATAGTATGTCCGCATCTTACATATATTATTAATTACAAAACGAGTGAGCGAGAAGGCGGATATACTGCCAGCGTTATTAGAAAGAGAGGGGTTGTACGGATTTGACCAACTCTGTACTGTTTGCATGTTTAGAAGTTTCGGGGTTGGACAAAGACAGTGTGGTGACATGTCACAGACTGGTGTGCCTTCCTAATGGATTGATTGTGAGTATCAAGTTTGAGGGTGTCTTCAGACAGACCACACCGCAACTATACCACAGCTGTGTAATAAACGCCGGGCAGTGGTCGTATGTGAATGGTCTTAGTGGTCATATGGTAGCGGTCTGAAGTTGCGTTGTCGCATCCGTTAATAAGGAAATGCGTTATTCTAGCTACACCAGAAACTACTGACGAGTAAGCGTAGTGGTGCAATGTGGCTGCGTTTGGTCCACATGTTTGCGAAAGTCGCTTGAAACGGCTGCACATGTGTTCGTGCCTGCCCACTTTGTTGTAGCTCTCGTGTGGCTGTGGTGTGGTTGTAGTGTCGTCCGTCTGAAGAAACTAAGCTGAATTGTTATAAATACAGAAAATAGGGTGTCACGGAAATCACACGAAGATGTTATGCTGTAAGTTCGTTCGTTTTGTCACCGGTTCTTTTGCTAGGTTATTTTAGGCTTCACTTATAGTTTTTACTTGTGTCCAGTGGTATAGGTAGTAATTTATCCTATTCTTAGATAAAAATTATCTTATGGCGTGACAACAAACACTTTCATTTTTGATTTTCGAGAGATAAATCATTTAAAAACACGCCTATTCATTCGAGGTATGGAAAATAATGGTTGGAAATATTTCATACAGTAAAAAAGGTATTCCGTCCTCTAAAATAAATCAGTTCTAAGGAAGATTACACCCTAATAAAGGTTTCCTTATTGTTTTGTCGCTAAACAAAGTAAGTTTTACAATTTGTTAATTCAAATCGTTTTTAAACGCTAAAAAAGTAATAATTTTCCTTCCTCATAAAGAAAGTGTGTAATAATAAAAGCTGCAGAAATAAATAAGCATTTTCCTTCAGCTGGCGCCATCTTGAATTTTCCGTTATTAATAAGACATAAGAGATAGTCATTTGGGGTAATTCATTATGTTACGTAATATTTATTAGCAATTTTACTTCGTCCGCTATATCATTTTCTCGATGACAGATTGGTTTAGTAATGTCTTAATTGCTTTATACCCTTTCAAAAGATGGTATCCGTTGCCTATAATATCAGTTCCCAAAACATATAAAAAAAATACAAAGGAATAAAATATAAAAAAGTACTCACAACCAATAAGTAGATAAATATTATCGATATAATATGTATTCGTTTTATGGATTTAAAGTATTTTATTTCTAATATTAAGTAATTTTTATTAGATTTTAATTTTGTGACATGAACTATTTATTATGAATTAATTTATCATCATTAAAGTCTCATTTAATTATATAGTGGTGTTAAATCCGAAATGATGATTTATAAAAAAGCTCATACATGGCCAATACCTCTTAAGATCCAGGTCCAGGCCTGAGTTATGAATAAAATAATAATAGACGATTAAATTATTTAGAATGATAAATCTTTTTCTATTTATAATATGTATGTTTTTACGAAAAAAATGTATCTAAGAAGTATATAAGTCATGTAGTTCCCATAATACAAGCTCTGCTTTGTTTGAGGCTAGATGATGCTGTATGAAAAATGTCCAGCATTATTTAGTATTTTATATATTATTCCACATTTCAAGTGATACATCAACTACCCGACCTTTGCCACAGTTTGTAGGATACTAGGTTAGGTGGGTTCCCTTCTGTCACGTACAATTTATACGAAAATCCAAAAATAACAGATGTGATTGTGACGTGAAGTCAGAGCGACCGGGGTTAGCCATGCGTTTATAAATAAATTGAGGAGACGTATGGAAATAAAAGGCTTTTAAGGTTGAATATACACTGATTTGCTCAAGTTTTTTAAACCGGACCTGAGTATCTATATGAGAAGATCATTCGATGTTTGGACACGTGTAATAATTTAACACAATAATCTTTAAAGTGCCTAAAATGAATATAAATGAATTAATGAATGAAAATACTTTATTCTAGGGAAAGTACAATGGAGACTGCCCATTATCACTTAGAAGCGATCTCTTCCAGACAACCTTTGGATACTAAGAGATTGTGAGAGTAATATGTACTAGATGTAATAAAAATATCTTGATACAAAAAAAAAACTGATGAAACTTGTTTTGCAATCGTTTTAACTGTATATCTTCGTAACATGTTTCTCTACGGTATATCATTATATGTTTTTTTTTTCCGAAATATATTCTCAATAATTATATTAAAAGCCACTCCAAAGCAGGCAACCCCAGTTAATGGAAGTAAATCAGTTTAAAAATAACATCCAATGTGCAAAAAAAAAACTCTGAAAATACTTTTCCCACGAGCAAACCGTGTCATCAAGCATTATTTAATGAGCCATCCTTGTTAGCAAGTAACAAGATAATTCTGTAAAAAACGACTAAGAATAAAATATGGGGTGTGTGGTTCCAACCCTTTGGCGACATTACACGGCCGGCCGGTTTCGACCCTACAGGTAGGGTTGGTTAGGTGTATAGACAAAACAAGGGTTATTCGCACAGGGGATTGAACAGAAGCACAGAATACATAATGGTATATAGGTTGTTTAAAAGGCTAACGCAAAAGGCCGTATCAAAACACTACGCTACGTCCCCCCGTCTACACTACGCTCAGGCAGACTTGACTTAACTAAACTTTGACAGTGATTATTACTTGTAAGTTTATGCCTTGTGTGACAGATATATAGGTTTCTATAGAAAAACTGTAAACAAATAGCTTCTTACTCTAAACCACAGGTCCTCAAACCTATTTTTCCCACCGCCCACTTTGAGGATTAAAAAAATCCTAGCGCCCCCCAATTTTTTTAAACGTAACAACCTATGCTTTCCCCTCTAGACCGCCTTAGCGCCCCCAATATCTTCTAGAGCCTTCTACCGCCTCCCTGAAGGCCTCTAGCACCCACAGGGGGGCGTTTTCGCCCACTTTGAGGAACAGTGCTCTATATCGTTATATGGCATGACACATTCCACTGAAAATCACGAAATAGAGCGCAAGAGAAGTCGGCAATTCTAACAGCATTATCATCTGAGGGTCGCCCCTGAGGTCAAGAGGCCGACTGCTGTTTTGCTACCGACATCAGAAATTCCAGACTCGGTCGATATGTTTTAGGCCGAGAATACTGTCTATCATTTACATAGATTAAAATATCGTACTTGTAGAAAGTCTAGGACACCCTACTAGAGTCAGAAATTTGTTAATCCATGTTGTCGACTTCAGCAATCACAAGGATAATTTTGAAAATATCTTAGCGTGTAGAAAGGGCCCATGTCTCTACTTAATTAACTTTCAAAGACAACGATAGTAACGACCAGTCATTTCAGTATACTCCGATATTTCAAAACAGGAAGCTAAATGCCAATCATTTCTTATTAGCCTATTCACACAAAAGTAGCCAACGTAAATGATCCATAACTTGCTTAGCACAATGCCTGCACGTGACAATGCCGTCCCAGTGTATACTTCATTACTTGTGACTATACAACTTAGGTATTCAAAATCATCCGTATGGCAGGGTTGGCAAAAAACCACTAGTAATTTTTTACTGAGTTTCTCCGATTCTATAATGAATCGATATTCGATAATGCAATATTAAGTGGAGTAAGCAAGATATTCCACGATGAGGGATTTTCATTAGCTTTTCATACAATTAAAAAAATATACGTCTCGATAGAGCACTGACAAGACGAGGGAAATCAAAGATATTGTAAAAACGGGAATTTTCACGTACTGCACTATCGGGGAAGGCACCGACTAAGTTTCGACTCATTCCGAGAGTCTTCATCAGGGTAAGTGATCGCGACTTGCTCCCTCCGCGTCGCGCCGTTCACTATTCATATTGTAACATTTTTTACAATATGAATAGTCAAGTTCACGATAGTTTTTGGAATAAAATTTAAATCAAATATGGTTAATATTTTAGTGGTTACTGTAAATTCTTACTATCAAAATGACACATTGACGATATGATATTGGATAGTTGACATTTTACTATCTTTTTAAATACTTTACAACTCCATCTATTTTTAACGCTGAAAGCTTGATGTCAAATGGCCGCGAAAACCGCTCTTTTCTCTAAGAAGTAAATGTCAAAAAAAAATACTGAAAATTGACTTGCAGCGGGTGTTTATACAGTGCAAGTGACTTGCAATCAGTGCTGACTTCTGAAAGTTTTTTCACTTTATGGTAACGGCAAGCCGATCTGGATGGAGACGGAAGGTGGACAAAGGAACTCCTCTATGGAAATCAATAGAATCACTGTGGTCAACTCCAAATGCAAAGCGAAAAACGGCCATTGACCTAAGGTATTATGTTAGCGCAAAAATAAAACGACAGTATCGTTCTCCATACATTTATTTATCGCTTCCTTCTCGTTTACGCTTTTATCGCGTTTCGTAGTTCGGAGTGGGGTAAGAAGGCGGTCAGTCTGAGGTAGCACACCGTTTTTCGCTCTACATTTGGAAAAGACTCACTGTATTCTAGCTCAGGTTGTTGTTAGAAAGAATATTACGAAAGACTGTTAAGAAAAAAAAACCTTAACAATAAACTTGTTTGTTGTTTATTTATTTGGTCAAGTGCCAATGGTTTCTTATCTTCAACCCTATCTATGACAAAGGTCGTTATACCTTTAAATATCTGACACACGGTCGTAAAGACCACCGAGCGATATCGCAACTTTAAAACTTTATAGCTTATTGTTGGATCACTGAAATGGCGTTTAGATTTTGAAGAATGGGATATTATGTTTAGTGTTCCTGATAGACAGAAGGCAATTTCTTCAGTATTTTTCATGAATCTAGACAATTTAGCATCAAAGTCAATTTTGACTAAGCCTAAGCTATTTAGCTTAAGCGACGACTTAGGCGTGCCTTACGAGCAGCCACGGTTTTCCTATGGAAACTTGCATCAACTGTCAAAGTTTAGTGCAAATGAATCACAAAAAGGTAAACGAGATTTCTATATTCAAAAGTTTGCCGGAAGCGAAAACTCTTGCCTGTATTTTCTTGACCAAAAGAAAAACTAATAAATGTTAGTGTTGATCATTCGGTGTGTACTAAATATAATATTCGTAATGGTGGTATAATTTGAAATATATATACTATATAGGTTAGACCGGGAATAACACATACGAGTTACTATCCATGTTCCACGCGAGCGGAGCCGTGGGCAGAAGCTAGTTTAGTTATACAACAGACAGGTAGTCTCAAGTTATTAATTCCCACCCTCCATTGGTATCCTCTGATCTCAGTAATCTCCATTTCAAACTAAATCAATTTTACAATTCCACGAAAAGCACTCAGCCAAAATATTGTTAGACGCTCTTCGTCTAGTCTTCATCTTAGTCTTCATCAGTACTTTTCGCACCAGCACTCTTCGCGGAATAGCCACATACATAATTACCAGGTATCACTTATCTTATTTTATCTATATGATCATCTTTATAAATTAAACAGGCTTTCAACCCCTAAATTCATTACTAAAAATTTTCAACCAAAAACAAGCGTCGTCGAAAATATTTTGACATCTTCAAAGAAACTTGGAACAATCAATCAATGTTTCCCCAAGGAACCCTAAATGAGGCCGTTCACCTCAGGGGTTCCGCAGATTTGCGATTAATTGGTGGAATGCAATCGTTATCCACCCTTCGGTAATGAGACGGGTGAAAAAAATGATTTATTACTCGTCTATGGGCGATTATGTTTTATTGGGTGGAACTATATTAATTGATTGATTATCCGCTGGGCCTTGAAATGTTTAAATTAGTTTAATGATTAAAAAATATATATAAACAACTAGGCTCTGCCAAAGCTTTCGCCCGCGTGGTACCTGGATATATGTAGCCTATGTGTTATTCTAAGTAACCTATACCCGTCTAAAAAATTAAAATGTTTTAATTATTATAAATTAAATAAATTATAATCCATAAACTAATAAACACCAAATATATACACATATAGTTCTGCTCCAAACTCTGGTAGGAGTAAATAGTGAGACTAATTTTGGCAGATGGTGACTAGTGTAGAAGTGATGATGTATTACGATTCATACTGAGGCTGGCTACTGTTAAAATTAACTCGTTTTTTATACGCGCGACGCACTTTCTGGTTAATCTATATTCTAAGGTGAAGAGTTACGCTGACTCAAAAAAAACCATATACCACGAAAATATCAGGACTTAAATCAGAAACATTTTTACCTCGTATTTTAATTGACACACCAAGTACACGAGTTAAAAAGATGGACACACATGAAAGAAAAAAACATACACGGACTCAAATTTAGAAATCGCGAACCGTACTAGCCTGAAGGGGTTTAACTTTTGAATTAAACGTACATAGATTCTTCAAGCGCAGTCTTAAATGGCACTTACAAACACAATACCCAAAATTCTAGCAAACATCGGTTTGGTGTAAAACACACAAGGACACAAATCCTTGTCTGCAACAGCCAGGGTAAATGTTCAGGAAATTAAGGCATTCGCTGAAAGGTCGGGCTGGGAGCTTCGAATATTCGGATACGGATAATATTAAGTGAACAATGAAATAGTTTCTTGCAACAATGCTGGTTCTCTATCTCTCTCAATCTTCAGTTCTGGAATTGAAATCGATGTGGTTTGATATAATTATAGCTGACCTTCACGCAACTTCGTTTACATGGATTACGTATTTTCAATAATCAGATATATACTCAGTAGGTAGATTGAGAGGATACCAAGTCAGAGGCACGCCCAAACATTATATTTGGCACATGCCTAAATTTTTCAAACTACAATTAGTTTGCCTTCTGCATGACAGATTGCTAGCATGTCGACACTTATTGCACACCAACTGATGACACATACTTTCAAGTTTGCCACCACTTGAATACGTGTGTGCACATCAAATTTTCAACTAGAAAAATCCGGGTTCATCCGGGTTCCATGATCTCCGATATTTACACCAAGTCGCAACCCACTAGGCTATCATTATCATCATCAGTATCACAGGGTGGTGGTGGAAGGCCTATGTCCAATAGTGAACATCTACAGAGAAGTCAGCTTACCCTATAAGACATAGGCTTACCTTAAAAAGTGCCATGACAAACGTTCTTGGGTCGTCCACAGGCTCCACTAGGCCAACAAGCTCATGTCTTTGCATGACTTCAAATACACTTCTTAGATATTTTATATCATCACAAATCACTAGGCATCGCTGCAAAGACATGTAGGGGGTTTTTAAATTTTGCAAAAGTATACTTGCGTTATAAAAAACCTTCTCCTAATTTCCTACAGTCCAAACCCCGCCCGCCCTTTCTTTTGTTTCCACGCGGCGGCCATAAATTTCCTACTTGCCATTCCCACCACCTCATTGTGAACTTTCTTCCTCATTGCCTTCGAAGCAACTGAAGGCAGCTGATAAGAACAGGTAATAGGCCCTATTCTCTTATAATTAATTTCTACATTAGTGTCTTTAGCAACGAGGTTTGGAGTTATGACGTGGTGTCTTAATGGGAACCTACCTGCCCTAGGTCTTTGTTTGGTTTTCAAAAGGGTAGATAGATGGCGGTAATAAAGCCTCTTCAATGATGAGTTTCGAAGTTTGCTAGTTTTGATGCTCTGTTATTTTTAATTATACTCGTATATTTATAATTGGCACTAGTGGAACGCCTCGCGACTTTGTCCGGATTGAGTTTTTACCATACAAACCTCATCTTCCCGCTGCACCCTCTAGGAATAGAATTTATAGAAATCCTAGTGCGCCCTACACACCCTAAAAAACACCGTATTGTAGTCTCTAGGACTTATAGTTTAGACTCTGCGTTGATTGCTAGTAAGTCAATGATTAATAAAATCCTTTTTTCAAAAGTCGGTTAAAAAGACGCAAATTTTATTTAATCCAAGTACCTCTAACAGGTAATTTTAACTAACAAATACGTTATGAGAATACGCATTTGTTAGTTAAAATTATTATATTTTTGACGTTTATAAGACTAGTTCCGAACTTTAATTCGGTTTATATAAAATTATGTCAATCCGTCCTTAAAAACGTCAAAATTGAGATTGAAAACTGACTCAAAGTTCATCATATGAAGACTAGATTGTTCAAATCAACCTGTGGGTTTCACAGATTGATAATTAAGAGATCGAGGCTAGATCCCAACTTTAATTAGACTACTTTATTAAGAGAATTAAAATAATAACTAAGTCTGCTTTTCAGAACAATATTGCTGTTTCAAAATCGTCATTCTGATATATCGTTCACACATTCATCTTACCTTTTACCCAACAATCTTACCCTTCGTACCCCAGTCCACGGGGTGATTTACACCCCGAGGTAACGAACTACACGCGAACTGTCCAGCTTAGATTTAGGAGCTTGGAACAATTACACTGTAACCTAGTAGTGAGTAATTTTTTAATTTATTTTCCTCGAAGAAGTTATTTGTTATTGCTGACCTACCCCCTTATTATACTAACGCAATGGCAAATCGTTTTGGACATTTCTAAGCCAGCCAAAATAAGTGATCCTATCATGTTCCCATAGCTATTTTGCTAGTATAGCGAGCTGGAACTGACTATTTATCCTACTAATAATATAAATGTTAAAGTTTATGATATTGGTAGGATATATATAAATTATTACGTATCGTTTTATCAGTGATGGCACTGAATAAGTTTCGACTTATTCAGAGAGTCTTACTGCCCGTTTTATAACATTTAAAATATAATTAAAAATATAAATATATAAAAATAGTTCATTAGATCTAATGGACTATATTTTTGGACTAGTAATTATTATGTTGACTGAACGTAAAGTTTGAAAAATCCTACTAATGTTTCTAAAAATCTTAAGTCAGGATGTTTGAATCGATTTGGATGATTTTTTTTTTTACGTAGAGTTCACGACCTAGAATAACACAAAGGCTACCGGGATACCGGGCATAGGCGAACACACATAGTTTTTTTATCCGGGTACCACGCAGGTGAAGTCGTGGGAAGAGGCGGGTACTAAATACTCTATAATATTTAAATCATGTTGCATTTCAGCCCTAGCCAAACGCAACTGACCTGAAACCAAGTTAATATTCTATTCCCCTAATCACACACGTTAGTTCACACCCTCACATAAAATAGGTAGTCAGTCTATTAGGTTTCCAGGAAAAGTAATTCCTTTCGTATTTTGTCGCGGCATAATAAAATTATGGTAGGTCGTCGTAGAGCTTCAGCATGAAAATTAATTTCTAGAGTTTTATTTCATATATTTATTTTTATGCTTCCTACTTGATTTTTCAGTTTTCAAAGGCGAAGGCAGTTTTCACCTTTATAGTTTGGTCGTGTCCGTCCGAGTGTCACACTCCGAATTCTCGTTTAAAACGTATCGATAAATTATTGTATTTTCTTAAACTAAAATCAGAAAAAAGAAAGAGTAACCTTCTCACGCACCTCCTAGTGAATGCAAAGTTTTTCACTGCACCCCACCGTATGGGATATCATTAAATAGGTATCTAAAATCACTTACTTTGATGTTTCCTCAACTATTTTTCGAATGGAAATGTAGCTAAGTATAAACAAAGCTAAGCGAGTGACATTTGATGGGAACTACTAACGAAAATTAGTTCGACCGATTTCCAATCATACTCGTAACTTTAGCAGTTATGAGGCAACTTTGGGACCCTAACATCACGTGTCTGGACACATCTTGGGCACTTTATTCTAAGCCGTGCAGGAGATGCTCTCCTCTTGAAATTATTATTGAAATTGTATTAGCTGTTTTCGAAAACGCTAAGACTACACTATTTTTGTGGATCAAACAGTTTTCCGAAGTCCGACTATTATATCACTAGTAAGTTAATTACTTACTTAAAAATTGTGTCAAGGTCTATAGGCTGTTAGAAGAGGGATATTGGCTTTGTCGCTTAGATTTTGTGTCTATTGTCACTGCGCCTTTATATTCATTGAATTGTGGCCCAAAAGTTGGGATCCAATGAGACTAGCGAATTAAATTATTTTTGGCTGAAGTTGTGACCCTGATCAAGTTATCGGACACTGCAATACAAATTATTTCTACACGTACCTCTATATCACAAAGCCCACTACTTATTTATTTATTTTTGCGGGAAAAACGTTTGTATGTTCTGCAAATATTTGTCTCGGGTCTGGTTGTTTTCTATTTATAATTACAAAAAAGTATATAAGTCATGTAGCTCCCATAGTACAAGCTTTGCTTAGTTTGGGGCTAGATGAAGTTGAAAAATATCCAGCATTATTTATTTTATTTCTTCTAAATAAGAGGAAGGCTTTTGTGGTACTTAAATACAACCTCCAAGTACTTACCAATAATTAGTGTTGCTATTTTCCACCTTACCCGACATCGTCTGCTTTCCCTCCGACCGCAAGGGTGGCTTAGGCGGAAACGGAAGCGATAACGGAAGTTGAAGTAGGCGGGAATGCATACTTGTTACTATAAATAAAATAAATAATGCTGGGCATTTTTCACACAGCATCATCTAGCCCGAAACTAAGCAGAGCTTCATTAGGGAACCACGTGACTGATATATTACTTATATACATGTTAAATTTAACTAATATTTTAAGTAAAGTATAGTTAGTACTTTTTTCGCCGGGGATTAATCTTGAATGGCCACCAGACTAGGCAGCGGAAGGCCCCCAACCAATAAACCGACCACATCTTAAAGTTGTGGGAAAACCGGTGGATCGAGGTGTCCCAGAATCGTTCGTTTGAATCAACTTTTGGGGCAGGCATTCCGAACGTAGTTCTTTTATGTATTTTGTGACTTAGCATAGATTTTTAGACAGTTTCCAATGGAAATGTGGCAAAAAATTATGAGTCCTTGAGTCTAGATAAAGTTTTGTTCTGTGAATACTTATGCCTCACAATCATCAACTGCCATCTTACTCAGTTCGTCTCAGAGCTAACATTGCCACAAGAAGTCTACTCAGCTAAATCGCTCCTCCACCCAAACCACATCCCAACCAATCTCGCAGACGACACGGAAATATAGTCCAAGCACGCTAGAACCCCGCTTCACATTCATCTCTGCCACAGTCCTTGGGATTCGCAGCCAAGGTGGAATCCAAGGGGTCTGGGTATAACGGCCCGTCTTTGATTATCGACTCGGGTTCAAATCGGGATGAAACCACTCGTTACTTTGACGCGCTCATGTAATTTGTCTAGGGAAATGACACTGTTTGACTGCCTGTTAAATAAACAAAGGCATCACGCAAAAATGACAAGGCTCAATGAGAGAGCAATACACGATGATGATAACGCTGGACACACATCAAGAAAAAATACATAAGTAACGTTCAGGAAGTTCGATTCCGGTGTGGATACATGTTCATTACAAGGGCTAAAATAAAGGACAAAATGGGTGTTCTAAGAAATTGGCAATATAATAAAAAAACGGGTAGGCTGTATCAGGGATGCAACCGCTGTGGAGAACGTGAAACGTCGCGACATATTCACTACCAAGTAATGGCTTCTATCCTCTAAATAATGGCAATACAATAATTCCGGTAGGTGCTATACTTCCAAAGTAATAAGTGATCTTGTCATAACATATTTAGTTACATATGGTTTTTGCAAATGACTCTCTATTGACCGAAATGAAAGACTTTACACGCCCCAAATACGCATCCTTAACCTCAAAGCTAGCCTGGTAGTCAATTATGTTTCTAACTACCAGTTTAGAAATTATCCTACACATTTAACCCGAATAAAGGCTTATTCTTCCATTTTACTTAACATGTTACCCTATTTTAAACCTTCGGATTAAATAAAACCGTATGGTATTCACGACAATGATAACATTTACAAAATGGCCGCTCCACATACAGCCAAAATGTCGTGGTATTTGTAAAGGTATTCTAAAAAGCCATGGAACTACCTACTTATGTATTAGGGGTCTGGAAGAGTGACCATTTATTTCAGGTATATAAGTATTACCACAATGTAGCATTTGTTGTATTGTAGTTGGAGATAAGTAGTACGTTGTATTTGAGTTAGGGAAATGCCATCTACTTATGGTGTCGATTTTTGTAGGCCACATAAAGGCCCGCCGTGGTTTAACGACTGCTTAACCGAAACAAGGCCGTTCTTAGCTGATACAGGAAAGAATCCGATCTTTTTGGCGCGACACTGAACCGTCTAGGTAGATGGATTAGCAAAGTGCGTGGGGTATTTCTGTTTCAGGTTTACTTATAAGTAGGCTATTAAAATTATCTTTTGCTTGTTTTGTCTCTTAACTGCCTTTTCATCATATACCTAAGTATACTACTATAAGTATATAAGTAGTATATCAGTCATGTAATTCACATAACACAAGCTCTGCTTACTTTGGGGCTAATGATGCCGTGTGAATAATATCCAGCATTATTTATTTATGCCTTGTCTAATACTTGCATGATTTGTTGTTTTTTTATGTCGTGGTATATAAATGTTTTTAGTTTCTTTTCATTTCATGACTCAGGATAATAGACACTACGAAAGACCCTCGATGACGCAGTGGCCCAGTAACCGGATTCAATTCCAGCTGTGGGACAAAATTTGCATGATTTGCAAATATTTTTAATACGACACAAATATTCTAGGTCACTCAGGACATAAAATGTATGTGATTGTTGAGGACAATTTCACCTTTGAATAAAGGTGTCAAAAATAGATGAATACCGAAATGACGCAACAAAATAACAAGTTCAAATAACAATAATAACATGGTCGAGGAAAAACTGTACCAAAATTATAATGAGAAAACTTTTCCAATTATTATAGTTTGGGAACAGACAGTGAGAAAAAACTAAAACAAAGTTGAACAACACGTACCCTTGAAGTGAGGGAAATAACTGCAAAAATATCACAAAAAAATATGAAGCCCGCTTGCTAGGTTAATCAGAACTGATAGCCGCTAGAAAAAGGTTCTCAAGCAGCAACATCGAATTGAGAGACGCTGTGTAGAAAAGCCCCCCACCCGATGGACCGCATTGTAACTATTTGTAACGGTTGCAGGTCTTTGACTGAAGATGATTATTAAGTATATTTTGTACAAGACAATCCCAAGCTCATAAACCAAATAATTTATGTTGACGATATATATGTAAACGTAACCACATTAGTTGTCAACAATTCCTCATGAGACTAGTCTCTAAATTAGCATAAATGACATCAGATCTGTTTCTCACCAAGAAAATCCCCAAACGTACAATAAAACAATTTTCACAAAGTAACACCCCAAAGAGCTTTCCCGCGTTAGTTAAAAACAAAATTAATTTAAATATGGCCAACGCGTGGGATTTAACCGCCACAATTTGTATTTCGAACACAAATTGAATTTAGAACTAGTGAGAGACGCGATAGATAATAAAATTTTCTGGTTGAATTCGTGTCAATGTTGACAGTATTGTCGATACAACAAAGTCGAGAATGCAATACTTTTTATTTAACGGATGGAAAAGGGATTGGGCAATCGTCTAATTGTAAAGAAAAACACATGGGGTCCACCGTTAGGGCTTCTAATACAATTAATATTAATTTTCACACTCGAAAGGGAACTTTATTTGAGGAAGACTCCGTATTGAACTTTATTTAAATAAAAAACAAAGATTACCAATTTCCTTTGTCAAGAAAGTAACAGGCGAGGAACTTTTGCATTAAATATTACAAAGAAATGTCTACACCTTTCCTTCCATTTAGCGATATTTAGCAAGACAAAAGCTGGAAAAACAGTTGGAAAAAACGTAAGACCCGCCGCGTGACATTCGCGAAGAAATAATTAACAAAACATACAGAAATGAACCGAGAAGAAGTGCGCCGGCGAAATCTAATTATTTCTGGCGCCATGACAGCGAGCTTCCCGCGCTTTCGGCGTCCAAAATGGCGGGCGAATGGCGGCCGAGATGTCAACAACGTAGCGATATTATGAGTCGAGGACACAACTGCCGACAGCCACTAAGCCTTCGAGCCTCCTCTTATTTATATTTAGAAGCGAGAAATAATTATAGAGGTTCGCCAGGAAATTATTTCACATTTTTATAAAAGAACATTGTTTAATTTGTAGCTTCGTTGGTTGCGCTTTCAATTACTGATTCAGATGTCCACTCGGCAAGGATTTTTGCTTGATATTCTTTGAATTATTTAAAGTAGGCAATAAACTGTAAAATTTTTGGCGTCATAAATGTAAGGTGGAAGGATGAACAAGCGAAAGAAATTCAGGGCTTCAAAATTCAGGAGGAATGTCTGCAACAACTTTAAAATAATGTCTGGCATTTAATTTTTACAACATTTTTTTCAATAGAAATTGCTCCCACAAACGCTTACAGCAATTTCTTGCCTCACGCTGAATATAAGTGGAGTATATAAATACAGGGTGCTTCGAAAACTCGTATAGAGTCATTCAATGCGTCGCAGAATGCATTAATATGTATGAACTTCGAAACCGATTGTTTAGCGTGCCAACTTTATAAAACCGATGACTTTATGGTTTCACAATGGAAGTAGCATACATTTTTAAAATGGTGTGTCTTGTATTGGGATTGTTTCTCTAAGTATAGGACAATGCCCAAAATTTTCATGTTTTGTACGTTTTACCATGTCATTCGGTAACGACTTTCCCTTATGTACCAAACCAACCTACGTTAATGTGTTTTCATAATAACTGGGCCATGTTCGTGCTTTGTAGGGTAAGTTATCGCTGTCATGAACTGGAGTCTGCCAAGGCAAATAGGAAGCTTATACCATGATAGCGTTAGCTATTTTAATCCAGACATTGTCAAGTCTGTGTGTCATTTGTAAGGAACCTTGTGACCTAGAATGGATGAATAGTGAATAGAATTTTCCAGCGCATTTTTCAACCTATTTTTGTAAAGACAATATTGGTTTAAAAATCCGAGCAGCTTTTTATAATAAAATTTGAAAATTGATAAATTTTTGCTGAAAAGTGCAGAAAGAAATAAAACGAGATATAAAAGTAACATTTGTTACATAAACTCTCACCAATAAAAGTTAATTTGTTTGAACTATAACAAAGGATACCTCTGAAACTTAAGAAGAAATTGAATTAAAACCAGATAGATTCAGTACATAAATCAATCGGAGAAGTAAGCGAGCAAGTGCCCTGTTCTAGAACCCAGACGTGCTTAATTAACGTACTATATAAATGTAAGTACGTATCGTACAGTTGCCATCAGAAGAAGCATCTAAAAGCCTATTAAAAAAGAGTGGCAAAATGTGTTATAAGCACAGGTTACCGCTGAACAAGGTATATCTTAACTCACTATTAATCAGTTAAACAACGGTATGATATAAAAAAATGGAGTGTAGAGGTCATTATAATAATTGTAATTATTATAATAAAAGTAAATTGGCATTTGACCCACAGTTTCTAAAATTTCCAGTGATCAATTTGAGTCACTTGAATTACCAAGCTACTTTTTATGCTGACTGTACCTTCGATATAAGTGCATTTACTGCAAATGTACCATTAGCACTCCCCTTGACTGTTCATATCCCTTTTACAGTTTTGATTACATTCGGTTCATTATTATTATTGTTTAAATGTTGATCGTAAGAGACCAGTTGGTTAATTGTTTGTTAAAATTGAATGTTCGGTAACAGGGGAAGCTTTTGATGTAGTCATTTACCAAAATTATAGAACAAGTAGGCTTTTTAGAACATGGAAAGCTTAAACAACATTGACAAATGATTTACTTTTCGCGACAAAATTTGAATACTGTATCTAAAAACTTAACAATTAACTATAAAGAATCCAATTTAGGGATCTACAAGGACCTTTTCTATGCCCTTTACTCTACATGCAAAGCGAAGTGAAATCTACCATTAATTTAGCTTAACACACCTGTCAATGCACTTCCAGTCGACACCTTTAGTAAAATGCCTTACAATGAATCGCAGAACCCTATTGAGAATGCGGTAGTTCCCCTAAAACTCACGCCACAGACCAAATTAAAGTTCTACCTCACTGAACTTTCACTCCGCCGATAGTAAAATCATGTATGAAAGTGATCCTGTTCGTACGGGCAATATTGAAACATTCTTCGCGTCCTATCCTACTAATATTATATATGCGAAAGTATGAATGGATGTTTGTTGCTAAGAATCTTCAAACAATTGAAGTTTAGAATAAGTTTAGTTTGTGACCTAAAATAACATTCAGGCCTTCTTTTTATCAGAGTACTATATGAGTGAAGCAGTGGGCAAACACTTCACTGATACTACTAAACCTACCTTGACTAAACCTAGACTAACAGCGCCGGTAGATGTAAGATATTTCCGCGGATTCATCAGAGCCAACATTAATGTGAAGACAAGGCGATAAAGCTCATTTTACATTGAACCGCAACTCGTAGTAACACAGCCCTAGCCCATTGCTTTGCTCACCCCCCTATAATTAGTCGTGAGTATAAATGCATTTGAGCACTAATGGACGCTTTATACCGCCTCTATTGAGTGACCGGATTGCATTAAATACGTTACGGGATTGATGATTTATCATAGAAATGAATAGTTAACAAAAATTATATTAGGTATACTTGGTCTGAGCACCTGAATTGAACGAGGGACGGAATATAATAATGTGATGCAAACAGATTACTGAATGAAAACAACTAATGGTTTGAGATTGTTTTAATCCCTAATGTATGTGATTCTTTGCCGCTGAGGAACAATGGTTATCGACCCTCCACTAGACAAACTGATAATACATAGATAGAAAGTGCTTTATTGAACAAGAGAAAACAATGTATTGATGCTAATTGGCATTTTCTTCCAGCTAACCTTTGTGTTATGAAGAGTGGGGCAGTCGTGCGTTTGAATTCATAGAAAGTAGACGCATGGCGTCTAAAAAACCGTCTCGGCATCATTTGGAAGAGCTTTTGAGCAATTATTAGTTTGAAAGTTCAGTTAAAAGGAAACCGTGCAAACGAGTGGAACATTTACATTACAACAGTTACAAACATCCAAATCCACCAAGCATACATTATAAATATAAGCAAAACTTCCCTAAAATATAAGCGAAGCATAGTTTAATATTATTATAATGACCCCAATTATTTTATTCCAAAAACGCGGTGTGTATTAAATGGTCGTGCACGGCGCGACGCGGAAGGAGAAAGTCGCAACCACGCACCCTGATGAAGACTCTCAGAATGAGTCGAAACTTAGTCGGTGCCTTCACCGATAGTGCAGTACATGAAAATTCCCGTTTGTACAATATGGATCCCAATTATATTCTTAGTTTCACCTACCCGACATTTACTTTGCGTAATTAAACTATTTCAATTGGCCGTACAAAAGTAAAGGACAACTAGGGCCAAGGGTCACTCGATGACCCAATAGCCCGATAGGCCTAAGTAAACAGGGATTCGCAATTAATTTAACTGTGAAGGGTAATCGGAGATTTGCACATGTAAAGGTAGATTTAATAATGTAGGTCAAAAGTCAGAGATGATTGGTGTTTCGACTAGTTGAATTCTAACAACTGATATAATTAAGGGCTGAATGTTCAATACAACGATTTAAGGAACTGCATAGATACCCCGATGTTTTCAGTGATAACATTTATTACAGATTAATTTTATTAACCATCTTGAGGCAAAAGATTTGTAAATTGTATAAGCAAAAATATATATACCTTTCGAGATACTTGTTATAAATACGTAATACGTAAACGTAACGAGCAAATTTACAAAACGCTTGAGTCAAAAACCGTTTCCGTTGCGTTCGGTATAGGTGATTGATAAGAAGAATAACACATAAAATTCAACACTCTTGGACTCAGGTAAATAAGTATAATAACAATACCGATGAGTAAAAATTATAATCAACTAAAACTAGATCTGTGCAATCAGCCCCTGAGCTAGCTAATCACAGGAATGGATTTATATTAACCGGGTGATACGACCGGAGATGAGGAGTAGCCGGCAAGTGAAAGAGGTAGGCTTGACCGGAAATGAAAGGCTGATTGAGAGGTGACCTAAACTAATACACAGTGTGAGGAGAGTATTCAAAACAGACAGATAGTATAAACAGCAGAGTAGCTTAAAGGTTAAAACTTCAACCAATTGAATTTTCAGACTAAACAAAAATTCAGAAAGAAAGAATAACATTTACTAAGCACGACATATAAAAATACAACAAATTTTGGAAGTAAAGATGGAAAAAAAATCAGTTAGAATAGCCTACTTATAAGTATAACTGGAACAGAAATGCCCCACGCATCTTTCTAATCCACCCACCTAGACATTTCAATGTCGCACCAAAAAGATATCAGCTCAGCATAGTGCTAGGTAAGTGGCTACCTACTTAGCGCTGGAATTTTGCTGATCCTGCGCAGTGACGTCACAGACGCCAGAAGCAAACACTACTCTCAAGAAATTAAGTGTTTAATAAGTATTATAAATGTATACTTTTTTAAAACGGTATTTATGTAATTATCTAGATTATCTACTACGTTCTAACTGTTATAAATAAAAATGTAAAAAAAAAACAAATGCATACCCGTCTACTTAGGTGATAATTTACATAAATAATTATAATAAGTCATTTATTATATGATATTTAAAAGATTAAATGTACAGTGTACATATTTTTAAATGATGGAATGCCTAGATATGGTGAGCAAGCCTCTTACGAATCAAAACATCTTTTAGTATTTTTGTGTGATCCTTACAAAATACATTCAATAACAGGCCTTCGCAGATGTATACTCAGTCCTCAGTCCGTAAATTCGAGAGGTTACCAAGCAGGTGGTTATCAAATTATACCCGAATGTAAATTCAAAGGCAATTTTTATGTGTTGACCTGTGGTTTTGTGTCGCATTACTGAGCATCTCCCCATCTCCATTTCCTTTTCCGACTAATGAACTTATTACTTACAAACTTGCGGTTTCAAGGGACGAAAATACATTCAAGTCCACGAGGCGGTATACAAAATTATTCTGTACGAGGCATTCAGGACGAGTAGAAAATTATTCAAGCAAAAAGTCATCAGGCCGTTAATGTTTACATGCACCGCGCTAGTGTGACCACACAACTGGAAGTAACGAGGTATATTCTAGAGTCTAACATGTGGCATGCTCGCGATCTGTCACTCGGTTGATTAATGAATGGGCACCCTACACCCTTGGGGCGTGACCCCTTCTACATCAGATTGTAACGAGCACAAACTCCCATTCTGATGTCGGTTTTCAAATTTCCTTAATTACAAGCCGGAATCGTTTTGACACCCTAGTCAGAGGTCGTGATATGAATTCGAGATTTGCAGATTTCGATCCTGACAGATAAACGTTTTAAAAGCTCCACCTATCCTCAACCTTTTAATCTTACCGTATGTCGTATATTGAAGCAAAAAATAATAATATTTACATATGTATTGCAGATTGATAAAAATACATTGTCATTATCCTCGACATGAATTACGACTTAAACAAAATATTAACAGTAAAACTTATTTTTTTATTATTCAAAGCTGGCAATTTTTAAAGTTTTGTACGGGTGTTTATCGTTTTTACCTATTTCATTATTTTCCCAACTTTTGGATCTGATAAAGACCCATATAAAACGTATAATTATGTTTATTGAAGTTTGAAAAAACACTGTGGCAATTTCTTACTATTAGCATGAATAATTAATTACTTAATGATGATGATTAGGATTACCGTATTATTGCATTTAAGAAAGGAGCATTGATAGATGTATTTTATTTCAGTAATGGATGAAGCATGGTAAAGATTTAAAGGCTTAAGTAGATACACTAGGGCTTTACACACTGTGGATCGCCAACTCGCAGAGTTGGCACCCTAAGCCGTATTCAGTTAACTGTTCCGATCAGTTCTGCCACTGTCAAAATTGGCTGATTTATGTGTCTGCGCAGTTTGCCCAAATCGGGATTTGATATAATTTCATTTGGATTTGTAATTGATATGGTTATGCTATACTCCGAGGCAGTAAGGGCACATATATCTTAACCATTTTAGCTACAGAAATAATCTTTAGAAGACTGTTCTTAACTTTCGAAATATCTTTTCAAAAAAATGTATGACAATTTTTTTTTTCGATTTCTGACATTTCTAGAACAAATGACAAATCCTTACAAAAGACAGGATCAATTGATATTAAAAAAATATTTAGTATAAATAAACAATTTACTCACTTACTTATTTTTTTTTTCAAAAAATGTTGATGCATTTCTAATATCTCCAAAATATAAGAACTGTATGCAGAAAACGTTTTCCTGTAGCCACAACGGTTAAGGTACCTGCCCTTACGGTCCCGTCTTAAAAACCCACCCCGGATATTGTTTCTAGCTGTACTTATTCTTGAAGATATATTTTTTTATGTTTTTAATTGGAGTCTGCGTTATTAAAATAAAGCTGAATTTTTATTCTGTTTAATGTTTATTATAAAAAAACACACATCTTAGGAAAACACTCACTCTTTATTCGTTGCACAAATTATTTTTTTCTATTTTTCAGACATACCTGAAACAAAAAGTAATAAGATAAGATAAATATTAGTCAAAAATAATACGCACACATGTTTATTATATAATTGGTAAAATAATAAACATGTAATGTCACCTACATGTTTATTATATAAATTGGTAAAAACAGTGCAGCGCGTGAAGTAAAAACAAAATGCTGACAAAAATAAAAACATCGTCCAACCGCTCATACGCCGAATATTGAGAGAGAGAATATTCTATTTTGTATCTACTTTAATTATCAGTGGAGTTTCGCAACGTTGAACGTGGGCCAAAACGGTACATGTTCCTTTATTTCGTTTGTTGAATAAAACTGTTAATTGGTTTGAAAATAAATGCTCGTATAGTTTTGAATGTGTTGGACTTTATCGTCAACACCTTTTTGTGGCGACCATCTAAAGGAGACCACTCCGTTAGTGTCCACTGAAACTAGCATTTTATGATCTTTGATAGAGAACCAGTGTGATAAAATGATGCAAGGCGTAATTGGTGCAGTCCAATCTGTCAGTGAAATACAAAAATAGGTCTTAATTTTTTGAGCCTGTACTGTCCCACTGCAGGGCAAAGGCCTTCCCTTTGTCCACTAATCTCTATTATCACTGACTAATTGGGACCACTCCTTAAGGTATGCGTCCAGTTCATCTCTCCATCTCCTTCTGGGCCTTCCACGTGGCCGCCATTTAAACCCATTCCGTGGTGGATTTCGCCCATAGTTCCTCCGGTATGCGGTAAACGTATCCAGTACACCTTAATTTGGCAGTTTTTAAGGCACAAAAACTCAGATATTTGAATCTGAGTTTTTGGAGCGCTGTGTTGAAAAACAAGTATTAATAGCCAAAATTAGTCAGCAATAATACGATACAGCGAATCCCCGCAACTGTCGAAACGGGACTGGATATATGAAACGAGGATTGAAGAGCTATAAATGCACAAAAGTTTCATCACTGTCCGTCCTCCTGAATAGCTTTGTCTATGTTTATTTACGTACTCGATCAATGACCCTTTACAGGCACTGGCAGTTCTCAATTGGCTGGTCACAATATAAAATGTTGACATTATCAACCGCCTTAAGAAGTTTGCTACTGGATATAGGCTCCTTCTTGTAAAGAGTGGTATGGCAAACGATCTTGAGCCACCGCCATCCATTAAACTCCCGCCACTTTTAAGATCGGTCCATCAGGGGGGGGCAATCTTGCCTGGTAGGTTACCTTCCCACAATACGTGGTCCGTCTTTTTTTAACTACTAAAGTGGCAAAGTCTCTGTTGGTAAGCGGTTACCGTGACAACACCAGAGGTATCACTTGCGAGTTGCCTACCCAGAGACATAATGGATGAAAAGTCTCATGTGCCTGTAATTTCTTCGGCACCTACCCTTCAAACCGGAGCACTCAAACATTAATGTTGTAAATTTATATCAATGTCTACTGTTTTTTTTTTTTAGAAAATAAGAACCACACTTAGTAGATATATCATTTACGAATCAGCTCGGAGTTTCATGATAATGTCCGAATCGAGAAGAACTCACTAACATAGCTCTTAGAATTAGCAATATAATAAATAATAATAATAAATAAATATTGCTGGACAATCCACACAGCATCATCTAGCCCCAAGCTAAGCAGAGCTTGTGTTATGGGTACTAGATGACTGATATACTTAATACAATACATTACATAGATAGATATTTTTTTATTATACATAGAAAATACCCAGAACACCCGGAACAAATATTTGCAGATCGTACAAATATTTGTCCCAGGGCGGGAATCGAACCCGCAACCTCCTGTGTAGCAGGCGGACCTTCGCCCACCGCGCCACATCGGTCGTCATATGAAGTGGCAATAGGGAACTGAGAACCGTTGGGGAAGGAATGGCGACCACAAACCGGACGACACAGTGTACAAAAACCTTCCCATCCGATGGACCGATGACATCTGAAAGGTAGCGAGAAGTCGGTGGATGGAGGTGGCTCAAGATTATTCTTCATAGGACTCTTGATTATGATCACGAACCAGCGAGACTCAAAACTTCACCTTTGCCTTAGACGACCTCCGTGGCGCAGTGGGCCAAGGCCCGCCTGAGACACTGAGGTTGCGGTTTAGATTCCCGCCACGAGACAAATGTTTGTATAGTCTGCAAATATTTGTCTCAGGTCTGGGTATTTTCTATGTATAATATGTATGTATTTACGAAGAAAAAATATATAAGTAGTATATCAGTCATGTAGTGCCCATAACACAAGCTCTGCTTACTTTTGGGGCTAGATGATGCTGTGTAAAAATGTCCGGCATTATTATTATTATAATTATTATAGTTCAACGACACGTTAAGTCATTGTCGCTATAAGTAAGCATTATTAATTGTATTGATATTGCCCAAGATTTCAGTCGAAAATGTCTTAACTCTAACCAAAGCGAAAAATAAAATTTTGGATAACATTCTTTTTAGATTTTTTTTTGAAGTCTGAGCCTGCAACTTTTTTTTTTTTTTCAGAATGAGTCGAAACTTAGTCGGTGCCTTCACCGATAGTGCAGTACGTGAAAATTCCCGTTTTTAAATATGCACCCTTTTTCTTATTATCTATAATTCAATTTCATATTTTACCTAACCTAGCTTGCATTCACAGACAGTCGTAGCTCATTAATAAAAGATTCCGTAAATATGATAAAACTATCACAGGAATGGCAATGTATAACAGAGTAACCGATTATTCCTTACATTTGCGACAAATCGACAAAACTAACACATGTGATACTAATCCTGAATAAGCGAATCCAATTGCCACATACCATTCACCTACACACGAAAACCACCATTATTTCAATAATAATAGGGTATGAAAAGGCATAAAATTACAATCTAATTAGACACAGAATTTTGTTAATGGAGTAAAACAGTTGGAAGCAATAAAGGAAAATTATCTGTGGAATTAGATATTATTGTTATTATACTGTAGTCATTGTAATTCTTATGGTAATGCCATTACGACCTCTCGACGACCTCTGTGGCGCAGTGGGCGAAGGCCCGCCTGAGACGCAGAAGATTGCGGGTTCAATTCCTGCCACGGGACAAATGTTTGTATCTGCAAATATTTGTCTCGGGTCTGGGTGTTTTCTATGTATAATATGTATGTATTTACAACAAAAAAAATGTATATAAGTAGTATATCAGTCATGTAGTTCCCATAATACAAGCTCTGCTTAGTTTGGGGCTAGATGATGCTGTGTGAAAATGTCCAGCATTATTTATTTTATTTATTATATTTTTTACTAGGAGTTGCTCCTGGCTTATTGCAGACATCTTATCAAAGTTTCAGTAGAAATTACCGAACCAAATCACTTATTGCGCCTGTTTTCTCGAAGTAGTTGGCAGAATATATATTTGTATACATCTAAAATGGCAAAAAGTATACAGCCCAACTGTTGATAAGCGGTTACCGTAACCTATGGACCGAACCTGTGGAATACTTATTCTTATTTAACAGAGGTGACAAAATAATCGTCAGCTGTATAAGTTTTCTTCTTCATTCACGCAGTTGGGAAAAATATTGATTAATATCACCCTAAGTCGTAAATACACGAAAATATTTTAATAGATAATCTAACATAATTACTGTATATTGATGGATCCCCTTCAAAATTCTAATACAACCCTATTATGAGTAGCATTGGGTACAAAATGGTATGACTTGAAGATTTTAGGAATGTTGATCCAGCAATAAGACATTTTATCACGGGGTTAACCCCCGCAAAAGCAGTGTCGCTGAATTTTGATATTAAGAAATGCGATGGAGGTTTATTATAAGCTTTATTTTTGATATTCACTTGTTGAGAAAGGTATCTTTCCATCTAACAGTTGAATATGATATTTCATAAAAAAAAATATCCCAACTGATTACCTACTGCAATGTAGGTAAGAAAATGTCAGCTTCAAAAGCTCTATAAAATGACGTATGTTACAACCTTGACCTCACTTTAGATTACGTACCCAAATTGTTCAGCTTCCTTTATCTTCTGTTTCAAGCCAGAAAAATAAAGTCACGAAAAATGTCTATCCCTGTTTTTCAAATTTTCACTGTTTTATTCTTGAGTTTATTCCGTCTCAAAAAGTAGCAAATTCGTTACTAAAAAACAGTTTAATCGCTTCCCCTAAAATTACCAACAGCAGTACAATCTCAAATGCAAATTGCACAAAGGGAAAAATAGTAATCTAAGATGAGGGAGAAATTACAAAGAATACGTATCCCTAAACCGGAAAGATTTTGTGACAATGACTACCATTGAAGTCTTATGAGGGTTGGAAATGATGTAGACGAAATGTGCCTCTGGCGATGATAATAAGTAACATTTTGATATGATCTTTATTTCTCTACGTGAAGCTCGTTTATACAATTTGTTGGCGTTTATAAAGCCTTGTTGGCTTAACGGGGTAGGTAGCCAACTTTCAATACGGTAGTAGGCTCAAAATCATGATTTTTACATTCGTAAAATGTCAATACGTGCAAAAAGGGAACACCATGAGACCTATCATTGGTAATTCCATCATTCCAAGCGACAGGTTGCAAGCCTATCGCCGCTTATTGGAACACTAGCCGATGGTGCATACCTTTGAGTTTTTGGTTCTAGAGCACACCGGTTTCACTATGAAGACAAAGTGTTTTTTCAGCGTTTCAAGCACGTGTTACTGTAATCCCTTTTTTTTCTTAACTAGTTCGAGCTTACAACCTTCGGATCGTAAGTCGCAGTACCGCCCATCAGTCCAACACAACTCTTTAAATCCAAAGACCACCACTTCAAAACACCAAATCAACCCCGTCCCCATCTTATGGCGAATTAAAACAGCCGCGATCAATCACAACCATAGTCTCCCAACATTTATTCCCTGAAACTTTCCTGTTTTCCCGGGAATATTAAAAGGAAAAACGGTACACGAAAAAGCTGGCTCCTGAGGAATTATTCATGTTGCGATATGCTATACAGGCTGTAATGTTTTGTGGACGGGTTCCGTATGATTTATTTGTGTGAAAGCTTACGTGTGGTGATAACTTTGGGCGAAGGTTTGTGAATCAAGTAATATGATACGTACGTAGATTGTAGAGGTATAGAACGTTTGCTAGTTTTGGCTCTGTCCTGACTTTTAATCTCTTTTTACTTGTTTTCTTTTCTACAAATAAATGCAAAAATTAAATGTTTTTTTACAAACATTCTACGTTATATAATTATTATAAGTTTAACGGGTCTTTATCGCGTTTACTTTTTTTATTAGACCCGTTAAACTTATAATAATTATGTTATCTAATCGCGAAATTTTGAAAAATACTATTCTACGTTATAACTGATCAGATTCGGATTATATCTTTTTCTGAATAAGGTATAGGTGTTTTATTAGCGATACTTAAACAAGAAAAAGATAATATATGCGTTTAAAAAAATAAACACGCTAACGTCTTAGTGCGTGTTTTTTTTATTAATATTTGGCACATATCCCATGTTTTGCATAATAGTTAGCATTCTAAGTGACAGGTTGCAATCTGCCCAACGCCGTGCTGCCGCTTCATATACATTCGAGCTTTTGTTTTTTTGCTATTTAATATCTTGCCAGGCAACATCAACTTTTTATTTTTTAAATTATTCATGCAGAACTCTAAAAGATCTACTCGAATAGCCGCCCAGTCGCGGTCACAGTGTTAAAATAAATATTGCATTTACGAAGGATTCCCCACGTCTTCGTGCGGTTTTTGCCGCGCTTTTTCAAGTGTTCTAGGGTTATGATTCACAGTTATGATTTTGAGCAAAAACCTAGGGAATATATGGCTAGACATTTAAAAAAGAAATCTTCTATTCTGGTCATAACAAGCGGTCGTAGTGAAGCTTGATAATAAGCATTCTACAGGTCAACTGGAATACAGAAATGTTCAGCGAATAGCGTTCACTCTCTTTTGTTTATCGAATCACAGACAGAGAGAGTGAATCCCTTTTTTCAAGGTTTTTTTAACAGACAAATGGTAACATTTCGTCCGCAATGGGAATCTCGTAAAATAACAGCCCCAGGTATAGTTCTCACTTTGAAAATAAAAACAAACTTTGAAATATCGCCTTCATATTGAAAATTACGTTTATATCCAAGATAGTTAACATTTTATCAGTAAATAAGGTTACACTATAAAGCTATGATTGTAGCCTATATCACGTTTCCCGTACTCTATTTTTAACATAATCCATTCTAATTCTCGACCTAGCCTCTAAGCTAACTGTACTCAGACACGCGACCAAGCCGTTGGGGTGGCCACATGGAAGATATTTAGCTAACTGAACAGTCCATCTAAGGGATTAATGACCTTACTTATAAAGAAGACCTCGGTGGCGCGGCGGGTGAGTAGCCAGCTGCTACGGAGGTTTCGATTCCCGGTATGGGACAAATGTTTGCATGTTCTGCAGATATTTGTTCCGGTTCTTGGTGTTGTGGTACCACGGTACTTGTAGATCCTTATACGTCAAGTATGGGGTCAAGGCTATGCAGAAGTCTGTTAGCGGATTTTATTTAAAATATTAAATATGTGTAATTCGCGCACGGGGTTTGCTGATTGGTTTTAATGACTTACTGTACATGAAACAAAAGTTTATAATTATTATAAAGAATATATACCTTTTTTAAGCGTTTTTTTATTAAGCGCGGTAGCAAATTTTTATCATTATCCAACAACTTAACCAGTTTAATTTTTACTAAAAAACTGGATGACTCAAAACCATGATAGTTTAAAAAGTTATAACTTAACAGTTTGATCGCTGGTTTTTCCTAAGCCAATTTACTTGAAAACATCAAAACAAAAGTGGATTCATTTATGCGTAGCATCCTATCAGCTGGGGGTAGACAGAAAACAAAACAATAGCTTTCTAAATTGAACTGCCACAACACGCGGTGGCGTCAGATCTACAGTTTGGGTATCCGTCAAAACTTTAGGGTGTGTTTGGTTGTAAAGGCTTTTCTTGCCTAAAACCTGCGTTACAGTTTGAAAGGTATGGGTGCCATTTATTACAGGCACACGAGACTTTTCACCCGTTATGTCTCAGGGTGGGTCCCGCGCGAGTGGTATTGTATTCATTTATTCATTCATATACATAATTACAATGTACTTAGATATGTAAAATTACAAAGAAACTTATAAATAATATATTTTAAATAGGTTTTTAAAACCATAAATTTTTATTCATATAAAATAATCAAAAAATAAAATCATCATTACGCATTGTCATATTGCATACCTAAAATTAAGATTTAAATTAGCAATTCTCTTATTTATTAAATAAATTAAAAATAAAGTTAGTTATAGTATAACAATAAAATAAACTGATACATATTCATTCATTGAAATTATATTCAATCATTTTATTATCCGCAAAAGCTTCATCAATGGTCTCTCAAGCAGGATTTAAAGTTGGTACCTCTGATGTAAACGTCTATAGATTACGGTTACAACAGCCGCTAACAACAGGTGGGCCGTATGCTTATTTCACACTTTAGTCGTATAAAAATGGTCTCATAATTATAATTAAAAGTCTGTTAATGTTCACTATTGGACTTCCCCTAACGTGTGCCGTGAACGATCTTGAACCACCACCATCCACGGTTTTCCAGCTACTTTGCCATGCTCTGAGATATCATCGGTACACCTTTTTCAGATCTTAAAAACACACTTAAGGCTTTTTACCATGCGAGAGAGAACGTTGCGATAATCCTGATAAAGAGTCTCGGAATGAGTCGAAACATAGTCCTTTTCCTCAAAGAAAGTACGGTACTTTACACAGTAAATACATTAACTACTGTAATCCCCATGACGGACAACTTCAGATCGATTGGTACACTATAAGCAGATCCTGTATTTCTTCACGGATCTACACATCAAAATATATATCTAGTCCGCCATTTCTCACTTTGAAACTGTGCAATCCTACTAATATTATAAACGTGAAAGTTTGTGAGCATGGATGTTTGTTACTCTTTCACGCAAAACCTGCTTAACGGATTTTGATGAAACTTTACAGTAATATGAATAACACATAGGCTTCTTTATATACCGGGTACCACGCGGGCGAAACCGTGGGCAGAAGCTAGTAAAAATATATGTGAATGAATGAAAATACTTTATTGTACACCTTAAGATATTAACGAAATAAGCGATTAGATAACGCGATTAGATAACATAAAGTAACACATTATGATAAAGGTACAATGGACGGTCTTATCGCTTATTTGGTATTTATTTATTATTCTCATTTTCGCAAACAAACTACGGAATACCTACACAAAAAAGCTGAATTTCATATCGTGCACTTTTCATTCTGTTTTGGAAAATCATTGACTATGAAGGCATCCTCATTCCTGAAAGCGGCTATCGATCAAACCTTTGCTTTTACGTTTTACCTTAAATTTCGTTTCGTTCATTAGTTCATTACGAGGCGGGCAAGCCGCAAAAGCTGCAGGTTTGATTCCAGCTGCGGGACCTCTGCGCAAGAAGTTTGCCTGTTTGGTATTTTGTTCATTTTTTAATTGTACGGGTTTGGGTTTGTTTTGAAAGTGTGAAAAAATTTAAGTAAATGTGAAAAAAAATTGAAATAATTCATTTAATACAATAAATATATGTTATGGTAATATTTTGACGATCTAGGGCAGATAGAAAATATTTTTAAAGTAGTAAAACTAAAACCAAAGAATGCAAGTGGTTAAGGGGAAAGGCATGTATCCCATGCAAATGTATTTCCATGTTTACACCTTGAATTATGAAGATAAAGCAATTACTTTGTCAAAATCAAGAATATTAAGAAGAAAACCTACCTTCTTATATCATATTATAAACCTTAGTTATAAATATCTAAGTTATATTAATCTCCCATCGTCTCTCCGAATGAAGACTTTAAAACAATGTTGCACTAACCACCCAGCAGGAAGCACGTATTTGGCACATCGAGTTTGCAATGCCTTACTCGCATTGAGGTGTCATATCTGAAACTCGTAGAGATATACAGCTGAAAAGATACAGCTAGATTAATTCACTGCAACTGTATTGACTTAATTTATTTCAGATACTCCAATCAATGACTTAGGGTCCGGTCAAACAGACGCCGTGAAGTGGCGACCAAAACATAATCGCGACCAAAACTTTGACACATCGCCATCGCGTCAGTTCGATCGGGCATTAAGAGTCAGAGTAATTGGTATGGACTGAGTTTTTTCAGATTTCTGTTTTCGACATTATGTTGTAATACAGCGTATGTTGATTTTCAATATAATGCCAAAGTAATCTATTATTTCATGCACACTGTCTTTCATAAAATTTAGTTATTAACCAATGTAGTTTTATAAGCATATTGAAAACTCAGGTACATAGCTAATACTGAAAATAAAATCTCATTATTACGAAGGATTTCAAATTTAGTGGCAATATATAAATAGTTTTTATCATATAGGTATATTTGAGTCTAGTTGAAAGTTTTTACTTTGAGATTTATCCTGGCGAGCATAAGTAATCCAGCTGCTATGTTATTAAGCTCTGTATCTCCACATAAGCTAGGATTCTTACTTTGTCGGCCGCGCATACTTAAAGCGGGTTTTGCATACGATTATCGCATTACGTTTATGAAACTGTTAGACACGCGAAAGACCTAGATATTTTATACCATTAAGTCACGATAAAATGTAGAACGTTCGATAAAATGGTTTTGTGAATGCAATGTTTTGTTTGTAACCTGTATTACAGTTGCAAACATTCCATTCTCGAATGGAATCGGAATTCGTACAAAATGGCCCACCTATTCCAATAAAGAGATTATATATATATATATAGATATATATCGCAAAATCTACTCATCAAGCAATGTAAGCATATAAGAATTTATGGCGGAGATGTGATAGATAATAAAACGTTTTACCACACTAGTTTTTCAATCAGATTAACGTAACGTAACAAAGTTAAACCCATACATAACGGACATAAATCAATCAGAATGCGTAACTGTGAAGACAAACTAATTTTTTCAAAGTCAAAGTCAAAATTATTTGATTGAAAGCCTTTTGATAGCTTGAAATTAACTTCTAAGTACGTACCTGACAACATCAAGACAACAGGTTTGTCTATGGAAGAAAAGGCAAAAATTACTTCGATTTCTCCTTTCCGTCATGGAAAGCCTTATCTTTCGTAGACAAACCAGCCTGCATGAAGACCCGAGACAACGGATTTGTCTACCGCCGAGAAGACAAAAAATATTAAGTCCCTCTCTTTTGTTTGACAGAATAGGCGACAGAAATAGTCTTTGGCTTCTCTTTCATAGACAAAACGTTTTCTTGGGTGCTTATGTTAAGCGGGCTATTGTCTTGATGTTGATCTTGACGCAAACGGAACGTTTAAGATATGAAAGTATTTTTTTCTTATTCGTATTGAGTGCATTATCATGTTTATGGTGCAGTACATGTTTTTTTAGAATGTCACGCTGCGTTTAATCTAAACTTTGCCTTTCAAACCCGAAAAAGGAAGTTACAGGAAGTCCTGGTAATCAAGTTTTCATATTTTTCAGACACCAAACTTAGACCATATATCTGGAGTGCAGACAATTCATTTTTCAAATAGCGGACCGCGGTCGGAGTTTCCATCGACTTCCAGAACTTTCTAGAAAGTTGTTCAGAAACTTTTGATATTCGTATCTGTTGGCTCAGCTTGACGAGTAGCAGACGCGACTTAAAAGCGCTCGCAAAAATTTGCGATACATGTGAAGATAGAATTGGTTCTAAAGTGATTAGACCAAATTGCTTGAACACACTGCAGATCTCGAAATCTAATCGTAGAAATTACTTGTATGCTTGATTTTCCATGCTTTTAACGTAATTGATAAAAGTTAGCGTGAAATAATCTGTTATGCTAAAACTTTATTTCCTGAGTCATTACGTTATTCAATCGTGACTCTAACATCGTTGTGAGCGACACAAATGTGCCCTCTTTTGTTAAAGTAGAGTAAGGCTTTGTTTAGTTTTTTTTTATTTTTGGTGATGAATTCAGAGATTTTGTTTTTCGAAGAATGGGCAACAGTGACAAGAAGTAAGAGAGAGAAGAAATGGTTAATTTTCAAGTGATTTTTGGTTTAACTGACGTTCTGAAAAATAAAGAGCCTTAAAATCAGAAATCGTCTTCAACTGACGAAGGGACCCTGTGCCCGCGTATCTTTACAAGTCCGAGTCGTGTCTTCTAACTATTTCTGGCTGTAATTTTCTTGATTCAACCACAAAAGCCATCACTATTCCATGTTATGTGAATTATAGAGGTTTTTTTGTTTTTGTAAACTGATAGAATCTATGCTGTGTATTGAATTAACACAAAGTTGATTTACGTTCAAATATAATTATTTGTTTGTTTGCTTTGGTTATATTTGTACGTCCCGGCATCATATTTACAGTATCAATAAATGTTTGTTTTGCCTAAATTCGATTGGGTAAGGTGACTTTATGCAACTATGATTTACAAAATGAAAAATATAGTTCTATAATAATTTATCTTGCTCACTCACAGCGGTCACTTACATAATAAGACATCTTGCAATTAAGCTTTACTAGTTTTTTTTCAAAGAAAAATCTGTGTTGTTTGTGGCTGTAGGAGAAACATTTGTTACAAGAAATTGTCATTTCCTAGACACGATTTAACAAAAAAAGGTAATAAAATAACCAAAGTGAAGTCTTTGTCTTAACGACACATTCTTTCATCAAGCAATGTTACCAAGAAAGAACTAATCACACGATAAGATGAAAATTAGACAGTTTTTAAATTAACTTGACTTTACATTCGCATGTGATAGGTACTATGGTAATACTACTTCCTGAACATTGCCCTCATTCAAAACGGACACATTTAGTAAATACTAACCAGCTGTAATTCAATTTAGGGGAATGTTTCTTACTACCGCAGTTAAAATGGAAGTGCAAGGGGAAAGCACAGGCAGCTAAAGTTGGAATACCTCAGGGTTCAACGCTGGGTCACGATCTGTTTAATTTGTTTACATGCTCATCTCGTTGATTGAGTGTTTGTTGCATGACCTTTCTTAACGTGGCTCAATAAATAAATAAATAATGCTGGATATTTTCACACCGCATCATCAAGCGCCTAACTAAGCAGAGCTTGTGTTGTAGACTGATATATTACTTATATTCTTTTTATGTGTAAATATATACATATTATACATAGAAAACATCCAGACCCGAGACAAATATTTTCAATAATAATAGCTATGTCAACAGACAGCTAACGCTTTTTATAGATAATTTCTTAAGACACGTTAATATTCCTTTTCGGTTATAGGCACCATAAGAGATTAAGCTTGGTGACAAAGTCCTAAATTACGTAAATAGTTTATAGTTAGTAGTTATATTAATAGTTTAGAGGAAGAAGCCTTTGAAACTAAGCAATTTAAAATATGCCAATCAAAAGCTAATATTTCGTAATATTTCAGTGAAAATTGATACAAACTTAAAGCTAATTTTCAATAAAACTCAATCAGAAAAGCGATTTCCAAATTATTAATCTTGAAGTCATTTAACAGCTTTTGATTTATTAACCGTTAATAAAAAAGAACCTGAACTATCTTTCATCGTCTCAATGTACTCAGTCACTCAGTTCTTCAAAAAAGGCGCTTGTGAATGATGATACAATAACCAATGCGGTGAAAGAATCTATGCGCATCGCAAGCCTTTCATAAACACTAACATTAATAAAACATTTACAAACAAACATACATTCTCCTTTGATAATTCTGTACCTAATTAGTATAAGTAATGAAGTAATTCACGCTTGGCTGGATATCTAAGCTTTGGTAAGTGAATTCAAGTGAATAGTTTTCAAGTACTTAGTTTAAGTTGATGTCAACCCTTTTAATACAGAAATTGTAAATAATGATGCTGTAAAGTTCTGTACCTTTAAGGGTTTTATAGAAATTTTAACTTTGCGGTATCCTTATACAGTTCGATTACTAAACGTTCTTCAGTCTAAATTAGGTAAGATAAATAGTAAGATAGAAATATGAATAATTTATTTGCAACGACTCATTTATTAAGGACATGATTATGGTTATGTATAAAATTGGTGTAGTAGTAAAATGTTATATAATGTAAATAAATCGATTGAACTAGGTAACTAAAATGTCTAATTAGTAGAGAACTAGGTAACTACCTAGATTGTGTAATTTAGTTCGCTTATACATAGACTGTGAATGTGGTAATAGGTAATTAGCCACAAATTGGGACAGGACTCAACATTAAGCGACGCCTATGAAGGTAAGTAGCGCGATGATCTTCGCTGAGATCGTCCTCTCCCAAAATTTTAAGTCAATTTCACCAGCACGTTAACTGAGTCTGAGTATTCTATGTCTAAGAGAGCAAAGACATTTTGAATTTAGCTTCCAACTCATTCGAAATGATTTTCACAATATTTTGAGTTATTATTGAGAAATGCAAAGTAGTTTGGTTTCGGGTACGTAATAATATCGTAATTTTTGTTATTTCATCAAACTGTACACCTAAAACCGAGATAAACCCACTTGATTTTTAGTTTACCTCTTTATCCGGATGTACACCACGGTTTACAGTCCACTTGCCACAAAATCCTGTTTTCCACAACTTCGTGTATATTTCATCTTGAAACTTATAAACCCACTCTTTTCAGCAAATGTATTTTTATTTTTGAGAACACGTTCTCAAAGGAAGCCAGTGAAATTGAAAATATCACTATTTATTACAATACATTTTTTTAATAGAATTAACTTCATTGAGTTTATTTAAAACGTGGTAATCTTTGATTTTACAAGAAACCGAAAACAGCTTAACACAAGAGGAAAAGTTGACTTTAAAAACTACGAACATAGTTTTTGAATTGATTTGTTTAGATTTTTATAATATTGACTTATCTTCCATCATTTATATAAAAGTCTGCGTTTTTTTTGACATAATTTAAATCAATGTGTGTAAGCCTTAGGGTAGGATTTACTTAAGCAAATTGGTTTTTTTAAGTTAACACCTTAATTAATGTAACACTTACATAAATTCATAAACAATGAATGATTTGATTTGAACATTAGCAATTAAAAATATTGATTCTCAATGGCCTCGATTCTGTAGTACTCTAACTAAACTTAATTTAAACTGTCGCTCTCTTTTACTGATATTGAAAGCAAGAAAGAGATAGCTACAATTTTCGTCAGATTTAAGTTTTCCATACAAATTTACTGGTAATTTCAAAACATGCTGACTATAAACACAAAGAAAAGCGGCACGTAAACTGATTCGACAGCACTAAAATTGTAGTTATCTCTTTCTTGTGTGCACCATCAGTAAAAGAGAGCGACAGTTTAAATTAAGTTTAGTTAGTGAACTACATAATCGAGGCCAGTGTCTGGTAAAATAATTCTGTAGCATAAGTCATGTATACAGTTTTATGCATAATGATAATACAGGGAGAGGTAATGACCATACCGAGGTAGTTTAACGTGCGATCATGTAGGCTTGGGCATGGTATGCATAATACTACATTCCTCATTACGGTTACCGGGTCAAAGGCTTTTGATTTATGCGAAACGATTCAATAGCCAGACTGACACCCACATAATTCCAGCCGACCTTACATTATGAAGATATTCAAATTGCCAATCCCTTGTCCCCGAACAATGTTGGCAATGTTTACCGATACAAAAGCCTATAGAGATATTATCTAGAATTAGTTGGAAACTCGACAACTCCGAATAGAATAGAGATTGCCAAGAAACAAATAAGTTTCTAAATCAGCGTAACCATGCGCGGAAGTTCTCTGGTCTAATCCGGTTTCAATACCCAGTTTCGCCCGGCCGTAATCCGGTTCGGAGCGGTTTGGTCCGGCCGCGCGCAGTCCAAGCCGGTTGTATCTGATTTGAAATTATAAGCAACCACTTAAAGTTTGAACGTCTGCTGTTATTCGGCAAATTGAATGGATTTGTGCTTGAAGTTGGCAGCCAGACAGAATTCGAGACACTATACTAGCAGAACATAAATACGTCCATAAGCGAAATAATAAAAATATTCGAACAACTATTGATGTATCTAAAACTTATAAAAAAAACAATCACACTTACGACTGGTCCCCCAGATACCTACCCAATGAGTAGATATTTGAGGATACCAAGTAGGAGATAGCCAGAGGCACGTGCAAACATTATATTTGGCATATACCTGCGTTTTGCAAGTACTTAGCATTCCACGTGACGCAAGCCCATCGCTATTGCAACACTAACTGATGATAACATGTCTTCGAAATTGGTTCCAGGGTATGTCGGCTTCCTCAAAATGTTTTCCTTCACCGTTTTGATCACGTGTTGATCCATATTATTCGAGTGGAAAGATCCATTACTGCACGACCGGTTTTGAAACCACTACCTCTAGATCGGAAGTCGGGGCCCACTACGCCAACACGGCTTAAAGCAAATCCTAAAAACTAGTCTATTATTGATGGAACTTATTTATTTCAGTACAAGTAATTTTAGATTTTAGTGCATTAGGATTTCCTTAAAGAGCCATGCTATTAGCAGATCTATAACTGTGGGACATATCCTGCCCGTTTCTATGATAGTAGCTTGTTTGAAAGAGCTCGTCCAGGGAAGTGTGAGCATGCCTATTTCAGCCGCCAAGCAGTAATTCTCTCATTGCTGTGTTCCGGTTAGAAGGATATGGTTGCCGGTGAAATTACAGTCACATGAGATCTTTCATGTTGATATCTCAGGGAGGCAACGTGTGAATGATACCTCTGGTATAGCAAGCGTCCATAAGCTATGGGAACCGCTTACCACCAGGTGGGCACTACATTTGATGCATCGTTAGTAGTAATAAAAAAAGTGAGTACTACATACCTACATCCTACTAATATTATAATCGTGAAAATTTGTGAACATGGATGTTTGTTACTCTTTCACGCAAAAACTACTGAACGGATTTTGATGAAACTTTACAGTAATATAGCTTATACCTCAGAATAACACATAGGCTACTTTTTTCCGGGTAGCACGGGGGCGAAGCCGTGGGCAGAGGCTAGTAAATAATAATCTACAGGACATTTAATCCCAATTTATATGGTTTTCCATTTACGTTATTGTATGTCTTATTTATTTAAATAATGGGTTAAAACCATCATCTACATATACTTTATTGTGGTTTTAATCACAAAAGGTGAAAACGATTGGAATCATTCATTGAGAAAAGTTTTTTTAATACAGACGAAATGAGATACTCTTTTTTTATGTCAGTTTGAACGTAATGTCATTGAATTAAACTTTGTAACATACGCAAGATCGCGGGGCTTATGATATAAATAATACTAATAATAAATAATGCTGGACATTTTCACACAGCATCATCTAAGTAAGCAGAGCTTGTGTTATATACATATGATTATTTATTATACATACATATAAAACACCAATATGTGCGCTGTAAAAAAATAGGTCGGTAATTTTTTTCGCATTTACTCTCGCAAAACCGATTGGGTACTTCAAAAACCAAACTAATAATTTGTATCTTTCCCGACATTTAAATGCTTTAAACATTTCAAACGTCGTGTCGTTTAAGAGTAGAGTCCAAGTTTCTGTCAAAAACAACATATCTTATTTTTTTACATCGAAGTCAAGTAAATTGTTTTTTAACTAACAGTTTATAGATCAAATGTTAGATAATAACCTAAAAGATAGGAAAATTAAACTATAGATTTATTTATCCATTTACTTTAATTAATACGGGTATTTTTACGATACCCGTAGATTACATTAACTACAAAGATAGCATAATATCATTATGGATGACCGCTCAACTGAATTATGCGCCTTAAGACATACAGATATTTTAAAATCGATAAAACTGCCTCGTTGGCTAAACGAGAATATTTTAATTATTAAAAAAAGACGCTCAGACAAGTTCAGACAGCTAGTGAGAAGCTGTGGATGTGATGCCTCTAATTGGTCGTACCTTGTAATTTTGCGAGCGACGAACCGGTCGGTCATTTATCTACATAATAAAATCGTTGATCACTGGCTGACTGACTGACAATCAACGCACAGTGACGCACACCCTAAAGTCCTAGATACTTAAAAGGTATGTTTCTTTTAGAGAAAGTTTTTCCATTATTTCACCTCTAGAGGAAACCTTCCTTCCTTTTGGTGTGTAGAGGGAAACACATTGAAATATTTTTCAAAATTCCACTCTAACAGTGTGGTTTGTCTGGACGAAGTAAAAAAACTTAATGCGGACGAAGTGGCGGGGATTCCACTAGTAGTGCATTCACAGCCTTATTTCTCACTTTAAACCATATTTCACTTGAAACAAGATCGATAATCCAGAATTGCACAAGATACCTTACGTATCGGCACATCAGTATCGTGTGAAGTGAAGTGTTATTATAGTCTTTAAACTCTAATGGCAGGGTTTAATTTTGATTTGTGAGTTCAAAGTTTGGTTCAGATAATTGAGGTGCTTCTGTGGCGCAGTGGGTGAGGGCCCGCCTGACACGCAGAAGGTTGCGGGTTTGTTTCCCGCCGCGGGACTAATGTTTGTATCATCAAATATTTGTCTCGGGTCTGGGTATTTTCTATGTAATATACTAGCTTCTGCCCACGGCTTCGCCCGCGTGGTATTCGGATAAAAAGTAGCCTAAGTGTTATTCTGATGTATAAGCTTCAGCATTTATTTCAGGATGCAATTTCTTGAATCGACGCAACATTTATTGCAGTTTGGTGTGTGCAAAGCTATATAGTTTGAATTCAAATAGTATGTGCATATTGTAACCAGTTTACCGTTAGAAATGGGTCACATTTAAAATTTAAAACCACAAGTTTTAAATCAGGTTCGCGTATAAAACGGAGTTATTTCAATAGTACCCGCATAAAGAAGTTTTTAAAGTCTTCGATTCCAGATAGAGTTGGAGATCATCCGACTTTAGACAAAATTTTCCGACTTTTCAAATTTTTTTGTAATTTATTCGACGAGTCCCATACGATATAACTCATCTCTGCCTATTTCAACTTAAATATGTTCTACCATCCAGCGTTTATTTAACCCACAAACGGCATGACTGATATTTCTGTAAGTTGTGGTATCTGTGGTATAAGTTTTTCGGCATTTTCATCTGCCGACTTTATCTATAGAACGAGAAGTGTCATAAAATAGGATTGGTATTTATTATTCACTCGTAAAACATTCGGGTTTACGTCCCCGCATACACTTGGCCTTTATCTGTTTGAGTAATCATTTTTAAATGAAGATGGTTTGATGACAGCGATAAAAATTTTGATCACAGACTGATGCGTAATTTCGAAAATTATGATGTTCTTGGAACTCAGTTTTGCAGACTTGAAAATATTGTCCAGTGAAATAGCTTGAAACAGAAAGGGTCTTAAAAATATTGCTCAGTAAAATAAATTGACACACAAAATGAAACAGCTCATTTAATTTATGAAAGTCAGCTGATATCTTCCGGCATTTTGTAGATCAATTTAGTGTTTAGTGTTTGCAAGTTGTAGTGAGATACATAGATATGCATAAGCATGACATATTTATTAAATACTAGCTTCTGCCCACGGCTTCGCATGGTACCCGGATAAAAAATTGCCTATGTGTTATCCTGATGTATAATTCATATAAATTCGTTCAGTAGTTTTTGCGTGAAAGAGTAAGCAACATTTCCATCCTCACAGACTTTCACGTTTATAATATTAGGAGGATTATAAATAAATTCAACAAGGGTCATTATCACCTAAAGTAATCTCTTCCTAGATCCAGATTCAGATTCAGATTCACATTCATGTATTGTTAATAATAAATGTATGAATGAATTGTTACATGCCATTGATTCACTGGAGAACAACATAGAATTCCAAAAACCAACAGTAGGTATATAATAAATTAATAATAATAATTATTAAACAATGTTACTAGTACCTAAATTAGTAGGATGAAAAAAACGAAAAATACTTAAAAGGACGGTGGTGAGCGTAGTAGAGATGTCACTCTGACAAAAGATACAAGAACATTACATACGAGAGTATAAAAAATATTTCGTTATTTTGCAATTTTGGTGCGTCAAAGAGCTTTACTTGTGATGTAATTTCACCGGCATCCCTTCACACTTCATCGGGCATTGAAGTTTACTATTCACTTATCCAATTCAATAAAGGAAATCGGGTTAGTCCAACGAATGGTATAGGATGCGGGCAGTGCCTACGTGAATCTTCGTACAGACACTTATCTTTATACATTTGGACATTAAACCTCTATTTTCTTAGAAATTTCAGTAGTAACTTCTTTGTAAAAGAAATTGGCCATGGTTCTTCCACCTTAGATTTTTGCCGCCACGAAGATTCGCATAGCTGTTTTTCAGTTTGAAAGGTATGCCCGAGATATTGCAAGTACAATACCATTAGTTAACATTTCATTTATGTTTTCATTACTTTTTTTAAAATAAATATTCTTTATTATTCTTAAAATACAGGCAACGCATCAGCCCTGGGGGGCTAGACAAATACCACTTTCTGTTGACGTTAACGCCTGCGGAAAGATAAAATTATATGGAAATGACATTTGCTGCGGAAATGTCACGTGATATTGCCATACAATTTTATCTTTCCGCAGGCGTTAACGTCAACAGAAAGTGGTATTTGTTTAGCCCCCTGGAGTTACAGATGGCGACGGAAACCGCATATCACGTGTCGTTACATGAAAATACATAATTTTAATTGAGTATCAAACGCTAAAATTATTAGTCTCACAAAAGCAATGAAACCAATTATGCAGACTGTAGCCTACTGCGACATTATCATTGAAATAACCGTACTAACTGAAAGATAATCTGCGTCCGGGTCCTCACTGTCCTATTTTATTGTTGAATACCCCGGGTTTAGGGTATTTTAGGGTATTTCTGTCGCACTTCAAATAATTTATGCGTTATTGGATTACGTACCCTTTGTGTTCGTTAACTAACCTTCCGTTAATTTATCGAATTTTAACTAAAACTAATAAGCGACTTAAAAACTACTTTTTACTATGACTTATGAACTGTTGATTTTGTTTACATGAATTATTGCAATGTTAGGCAAAACGTTTGATTTCTATTAACTTAATATTTTATCATCGTCGCAATCATGCGTCGCAATCACTCGTTCTGATGAAGACTCTCGAAATGGATCGAAACATAGGTGGTGCTTTAACCGATGATAAGATACGTGAATGTATATTTTTATTTTGAGGAAAGTACTGAAAAACCTTACTTAAGATTCATTTATTGCAACTTAACAACTATAGGACTTAATTGCAAACCTTCTAATTTACCAGTACGTATGTAATTCCCAGTTTTACAAATATAGTGTTTATAATTAAATATAATATATGTTAAGTTCTGATAGTCTGGAAGGATATTCCAGAGAATTCTCCAAAGAATAAATAGAAAAATATAAGTTTTATTTATACAATCTTGTATTTTGACGCTTTGCTTTAACACAGTTGAAGGAGCCATAATTTAGTTTATTTCGCTGAATTTCCCTACATACGAGATTCTGACCCCAACCAAGAGTTTGCACGAATAACAGTCAAGGCAATTTGAAAGAAGCAGACAGTTTTGTCTTCGTATTTAAGCACTATTGTATCTGTCCAACTCTCCATTATCAATTTCACCGTAGCGTGGTGTATATCGTAATTGGTCTCCAACTCATGTCATAAAAAAGTAATAAAGTACTTTTGCTAACAACATTTGATTGATTGCTCTGACAGCGAATGCATTTCTCATGTTTCATTTCGAAACGCTCGGAATTATACATATTTTGTTACAGGGTATTTAGTCAAACAGACGGTTTGAAAAACATGGTTCGTTCTAGATACATCTCATATTGTGTTTTTCCTTCTTTGAACATTTGTGTCTTCGAGACGAGTTCTAAAATCCATGGTAGTGGTCGGATCGCCAAAGATGCGGTTCGTCCGATGTTTACTTTGTTGGTAGAACGAGACGGGTGCCTGTAACGTAGTTGCTAGAGCGAGAGGGGTAGTCTTAATAAAAATGTCGTCCAAATCGCAACCATTGCATCGAATTCGCAATGAGTCTGCCACTTCCTGTTGCTATATTGTTGTGATCTGTTTGTTTCGGACTTTCAAAGGAATGGTATTTCTCCTCTACTTTTATGAATCACAAGTACTTTCACACCGGTTCATCTTTGATCTCACTCTGCTTTAGATCATCAACTAGTAACCCAATTATATACTATTACATATTATAATATACTCTATATTATGTATATATTATATTATACTCTACATCCTATTATATCAGCCTACTTTTCGTCCATTTTCTATCTCAATTTTGCCGTTTGTTTAAGGAAAAATTAAATAGAATATTAAAATTTTGACTCTTAACGTAGTCGAGACTTCACCTTGTCTGTTTTTTATAATATTATATTTTAAGATAATTCGTGTTTGTTCGTTGCTCGTATGAACATGTAGCAAACCCTAATGTCGGAGTATTTAGAATGCCTTCGATATAAATAAGCGACTGCTATAGGCAAGACCGACTTCTTAACGTTCCCTCCGGAGCATCGAAGCGTTCTCAATTTCAAACATTTTCCATTCAAAACCAGTGTGGTCAAAATGTTGATTGCGAATAGAGACACAACTTTAGGAAATCATAAATGCAAACCAAAATACCAAACTGATATCATTTATCGCAAACAGTTTGCAATGAATACAAATCGTGCATCGAAACTTGTGACTATAGATGGCTGACATTAATATTAAAATCAGAACAGGTAACTGCTGCGATTTATTCAGGAGTTCCAATGGCTTCTGAACACATCAATAGTGATAACTAATATAACGTTGCACTGCTAAAATAATAACTAACTTTACAGCGGTGAGAATATTAATTATATCTAAATACACAGCTTCGATTTATACTATTGACAAAGTGGATAATGTTCAATACGTTTACTTTTTGTGATGTTAAGATGATGTTAAGGCAGATAGCTGCCACAGAGTCGCCGTGCAAATTTCCATCTTTTTGATTCTACTTTTAAATAAAATTTAAATCCTTCTTGAGTACCATATTTAATTATTTTCATATTGTAAAAACGGGAATTTTCACGTACTGCACTATCGGTGAAGGCACACACTAAGTTTCGACTCATTCCAAGAGTCATCATCAGGGTGAGTGGGTACGACTTTCTCCTTCCGCGTCGCGCCGTGCACTCGCACGCCGTCGAAACTTAGTCGGTGCCTTCACCGATAGTGCAGTACGTGAAAATTCCCGTTTTTAGAATATGAATAGTCAAGTTCACGATAGTTTTTAATTATTTTGTTGATTAGTTTAAAGCCTGGACTACACTGGCAGTATAGCCCAAGAATAAGGAAGTATTTAGCAGTAGTAAAAAAGGTGTAACCTAGCACAGCTGCTAAAGGAAAATTGTATTTTGTATCTGAAATTGTTAAAGTATTTTGAAAATTGTAGTTACAAACAACTTCATAAAAAAAATATGTGCGATATAAATATGACCATACATACGTATAACAAATGTGTTATTCTAATGTATTGTACTTGTTACTGAATAAATACTATACTTAAATCCGCATACGCAACAGCGCGCTTGCAAAAATTTACAAAAATCACAAGTTTCAGCCGTTTTCTCGCTCAAACGCAAAATTTTTGGAATGTTAAACATAAGATTATTTACTTGAGTATAATGATTGAGTATTTCTTTATTTTTTTAATATCTAAGATTTCAAGAGAAAACTTTGCCATTTTAATATCATATAACCACCAGTTTTTTTAGATTTTAAAATGTATGTACACCCTCTGATATAAACTAGCTAGACTGGACATATTAACATGGCAACACCTTTATAACCTAGTTTTCATAGACAGACAATAAAATATATTTATTTCAAATATATATTTCATTTCATTTCATTTCAGATATTTTACTTAAATATTTTATTCAAGCCGAAATCTACTACAAATAAAATAGCTACTTTGTAAGTAGGTACCCAGTTTTTTTCATCATTGTGTAAGTAACTTATACAACGACCAAAATAACCACTTCTAGGAAGAAATAAAATAAACACACTTGAAATATTCCGTTATTTTAGGGAAGGCAGATGGCCTTCCATAAAATAACGGAATATTTCAAGCTTATATAAAATTATACTATCAATAGCCTCAATTCGATCTAACATGGCTATATTCAGCAGTATTGAATTTACTTGCAATCCGAGTGGCGGAATGTGGAGGTACGAAAATAGGTGTAGACTAAAATTGGAGGTGATATTTTCTATTTGGTCTAGAAAACTCAATTGGAGAACTAGCTGCATTTTCCGTCTTTCAAATTTAACTGCGACCTATATTTTGATCTGATAGTGTATTAGTTGTATTTGAAAATTCAAATAATTGGCCGGAAAATATCAACTGGAAATAGCCTCTTACAAAAATGCAAAAATGCCACGACAAACGGCCGCAATTGGTAGATCTCAGATTGTAAATCTAGTATTTCAACCTCGTGGCGCTCTTTATTACCTTTATATGATAGATATTTACAGCATACGCCGTTCACAGATTCTCACTTAATTTTTTAAACCCTCGATCCTAAACGGATCTTCCGATTCGGCGGCTTCATTAAAATTTCACCCCCATCCTCGAAAACGTAAAAACCTTAATTGAATAATCCATTAGAGACAGCGAATCTACATTCGTGGTAATACTCTGCGGCAGATACGCGTGACAATGACACAAGTGTATTTGTCACGCGGAAAGACCAACGCGGTGAGTACCGTGACATGTCACAGAGAACGAGATGTACGTAGAAATGTCACGAGTGCGAACCAGTCAAGTCTCTTCCGATCTTGAAGCGTTCATTGCGTAGCTTCCCGATCTTAACAGGTTGCAACGTTCAATACGGTCAATATTAGGATGGGTGACCTTTAGCGGCATACATGCTTTAAACGGTACTTTAAGCTGCTGGTACCGGTTAAATTCTGAGAGGTTGACTTATAGATCAGAGTTCCACAGATGCCATATCTATCAAGACAAATTTATTTCAATTCCTAGGTTGCAAGTGTCTTCTATTGATTTTGCAAAAATACCGGCACGTCGCGATTCCGGCTACGAATAGACTGAGAGATGGTGGTGATTTTTACGATATCAGCATTTATTCAGTATATTTATAGATATTATTAACATAGCATGAATACTAGGCATTCAATATATACATTATATACCTTGTAACGAGGGTGTCGCGTATTTTTTTAACGACAAAAAGTGACTTTAATGTAATAGAAAAAAAGAATGATAAACACTTTTATTTATTTATGGCGTTTTAATACAGCTAATAACTAAGATTAATTAAGAAACTTTTTTGCTCAAAGTTCAAAGAAATGACTAAATCATTTTTTTACCCTATATTTTTGTAGAAATACATTCATACAGCCCACTATTAAGAAACTTTCTTGCTCTAAGTTCAAACAAATTACTAAATCATTTTTTTCACCGAATATTTTTGTAGAAATACATTCATACAGCCCGCTAGATGGTATGCATTTACTGTCGGTTAACATCTGCAACACCATAACACTTTTGATGCGTTGCCTTGCTATGAAGACAAAGCTGAACACTTTCATGTTTCTGTAATTTTAATAGCACTACTCTAAGCCGGAAAACAGCAATCACTAAGTATTTGGTGAAGGCAGCAGAAATAGATTCAGTGGAAGTACCTTCCTCGGACCTATTACATTTTTACAAGTTTCTGCTGGAAGGGACTCATCGAAATAATAAATTTGTCACTAGCTCCCTCTCTAAACCTAGTGGGAATAATATTTCCAACGTCGCTCCCACTTCGGCTCAGAATGTCTTTTTAGGATGTCAACCTTGTTAGGTACCTATTCGAAATCTTCTGGAAACTTCTTTGCAGGTAAGGAGGCTTTAAATGCACTTAGTTTGGAAGTTTCTGTGCTTTTATCGACATATTTTGTGTAAAATACCTTTAGGAAGGCTGAGCTCAAAAAAATCCGAAGGGATTGGACCATTTTGGCACAAGAAAGGAATGAATGGAAGGAGTGGAGGCTTTCCTGCCTTGGTCGCGAAGGAACAAAGTGATCCTTGTGATTTTAATGAAATAAATGAATTTGAACTTTGTCTTTGACTTTGCCCAGCAGCGGGACATTGAGGGCTGAAAATAAAGAAAAATAATCTTAATGTTACGAAAAACCAAAAATAAAAAACCTATCACAAACGAACTAATCAAATAAATTAGTAGCTTTAGGATTTTTACCTAAAGCTGGTATATGTGTTTGGGGAAAAAGGTTCTTTCGTTCCTTTGTTAGCGTATTTGTCTTTTACCTTTCTGTCTATACTTAAGAAACATTGTAGTATTAACGAGTCAAGGGATTTTAAAATGTAAAAATGGTCCGTTTGACCAGAATCATCTGATCGCAAACGAATGGGGAAGATCATGGGGAATACAGTCGTTAGCGTGTTTGTTGTTTTGTTGTACAGATGATGAATGAAAAAAGGAAAGGATATTTCAAAGCGAATTAATATTTTAGGAACATAAAGGCGCATTTTTCAATGGATGTTTTAAAAGCTTGGCAAAAGCGGCGTAGTGACAGATTTATATCAAGAAGTAAGATAAGAATATTTTTTACCGAAACTATGTACCAACTGGGATGATTTTTATATAAAGCCTCTTCGGAGCAAACCTCAGACAGTATTTCCACAAAAGAGAGAATACTTTTACTTCCTACTAATATTATAAACGCGAATTTGTGAGGATGGATGTTTGTTACTCTTTCACGCAAAAACTGCTGAACGGATTTTGATGAAACTTTACAGTAATATAGCTTATACATCAGAATAACACATAGGCTACTTTTTATCCGGGCACCACGCGGCCGAAGCCGTGGGCAGAAGCTAATACCATTATAAACGCGAAAGTTTGTGAGGCTGGATGTTTCTTACTCTTTCACGCAAAAACTACTGAACGGATTTTGATGAAACTTTACAGTAATATAGCTTATATATCATAATAACACATAGGCTACTTTTTATCCGGTTACCACGCGGGCGAAGCCGTGGGCAGAAGCTAGTACTTTTATAAAACGACCTCGGTAGCGCGGTGGAGCAACCAGCTGTTGCGCAAGAGATGTGGGTTAGGTTCCCACTGCGGGTCCAATATTTGTATCTTCTGCAGATATTCGGACTGGGTATTGTGATACCACGATACTCGTAGTTCCTATCAGGAACTACGAATACTGTGGTATCACAACATGACACAGAGTATCCTAGTCAGGAATATGTATGTGAGTTAGCTGTTTATTATTCAGTCGTTATTATTATTAAATATAAACTAGAAGTCTACAATTCGTACCAGTAATAAGCCTTCAACAGCATCATTTTGCAATGATTAATATGTCGTGTAACAAAAAACTCAAATTAAACTTCATACAAATTAGGTTTCCCTGTCGGTATATATTTTTCAGCGTATTCTTAAGTTGTTATTTTCAGGTATGGTTCAAGTTGTCAGAGGAGAGCGGTGCAAATCATACCTCTATAAATAAATAAGGAAATCATACCCATACAAAGATATCTGATTGTCTTGCCCATACCCAGTGTGTCTTTGTCTACTATATGTCTACGTCTATGTCACTCACATCTCCTAATTATTTTTTTATTTTTCTCATCTTTATTTATGATGTTATGTTGTGGTGTGTGTGTGTGTGTGTGTGTGTGTGTGTGTGTGAGTGTGTGTGTGTGTGAGTGTGTGTGTGTGTGTGTGTGTGTGTGTGTGTGTGTATGTATGTGTGTGTGTGTGCCAAATAAATAAATAATTATATGACACAAACACACACTTACTCTTAATTCTTAAAAAGAAATAAGGAGTGAGTTAATAACACGCACAGTCAGGACGATTGACTACCTCGGTGGCGTGGTGGGCAAGTAGCCAGCTGCGAGGCAAGAGGTGCAGGTTCAATTCTCGTTGCGGAACAAACGTTTGCATGTTTTGCAGGTATTTCTTCCGGGCACTCATAGTTCCTGATACTCACGACACAGAATGATTATTATTATTATTATTATTAATTATGAACTATTTTCATGAAACTTTTTTTATAGACACCCTCTCTGATCGAAAAGGCGATTCGAGCGCACTCCACTAGAACGCTTGTTGCATACACAAAAACATGAATAGCTTCATAAGGACTAAAATGTTGGACCATACACCAGCACGCCTTAAGTTCTTATATTAATGTGCATTTGGCGTGCTACCCGCGCGCTTAAACACAGATTAGGGCGAACTTATAATCATAATATGCGAGTTTCTAATGAAACCAACAAAAACTGTGATTTATTGAGGTGAAAGATTATCAAAGATTGTGTTGGAAATGGAACGCTTGAAATAACTTTCAATGTACTTAGCTCAATCATGAACAATCCAATCTGCCAACCTGGATGGCGGTGTTTAAAGGATTCTTATATTCATGACACGGGAACGCTTAACTGATTTTGTAAACATTTGTACGGATGATAGTAACTAACAGTCACCCATCCCGATGTTTACCTTGCTAAACGTTACGTTACCTTATAACGAATAATTGCAATGTGATTGTATTCTTCTTCTTTGGTAATACATTTTTTGTTTTTTACTAGCTACTGCCCACAACTTCGCTTGCGAGGTACCCGGATATAAGTAGCTCTTACCGTTAAGACACCGTTCTTAAGAAACGCATTCGCTCAGCAGTTTTTTCGCGACTGCAAAATTGGTCTCCAAGAAATCTCTTTTATTTTAACGGGATCATTTATAGCATAGATTCACCCTGAAGGACTTTTCTAAATATTGGTGATTTTTTTTTGAAATTGGATGAGTAGGTAGTTTCGAAAATGACTTCTTTCACACAAACTTACAAAATTTACCAATTTATAATATTAGTGTAGATTATTTATTGATACGAGTAGGCAATTTACGTAAAATTTCAAAATTCTTTTAGTAATTGAACCCTAAAATATCTATGATACAATACCAGTTATTATCATCATTTTGAATAAGTAAACATAGCCGTATATTAAAAAGTGATCGAGTAATAATAATCCCCTCAACTGAAAACGACATTAAACGAGTTTTAATTGCCATTTTTCCCTATCTCCCCTGGAACCCTTTAAGAAACTCTAATAATGGCAACTGTTTTGTTGACTGGGGAATTACTGAGTTCAGTGTATTTTTATAATTACGAGTATTTTGGTGCGCTTGTTTGCAATCAATTTGTATGATTTCATGTATGGTTTTTAGATAGGTTGTTTCGCCTCGAGTAACTAGAGGACACTAACAAACTAGGTAATAAACGTTGGGGGTTAAAATCTACTTGTTTTTAATATATGACGTCGGGCATGAGTTCATTGCGTATAAGTAGAAAACCAGGTATCAGATGTTACCTCAGCCTTTGCTCTCTGAGTTATAATAACACACACAAAGCGGACATCCGCTGAACCATTGTAATAGGGATGAAAAATGTAAAGTTTAGACTTTAGATTGTAGAAAACATTTTCTCAAACAAAGGAAATTGTATGAAATATAACGTAAAAACAAAAAACATGAAATACAAGGGAATAATTTAAATAAAACCATTAATCTGGCTCGTGTACGTTGCTGTCGCAGCAGTACCGTTAGCAAAAAGATAGAGCTGTGATTCAATTTTTTTGCGAGAGCAGTTTTGTCTTAGCTGTTTCCTTTTATCGTCGGATAACTAGATTGCCTTAGGCCAATAACGTAGTTTAGTATCTGTAGGAAAATTATTACAAAGTATAAAAAACATGGCATTTTTTTTTTCTTGAATTGAGTTTCGTTCTGTACCTTTTAAGAAGCACTTTAATAAGCGTGACGTCTAAATAGTCGTGCTTAGAAAATATTTTGCACAATTTAACACCTAGAGAGTCCGCATCGAGTTTTTTCTTACAAACTGCGTCACGGGCTTTGCAAAAATTATAATGTTTAAAATTACTGAGTAGCTCACTGACCGACTGACATTCAACCGACAGCCTTCCTTTGGCCTACCGACTTCTTTTTTACATGCTATCAAACAGTTTTTAAAGAATTAATTTGCCAACGCTACTTAAATTAAACTGCCTTATTAATAGATCGAGGAGATACGTCTCTTGTCTTCCCATTCGTCTCCTAAATAGAAGATTCAAACAGGGCTCCCTGATTAAAAGCACTCGCCTGCAAATTAAAATCTTAGAACGCGTGGTTTTGGGGTTTGGGGGCACACGGAGGTGTTGTTCAGAGTTTTTTATTAAGTGACGTAGCTGGAAGCTACGTTACAGTACGGACACGCTTTCGACTCCTTTTTGACGTGTGAATATTCATAAATTTTGACAGCCTAACATCTGACTTTTATATGCATCATGCATATAAAAGTCGATTGCTAGAGATATAGGCCTTCGCGCCATCTACCATCGTTTCGAGGCGGTAGTCACAAATAATCAACACAGCTGAAATGTAGAGAAAATGATAACGCGATTAAGCATTTAAGCGCTTGAAACCACCTAGCTTTTTGACACCCACAAGGTTAAGTGAATACACCCACGAAAATAAGAAAGTTACCTTTATACCTCTTCTTTTAAAAGTCAAGTAGTTCCGAAATCTTCTCAACCGTGTGTCACAAATTAGATTAAGATATACTTCTGCTTAACGAAATTCTTGTGGCATCATCGCGTATTGGGGGTAGGCACTTCAAGGGGTTGTTATCTAGATTTCGGTTATACATAGCCAGTAGAGGGGTAATTTGGAGTTAGTTTGTTTACAAATTCTTACCGAAATGATGAGGTTTGATGGAAAATGTAGATGCTTGCTTACCTGTAATAGAAAAACATAATTTATTAGAGTTTTATACATTTGGATACAAATAATTGTGAATTACGCCTAACAGTTGTAATGCCATTTTATTTATAATTTACGTCGTCAAAATTTTTACAAATGAGGATTTAGCATTTTACAGGTGAAATTAGGTTTTCATCGATTATAATGACGATTTGTGGCTAATTTAGTAGCTTTTTATCACTGAACGCACTGAGCTTTTTTTTCACATTCATTTGAACAGAGGGGTCACTCATATCATTCAAATTAATATTTTTTTCTGTCCGACTGGCCGCAGTGAGAAAGCAGCATCAGATCAAACTTTTTTTCAATTTGACTTCATTAAATTATTATTCTCCTCGCCTTCCATCAAGGACAATAATTAATATACAATTTAGCAGACGGTACGTGGCGAGCGTGCGAAGTGTTTTGAACAACACTACACTTTAATTGGAATATGGAGCTAAATCGTACACTAACGATGTATTTTGGCGTTGTGCAAAGACAGTTATATAGGCTGCCCCAGAAAATGTATATTGCCCTAAAAGTGTACCAATCTTCCTGAATAAAAAGTAGAGTTTCTAAAAATAAACTATTTTTAGACTATTTTGTTCTTTCCGCGATCAATAAACAAAGTAATAAATTTTATACTGGTCTTTATCACGTTTATCTTTTTTATTATTTTCCCGACGACGTTTCGACGGTATTGCAAAATGATTAAAATATGTTTTTAAAATATATTTGGAAGTTTCGGGAACAACTTTTCCGGTTTTATCAGGTGATTTGCCCCAAGTCTGATGTTAAACTAAAAATATGTTTGACATCGAATAATGTACCATTGATTGGGTTTCAAGCGAAAACAGATTTTCACTACCATTTTCGTCGATGAATTTAAAAAGTCATATTTTGGTAAACCCTCGGTTACTCGGTTACCATATTTCGGGATAAGATTGAGAATTTATGTCGTCATTTCTTACGAGAGTCTTGTTTTGTCTTCAGCATACAGTTTAAATATTGATCTAACATACTTGTTTCTCGAACTATGACTATTAATAAGGTTACCATTACATAGTTATTACTTATAAATTATACAAAATCAGTTAGTTAGATTTCAATTAAAATTACAGGTTCGAAATATCCTAAAGTTGACAGTATTCTTATAGGGCAAAAGCATTATATTAGTATTTCAACAAAATATATTATCAATATCATCAGCTACATTAATAAAAGGAATCAAACATGACAGTAATAGTTAGGTTCAATGACATAGTTTGAAGCGGCTTGTGTGGTTATCCGATTAATGATTTATCAATATGCTGTTCAAGTTACCAACTGATAGCTCATGGACATGAACTAGTTATCAGTCTGGTTTGGTATCATTTTAAGCCAGGTATATAACGACTTAACACCTAGACTCCGGTTAAGGACTCTTAGCTAGATTTAACTATGGCTTTTGTCTGTGTGAAAATTGTATAAAACGCTCATCACCTACAACTTAAACTCCACAAGAAAAGAGTAGTAAAAGAGGTTTAGTTAAATATTTAACTGAGTACCTAGAATAACGGCTATGCTTGACAGTGATTGCTAATAGAAAAAGTAAGTGAAGTTTTGTCGACTTTTTACAAGCTTTCATCGTGATAAAAGAATATTAAAAGTTCTAAGAAACTATTGAACTTTCTACCCAGTTTCATACCTGTTCTAGTAAAACTTTAGAATAAGAAATATTATTTCTGTGCTGTTCAACCGATTTTGAGATCGGTTTCTTGCAAACCGATTTTGAGCTAGTTTGCGATATCAGAGGGCATTCTCATATTTTGAAAATATTGAAGTCAAAATCTCATAAAATATAAATCGAAATCAGTATTTTCAACATGCTCTGTCTTTTGTACAATGAAATCTGATCAAAAGTAGACAGAGAAAGGTAGGAACCTATTCTAGCCCACTGATTGTGTTGGCATAGTTATCAAGGTTCAATTAAGATAATAATAAACTATAATCAATATTATAATTACCAGTTTCATCAACATTATTAACTTACTTTATATTCACTGGTGGAGCACACTCTTCTCTAAAATCATTAAAGTCTATTGTAATCATTAGATTAATAAGCATTTGAAACAGTTCGGTCCTCACAACCCCAAAGCCTTAATTTTATCGTCCACATTTTCAAAGTCATATGACCATGAGCTTCATCCTGCGTCCTTGACAACCATCCCTTCCATTAAAAGACTGTAATATCCTCCTTAAGTACCACATTGCTTTTAAGAGGCTAAGAACCAAATTAATAATATATGTAATTGCGTTTTTGTGAAGCTATTTCACTCCCATTCGAGATTAATAAAAATTTTATTATCCACTCAAAGCCACGCCGCCATCTTGTTTGCAATATTAATTCAAAATGGACGACGTAAAATCGAGTGATTACGCGCGGCGATGTTCTTAATGAGATACGATTGAAAACATCCAGAAATTGATGGATGGTTTGCATAAAAATATTACTGGTCATGAAGTAGGTCGCATTTCTGGTCACAGTAATACGTTAAGGACGTTTATGAGTAGGTATGGATATTTGTATATTCAACGCCTGAAGCATTTTTCAGGACCTTGTTTTCCAATCACGGGGACATAAACTTTAGTCAGAATGGTGAAATTACACGCACCGCACATGAGACTTTCCACCCGTTGTCTTAGGGTCGGCAACGCGCGAGTGTCTTCTGTACTTCCATCGCATTGTGTTGTAAGCATCCATAGGTTACGGTAACAGCTTAACAGATGGGCTTGTTTGCTTGGGGTTGATGGACGTCCCTAGGCCAATCAATTATTGACGGTCATATACTGAAATGCTAGAGTTGGACAGTGATAGCTATTGCAATGTATAAAGCTTTCATTTACGTTGAAGAGCGTTTCATTCTTCGGTAAGAGATTCGGGTTTTGACTTTAACAAGGATAAATCTACGAATATCAAGGCTAAATTAGTGATTTCAATTGAAAATGAAAGCAATCATCAGAACCTTTCAATTCTCTTTAATAGCCATCGATATATTAGAGCCACTGAGCCGGAAAAGTGAATTATGCTATTCATATTCAATGTACCGGAGAAAATCGAGAATGGAGGTCCTCGCAAAAACTTGTGGCCTTTATTTGATTTTCTTAATTCATAAAAATCAGGAGAAATGTGGAAACTCCAACTGAATCTATTGAGGCACCTTTTGGCGAATTCAAAAGCAATTGATTGGAGATAAATACAAAAGACAAGTGATAAATTCTTAAAATTGAATTGAAATTATTTATTGAAAATACAACAAACATAATAAGTCATGTAGAAAATTTCCCCGCGACGAACCATCCCGAATATGATAACTCAAAACGGTCTAAGAAGTTGTTCCTGTCCTTCGACTGAGTGCTTTGTTTTCTTCCGTTGAATTTGATGGCAGTTCAAATTCAACTGAAGAAAACAACCTAGCAGAAAAATACCAAAGCATTGTTTGGTTAATCAACTGTTTAATTATCTTCTAAGCGCCTTACCCTTTACTCAAAAATAGATACCCGGATTCACACAAAATGAATAGTTTGTCACCTAGTTTGTACCCAATAGTTGGCAATCTACAGGTTGTTGATGATGACGATGTAATTCTCAAATAAAATAAATACTCTCAACACTTTAATAATAGAAAGTGGTACGTTCCTTTCCGCCCCTTGACAGCTCTACGTGTTTATTGCTACGGCCCCGTTGGGAGCGGTCACTTTTTCCAACAGCTTTTTATTTGTTAACTTCCCTTTATTGCTCGCTAGATGGCGTTCTGTTTGTTTTTGTGGGAAAACTTTTGTGGCTTACGACGTCGCCAACCGACGATTCCTTAGAAGTGCTAATTTTTTTGGTGTTTGAAGTTTGGTTTCTAGATAATCATTGGAGTTACGACTGTTGATTTGATTTTTATTGAGTGCTCATCATCATTTTCAGCAGCCGGTTGACGAGTACTGCTGACCCTCTAGTACGGAGTTTATAACATATTCAATTCCGTCACTGACTTGCAAAATCTATGCTAGGGGTTTTACGAACGATAGAGCCAACTCAGCCTTTAGAACTTATCCGCCCATCAGGTCCCCAAACCTTTAACTAAACCTTTTACTATACTGCTTCTTTCACCATCGGAGCCTTTACTTGCTTTTATATTTAACTTGCCTTTTTTAACCTTCAATAAATCTTGCGTCTAGGGCTTGCATTTTTGATGCACTAACTATGAACTAAGAAGTCTGAACAAGTCAGATCGACACTTCAACATATTAAATTTAACAAGTTTGAAAACACATAAATTTTAAACCAAGTAACTTTAGCAATCAATCGTATTACTTTTAATCGCGAGCGAAGCCGTGTTTAGTTGTGAGTCCTTTATAAAGACAACGATAATCAAACCAGGAACACTACTTGTTTTCAAAGAAGTACTATAGGCGTCTTTCATTGTTCTCGTTTGAGCGGCCATAACGTGTAAAACGCATTTAAAATGCTTTAGCCTTAAGCAGAAGCTTAAGCTGTTTCCGTGATAAATGATAACAGACAAACAACCTTTTACCCCAAACGTATACACGGATTCCTTGCGTTAAAAATAACGCGGTTAAAAAAAACTTTTTAACATTTTTTCTTCCACCTTTTCGATTTGTAATAACGTATCCAAATGCAATACGAAGTTGGCTGTTACCGTAAAATGTTGTCCCATACAATCAATGAAATGAAACGAAACGCTCGATGTGCTGAGCGGATATTGAACGAAACACGAATCACCGTCCCGGGACTTGCTCGAATGTAATTAAATCGTGTTTATAGAAATTGGTATTACGTAAAATGAACTACCTATTTAGTTTTTTTTTAATAAAGTTAGTAAACGGTAAACCAAAACAATGTTTTCTGGAGTAATAGTAAAATTATTAGAGTATTAGTAGGTTAATTTAGTTTTATCATGCGCCCCGAAACGAAGAAGATTTTGCGTTTCTGAACCTAGGAGTTAGGCTGGCAAGCCATCTTGCTAGGCATAATGGATCAACTTTGAGCCAGAATGCGAATAAGGAGACTCCCTTAATTTTTCTTGCATACTATTTTTTTTATCAATACACACCATTGTTTTTCGTAGATTTTAGTGTCGTTTCGTAATCCAATTACAATTGAAAATGCGAATAACAGCATTTTCAATTGTAATTGGATTTCCATACAAAAATAAGGATTCGACCAACTGACTTGTTGTCTGAGTGGCTTCCATGCTTTTGAGGGGTGGGGGGGAAATACCCACGCATTTCCCTTCCGCCATGGGGGTGATGGAAGGTATGTGGGACTCGAACCCACTATAAAACCCCTCCCCGGTGAGCTGTCCTCCGCCGTGGTGGGACGAGATGGGGTCCCGTTGGCATTCACCATCTCGTACCGGCGGGCGGCCCGGGAACCGGTCCGGGCCTCGGCCTCAAGGAGTAACCTTCTCATCAAAATGACGACCTAGCGGTACAATGCTTAACCTTGAACAATGAACAACCATGTAAGCCACATGGATGAATAACATTTTCGGAAGTTTTTGAGAAACCCTTGCTTAGCTCCGTTAATTAAACCAAAAGACCTCACGTTGTACGTCCAATATTACACGAAAACATAATGAGTAGTGTGTACCACAATAGAATAAAACTGTAATTTGTTTTGTGCCGAGTCAGCGCGGATTGCCGTTTCGCACGCTCGCTTTATTGGCTACCCCCCTTTATCTGGTGGCAGAGTGGTGTGGGTCTAGACATGGCCAGAATTATGTTTTGAATCTTCTTCTTGTCGATCATAAATAAATAATAAAAACACACATATAAGTCCTTTTTTATATAAATAATGTCTTGGCCCCACACTAGGATTCCCTGTGTCATGGGTATCAAGACCCACGAGTACCGTGGTACCACACCAAACAGACCCGGAAAAATATCTGCAGAACGTACAAACATTGGTCCCGCAGCAGAAATCGTACCCGCAACTCTTGCGACGCAGCCTACTCGCCCGTCACGCCATCGAGGTCGTCTAATGTTTCTTTTTTCAGATTTAAATTTGCTAATACATGTTAGGCACCCAACTAAGATGAGTATACAGTAGTCTTATCTACCATGAAACAATTCCGAAGTTTCGGAGCGAAATTTCGTGCGATTCGTACGATGAAACACATACACGTTCCGACACCAGTCCCGAAGATGGCCACGTGACGTTCCGTTCGGCCTAAACCTTAAACGAATGAAGTCATATCACTTTAACAGCGGTTCTTTCGTGAATCTAATCTCAAATTACACGAAAGCGCAAGAGGTAACTTTTTACTTTCGCAAGTTTTAATTTTGTTGTCAGAAGAAGTCTACGACGTTGGCGACAGAGCAATATATCTCAAGTGGAATTGGGCAGGGCACTTGGTTAGACGTGGTAAAGACAGACGAGTCGATTGCAAAAAAACCGCATTGCAATCTGATAAGCCGATCGAGATAAATGGTAACAGGCAAACAAACAATATCTTATGGCAAATGCATATATGGGCTGCTTACGTCGCGGGTAAAAACCCCCACCCGATGGACAGGAGAGGTCGGTGGATAGAGGTGGCTTAAGATCAAAGAATTGTAGTTATCTTACGACCTCCTTGGCGCAGTGGGCGAAGGCCCGCCTGAGATGCAGAAGGTTGCGGGTTTCGCGGGACAAATGATTGCATCTGCAAATATTTGTCTCGGGATCTGGGTGTTTTTTTATGTATAATATGTATGCATCTACAAAAAAATATGTATATAAGCAGTATATCAGTCGTGTAGTTCCCATAACACAAGCTCTGCTTACTTTGGGGCTAGATGATTATACCACGTACTATTCCCCTGCTGACGTTTCGTCAGTTCCCATCGAGCGTGGCCGCAGAGGGTGCTCATGAGGAAGGACCACTAAACGGTCAACGAAACGTCAACAGGAGAATAGTAAAGTACGTTGTGTAGTCGTAATAGTATACTAAAATGGCTCAACACAGTTCTTCGAGGCGTTTTTAGCCTCTACGTGGCCTATGTCCAACAGTGGACTTCTATAGGCTATTGATGATGATGATATATCAAGAATAATTCAGAAACATTACTAGCAATGCATGTTTGTTTATTAAATTTAGTTTAGTACTTGTCTAGTAGTTTCATAACTCTACTCTACTGTCTATTTGCTTAGAACGAGTTGGTACGAAGGTAATGGTTTCAGAAGGGGTATAAACTTTAACAATAGTTTTATAGGTACGATGATTGTTCGGAAATGAACGCCTGCCCCTAAAGAAATCGGTTGATGAGATACTTAACCTTATTTTCACTAAACGTAACATTTACAACACACTTAAAAATGACTCACCACGCCAGCCGGCGCCGGCAATGACACGGGCGACGTGTGTGAACAAAAATATAATAGATAGAAAATATTTATTTTATACTGAATATATATCTATACCACATACAAAATGTACCTAACGATATCCTTTGCGTCCCGTGTTGTTCCCGGTACGTAGTGCTTGGATAGTGCTAACTAAGGCATAACGATAAAAATACCTATTATTTTTTGGATATTAGCTCATGAAGACCTGTCTTGTAATGTCACATATTGACATATTGACATATTGGAGGACTTGTTTTTATCTGCTATTGCATTTGACATGAAAGGTTGTTTGACTGTTACCATTTATCTCCGAAACGGATTATACAAGAGAAATGCATTTTTTTAGCAAATGATTTGTACTGACTTAATTATGGTTCATAGATAATTTGGATTCCCACAAATCACAAGGTAGCGTTTCAATAGACGATGATATACGTCGGAGGTTTTAAAATTTAAAAAAATATTTGCTAACACTTCATGTACTCCGTTACTCACAGGATCACGATGCTTCTAACGATACCTCGTTCGATAAAATCTATTTAACTGTTTATGTGCTAAGTAATAAAGAATCCTACTCAGACACACATTGACTCATAGACATCAATAAACTTAACATGAAAGACTTAGTTTCACTTTTAGTTACAAAACCAAACGGGAAATTCTGATATACATTACGCGTGAAAAACCTAACCCTGCAAACTCCTCAGTCAAAAATTGGCCAATTCAAGATACATTGACCCGCCAATTACCCAGCTCCGCTGTAAAAGGTGGTGTAAAAATAAAATTGTCAAAGCGGGGTGTGCTAAAAGCCAATCGCTGTTCGCTATTTCAGCTGCACCAATCAGTAAAGTTTCGACATTGGAGACGTTTGGTTTTGTTGAATGATCAAGATAGGTTCGGATAAACTCGGATTTAATACCTTGGCCGCTAGAAGGCCTCTAATAAAACTGGAATAACGTTTTACGGACTTGTTATACGAAAGAAAACACGTAAAATAAACACTTTAATTGACGTTAATTTTTCATTATTATTTGTACGCACACTCTATTATTATCTTCTCCGTAGTGGTAGTCTGGAGGAGATTGCTTCTAGGCGATACGATTTTTTACTATAGCTAATACGAATAAGACTTTGTTTATTTTTTATTTCTTTCTGGTGCATTTCAAGCGTATAATTATCTAAAGGTACTGGGAGTACGCGGAAAACAAGGAATCTTATTTAAATAAATAAATAATGCTGTACATTTTCACACAGAGTCATCTAATCCCAAAGTAAGCAGAGCTTGTGTTATGGGAACTAAATGACTGATATACTACTTATTATATATATTTTTTTTTGTAAATACATACATGTTATCCATAGAAAACACCCAGACCTGAGACAAATATATGCAAATCTTACAAATATTTGTCCCGCAGCGGGAATCGAACCCGCAACCTTCTGCATCTCAGGCAGGCCTTCGCCCACTGCGCTATAGAGGCGTTTGTTTGACAGACAGACATAAGGTTCCGTTTTCGCCTTTAAGCTAAAATGCCCCAAAAAACCCTGAAATGTTCTAACGGTCACCGATTGTTGACTCTACTGAACGTTGTTTAATCTAGTTGATCTTCTAGAGAGCCACCAAACAAAGCCAACAGTCACATCACAAGCCTTCCAAACCGTGGAATATCGATTAAAATTTGATTCAAATCGATTTTAAATGCGATCGATTACAAGACCACCCATACAATCCAAAATTAATATACTCTTATAAACCACGTCATAATCTAACTCATTAGAGAGACTATTTAATTTATGGATGACATTACCACAGCTTAATGTGACCATGCAACGTAGAAACCAGTTTTGAAAACAGATGCGGCATTTTAATTTACACTCGTACGTCATAACTCGCTAGAGTAACTTGAGTATTAATAAGTTTTATAGGCATAGTAAAAGAGTTTATTAACGAAATTATCCGAGATACGAGCACGTAAATAAAGTTATACGCATATGAAATTTTAGCCTTTATATATTTATGACTTATGTGTTTAAGTAACAGTGATAGTGATTTAGCGCTTCTACAAAAGTAGAAGCGCTAAATCACTAAGAAGTAAAAAAATCTCAGTTTTTATAACTGAGATTTTGAATAAAAATTGCTGAGTACAATAAATCCATTAAACTGTGCCTAAACTTTAGTAAACTTATCTAAGTCGACATTAATTTATAAACAGAGTACACGGCAATTCACTGTGACCCTGCTTTACAGGCTTTTCAGTCCTATTGTGGGGTACAAAGGTTAACCTATGTATAATCTCAAACATTAAAATCCCCAACGCTCATTATTAAGTTGTTACGGTCTTATATATCTTATCTTAAAATATGGACAAATGACTCTTCTAATACGCACCATTCAACCTGGTTTTTTGTTTTTCTCATTCGTTTTCTTTATGCAAATTTTGGCGTCTTCTGTTTTTTTAAGAAATGTTAACTAGGAACCAATAAATATTACTTTATTTTTTTATTAATGCCTTCGATTTTTTATTTTCAGAACATGCAGATCCTCACAACAATTTAATTGCAACAAGCGCAACAGTTTTATGTTAATATGTCTTTAATGTTTTGGCCACATCCATATTTTCTGGCCTCGTAGGCTTCGCTCGCATACATCATATGAAACGATCAATCTTACACCCACGGTGCACAGATTATGTATAATGTAGTATCAACCACAGATAATGTATCACCTACTACCAATGTGAGATTTAAGTGTGCACAGCGGCACTTTTAATTTTATTTTTAAATTTTTATTAGCCTGTAGAACTACACTGCTGAACATATGCCTCCCCTAAAAGTGCCATGACGAACGATCTAGTGCTATTTTTTTTAGGATTCTGAAGTTTACAGAACTAGGAACCCTAATATTTTCTTCAAGTCCGTCTATCCAACCTTTGTCAGAGCCGATTTACTTGCCGACATTTTTTTGCTATACTTTATGGGTGACACGTGCAAGGCAGTGAAATAAACTGCCTTGCACGTGATCTTAAGATGGTGTTTTATTGTTTTTTTTTTATATTCAATTAAATTTAATTTCATAAAATAATAATATTTTCCGTCAATCAGTAGATGACAGACACAAGCATTGATTTATGTCTGTAAATTTTTCAACAAAAAACTAATTTATACATTCGGAAGTTCTTTAGAAATCCCAGCGGAAGTATGAAGAACTGTTTGATATTTTCTTCTGATATATAATGTTTCTTCAAGAGAATATGAGCTTTGTTCTTAAATACTTAGAAGCAAAAGTTCTTTGTAGGTATCTTAATGCGATTGTATTTTTTATTGCGTTTCATTATTCTTCCTTCAGTGACATTTGCGCGTTTAATGTAAGGTGAGAAATGTTCCTTGAGATTTTAATATTTTCTCGTTGTTTATTTATCATAAAAAAAATATTACGTTTTTTGGAAGTATGGTGACCAGGATTATCTATGGTGGCCATATGAAAATGGTCTCGATTACCAATGATGAAAGAACCAGTGCGTTGAAAGAATTCAGTGCGCCTCGTAAAGGCTTATTTTATTAAGTCTTCGAATTTTTGGTTCTACATGGCGGTTCCCTCATAATGTTTTCCTTCACCCTTTTGTGAGCACTCGCATTGCACACTTAAATATTTCGCGTGGAAAAATCCCTTGGTCCACAACGAACCCACGAACTTCGCCATTGAAAGTTGGGGAGCTAAATCCACTAGTGCTCAGCACTAGTCCGAATAGATTTACGCCATTTTGTTTACTATTTTACTTGTCGCAAAAGAGCGTGTAACGTTTTTATATTTTATAAAAACGAAAAAAATACAACCTACCTCACTACTTACCTACATCGCTACAACGCTAACATAGCTTTGAAGTCATGTCTGAGCTAATAAATTATTTTAATTTAATTTAATATTGTGTTTTATAGTTGAATGTAAAATTAACCATTCTCCGAAGAAATGTTACCTACAGTGCTTTCGTGTGAAATGTTGCCAATAACAAGGATTTTTTACCAAAAAGCCTTATTTGGCGATGCGTAACAGTGTATTTTGCGAGGCGTCTTTTATAAAGTCTAGGTTATAGATTATTATTATTGTTATAATGATGATAATCCAAGGGCTTCTAAGCTTGGATTATAAGCTGTCTGAAAAGTTACCAAGCAAATTGGTAAAAATTGAGTGAATTGGTTTAACAACTAATGACAACCACGATGGCGTGGCGGGCTAGCGACACAGGAAGGTTCGATTCCAACTGCGGGAAAAATGTAAGTATGTTCTGCAGATATTTGTTCAGTCTGGGTTTTGTGGTAGAACCGTACTCGTAGTTCCTGATACCCACGATAGGGAATCCTAATTCTAATTCTAAGTGGGGGAACTAAGGTCTGCATTGACATCCCGCATTGGGGTGTATTGTGCATTATCCCCCTTCTAACCTAACCCTAATGGGAATCCTAGTGTGGTGTCAGGATTATGTATTTTGGGTTTTATTTATTTATTAGACGAATCTGTGGCGCAGTGGGCGGAAGCCCGCCTGAGACGCAGAAGGTTGCGGGTTCGATTCCCGCCGCGGGACAAATGTTTGTATGATCTGCAAATATTTGTCTTTGGTCTGAGTGTTTTTTATGTATAATATGTATGTATTTACAAAAATAGTATATAAGCAGTATATCAGTCAATATATCAGTATATAGTTCCCATAATACAAGCTCTGCTTAGTTTGGGGCTAGATGATGCTGTGTGAAAAATGTCCAGCATTATTTATTGTTTATTTATTTATCTTTTACGACGGGCATAGGTAGGGTAAACATCTAAGATAATCATCATCATCAGCATAATAAATTTGTAGAAGGTCACCGCTAGGCTTAAGCCTCCCCTAAAGAGTGCCACATGGCGAATGCTCCAAAGCAATCTCCATTAATGAGGTAAAAGTCTTACGTCCTAGAGAGGACGGCAGACTCGTAACTTAGTTGACACATACTTTGAACTCCCAAGACTACATCTATTTTCCGCGATTACATTCTTCTTTTACGGATGAGACATAACATAAAGTTTGAATTAATGAATGAAAATACTTTATTGTATACTTTATTTATACAACAAAATAGACAAAATATTATTCTTATAAAAGTTCAATGGGCAGGCTTAAAGCTTAGAAGCGATCTCTTCCAGACAATCTTTGAATGGAGAGGATAATAAGGGATTAAAAATGCAACTATTGTGTGATTTAACAAATACGTCAGAAATACATTAAAAAGAATAACACTTTGGGTACTTTAGTAACAATGTTCCTGGTTGGGACAACATAGGTATCTAAACTAAGTAAAAAACTGAGCGATGGTATACCTATGCCCTCAGCCGGATATTGGCTACGTACGATCAACGGTAAATTTCACAATACAATTTGCATAATAGTACAATTAATAAAGAATAAAAACAAGCTTTTTCGTATCTATCTCAGCAAACTCTTTCATTTGATACTCATATCATGAGGGTGCATAAATGATAATTGGTCCGCCATCTTTGGGAGTCCGCCATATTGGATTTAAAATGATGTCATTTAGCTAACCATGCATTGTCAACCAAATCAAATATGTATGCAAAATGTCAGCTCAATCTGTTAGGGATTGATTTAAAATTCAGTTGCAAGATTTGACCCATTCATACTAACGTGACAAGTTAAAGAAAAGCTTGTAATAATAAAAGCTAGGGATTTACAGTGTTGAAAAGAATGTAGGATGTGGTCGATCCACCTGATGGGGGACCTTCCTAAGATAGATAGATCGATACATAAACTTTTTATTGCACACCAAAGAAAAATACAAAACCCAGAAATTCATCACAATGGGCGGACTTATCGCTAAAAACGATGAATTTCAAATGGACAGGATAAAATTTATTCAAAAGGCGGCAAAAATTGAATCAATTCCAAACAAATAGGGAGGTGTTATTGCTTTAGTCATATCTCTATTTTAATTATCTTTTGCACCGTTTTTTTAATAGAACTACCCCGGATAAGCTCTTCCACAACTTTTACTAATACATTTTTTCACTAATATTAAAAAAATCCGCTTCGACCGCTTCGTGGTCCAAATCTAAAATGACATACCAACAAATTAAAATGATCAGCCTGTTCACACGATTACCATAAAAATAGTCATCTTTCACAACCACAGTATAACAAACTGGAGTAGCACACGTATCAGAACATCAAACATCCTTTCTGACGTAACGCACAGAATATATTATAGTTGCTATCGTATTTGCAAACCTCTATTGTGAAATGACAAAAACTATGGGATGTACGGAACCAGGTCACTAGTTATTGTATTGCACCTCGTTTGGAATGTACCATAGGTAAATAGAAATGCAGCTGGGTCATAATAGTTACCAACTTGAATAATAATAGTTGAATCCAACTATTATTATATATTTATAATAATAGTTGGATTCCCAGTAACTATTTAATGGGAATCCAACTATTATTGCGAGCGAGCGACTGTTCGAAGCGACGCATGATACCTGGCTCTTATCTGGGTCAGCATTCCAGCGTGGCAATGCGGCCAGTATTTTGGGAACGCGTAGTGATTTGGATTACGTCTGGTAGTGATCTGGATCAGTTGAGCTATCTATAGATCGCTTGCAACGGTCGCTTCGCTCAACATATAAAGTCCCTTTACCCACGTTATCTTTTGTATGCAGTACTTGAACCAGCTGTATTCCTCATAGCTTTGTCATAGAGGTTTCATTCGACACCTGGTGTATGGCCGGAAAAATGTACACAAATGAATTTTTGAAACTGAATGTGCGATATTTCAAAAGGTGGTATTGTTTTAGGTTTTTTATAGCGACATTATTCCACTGAATCCATACTCGTAGTTTGCACTATAACGTTTTTACACTAAAAACTGCAATATATTTTGTATTGTAAAAAACGGTTTTATTTTTGATTATTTAAACTCAAAACTGTATTTTTTTGTTTTCTAGTTTAATCTATAAAAAACACACTGTATTCGCCATGATGGACATTCTCAGATACATACTCAGTGAGTAGATCTTTTTGTGAATACCACGTATGGGTAGTCTGAGATACGTATAACATGACGGACGACCTCTGTGGTGCTGCGGGCAAAGGCCCACCTGAGACGCATAAGGTTGCGGGTTCGATTCCCGTCGCGGGACAAATGTTTGTACCCGCAAATACTTGTCTCGTGTCTGGGTGTTTTCTATGTATAATATGTATGTATTTAAAAAAATATATATGTAAGTAGTATATCAGTCATGCAATTCCCATAATACAAGCTCTGCTTAGATGGTGCTGTGTGAAAATGTCCAGCATTATTATTATTATTATTCGGCACATGCCCGCGTTTTGCAAGTAGTTGGCATTCCACGTAACATCTATAAATAGACTACCGAGCTTTGCTTGAAACAGAGTTATTCCCAGCGTTAGGAAATAGCTCATTAAACGTCATCAAAAACGTTAGAGACGTCGAGATTCCTAATTCAGACAGACAAACTAAATTGTAGTAAGTTAAAAAAAATGCAATCATTCCTTAAAACTATTAACAGCGCCATTTGTGTGACTTTGTGGAACATTGCATTGCTTGTCTTATATAGAACAATAAAGAAACTCTCATTAAAAATAAAATATTGAACAGGTACAAAAATATCTTGTTGGAACTCAGTCGTATCATCATATATTGGCTCGGTTTTTCTATAATTTATTCAACAGCACACAAGAGGAAACCCAAAAATCTCATTACAAAATGAAAACGTCTTGTTTTTAGAGTTCCGAAGCCATACGGCGAAACTGGAACCTTTAATTAATAAGCTCTTCATGTCCGTCTGTATATTTGTCCATCTTTCTGTACGTCCGTGAGTAAAGTTATGTCAAAACCCGAATGCATTCTTAAAATAACATGTTGGTTCGTGAATGTCCGGTTGTGAGTGAAATGAATTAAGCATACGACTTAATCATAAGCAAATTAAAAAGTTATAAGGTTCCAAGTAACACGTAGCACCCGACGCTCACGATACAGATATTCCTAGTGTAGGGTCAGCCCAATTCTAGGAATATGTTTGTATGTGACTCAGTTTCCCCAATTAATTATTGAATGTAAAATTATTTGTATTTTATTTTCATTAATGTTTGATAACATCCTCGAAATATTGCTTTGATACTAGTGCGAATAGCAACGTATCGCGAATGAAACTTATTTTGCACTAGCACAATGTATTTTGCCCATCTCATTGCCCATTGTCAAAGTCGCGGGCCGTGGATGGTTTATGATAATGATAATGATATTAACTTAAGGGATATGAGGCACGCCACTTCCGAACTCTAACATGAAAAATCTCGACATGACTTGGGCAGGTTTATTCAAAAAGCAATGCTTCCTACCGGATAACCACGTAAACAAGAAAAATGGCTTTCTAAATGAAGACAAAGGGAACAGTGAAACGTATAAAAGGCTGGAAAAAGTGACAAAAATGATATTCGACATTATGCCTCTGAAGCGCGCTTCAACTTTTTTCACAATAAAATGTTTGTATAGCAAAAGTTTGTGAATGTCGGCGCTTTAAGGAAAAGTTGGGAAAATAGGTTTGGAATAAGATTGTTGGAGATGTTACTATGCATTATATACTTTTCTATCCACAATATAAGTAGGTAACCTTAACACTGATTTGTAATATTCTACGAACCACGACGTCGGAAGTCGGTGGATGGATGTAGTCAAAATCGTTCGTCATGGCACTCTTTAGGGGCCTATGTCCAGCTGTGGACTTCTATCTACAAGCTCCTAATGATTATGCTGATGATGACAAAATAGGTAGTTAATTCTATTTTTAAAGCAGAGGGGTCAAATTCTTATTCTTTACTAAAGGTACTTTATAAAACAACAGTTTTATTTTTATCTGTGGCAGACCGGGTTAGTTCCCTGATGCTAACTATGTAGATGGCACTGTATGCCACAGTTTGTAAAATCGATACTCATTTATATACCAAGTTAAGTCAACCTTTTTTAGACAGCCCTTATTTCAACCTTTCGGTACGGAGCTATATTTATAACTATAAAGTACAACCAAATTATATTTTCCACTGATCAAAAATCGATCGGTTCTACAAACTACAAACTAGCGGCTTGTGAAAGTTAAAAACGAGATAGACTGTAATTTTGCCTAGAACTTTGCATACTACTTGAATTGGATAGCACATATTTTATCCTATTAAACTACAAAATTGGACGAAAATGATACCCAACTAAACAGATTCCCAACTCCGTGGAATGAGCTTCTCAACTGACCCACATAAAAGTTTCACAACTGCATAAACGCAATGGAAACACCCGCAGACGCATTTCCATATCAATTTGCTATTGAAAACGCATCCGTCCCGCACCGCGACCAAAACTCAAATGACTGAAAGAATCCATTCGAGTTTCAATTTATCACCAAGAGATGGCGCTGAATGTATGAATGAATTGAAAGTTGGATTACACAATTTAAATTCCCCCTTCATGCAAAATAGGGAAAGATGAGGTCTAGGGGGGAATATATTATATGGATGGGGCTGAAATATTTACCTCGTGGGACTTTAGAAGTGTGTTCGCCGGAGCGGAGCGAAATCTTAATGGATTATGGTATGATTGGACCACTCGGCTTACCTGGCAGATATTCGCAGGTTTTAACCGATTGTTTCTATCGACTCGGGACCTTTTTGTTCCTTTTAAATCGAGAGCAATTATGGGAAAAAACAATTTAATTTCAGCAGACACCCGCCTAATCCAATACAGTTTTTTTTTCATTCTACTTCGTTCACGTATCCACTCGGATTTGCAATCGATTAGCCAGATGAATGTTTCCAGTTTTGAAAGGGTTATGTTTTCAGGATTATGGTGTTATTTTTGTTGCTTTTTAATTTGTTAGGATTGCTTTGTTGATTGTGGTATTTCATTTCTTTACTGATCGGATATCTTTTTAATCCAGTGATTGGTATTAATAAAAAACCGATTGTAGGTGTTTTTTATAAAGTATGTATGGATGTATGTACATGTTGTATGAATCTTTGGAAACGTTTTTGGACGCAGTGAGCGAAGGGCCGCTTGAGACAGAAAAGGTTGCGAGTTCGATTCCCGAACATGACAAATGTTTATATGCAAATATTTGTCTCGGGTCTGAGTGTTTTCTATGTTTAATATGTATGTATTTACAAAATAAAAAGTATTTAAGTAGTATATAAGTCATGTAGTTCCCAAAATACAGGCTCTGCTTAATTTGGGGCTAGATGATTCTGTGTGAAAAATGTCCAGCATTATTATTATGCCTTCGATATTTTGGTCCTAGAACATACTGGTCCCAGTTTTAAGCACGTTTGAGATATCCTATATAGATTTAATTATACACACCCAATAGATACATACATAGTCCTGACCCGACGCTAGGATTCCCTGTACCGTGGGTATCCGGAAATACGAGTACTCATATTGTAAAAACGGGAATTTTCACGTACTGCACTATCGGTGAAGGCACCGACTAAGTTTTGACTCATTCCGAGAGTCTTCATCAGGGTGAGTGGTTGCGACTTTCTCCTTCCGCGTCGCGCCGTGCACTACGTAGTGCACCGATAGTGCAGTACGTGAAAATTCCCGTTTTTACAATATGAATAGTCAAGTTCACGATAGTTTTTGGAATAAAAATACGAGTACTGTTGTACCACAACACCCTGCACAATTATCTGCAAAAGTTGAAAAGATATGTGCCGCAGCGATAGAGAAAATATTTTTAAACAAAACTTTTGAAATCTCCAATTTATTCTTACAAGATTAATAACAATAATGCTGGACATAATCACACAGCATCATCTAGGACCAAATTAAGCAGAGCTTGTGTTATGGGAACTACATGACTGATATACTACTTATATTTTTTTTATACATACATATTATACATAGAAAACACCCAGACCCGAGACAAATGAATGCAGATCATAGACATTTGTCCCGCAGTGAGAATCGAACCCGCAACCTTCTGCGCCTCAGGCGGACCTTCGGCCACTGCGCCACAAAGGTCGCCACAGAGGTCGAGTTGTGTGTACCTATGTAATTTATTGACCTATGTGTTCTAAAATAGAGTTAATAATATTTTATGTACATAAAATATTATGTACTGGCTGTTGTATTCGGCTCCAGTAATGCTTCACAAAAAAACCAGATAAGTCTAAGATAGTTATGAGATAATAATAATATTTCCGCTACACAATAATCTCAACGTTATAAACCAACCAGCAACCACCTGCTCATAATATTCATACGTATTCCATACAAACAGGCTTCATAAAATAAACAACCCAACAAAGTACCTCGAGTGTTAAAAGCGAAACCCACTGCGCTATTTCACAAAGCTATTTACAATGTAGCGTTAATTGCCTTAATTTTTTAATAATCAGTACGTGAATAACGCGAAATGAGCATTCTCACTCTTTCATTACGAAATTTGAGTTAGTGTACGTTTTTTGTAAGGGTTATTTAGGTCGGTTTGCAATCTGGCACTTGGAATGATGACTACTTGCAAAACATAGTCAAAGTCAAAAGGTTTTAATTTATTGAAATCACAAGGGTTAGAAAGAAACGTCAGCTTAAAAACTACGTGAATTTAAAATGTTAAAATGAATTTACGCCGATTCCTCGCGCGCGATCAAGCTTTGAAAAATCAGGCAACGTACGCTGCTTGGTTTTGTTTTTGAAAATAACGCGGACATGTGCCAAATGTTATGTTTGGGTTTGCCTCTACCTACCCACTACTTAATATCATCAAAGATTACACACTGAGTTTGCATGTGAGGATGTACATGTATTTCCATTATTGATTGTAGCGTCCCCTGGTCATATTTGGCTAGCTTATCTTTGAAAATATACAAATCGATTGCGAAAAACCGCACTACAATCCAATAATCTGTTTTGGAGATAAATAGTAACAAACAAACAAACAAAAAACCCCTCACGGCAAACACATATACGAGCTCCTGTCGTCGCGGGTATAAAAATTACGTTTCATGCTCTATAAAATTTTCTCAAACACAAGTAGGTACCAGGCGCCCAGAAGTAGCAGTGAGGTCTACAGTCAAATAAATCTCAAAAGAGCTCTCTGCGCTTAACACTATTGGAAAATGTTGGACTACAAAAATAACCTAGTCCTAGTTAAAAGTGTGGATTGAACATAATCGTTCTCGCAAATTGATTTTAAAGACGATTTTATAGAATGAATGTGGGTTAGATTCAGATCTATGCATTGAGTTTTGACTTTTGAGCAAAAAAGTTTGTGTGAAATCTGTTTTCTTTGAAAAGGGCAAATAACTAATATTGATGTTGGTATTGGTGTCAAAAGAATGATACCTACGACTGACTAATCACATTGTTTACGAACTATTTAACAATACCTAGATTTGGTATAATGTTATAATGTTAACCTCAAATTCATGTTTGCGGTTACTTACTCACCTATTCTACTCGTGTTAGTCAATTGACAATTAAAGTTACCTAGATGACTAGCTGCTGGCACAAAAGATATTTTATTTTGAACTGGGGTTAAAACTGATAATTCGCTTTACAGCAGACATATATTGATGATTAAAAGACTTATTCATTAAACTCAAATAAATAATCCTATTGTTTTACATTTCCGAAAAGTACCCAATAGTTTGAGGAGTTAAAGCCAAAAACGTGTGTGTTTCACAAAAAAATTTGATCAGCGCTTTGTCGTAAACACGGTCTTATGTATGCTATGCTTGCGTTCGAAATTCGGCTACTTTTTGATGGGTTAATTCGGCAGCTCTCTGCCTCTTCATTAGAATGGGAGGCTACAGCCTGTCAAGTACCAGGACTCAGGGTATGTTTTATCTCTGTACTCAATGTGATGAGGTAATTCTGAGTAGTCGGATCGGGAGGCAATTGGCACTATCGTCAATCTAATGTTTTTAAACAGCAAAGTGAGGGGTGAAAGAGGACACAAAAAAAACTTTAAAGTACATTTATATTGCCTAGATGCAGCTTGCCAGATTGGGTAGGTACAAACTAGCAAATATTCGTTATATAGCCATTTTAGATTTGGCCTACATTCAGATTTCGGACAAAGCTACTTTCAAAAACTTTTTTCAATAAGAAAAGATTATGGTCCGTAAAAACATACCGTAAAAACATGTTAAAAGCTATTTGAAGAAGAAAATTAACAAGAAAAAGAAATTTCACCTTACAACCTCACTACATCCAACATTGTTACAAGAAAACTTTGTAAAGAGCCGTAATCCAGACCTTAGCGAGGGTATGCACTGCGAGAAGGCACTATGATAAATCGAGTAAAACTTAAAAATTGTTTGCAATGGTTTTAGGGATCAACTTAACATTCCCTTCGAAAGACAGTACCGTTTTCATCTCTTGATGTCACTAGCGGTCACCCATTCAAATAGAGGTCCTACCACAGGTTTTATAAAACGCACGAAGGTTTCATTAATTTTTTATTACAATAAATCTTAGTTTTTATTATTTATTCCCATCATTTAGTTAGAGATTTTTTTCAAGAATAGTTAAAATTTGCACGCCAACCACCAATCTCATTAAAAGCTAGGATGGCAGGTAAAATGCTTTCAGTATTAAGTCCGCATATTGTCACTTGTTATATTAAATTATAATTCATCAATTATCAAGGATGTAATACTACGTAATCTTACAGAATAACATCCCAGTTCAAGACGGTGCTGTTTCTCAGTGCACATCGTAGTGTTCAAACTCGCAAAGTAATAAAAAAGTAAACTCACCTGCAAAATTTCTTCCAGCACATATCCTCGCCTCCAAAACGATCACTAACAAAACCACTAACATTAGTCTTTTTACACTAGTTAAGCACCATCTAACTTTATTAAATCTAGCACTACTAAAAGTCGTTTGAAAACTATTTGTACACGAGCTATTTTTGTTTTTGTCGAAGACATTTCTTTTGAAGCCGCCTCTGTCTTCTAATTTGAGGTTGCATTTGAGGTGAAGTAGCCGATGTCCGTGGGACACGGTCTTTTCGAGCGGCTCTAATGGTTGGCCGGCCATGGTCTGGATGAGTGGGTCGTGGTTCTTCATTGTTATTGGTCAAATTGTCGGTTCATCTTCTGTGTGCATCTGTAACAAAGTAAAACTGACATTATGGTCTAGTAGCATACAATTTTACGATTTTTGTAAACGAGCGTAAAACAGTTTCGCAGGCATCTTAAACCTTTTTCTATGAACCTATGTTTAACTTATTGATTTAAATAAAAAAAAGTATTTCATCAAGCGCAAGTAAGCTTGCAGTGTGCTAATATAAAAATTTATATCAGGATTGAGTAAAAAAAAATATCACGGGATTAGTACCAGATATTAAAAATTTATAAAAAAAATAGTTTTATAAGATTTTTAAAAAAAACTCCCAAGTACATTATTATCATGAACCAACATCACATTTACACTTACACTAAAACTAATACCAAAATATAAACTAGAGAATGCACTAAAAACGAAAATGACAACTTAATAGGGTAAGCATACCCAGTAACTGCCGTCGATAAATTTCTCGAAAAAAAAAGAGACAGCAATATTGGCGCGAAAATAAGCGCAAAACATGGAACGTTGCCGACAATCTAATAAGCAATTCATCAAGAGATGTGACAGTATGTTATCGTGTGGCCCGAACCACAGGAAAATGAAGAAACAGCCGGCTTATAATTATAGTTCGTTAAAAATGATATCTCCCATTAAAAAAGGTGGTAAATGATTGGTAGAATGTTGCATTACACAACATCCTTTATTATTCACTGTTTCATTTGGGTGTGTACTCTATGTACTTTGTCTAAAATAAACTTCTAATGAAGTTTCATATTGATTTATACAAAAATACAGTTTTTTTTGTAATACAGAATTTAAAAATTATTACAGAATTATTCGATACCTTTCTTGTCAAAGGGGCACATTACGTGTGGTCGATGAAACAGGTTTTGTTTTTCCACTCTCCTCCATCAAGCGTCATTTGTTTTAACTCTTTTCTTTGGCCTACCTTTACTCTAGTACATTCATATTGAGCACTCTTTTCGTGATATGACTTTCCTTCCTTCTCTACCATATTCCTCTTCAACTGTTTCGTAACTGGCGCTTCTATCAAAATTACTCAGTTATACTCATTAATTATCTTGTAACTCAAAAAATCAGAATAAAAAAAGCAGATATAAAATACAGCGCATTCTAAAATTAAAAGTTTTTGACAAACGGTGTACTGGACGGACAAGCAGTAAAGTTTAGTTTGACTGAGCTGTTCTTAAAGGCCTACCCCCTTGACTCCCCGAGTGGGGGGATGCATTGAAGGCACCTGCGTCCCACTGACGGAGATAAAGAACTCGCAAGATGAACTTGTTTCTTAAGTAGGATTACTGACTGGTCTAGACTATCCTAATGAGGCAGCTTTGTTCGAGCCTTTTACGTTTCTGCCAGGTACTGCGAATGTACTTTTTATTTGAGTTATCTATGAAGTTGTTAGTAATGAGTTGTTATAGTAATTGTATTACTTGTGAAAATATCTTCAATCTGATGCTTCTAAAATTATCTTTGTAGATGTAAAATTCCATGATGATACACAACAACAAAGTATAAGTAGAGATTGAAGGAGAATAAGGCATATGTCTGCTTGGTAACATACTCTGTCTCGGTTCTTTTGCAAAGGTTGGATACAGACAAAGGTAGGTTTGCTGTAAGACAGAAACTGTCTAAAGAAAGATGATAGGTATTGAAAAACAAATCGTTTTTATTAATTGTTGTCCATTCATTAAATTGTTCGTGAAAGTAAAGTCATAGCCATAGTTAAGACAAGGTGGAACCCAGATTTGAAATGCATTTTTTTGCCACAGACGTTGGTACAGACGTTGCAAATAAGATTCAAATCAGAGCTTTGTGAACTTGGCACCCGACTTTGGAAAATCTTTTCTTTTTTTTTTTAATCTTGTATATATTGGTATGTAGTTGATTGTAGTAACATTTTTTTTGTTTGTAGTAGCTCTAAAAAAAAATTAGAGGACTTTAAAAAAAACTCATCTCCCGGTTTTGTCAGCACTCAAGTTTAGTAGTTGATTCGTGAACAGAATCGTTTGTAGTTGATTGTAGAGACAACATTTTCGTTTGTAGTTGCAAAAAAAAATAAAAAATTATACTTCGAACATGCCTTTGGATTTTTTTTTTTTATATTTCATCTTGTAGATTTTGGTATGTAGTTGATTGTAGTAAAAATTTTTTTGTTTGTTGTAGTTCTAAAAAAAAGTTAGAGGCCGTTGAAAAAACACATCTTCTAGTTTTGTCAGCACTCAAGTTTAGTCGTTGATTCGTGAACATAATCGTTTGTAGTTGATTGAAGTGGCAAAGATGCTTTGAAGAAGAAGACTTGAGTGCTGACAAAACCAGGAGATGAGTTTTTTTTCAAAGCCCTCTATCTTTTTTTTAGAGCTACTACAAACAAAAAAATTTTTACTACAATCAACTGCATACCAAAATGTACAAGATGAAATAAAAAAAAACTTTTTTCCAACGTCATGTGCAAAGTAAAAATTTTTTTTTTAGTTTTTTTGCAACTACAAACGAAAATTTTGCCACTACAATCAACTACAAACGATTCTGTTCACGAATCAACTACTAAACTTGAGTGCTGACAAAACCAGGAAATGAGTTTTTTTTCAAAGCCCTCTATCTTTTTATTTGGAGCTACTACAAACAAAAAAAAATTACTACAATCAACTACATACCAAAATCTACAAGATGAAATAATGAAAAAACTTTTTTCCAACGTCATGTGCCAAGTAAAATTTTTTTTTTAGTTTTTTTGCAACTACAAACGAAATCTTTGCCACTACAATCAACTACAAACGATTCTGTTCACGAATCAACTACTAAACTTGAGTGCTGACAAAACTAGAAGATGTGTTTTTTCAACGGCCTCTAACTTTTTTTTAGAGCTACTACAAACAAAAACATTTTTACTACAATCAACTACATACCAAAATCTACAAGATGAAATAAAGAAAAAACTTTTTTCCAACGTCATGTGCCAAGTAAAATTTTTTTTTTTGTTTTTTTGCAACTACAAACGAAGTCTTTGCCACTACAATCAACTACAAACGATTCTGTTCACGAATCAACTACTAAACTTGAGTGCTGACAAAACTAGAAGATGTGTTTGTTCAACGGCCTCTAACTTTTTTTTAAGAGCTACTACAAACAAAAAAATTTTTACTACAATCAACTACATACCAAAATCTACAAGATGAAATAAAGAAAAAACTTTTTTCCAACGTCATGTGCCAAGTAAAATTTTTTTTTTCGTTTTTTTGCAACTACAAACGAAATCTTTGCCACTACAATCAACTACAAACGATTCTGTTCACGAATCAACTACTAAACTTGAGTGCTGACAAAACTAGAAGATGTGTTTGTTCAACGGCCTCTTAACTTTTTTTTAGAGCTACTACAAACAAAAAATTTTTTACTACAATCAACTACATACCAAAATCTACAAGATGAAATAAAGAAAAAACTTTTTTCCAACGTCATGTGCCAAGTAAAATTTTTTTTTTCGTTTTTTTGCAACTACAAACGAAATCTTTGCCACTACAATCAACTACAAACGATTCTGTTCACGAATCAACTACTAAACTTGAGTGCTGACAAAACTAGAAGATGTGTTTTTTCAACGGCCTCTAACTTTTTTTTAGAGCTACTACAAACAAAAAAATTTTTACTACAATCAACTACATACCAAAATCTACAAGATGAAATATATAAAAAAAAAAATTCCAAAGTCATGTTCGAAGTATAATTTTTTTTTTAGTTTTTTTGCAACTACAAACGAAAATTTTGTCACTACAATCAACTACAAACGATTCTGTTCACGAATCAACTACTAAACTTGAGTGCTGACAAAACCGGGAGATGAGTTTTTTTTAAAGTCCTCTAATTTTTTTTAGAGCTACTACAAACAAAAAAAATGTTACTACAATCAACTACATACCAATATGTACAAGATTAAAAAAAAAAAGAAAAGATTTTCCAAAGTCGGGTGCCAAGTTCACAAAGCTTCAAATCAGCTTATTTATAAAAAGCCAGTTACGTCATGGTTGCGAGTAAAAATCTCCCGAATTCGATTAATTTCTTTCTATTAATTCAAACATAAACTCGATTAGAAAAACTAAATGATAAACACTCGAATATGCTAGTTTAACTAATAGTTGTCGTTGTTGTAGATTAAATTATTGAGAACTGCGAAACGTCAAACAAAGGGTACCCCATTTTTTACCAAGGGATTACCAAGCCAGTCTTAAAACTTCCGCTCGATTAAAAATGTTCTAACCATACTTTCATGTTGGTTGTTTATTACAGTTACGTTACACAAGGTGATGAAAAATAAAACTTCGGCACACCCCGTCTTAAGCACAAAACTAGTTGGTTTATCTATAATCTATCCTATATTTATGTTGGCACAAATTATAGTATGACTAATTATATTTATTAAACGTCAAAAAATACATATTCTTGTGATTATTTAGCTGACAATCATGAACCTTTGGTTAAATAACTGTGTTGTAGAATCTAACCACGTTCTCGTTAGTAATTATGTCATTTATAATTCAAGCATACGGCCATGTCCCTTATTATTAAGGTACGTGGACACATCTGAACCATATCTCCTCTAGCTATGTTAAGAACATGATTTTAGCATATATTGTGCAAAGGGTCAAAAGAGTTCGCTAGCTTGGCCGTTAACGACCTTTACAAAATAAGGTTACTGACCTAAATATTACATCTATATAAGCTCATTAAAAGCCTAGTCCTGAATCTTCTAGCTGGTGCCCAAAAAGTTTTAATGTTTGCTTAAATTATCACAATTAAATAGATGTAAAACTAAACAGAATGCCCTGGTCTGGTAGACCTCAGGACTCAAAGCTACGTCATTTATCTTTAAACTCTCATGATACTTATAGTCATGGACATAAATTAGGACTCAATAATTTCAAAAACAAATACGCTAACGACTGCATTCCTCCTCAGATCCATAGTGCGTAGATCGTTTAGAATACCATTTGGAATAGTCATAACACAACTTTGCCTAATTCAAATTTCAGACAGTTTTTCCCGGAAACGTATAGCTTTCGTGTGTACGCTTGACGTATATCGTATATCCTAGCATAATATGGATAGACGTAGAACAATATAGAATGCATGAGCAAACTGCACGGTCCGGTGGACCACAGGTGCGCCAATCTACGCCCAAAGCTGCGTCATTAATCTTGTGTGCCATCCTTATCCCGGGATATTAGCTAGCTGGCGCTTGTGTGAAGGGATTACAGAATTCCGCCATTTTTATCCGTTTTCATGGATTATATATTTTTGTGACAAACGGATGTCATTTATATTGGACTAACTATGTAAAATGGAATTTCAGAAATAGAAAGAAAAAAGCATTTTTTTTATGTGTGTAACTGTGTTCATCTTATGAATCGTGGGGTGCATAAAAAGAGCCTGGCCTTTTTAGTGCCACGATTTTTTTTATTGAAGCAAGATTGTATACTGCTCTTTGGGAAAGTACTATCACCATATCTATTTCTGCCATGCAGTTTCGCTCGTATTGATTTTTCCGGTTTCAAGGGTATGGGTGCCGATGAAACTTTCACCGATTGTGTCTCAGGGTCGGAACCCGAGTTACAAGCATTGTTAGTTAGCGGTTTCGGTAACCGCTTACTAACAAGTGGGCTGTATGCTTATTAGTCAATTTTGTTGTATAAAAAAGGATGAACATGAAGGAACGTCATAAATCGTGCAAAGAATGAAATACCTTTTGAAAAACATTCATAATTCAAAAGTTTACATATGAAGACATGCGATAACGATATTGTCATAAAAGTAGGTTGAACGCACCCACTACTGGGTCATTCGTATACATATCTTGCGTGAAGTGGAACAGAATTCGGACAATTGCCAGGATTATGTTCACGTATCTACAATATTTTCATGGCTAACGACCGTGAATTTCTTGTCAGCGGGGGACGGAGAAAGATCGTAACTGAAAATTGTTTTAACCCCCGAGGGACGTTTGGAGTTGGACAGTTAGTACCCTGAGATCTTTTGCAGGTGTTATGAGTTATTGTCTTGTTTTGCGAATTCTGTTTTCGGGTTTTGTGAAAAGCTTGTGGGGATGAAAAAATAATAATTTAAAAACGGTACAAGTGTTCACAAGAATTTCTGATAAAATCAAGTTAGTTTAGGCAAAAAAAAAATAATGTCATTATTTTTTTTATTTACTATTTTGTTTCAAATCAGACTTTGGCGTTCTTGATTACGTAGCGCACTTTTTCTGCGCATAATATTGTAAAAATTAGAAACAAAAAATTGTGTTGTACTCAAAACACTCTACACAACAGATCGACAAGGATTAACATTGATGTACTTATTTATAAGACAGAAGCTATACTACAAATCAAATTAAATTTTGAATAAGTGGGTGCAGACGGTTCGGCTAGAGCTGAAATATAAACTGCAATTTATCGTGGCAACCCTGCTAGGGGTATATCTCCTGGGTACACACGGAGCAGTACGACAATAATAAAACAAATAACAAAACTCACGCCTTTCATCCTTATGATGGACATCCTCAGATTAATACTCAGAACATAGATCCGCTAAATTACCAATAGTAGGGATGTTTGCCGAAGGACGTGTCCAAACTTTATATTCAACATGTCTACGTTTTGCATAGCAGTTAGCATTCCATGTGACAGATTGCAAGCCCATCGCCGGTTATTGGATACGGACGATAGATACCTAAGAATTTTTATTCGGCACGCCAGTTTACCAAATAAAACGTTGAATACTTTAATCATTCTAAAGTTTAGATCAATTTATTGAAGAACAGAAACGATGACATGCGATTACTATTGAAAAACGATGATGTCTGCAGAAGTATAAAAACTGTGTGGCAGACACCAACGCACTCCTCCGTTACAAAGGATTGAGAGTTCCGATCAAAGTTATGGAACAGCTAATATAGTAAACAAGTAATAAAGTAAACTAAAGAAGCTAATACACACGCGAACGTGTGTGTGTGTGTGTGTGTGTGTGTGTGTGTGTGTGTGTGTGTGTGTGTGTGTGTGTGTGTGTGTGTGTGTGTGTGTGTGTGTGTGTGTGTGTGTGTGTGTGTGTGTGTGTGTGTGTGTGTGTGTGGTGTGTGTGTGTGGGTGGGTGTGTGTGTGTGTGTGTGTGTGTGTGTGTGTGTGTGTGTGTGTGTGTGTGTGTGTGTGTGTGTGTGTGTGTGTGTGTGTGTGTGTGTGTGTGTGTGTGTCTGGGTCTGTTGCTTATAAACGTGAAAGTTGGTGAGGATGGATGTTTGTCTTTCACGCAAAAACTACTAAACGGATTTTGATGAAACTTTACAGTAACACATAGGCTGCTTTTTATCCGGGTACCACGTGGGCGATGCCGTGGGCAGAAGCTAGTCTTTCTATAAGAATAAATAGTTACATTCAGAACCACATTAGAAATAAGCACCGGAACGTTCGGATTTTTTTTTACTAACCGTGTGTGATCTTATATCAATACACACAGACTCCAAGTATCATATCATCGCACCGCACCGTGTGCATTCTCAAACTCCCGGAGGACGAAGAGCACAGGTGCTATGTCCGCGATGCCCCCCGGTTGGCTTGACTGATTGTTTGTTTTACCTAGTCTACGTTCCGGAATGGAATTTCCAGACACGAATCGAACGAAAAAATGTTTTCGGCAATACAAATGTCGTAGTCAAAGTCCGAAGCTTGTTTGGCTAGAGAATGCTAGCGTTGACTAAGCGCTCTTTATATTATGCAATTTATTGCACATTGCACGCGATCTGAAAACGCATGCAACAAATTGCATAATCTAGACAGATCGCATACAAATTGGAGAAATCGAATACTCCTTACCTTTGAGATAATTGACTGATTGATTAAATAGGCTTTAACGCATTTCTAAGCTAAGTAAGTGCGAATACAAAACCCGAAATAACTTTTATTTTGATTTAGGTTGTTTTTGGAAATATTCACAACTAACCTAAGCTTCCAGTAGGTTTATTATTAATATTATATGTCTGCGTTGTCCACCCTAGGGTGCCAAAGCCAAATTTATTTCAGCACACCATCGAAACCAAATATTAACAATGTCCCCGTAGCCGAAATCGGCTTGGATGACATCATCATCATTTGCAGTCGAGTGCTGGTGAGAACAAAGAAGGTTTTGTTTAAACAATTCACTCGCATATTCAATCTAGTCAATGCCAGCATTGCCTAGTTAATTCTTGCATAGGAGCTCTGACTCAAACATCAATATTTTTGATGGAATGCGGCTGGTTCGAAATAAAACGTAGTCTGGGAGTGTTTTACCAATCACACACTTTTTTAACAGAATAGAAGCTGTTATATGTCGTTTGTAATCAGTCCATACAAATAAGTTTGATAGAAAACCTCTCACATATTTTCATATTCGTTTTATATAAATTGGTATTAATAATAAATTTGTATTTCCATATGAAAAGGTACATAGGTATCTAAATAGAATATGTTTATCCTATTAGGTATTTACTGCAATCAATCAATTAAATAGGTAATATGTATCCGAATATTCCAAACACCGCGTGACTCTTTAAAAGGGACTCGAGTTATTTCCGATCTATATTTAGAAATGGCGGGCGAAATGGCCAGCACATTTCTAGTTATGTCATAGCCATTAAAGAATAACTAGCTCATGCATCGTTATAATGCCGATTTTAGTCATCCTACTAGGTACGCGAAAGTTTGTGAGGATGGATGTTTGTTACTCATTCACGCAAAAACTACTCAACGGATTATGAAACTTTACAATTATATAGCTTATAAATCAGAATAACACATAGGCTACCGGGTAGCACGCGGCCGAAGCCGTGGGCAGAGGCTTGTTATTAATACGACGAAGAATTATTTGAGTAAACAACGCAGAAATGCTTGTATTGCCGGCTTGCAAGGATGCCAGGGAAACACATGAGACTTTTCTAATTTTCTTTATGGCATTAACACCGCGAAGAGTTATTTAAGTAAACAACGCTAAAATGCTCATCTTGCCAGTTTGCAAGGATGCCAGGGAAACTTTTGGTACATGAGACTTTTCTTTATGGCAGGAGATGGCAGGCAAAGCAGCCACTTCCATCCACAGACTTCCCGCAACCATTGATGTGATCGGTCCATCAGGTGGGGCCCACTGCGTCTTCCAGTTCTTGGTCGCCATTCGAGAATCTTTCTTTCCCAGCTTTATGGCCTGCCCATTGCCAGACGATTGAGTGAGCTAGCTGAATTCTTAGTAAGCTGTGTTCGCAGTAATGGCTCGGCCAATGTGTCCAGAGATAAGCGGCTAGTAGCCAGTTATTGGCGCAATTACCTGAGTGTGATAAGTGATAACGTTGCGGAGTAGCCGAGTTTATTATAATAATTAAAAATATAAATCTTAAAACAGTTATACGTTTTATATAGAAGAAGCTTGTTTGTTACACATTTTTGTCTGTTTTATAAAATAATGATTTATTATGATCATCACTAAAACAGTAGGAGTCCACAGCTGGACAAAATCCTCTCATACAGTGCTACGACGAACGATCTTGTGCTACCTACATCCTGCAACTTGTAACTCTAAGAGTTATGTTTAAGAGTTTTAGTCCTTCTACGGATTAGCGCGTTCATGATTTTATCACGTAATAAAACTCTGAGCATAGCTCTCTCCATAGCCCGTTGACCTTGAGGCCAACAGTTAGCGACCAAGTTTCAGTGCCAGTTTACAAAGAATAAACCTGAGCATTAAATAGATACATTTAGGTTAAAAAAACTAAGAGCAATACCTAATCGTTGTTCTCATGGGCATGTAGAGTATTCCTGCCTACTTCATTTTAAATAAAAACATAATAAAGGTAGGTAGGTTCCCTCAAAGGTAGGTAGGCAAGCCAAACAGACACCTTGTTCGTCATAGTTTAATTGAGGGAAGGCCTATTTCCAGCTATAAGCTATCTATAGGCAGTTGATAATGATGACAATTTCCATATTCTATCTAGCAAGGTAACTAACAACTTAAGCTAAGCAGACGCAATATCATCTAGGAACGTACTATTCAGCTTCGGAAATAGGAAACTAGGTGATATGAATACATAACCCGGTCGATTTCCCTTAGTCCAATAAGCATCGAATTTCTAGACAGTTTCCCGGTTAGTCTAGACTCTATTGCTAAACGGAAATATCAATTTCACTTCTATAAATGTAGCTTAAAGCCAAATTCAAACGACCTCTGTGGCGCAGTGAGCGAAGGCCCGCCTGAGACGCCAAAGGTTGCGGGTTCAATTCCCGCTGAGGGACAAATGTTTGTATATGCAAATTTTGTCTCGGGTCTGAGTGTTATTTATGTTAAATACGTATGTTTTTACAAAATAAAAAAGTATTTAAGTAGTATACAAGTCATGTAGTTCCCATAATAATAGCTCTGCTTAGTTTGGGGCTATATGATGTTGTGTGAAAATAAACCTGGTCTGGTCCAGTAAAGGCGTGTTCCAACATCGGTCATAAAATGTTTAGTTGTTCAATATAACATTTTAAAGATATCATGCAGTTAAATGCATGCGACTAAAATAATGACGTGTGCCTACGGGAGAAAGAACAGAGGAGTGAACTCTGCCCGAGAAAGACTGATCGCAGAATTTGAAAAAAAATAAACTTCACGCTTACACAACACGTAATCAGTTGTTTACTAATGCTGAATCTAGATATTACAAGCTAAGGTTACTAAAAATATGGTATAAGCAATATACATTTTTAAACTATCATGGTTATTAACATATATTTTTTGATAAATACAGGATATTTGTAATTTTTGGTGAGTTTTAACGTGTCTTGAAATTTCGGCACAGTTGCATGTACCTACCATACATACATGTACAGGAGAAACTGTTAGTCTTGTCGGATGGATGTTAGTTGGAGACGAATCGATCTACCCTCTTTCTCACGCTTTTATTACAAACGAAAAAATACGACAAAATCATGGCAAATATACGGGATATTTTATTTAAAAAACTAGAGTGAATTTGATCATTCATATTGTATTTCCAATCTAAAGTGAAAGAGCATTATCTATCTTTGTAATATGCTTAGGTACATTATGTATTATATATATTACTAGGTTCTGCCCACGGCTTCGCTCGCGTAGTACCCGGATAAAAAGTATCCTATGTGTTATTCTGATGTATAAGCTATATTACTGGTAAGTTTCATCAAAATCCGTTCAGTAGTTTTAGCGTGAAAGAGAAACAAACATCCTCACAAACTTTCACGTTTATAATACTAGTACGATTTGTATTTATGTATTATTATGATTATATTCTATTTATTTTCGGTGTATGTCTAGGTAGTTCCAATGTATAATATGTAGTTTATTAAACCGTAAGTATCGGTGATGGCATCGACTAAGTTTCGACTCATTCCGAGATACTTTCTCAGGTTGAGTGATCAGGATGAAATTCAGGTTCTACAATATGAAACCCGTTTTAAGTTAAAATTATGGACTTGGCAATGTTACTTTAATATTAAACAATTTTAATGTTACGATGCTAGTCAGATGTTGCTTACAGACAATTTATGTATTTGAGTCTAGTTATCGTAAAATACTGTATTTTGTTTGGAGCTTACCAGCTTTTACAGTGAACGCAATCTCTACTAAGTAGTTCACTGACATTAAACTATTATCTACTATTGATGCCCGCGGCTTCGCCCGCGTGGTATGTTAATAAAATAAGCATATGACCGTCTCCAGGCTTCAAACTATGTCGACCATAGTGGACATAGTTTGAAGTGAATCGAACCAAGGATTACAATTTTTCATACAAAGTTTAGAACTCAATTGCACACCCCTAAAAAGTTTAGTTTAGTTTTGAAAAAATATCGAGTTTTGAGTGAATTAAACCAAGAATATTTTTTTCCATAGAAACTTTACCACCTTGTTTAACCCTCTTAGGGGTTGATTTTCGAAAATAAGATTAGCCTATGTGTTATTCCAGAATCTAAACTATCTACATTCCAAATTTCATTAAAACCGGTTTACTAGTTACGGAGATACGTGTTAACAAACATTCACACACACAGACTTTCGCATTTATTATATTAGTAGGATAGGATAGAAAGATGCGACTTTCGATTCGAAGGGTGGGTTCGGATCCTCGTGCACTAATGGATTTTTTTGCGTAAAATTAATATGTGCTCAAGAGCTTTCGAGGTAGCATGGTGTCATTGGTTAGTCCTAATAATATTATAAACGCGAAAGTTTGTGAGGATGTTTGTTCCTCTTTCACGCAAAAACTACAGAACGGATTTTGATGAAACTTTACAGCAATATAAGCTATATAACTGTAAAGTTTCATCAAACTTTACGTCAGAATAACACATAGGCTACTTTTTATCCGGGTACCATGCGGGCGAAGCCGTGGGAAGAAGTTAGTATATTTTAATCGCGAAAGTTTGAGAGGATGAATGTTTGTTACTCTTTCACGCAAAAACTACAGAACAGATTTTGATGAAACTTTACAGTAATATAGCTTACACGTCAGTTTTAAGTTTTACCATGACATGGTTGCTGCACTCAGGGTTAAAAGCTTGTTTTTTTATTTATTTTTTTACTATTAATTATATTTATACAAGTTAATGACTAGCATTAGTAGATTACAATACACAAGTGCGTGAAATCCGATCCCGAAATTATGTTTATTGCTGTTATAATTATTTTAACGTGAATTTACTAAAAATTGCAGCATAATTAATGAGAAGGATTCTTATCGCGATGTCGTATCACCTTACTTGTTTGTATATCATTAATCGTTTTGACGTTGAATTAATTAACTTTTTTCCAGATCTTGATAAGAAATAACGACTTAGTTTTATGACCGAATATGATTTAGAATTTTAGATTTTGTAACAAGGATTTACGGGGATATCTCATTATTACGTCAAGGAAAATATGAAATGTGCTGCCGTCTTGTAAAAGAGCATGATATGATTAAGTGGCAGGAAACTGCGGATTTTTTGTAATATTTGATTTTCAGACATACCTACCACATCAGCTCGAAAAGTGACGCCGGGCATTGGTTTTGCATGGGTTTCAATGGTCTCACTGCAGCTGGAAAAACGTGGCTAGTCCGATTGATATAGCCACGTTTTTCAAGCTGAAGCAACTGACGAAAGATTGGATTGGGTGCGCTTTGATATGCTTGCGTTGTGGTCGGTTTCGTCGACACATTGGCCACATAGCTTAAAGCGACTGCACAGGTGATTCGTATGAATGGAACTACACGTTTTTATATAAATTTGTATCTGAGTTTTAATGCCCACGACTGGTCTGACAGACATCATAAGTCCACAATACTCATTACAGAAAATACATGTCCTAGAATAGAACATTTTAAGGATAACTTCAATATTACCTCTGTCATTGCGAAACGCACTGAATCCTTTAACCACACTGAGTCTATTACCATCGGAAATATGGAGTCTTCTACCTGCCTTCATTACTCATAACACACTCTGAGCCGTATTCTTGTTTGCCACTTGTTTCTTGTTTCACACAGAAAAATAAAACAAGTCTAACAAGTTATTTGAGTGTCATTGTCTCATTCCCATAGAAATTTTGCTGAGCCACTGACATGACGAACAAAAACTTCAATTTTACAGTTCACATCTAACTCACGCGTACAAAAGAGGGTTTTCAGGCCAACGCGAACCCAAGTATTTCCTTAACGAGACCCAAGCGAATAGGCACTTAGGGTATGAAAATTTCACAGTGCACTCAATGGTTGAAGCGATTTAGAAGTGCAGTCACCAAATTGTACACGACTCGGAGCTATGGACCGATAATGGGTACGCTTACCTTAACTTGCCTTTTGTTGTGTGACATTTGTGCTTTGGACATTCTGTATGGACAATTTTGTTACTCTATGGACTGAGTTTTTTGTCTTAAATCGTTAAAATAACCTTTGATATATTTTTTGCAAAGTTTTTAATGATTTAGATTTATTCGAAATTCAGTTAGCGCAGTAAGTTTTGTCCACGATGACAGATGCATTTTCGTATTCACTTATCGTAACGGCAGGGGGCGCTATTAATCATGTTTATCTGAGCTCACAGATAATAAAATAGTTCCAGTAAGTACTCGTATTCCATAAGAATTCAAATTCTAAATGATTATTTGTTAAAAAAAATTGTTATGAATCATTATTCTACATATTGTAAAATCGGGAATTTTCACGTACTGCACTACCACACGGTGCACGGCGCGACGCGGAAGGAGAAAGTCGCAACCACTCACCCTGATGAAGACTCTCGGAATCAGTCAAAACTTAGTCGGTGCCTTCACCGATAGTGCAGTACGTGAAAATTCCCGTTTTTACAAGTTCACGATAGTTTATTCTACAGTTTTCTACATTATTCTACACTTTAATTCGTCCGTTGTTTTCCAAATCCTAAATCCTATCTTACTTCCTATTTATATTTAAAAAGCGAAAGTATGGATGTTATAAATGTATGTATGTATTTTGCCACTAATGTTTGGAACGGTCGAACCGATTTGGATGAAATTCAATACATAGATTAAATGAATATTTCGGGACGAAGATAAAAAAACATAGGCTCCTTTTTACCAGGGTTTCTAGCGGGCAAACAGGTGGCAGACGCTTTTCATGAATATAGAGACAATATCATAACTTTTAGACACTGGTACCATAAAACAACAAATAAATAAACGAGTTTTCCGGTGAAAAGACCACAAAAGCGCCACTATGATAAAAACTATATTTTTGCATCACACTAAGCCGTACCCACTAAAACTTTATGCATCACGTAGCATACATAACGAGTGTATATTTCTATGTTTCAGTTGTATAAAACTGGATTGCGAAGAATTGTAACCCAGGTGTCCTTAGACAACGGAATAGCCAAACGAAATCGCCAAATTCGAAACAAACAAACGGATGTGAAGCTTCTAAAAACGCAGAAATTTAACTGTAAATTGTATCACATGTTGCAGTGCCCGCTAGTAACTTGTGGCAATAATATCTGTTTACCATTTTTGAAATCATACAAAACGATTACAAAAAAAGCTGCATTACAATTCATTCTGTTTTTACATTCTGTTATATTATCTATAGCAGCGTCCTATATATAACAGACTATCTTCGACATCAAGGATTAACAAATCTGATAAGATAAGTAGTATTCAGTGCCATATACATAAATTCTGGTCACTGATTTAACTAAAAAAAATGTGGTGTTAATACACTTAACACGAGTTGGCAACACATGAATGCCCGAACCTAAGGTGCCATTTACCTTACCTGGTCATATTGTGGACAGAGCGCTAGCAAAATATTAATGTGAGAATTTAGCAGACCAATTACTGGCCAAAGCCGACAACTGGGGCATTTACCTTTGAATTATTAGGAAACTTATTGGCGAAAATGGAAGTTAGTTTTGTTTTTCTATAAGTGACATTTGTTTTAGTAGCAAACTGCCACGTCTTCGCTCGCATGGTACCCATTTAAAAAATAACTGTGTGTTTATTCTAGTTCAAGAACTGAGCCTATTACAAATTTCTTCAATGTTTATTACCACCAATATTGTATTTGCCAATTTAAAATTATTTTTGTAGTTATCATTGCCAGTTAATTTCATGTAAACAAAAACCTTCGACATGTTTCCCATCCTATTGCCGTGACTTCTGGCGATAAAACCTAAGAACCATCCTTGTAGTCATACCAATGTTTTGCCAAAAAAACACATTTAAATCCGACAAGCCATTTTTGACATAAATGGTAACAGACAAACAAACAACCAACCTCTTAAAACGTATAAACGTGCTCCTTATATTGCGAGTAAAAAAAAGTTTTTTATAGAAGTCAACTAAATATTATATTTTGTATGTTTGATGCGTAAGTTTTAGTCGAATAATTGATCATGAGTCCAATTTCACGAGCAAGCAAAATACATAAAATAAAAACCCGCACATAAAATTTAACTTACCGCCCTATAAAAAAGAAAGTAAAACTATTACACAGATAAAATTGTATAGTAATCGACTATTCCGCCAAATCTCCTTACCCACATCAATAAAATTGAAATGTCCGTAAAAAAAGGGGAATAAATAGGAAGCCCATAAACCGAACGGAAAAATGCGGTAGGTGAACAATCTACATTTTAAGATCAAAATATATACCTCTATATAAAGAAAGAAATTCTAAATCATTGATAGTGTCGTAGAGTTAAGCTATTTTAAAGGGTTAAAAACTATTCTCAATAACTATAGGGTATGTGTGACCTAGGAATCTATGTTATAATGTTACTGTGTGTTTTGTTAATTAAAGACTAGCTTCTACCCACTGGCTTCTGGCCGTGACATATCGGAGTAAAATTAGCATATGTAAGACCTGAAGTCACAAACTACACCTATTCCAAATTTCATCCCAATTGGTTCAGCCATTATGAACATTCTTAGCAAACAAACTTTCGTATTTATTATATTTGGAGGATTAGGAAGAAGAACTGAGTCATATCTTACAGGAATTCCGCAAGGTTTTTCAAGATGTTAACGAGGCTGAGACAAGACATGGCATTAAAATATAGTATCATGCAATAAATAATTCTAATAGAAAATTTAATGATTTATTTATTTTGTGACAATGCCCGTTTTGGCGTCCTACGATGTCCGGAAAATGTTTTTCGATTCGTTTAAATATGTATTATGATGCCACATCAAAGAGACGGTAGGTAGTTGGAGGCATAGAGGGGAAATATACCAAAGAGCACAGATTTCATGTGGGCATACGACATTGAATTCAATACGTGTGTTGGGTATGTTATGGAGTATAATCTTTATTGTACACACAAAAAATACAGACAAAAAATATAGGGCATGTACAAAGGCGAGTTTAACCCTAACAAGAGACAACTATCTTTTAACAAGTTCGTCTGAAATAGTACTATATTTCTTCATCCAAGCAGTTATGCTCACGTTGTCGAGTTTCGGTCTAAAGTATAATAGATTCCGGATAGTATTGAAACTTAAAACGTATCCCATATTATACATGACTGTTACCCAGCTACAAGTAAGACATGTATATGTTAAGTGGAAGCGACATTAATTATTAGTTTTGGTTTAGGCAGAAGTTGCTGTTTACGAGATAAGCCACTAGAACTTACTAGACAGATATCATTAAAATAGCAAGCGAAAAAGACAATAACCATCTAAATGGTGATCTAGTAAATGCTAGACAAGTTACGTCACAAGTATAAATTATTATACGACTAGTATTTGGAGATACTCGTATAATGTTCTGGTATTACGATTCGCACTTACGTTAGGCGACTACATATTATTACTCTGAGGAGAAAAGGTATTGCTATAAGGTATTTTGCCAAAGTCGATATTTTATGAGGAAATTCTTGAACGATCGGTTTTATTTTGTTATCGAATTATGGTAAAGACTGAATTGTTTTGGCTAGTCTCTGTCGCCAAGAAGATAGAGATAAAAAGGTTGAAATAAAATAGTCTGTTGGTAGATATTAGGATCACCTTCGCACTAGTACCTGTTTCAATTACTTTTTAGGGATCTAAAGACTAAAGCGGAACCCTTATAGGTTAATATTTTTGTATGACCGTATGTACTCGTAACACTTCTATGTAAACCTCAGTTTAAAGCGTATCGAGATAAACTATGGTGTTGATACATGTTTTTTAATACGACACAGGCCGGAGTTATCGTCACAAATTTTCCAACGAAATTAGAAAATGTAGATTAAATAAAAATGGAAATAGATCCAAATTGGTACAACTTGTTGAAAATTATATGGGACCTCTCCGGTCATCCTCTACACATTAAATAAACAATCATACCAAACAAAGTTACATACTAAAACAACAGTTAAAGAATTACGTGTCGTATGTAAGGGCTCCTTCAAAGCTCAAAGTTGTGTTCTCGTATAAGGACAGTGCGTGGGTTCTTTTTGTAAATATCCACATTATATACAGTATACGTGACATTAAACAGTGACCGACTCGTCGATCCAATACCTCTCAAAACTCGTGGTAAGGGTCGATTCTATAAATACCATCAAAGCCCGAAACATTTTCGGATATAAATATTCATGACACAAAACTAAGCTTAAATGAGCTTACGTCAAAATGAGCTTAGAAATCGTCAAAGGATATCAAAGGTTCGTCATTCCTTCTCTTTTACAGAACATTACTTTTTGTAATACTCGTACCAAGTAATCGACGATTAGACCGTTATCAGGGATTGAATGTCTTTTAGGTATCTAATGGTATTTGACTGACATTTATTGAGGATGCTCAGTTAAATTTCATATTGGATATCTACTATTTTGCGTCCTGATTGGTATGACAAAATTTCGGAGTTTTTGTTTATTCTTAATTTTTATGGTGGTAGCCCAGGAGTTTTCTCTGTATGTGGGGTCTGCCCTTACAGGCCCTGTCTGAAAATCAGCGCTATTTCTCACTACTGTGCGGAGCAGCACTAAGCTAAGACAGGCACTGTTTGGCCCACACGGCACAGATGGGGACTAATTAGCACAAAAATCTTCCTCATAACCTGTGTTTTTGTTTAACTATCTTACTGGCTGTCTAGACAATTACCACTTTCTGTTGACGTTAACGCCTGCGGAAAGATTGAATTGTATGGAAATGACATTGGCTGTGGAAATGCCACGTGACTGCTGCCAAGTTAAACTTGACTAATTTGCGTTAGCGTGAAAGGAAAACTAATCTTGAGGTATTTGTGAGACACCCTGTTATCTAAAACCTGGTAATAGTAGCTTGATGATAATCGAAAAGTTAAATAGTGATGTGCCGATAATGTCTGGGCTTTTATTTATAAAAATAAAATAGAGGGTAGTTAAAGGCAACTACCACTTTCTCGGTACACTCACAGATCTGCGAACTAAGTAAGGATCTGAGAGCAAACAACATGAATATTATGTGAGCATGTCTTTTATTTAACGGTAATCTCATTTTCCACTATTATTTTACTCTAATAAATTTTGACTATCCATAGTTTGAACTGTTCATATTGTTGCTTAAAAATATTTATGAGAGCAAACACTGTTTGCACTGTGGACATTTATTTAAGATTTTGTCATACTTAATGCAAGGTAAAGTTACAAAGACCAGTCTAGAAAAATCATAAAACCAAAGTGACAGCGCGGTTCAGGTGAGACAAAATGGCAAAAACAAATTGAAAAGGTAAAAACCTAGAAAAAGCGCAGATAACAAGTCACATGAGTGATTACACCGATTCACAGAACCGGGGTAAACACGACTGTTTGTCCAATATTGAAAAACCGACGGGAAACAAACAAACATGGAGGGGAACTGCCTATTATTTGTAGACCAGCGATGGGCCATGCACAAAAAAATAGTATGGTAACGTACAGATATTTACTAGTAAAATTCGTCGGGTACCTGAAGTAGCAAGGTTTCGTCGAAAAATAAAACGTGATCTTTCACCATCGCTAGACACCACAGAACAGAGAAATGCTAACTTGGCTGTTCTGTGCTAGAGACGTTTGCACGGACAATAATGCCGTCAACAAACGTTCATACATCCGGCGATCGATTTCAATGTGTTTCAAGCAATCTCGTATGAATTACTGAATCACCATTTGGTACAATATGAAGATTTGACGAACAAAATGTGATAACGCTCTTATACATGCCATAATCACTGAACACGAAGACACAGATATTATAATAGTATATAATAGTTATATGTTAATAGTAACGGGAATCATTCAGAAGATCATTATGTTTTCCACTCGTTTATTGCTTTTAGATCAACCTATATAATGGCAAGTAGAGAACAAACAGATTATTATTTTTTTGACTCATTTTGGAAATTTTCTGTAATGTTGGGCGATCTAGGAAATTATCCTGGCCAAAGGATAGGAACGCATGGAGTGATTTTTCAACTGATCAATATGACTGCATAGCGCTGGCAGGCATCCCTGTTAAATTAATTTGAATTATGAAGTGTAGCAATAAAGCTCATTTTCCTATCAAACTCAAACAGATTGAAATAGGCGGCTAGCCAGTATAATGAAACAAGTGATGGGCTAACGTTTAACGACTACGCATTTGGAGGCAAAGTAAAAGTAAAAACGGAAGTAGGTAAAATTTCCCTATACATTATATCATTTGAGCATAACTAAGTGGTATTTACACTATCAAGAGAACGTTTATTATTATCTAACGACGATCTACATATAGCTACGTAGGTAGCTTGTAGTAAACTACAAGTAGTTTAACCTGTAACTACAAGTAGTTTACTACAAGCTACCTACGTAGCTATATGTAGATCGTCTCACTATACCTAAATTGAAAATGGAGAGAGCGAAGCAAGTGGTAGTGATTGAGTCAGGTTCGACAAATTGCTAATGTTTGTAAGTACGATGTCCGTTGATAATTTTCTAATGGCTAATCCGATTTTAATGAAACATGTAATACAAATAGAATTTAATTTTCGTGAGAGGTTTTACTCTAAGGTTGGAGAAGGGCCTCTAATTAGCGACGAATTGAAGCAACTCAGGGAAGTGGCGATCACCGCAGGGAACGCGGAAGAATGCATAAGCATACCGTAGTCTTAGCCGACAGGGAGTTCTGAAGAAACACAGTGGTGGTTTTGGTCTGTAGGAGACCGGGATAATCTTCTGTCACCCCGTAACGGAAGCGTAACCATGATGGATTTCCCCGCATAAAAAACTACGTAATAATTTTTAGAATATTATTACGACTATACCACCGTACTTTACTATTCTCCTGCTGACGTTTCGTTGACCGTTTAGAGGTCCTTCCTCATGAGCACCATCCGCGACCACGCTCGACGGTCGTGAGACGGGAACTGAGTGGTATAATCATAATAATATTCTAAAATGATACCAAACCACGATAATTTTAATTCTGTGATTACATTATACTTGTTGTAATTACTTTAAATGAAATGTCAATATGTCATTTTAATTTACTATCTTCTCATTTAGTTTAGTATTGTCATTCAATTTAGAGTTCATAAACAGATCTCGTTTTCAGAAACGTTGCCGTCAAAACTAATATTATTATTAATAATTTTAATTTATTTATTTTACATGTACTCGTCACAATTTTAATATAAAATGTAAACGTAAGCCTCTTTTTTCAATTACGTATGTCTGAGAGCCCCTAATAGCTTAATAATTGTGTTGATGTTATTATGAAGAGGTAGGTGACTGGGGTTACATGAAAGGTATGTTAAGGGCAAATTTGATAGGTTAGTGTTTACTGTCTGTTAAATTATCATTAGGTAGGTATATATGGCGCTTATCTCTCTGTGTAATTAATTTCATGAATTTTTGCCCTAAGTTAACTTAAGGCAAAAATATGTAAGTATGTCTTAGAGACAATCCATAAATTAGTGCAGACGGGAATTAAACTCATTGATATCAGATCACTGACCTTGACAACCAAGAAATAGTAACACGACGAAGCTTTGGTGGTGTAGTTTGGCCTGTCCATAATTAAGACTTAAGTGTTACTTACGTAGTTTTATCGATACATTTCTGTTTTTCCACACCTACGATTCAACGTCTTAGAGAAATCGATTTTTACACACAAGCTGAATCTAAGAGCCCGTGTCGGGCAATAAATATTCCGTTAGCACTTCAGGTACCAGCTACAACTAAACAACCCCTATTTTATACGGAAATAAATGCAAATATACATATGTTGCAAGTCGTCTGTAAGCTTTATCCATTCGTATTTGCACAAGAAAAAAAAAAATAGACATAAAAGCTTACATGATATAAACTCTGAAGTTTGCACTTTTTACGGTAACAGTTTATAGACAGATGATAAATAGATGAATTATTAATTGTGCATAACACCATTTTACAGTACAAAACACAAAAACATAATAAAAGAACAAGATACAAAAGAAATTCACACTGTGCGGTCTTATTGCTGAAAACGATTTCTTCCAGACAACCTTAAGATTTATTTGTGTTTTTACATAGTTTTGTGAGACAAGACGATCCAAACTGAAGTCCTAGATTGTTTTTATTGATAAAAAAAATATGATAGATTTCTCTACTGGAGATACCTATACAGCATCCTTACACCTTTTATGAGGCGAATACACAGCCCGTTATAACATTTTTTAACTAGTTTTTACTGACTAGACTGACTAGGTAGTACGTGACAGCTAAAAGCAAACAATAAATAACAAGCCATCAATACGAAATATTGCCACCGCTTGTAACTCGATGGATTTCAAATTTTAAAAATTCAAAATCTCTCTCGAACAACGTTCTTCGATGATACGAAGTAAGGACTGTTTACCAATTACTCATTTACATTATATGACGACGGACTGAATCTTTTCACCACGCCAACTGTTTTGTCACCAACCAAGCTGAGGGTCAAATGCGACCAAGACAAAAAGTACCATAACAAAATCACGGCCAATTCAGAGGCTCTATACTATACAATACAAACTCACGGGCTGTGCCACGAAACAAAAAAAGATTTGTTACGCCCCCAAGTATCTTCGAATTTTTTTACGCGAATATAAAAGTAGGTAAACTTTATTTACGAAGAATTTGCGTTGTAGATTGCTTCTTTAAATGCAAACGCGATTCTCTCTTCTGTGCGTTCGTTGAGAAATATCTGTTTTAAAATAAAATAAATTTACTTACAGTTGAATGTCTTTTTAAATAAAAATAATACAAACTTGCGGAGAAAACGTAAGAGCGAGTGCAATATGTTTAAAAATCGTATTTCAAAAAACACTGGAGTCTCATTTCTATGAAAAATAATTATATAATTGTGTGCTTGACTCCCAAGAATACATCATCATCATCAGCCTAAATGAATGCTATAACGAACGGTCTTATCTACTTTATAGTCACAAGAGACACATATAGTCACATAGTATAGTCACATATAGTCATATAGTCACAAGAGACACCTTTATCTACTTTATAGTCTCAAAAATACAAGTATGAAGAATGTGATGAGGATGAATGAAGCGATAGAGGTATGCCAGGATCGTAGCAAGGGGAAATCCTTGGTCTCTGCCTATCCCTCCGGGAAACAGGCGTGACTATATGTATGTATGTATGTATAGACTCAAAAAGTCAGTACTATGAAATTCAGGAAAGCACCCCTCCTCCTCTTTCGGGGGATAACCTACGTAGTACTAACTAGTATATCTGTGTTATGGTACACAAAATAAAAAAGTTTCGTTACAGTTATTTTGGTAGCTAATTTTCATTTTTGATGATTCCTTTTTATAATCAACCTTGACCCATCATTTGTTGCCATTAGCGATGTGATACTTCTTGGCAAAAAGGACTTAAAAGTGCCATAACAACCATTCGATTCTAAGCTTTATTGGTAGAAAATTAGATTAGAAATTTGTTTGTAAGTGTGCGTCATCAGGGCTGCCACGCTAGAAATGCAAACAAAATGTCGGTTTTGCGTGATACACTCCAGTTATCGTAGTCACTATTTTGCATATTTATGTACTTATATGCATATTTATGTATATGCATATTTTGTTCAGTGAATTTCCCAAGTTATGCTTCGCTTCGTATGAGAGTCTTTAAGAAATTATTTGTCTTGGATAGTAATTTTGTTATGAGTAGGGTTGCAGTGAGGGGGTGTTGATTCATCGGCATTGTGTTTATATGAAGCATATTCTATCTGAAAACTTTTCCTTTTTAACAATGACAGAGCTATCAATCAACATTATAAGGAAAACTATAAGTACATTATTGGCTGGCGACATTACTTAGTAACCTCCATTAATTATGAAGATACTATCCAAAAACAACTAACCAAAGGTTGTTGTACATTTACAGTTTGAATGAGCAACCATCGAAATGAAACACAATTGTATCAGAAACAAGTTCTACGATTCAAAACCATCAAACCCTATTACCTGACTCCCAAAACCTCACTCTCCAGAGTCCAATCTCGGACCAAAAACCGGTAAACTTTACCTGTTCTAAAATCAGGTAGCGCGTTCAAGCCTGCATTATCATAAGTTTGAGCCATTTTGAGCACTTTGAGCCGGCTTGAGCCCGTAATCCCGGCTAATCCACGCTCCGCGAGTCCCTTCACGCCCGATCCCGATACTGGCATCAATCTTTCTGCGAATAAATATGCAGTATGGATTGACAGTTAGCTTTGGATGGGCAGTTTTATATTGGAACCCGTCCAAAGATTTTTTAGTTTTTGTGGCCATAAAGTCATCACAGAACTTGCATCAATCAAAAATGAAACGTATACCCAGCAAGGTGTTTATTCGACACCAGCACCACTATCATTGTTGATGGCACCGCTACTTATTCTTTATCGTTCGTCACATTCACAAAACAAACACGCTAACGACTTTACTCTCATGTAGGTCATGGCAGGTCATGTGACTCGAATGCATCCAGGTCGTCGGGCAAATCTAGTTACAGAGTGGTTGTCGAATAACGGACGACATCGCCGCGGAAGACCAAGAAAAAGATGGCGAGAAGACCCTGGATGCATTCAAATCCAAATGGCCAGAGGTGGCAATGGAACGAATGACATGGAAGAAAATCAGGTAGACCATTGCCTAGCAGTGGGACAATCAATATAGGTAAGTAAAAAAAATGTTTTACTTGCACAATCTTTGTTTTGGTTTTGAGATTTTTTAATAATCTTTGGAACCATTTTATTTGATTAGAATCACTTCGGTCACTTATAGTATACAATTTAGGGCAATATAGGCATGCAAGGATCTTAGAAGAATACCTTACGCTTATATAGTTTTCCTTTCACGCTGACGCAAAGACGTCAAGGACAAACTTAACAGCAGTCACGTGACATCTCACAAGCTAATGTCATTTACATACAATTCAATATATCCGGACGCATTAACGTGTTAACCAACTTAAAGTGGTTGTTGTCTAGAGGGCAGCACATGTGTACTAAAACTGATAAGATAGATAGATAGATAAAAGACTTTGCAACTTCAGATACATACATACAAAATACAACAATTATACAGTACACCAGTAAAAACAAACAATAATAAAATACAGCTAACTATTATCAATAATGTAATTAAAATCTTGGTAAAATGTCTATGTGTGCTGCAGTACGTCAAAAAGGCCTTAGCGCAGCGTAAAACATTGATATGAAATTGAAACTGGCCACCACAGTAAGCGGTTCCTCTTAGTAAGTGGGTTCCGTAACCTGTGGACGCTTGCAACACCAGAGGTCACTCGCGCTTTGCTGACCTTGAGACATAACGGATGAAAAGTCTCGTGTGCCTGTAATTTCACCGGCACCCATGACCTTCAAACCGGAACACAGAGATGCGAGCATTACTTGCTTGGCAGCAGAAACAGGTATGGTTCGTATTTATGAAACCTAAAGAAATTGCGTCCGCAGTATTCGTTCATCAACATATACATTGAAAATCCAAGCATTTTACAAACAACTACGTACTGACATTCAAGTCTGGTCTAAAACCCCTCGATGTCTAAGATTTAAGGCTCCTGAAAGTCTCAAGCTGAACCGCGCAAGTCAAGAGGTAAAAAGGCGTCATTGTTCGAGAAAACCCGTTTCGAATCTACTTAGGACCCTGTGTCATTTAATAAAAGTTTTATAATGGAATGAGCACTGATAGTGCTTACTATAAGATTCAAAATTGCTTGCTGGCGCTGTTCGTCTACTTTCGGTGTCACCAAGCAGTGAGTAAAGCTGGGCTGAATAGTGAAATGTTACGCGTTGACTTTATTTTTTAGTATAAAAGAGCCTAAGAATGCTCTGAATCCATTCAATACACTGGTTATTTAACCATTGGTCACAAATCTGTTTACAGTGACACAGAGTGACAAAGACCGATAGCATGTAGAAGCATAACCATAGATCACACTGTCCGTTTTAGTGTCTTCGGAAATGTGTACGAAAAGAGACTTTTTGTGTGCCACCTGAACCTATCACAGCGCCTGAAACGTGTTTATTTTTAGTCACCTTGAGAAAAATAACCAGTGACACTAAAACGAGAGAGACAGAGAGGGAAAGATGGGGGGGGGGAGAGAGAGAGAGGGCTTCAGAAATAATTTTCCGTGCGTTGGTACAATTCCTTCTGTGCCTCAAGACGAGCCAACAGCATTCAATGCAATCATTCCACCCCCGATAGGGTTGGGATTAGCATTTTTATCGATAGTTTGAAATTCGACGAAATCGCTTATCTGCGAGACAACTTGTGGTGGCGTATCGATTTTATAGTAAATGCGGTGGCATGATAATTTCACCTTAGTATTTTGCTTTAAACCAAACTGATTTTGTTAGGTTTATAACATCTTTAAGGTTTTTCATACATAAAGAAAAGTTAATTCAAAAATTTATAAATGCCACCAATGAGTTTTTCAGGCGATCTTTTTATACAACTGCATCAAAAGTTTAAACCCAAGCTAACCGCATAAAATTCCGAAGTATTTATTCAGCTACCCGCTCTTAAATTCTCGGAGCTAGGGCTGCCACTAAACTATCGATGTCCGTTCAACCCAAAGGGATGGATCTCCGTATTTCCATACGTACGTAGATCCAAACAAATCCAACCGGAGTTATTGGCCATCCCCTGGGCTTTCAATATATTCGCCTATTTTTATTTACTTGAAAGGAGAAGCTTTTGCTGACTGCCATCTCCTGCTTTGGATGCAAAACGGTCGTGGAATACGTTATTTCGTGTCTGTTTTGACGTATTCGTAATTTGAAATTTTGAGTTTTGGTTCCGTATCGCATCGAATTCGTATTTTGTCAAATAAAACATTCTTTATCGGCAAACTCTTTTGTTTTGATACTCAGTCTTACAAAAACTGCTTTTACTGAGAGACCAAACTTTCAGTCTCGTGATACGAGTATAATAAACGTCAAGTTATGCCAGGTTTATTTTAAAGAATAAGTTCGAACAATATCAACTGTTTCAGCTTCAATAAAGTATTATGTTTATTCGGAGGATTCACCGGTAGGCAAATGACAATGCATTTTGATATTTCTCACACAATAATCAGAAAATAGGGTTTTAATTAATAAAAATGGCGGCTGGAAAATGTCTGTTGTTTAAACATGGCGGCGCACGGCCAATGAGCGTCTCTCTTTATGTACATATGCTAATGAGTGACAACCCTATGCGAATGGAATTGTCGTGTTAGGGATGTCATTATTCTGTTGTGGGCTCTGCGTATGAGATGAGATTTTTGTTATTTTCTCGCTCTCGAATAGACAGTGTCATACCATTTTCGAATACGAACAAAAACATTATTATAAAAGTTTTCTGCAGTTAATTCTTTGTTACAATTTCAGTTGGCTGAGTTAATGAATATTTATTTCTAGGCTTTTAAGAGGGTAATGAAGAAAATTATGGCTCTACCCGGTTGCGTCCTTGACTTTTCTGACCTCTCCAACGTAAAACTGCGTTGGCGGTGTTGCCCTTGGGAAGAAATAAAATTCAAAATGTTCTAATTCTGGTACCATAAAACCAAAATAAGATTCATAAATGTAATTAATTGTTATTGAAAAATAAATATATCTTATACCTGAATAATTCTGAGTAATACTCCGACCACGCTTCAACGCCAGTCAAGCTTGTAGAATCATTCAAGTTAACTTTTTCGTTCAAATTAATGAACTTTTTATATAAATTAAAATGAAGTTCACTCAGTTGAATGATTTTACTGACTCCAGTGCGTACCCAAATGTGTTTAAAAGACAAATAACCAGTAAACAACACACTTGAAAACGCTGATATGTGCCAAACTTTAATGTTTGGATGTGCCTCTGACTACCTCCTACTTGTTATATTCAAATATCTGCGTATTATTTGTATGTATATTATAAAGAATATATATATATGTAATTTTATGAAGGTATTTATTATTAATATATATATTTTTATAGGTTTACTCGTACACCGCCGTCTTTTAATCCCATTTAATTCGGTCCATCCAAAGGTTATCTGGAAGAGATCGCTTTAAGCGGTAAGACCGCACATTGTACCTTATATCATTATAATTTTCTGTTTTTTTTTGTATTTTGCTTTGGTGTGCAATAAAGAGTTTATCTATCTATCAATCTATCTGAGTATATCATCCCGATGGAAATATTATGCCTCTCCCAAAGAGTGCCAAGTTTAACGATCCTGTGCTACCTACATTCATAGAACAACCTTTAAAGTGTCATAGAAGGAGGCCACCGAACTTCTACCTTCCAAAGAGCCTACTTACCTAATTAAACAATGATTTTAGGTCTATTTTATAGGCGCTTAACTTAAATTACAGTATTAAACTTCGAAAATTTGTTATTCATTGTCAAATTAAACCCCTCTGAAATCAATCATTTAAAACATCAGGCATTCACCTTTCGTAACCAACTTTTTGAAATTAAGAAAATTAACTGCCAAGTTAAATTTTAACTTTCCATTTGAAGTTTATAAAGCGTTAATTATCAATTAAGTTGTTGCTTTTCGCTAATTTTGAACTGAAATAAAGCGATATCGATAGTAATTTTTCTATAAATCAAACTTGTAAATTTTATTGGCACACTTGTTTTATCCTTAGGATAAAACAAGTGTGCCAACTCTCGGAATGAGTCGAAACTTAGTCGGTGCCTTCACCGTTAGTGCAGTACGTGAAAAATCCCGTTTTTACAAAATGAACAATACAATTCTTTGAATAGGTAAGTACTTATTCTAAGAATTGTAATTACTTTTAACAGACTCGTTTTATTATTTAAGTATCTCTACTTTACATAAACTAGTGTCTTCATGCCTCGGCCTCAAGAATAGAGAGTTCGAAACAAAGATAATCTTATCTGCAAATATTTATTGTCCAGACCTACCCGACCTTAACAGAGAGAGGAGAAAACAGCTAGTTCACTTTTAGGGGTCATGACATGAAACAATGAGAAACATTGACGTATAAAAATTAATTCCTCAATTTTTCTGTCACAAAAAAACAAAACAAAAAACCAAACACGCTCACGACTGTAATACCTTCGAATTTTAGGTTCTGCTGGGTTCGACATGCCCAAGATGTTTTTCTTCACCGGTTTGAGCACATATACATAATTATAACTTCGATTGTTCTACAAAATGCATCAACTGTCCTCTCTTGGCTGTGGAAGACGTTGTTAGCCTAGAAACACCTGGGTTACCTGGATTTTAGAAAGGCTTTCAATGTTTTTGTCTAGATTACTCTCTAGGGTACATTCAAAAAGATATATGGAAGTGTTATTGGAACAGTAGGAGCAGTAGTTTAGATATTAAAGTGCCAATGTTTTTTAAGGTTGCTTGGAAGCGATCCCTTTCAGTTTTAAGATTGCATGTTGCACTATGTATTCGATTTTTATTCCTCCTTTGGAGTATTTCTCCTTTCTTTTGTAATAGTGTACATATCTATCAACCTCATATTTACTTATATATGCTAACTAGCTGCGCCCCGCAGTTTCATCCGCGTAAGTTTAGATTTTATACTCGTGATAACTTCGAAATTAAATGTCCGATTCGAATGAATTAAACAGTATTTGACTGCTACATAAATACCCTTGACGATAAAACTATTTATTTGAATAAGAATTAATACTACGATATGAATGTAACCAACTTTTGTTTCTACCGGCGAACTAATTACAAAAGCTGCTATTGTGCCGTAACTATGATAGGGAATATTAGATATATTCCCTCCAGGACTTTTTTGTAGATAATAATAAGTACTATAATCATGTAGTACATCATTTTTATGTATCATCAATAGTTTTCTCAGCACACGCCAAATAATGAATTTAGGCAAAATTTTGATACTTTGAGTTACATTATTGCAATTTTCTAAAGGATCTCTATTTTTTTTAAAATAAATTATAGCCTATGTTACTTCTTGATAATTTAGCTTTCTATTGGTGAAAAAATAGTTAAAATCTGTCCAGTAGTTTCGGAGCCTATTCGGTACAAAAAAACAAAAAAATCTTTCCTCTTTATAATATTAGTATAGATTAGTATTAAATTCGCCTATGTACTTATTTTATCATGTGCAATAAAGCATTATGTATCTTTCTAACCTCTTATTGTAAATATCGCATTTCGGGAACTAACTGCTTTTAATCGATCGTATATAGTGTTTGCCATAAAAGGTTGCTTATTTGTGTTTTTATTTGATACCATTTATTTGGATCGGATTATCGCATAGAAATGTGATTTTTCACAATCGATTTGTATGCTTTCAAGGGTAATTCTAAGATAGGTTTTGACGTCACAGTAACTAGGGGGAGGTGGGATAAACGATGGAAAACATGTCAGGTAATTTTACAGATATTTGCGTGTTGGGCACACTGCCTCTTCCTCATGGGAAATTATCTTTCTTGGTCAGCTTTAGGTCAGTGATGGTCAGCTTAAAAAATGGTACTAAAAATTGCTTTAGGACCGTTGAATTTGAGTAATATCTGCACTAAGCTTAGGCCATTGCCGAAGTCATTACTTAGGCATGTTCAGTGACAGATTTCTATGAAAAATATCCGTAAGATTAGCTTACTCTCTTTGCGTAACCTTAGTGCGGGCATTATAGATATAACAAATTGCTCAAACGGAAATTGCTCGCAAAGGCTCCTATACAAGTTTCATTTACATTTTCCGCTAGTAAATAATATCTACTGAAAATCGAAAGACTCTTGCAACTTTTAGACACTAAACGAACAGAGCTGAGGTTCGCGAAACACTCAAGGTGTGAGTGAGATTAACATAAATTTTACATTTAAATTACCCGGGGAAATAGCAAGCTTTCTCTTCAGCGTGAAATACTGTGCCGAGGATACAATGCAACATGCCTTGTCCGTCTTTACGTCTAGTCTCAGTTAACAAGATACAAGAAACTTGACTGTTCAGGGATTGAAACAATCATTGCACTACGCCAAAGTTTCATAACTACTCAAATTGCCGAGAGAAGCCTTTGCTTCTGGCGTCTATGGCGTCACTGCTTAGGGTCAGCAGAATACCAGCGCTAAGTATGTAGCCTACCTACCTAGCATATGCTGGGCTGACATTTTTTTGGCGCGTCATTGGACTCAGGATCAGGAAGGTGCATTTCTTAAGTTCTACTAAGTTGTGTAGGCTTCAGTACCTGCAACAAAAACAAAAAACATTATTAGTTTCGTATGTTTTTTAGGTTATATCTAATAGCGTGGCAAATAAATAACGAACAAACTCGAAACAGTCTCATATACAGTCTCGACCTTGATCTGGAACTACGAGTACCATGGTACCACAAACCCGAACCAATATCTGCAGAACATAAGAACCCGCACCTCTAGCGTCTTAGGGATCAACGATGGTGCAGCAGGCGCCGGCTGCACCATCGTTGTTATCGTATCTTATCGAAGAAATCGCTTGCAGCGATTATAGCACCCTTTGTGCATATCTTTTGTTTCTTGTTCTTTTATTATGGTTTTTGTGTTTTGTAAAATCTATCTATAATATCTTTTATGGAAACTAACAATCATAGAAAAACATCATAGAAAATCAGTCATAGAAAAACCGGGGTAGCAAGTCCAAAACCGCAGCGTTTGTTTGCGAAGACTTGCAATATACCTTAAGCTTAGTAACATAATATATTTCGGTGTAGGTAGCATATAAAATATGTATTGTAATGTTTAATTTGTATTTTATGTTCATCCTCCATACGTCTTTATACCTTTTAGTGAAACAATAACACTGGCCTATTTTACATAGTTCTCTATATTCTGAAGTTGTCTGGAAGAAATAGCTCTCAGGAACGCTTATTAATTTTTTTTTGGGTTTTCTTGTTATATAGTTATGTTTGATATGTTTTACTGTAAAATTATGTTATTCACAATATATCTATATTAGCTTGTACAATTATAGTGTACCTATAATGTACTTGACCCACTTTATTTTTTCATTTTTCACACATACAATTCCTTACCCATAATTAGTTTCAATTAAAAAAATAATAATATACTAATCAGACTCTAGACTTGACAGTAACATTGTAAAATGGCGTTAAAATTGATGGTAACACGCCAATAATAGCTAGCCATAAAATAATAGCCGTAGTGAATGACATTTAAAAAGATAATGAGGCCCTGATGTGTCAATTTGTCCTACTTAATTGGCCAATTAAATTAATTACGCTTAGTTTTTGTGCCTTAAATACCAATTGAGCTAATCAACTAAATTCTGATTAAAAAGAACCTTGCCACTATGATTTATTAGGTGTCAACTGTACAAAACTATTGCACGGTTTTTTGCTGATCAACTAAAATCTCAGCGGGTCGCTTACTTTATCAACAACTAGCTACTGCGTACGTCTTCGATAAAAATAAGATCTTACTTTTAAGGCAGCGCTCTTAAGAATTAAATCGACCGTTTTTTCGTCGACTTACGTTGCAAAATTGATTTAACGAAAAGGCATTTTTACTAAACAGGATAATATACCGCCTACTTTGATAATCTTTTATAAATATTAGTGAAATATTTTTTGAAACCGGATGAGAAGTTTAGGTAATTACCTCTTGTATACAAACTAACAAACTTCACCTCTTTATTAAATAATAGTATGTATGTATAGATATTTATAAATATACATTATAGTATGCTATGTAAAAAAATTGAGCATAAGTAAAAATTATCCGGACAAGTGCGACTGACTGACTCATGCACCGAGGCTTCCGTATTCGTATACACATGTAAAGCATAAGCATGTAAAACTTTTACTAGTATTATACATATTATATACCTCTAGTACTCCAATAATTTGACCTATAATAGTCCTATAATTTGACGACCGATGTGGCGCGATGGGCGAAGGTCCGCCTGCTACACAGGAGGTTGCGGATTCGATTCACACCCTGGGACAAATGTTTGTACGATCTGCAAATATTTGTTCCGGGTGTTCTGGGTATTTTCTATGTATAATTAAAAAAATATCTATCTATGTAATGTATTGTATTAAGTATATCAGGCATCTAGTACCCATAACACAAGCTCTGCTTAGCTTAGGGCTAGATGATGCTGTGTGGATTGTCCAGCATTATTTATTTATTTATAAGGGTTCCGTTTTTTCCTTTTGAGGTACGGAACCCTTAAAACGTTACAACGATCTATAAATCACTACTAGACTATAATGCTTGCTGCATTTTGCCTGAACAACTTATGGAGGCATTTTTTTGAACTATGAATAGTTTTTTTTTATAATCAGGCCATGATTTTCCTTCCTGGGACTCAAGAAGTATTTAATTACAGTGCCCGACGCGACGCAGAGCGCGAGCCTCACGATCACTCACCCTGATGAAGACTTAAAATGAAACTTTGTCGGTACATCTTTAGTTAGTACTGTACGTGAAAATTCCCGTTTTACATCATCATCATCCACAATCCGACTTCACCCGCCGCTGAGTATAGGCCTCCCTCAGTTTGTTCGATCCACAACGATCCTGCGCTACTCCAAACCATTTACATCCGAAGTAAGGCTGTTGTAAATTTACATCACAAAACCTAGCTACCAATTCCGTTACACCTCCACGCGGCACAGACTACCACTAGCTACCAATTCCGTTACACCTCCACGCGGCACAGACTACCACTAGCTACCAATTCCGTTACACCTCCACGCGGCACAGACTACCACTAGCTACCAATTCCGTTACACCTCCACGCGGTCCCGTTTTACAATATGAAGTAACATCAAATAGACATAAATCCGAAATGCTAGCACATTACAATGTTATCACATTTTTTTTCTAGGGCAAGCCGACACACGACAATTTGCCTTACAGTGTTTGTACCCCACTTTAAATTTAAAGACAGTTTTAGAGCAGTAACGTGTTTCAAAACACTAGGAAACTTCGCGGCTCATCATAAACAGATTCAATTTTATGCCCCCATGTTTGGGCAGCCCTGTATCACTCCATATCGGTATTCAATGGAAAATGCATTGTTATCGCTGAATTTAAGATTCAATATAACTATGCCTTGCCCAAAATATGAAGCGCTCAATTACTAAACCGAAAGGGGATATTCTACACAGAATAGATCACAAATATTGCTAAAAAAAAACAGTCATTTTCGTATAAAATCCATTAAATCAGATGCTTTAGGTATTTAACCCAATGTCAAATACGTTTTTTTATTGTTAGTCTAGTTTAGGCACGAAGACCAAAAAACAGCTCATTAACAGTTGTTTCAAACTTCAAATTATGTTCCTAAAAATTAAACTTTTGGTAAATAAGCTTTGTTCACTTTAATGGGCAGAATAACAACTTTTTGGGTTAGTATACATGTTCATAGGACAATATGTAGTTAATAGATTCCATAGTGTATGTTTCAGTGTCATCATAGTGAAACTTCAATAAGTTAGTACTTTATTTCTTCTGTGGTTTGGGACAATGAAAATAAATTGCTTTTTGGGCCCGTTTTACTACCCGCCAATACGTATAAAATAAAATTGCTATAAAGGAAACCCATTGTGAAGTTTTGGAATACTTTAATCTATAGGCTTTGTAAATAAATTGCAAAATATTTACGGAAGTAACGTAAAATTTAAACTCACCTGATTGAGTTGAATCGTCTCTATCAGTAGCTACATGGCATTGGGCTGCAATACAGCACCTTGTTTTAGTAAGTTTAACGACTAAACTTAGCTGTAACTTAGCTCAAGCCGGGAGTATAGTCAAAAAAACAACACCAATATATTTGTCTCGAGTATGGGTGTTTTGTATTATATACAGACAACTATACCGCTTTTGCAAGTTTTTAAGTATGACTATAGCTTTTTTTATTTTTTTATTTTACCCTCGACATAAGAAGCATAGACCCCATATGTGTTTGGGGGTTAAAGTTGTTGGTCAGTATTCTCGATTTGGCTCGATTTTCATTTTTTCGACACGGCTCCGAATGTGCGGAATCGAATGAAATGCGTTTTTTGCAATCGTCTTGTATCTCTTCAAGAAATGCTTGGATGGGTGTTATCGCCATCCGGCACTAGGACGCGCTGCAATGGCGGATGATAAAATAATATATACGTATTATTTATTATTTGTCCTTTTTGTTAAATTTATTTTTCCAGTTATTTATTTCATGGGTGTGTTGTGTCGCCCGTAACGTCACCCTGTTAAGGCTCAGTCTGAAAACCAGCGCTGCTCCCCCTGCTTTGTTCGGGAGTAGCTTTATGCTGAGACTGGGCCTGTTACGCCGCTCACTCGCAGCGAAAGTCTGATAGAATTGTCCGTAGGACCTAAGTATTTGCTTAATATATGCCTACATCTATGTATCTCACTTTCTTTTAATTATTTATTTTATGTTATTATCTTTTTTATTTATGTTGTAGATAAGTAACTAGACTATTTTTTTATTTGTTGTTATTATGTCTTTTATGTTGTGTGTGTGTGTGTGTGTGTGTGTGTGTCAAATAAATAAATTCTATTCTATTCTATTCTATGATTTAAAACACGAGTCGGGATTAAACAGTTTGTCAAAATAAACATTCCGATCTATTAAAATCATAGTAGCATCTACTTACTATGATTCTAATGGATTTCTATCAACGTAATGCCACTGATTCAATAAAAACTTCACAACAACCACCGAAATCCTCTCACAAAAGGCACCTATCATAATAACAAAGAAGAGTTGACGGCAATTCTTAACTGTCACTCCCAAAGCACAGTACGGCATTTGGCAACCGAACTGTAATGGCACAATAGTTTGCAACCCTAACCCATCTGTCAGTTCACTAGTAAAATATACAGTCGTCGTCATACAGAACCACGGTGAAAAATTGCACCGTAACACCCCTTGCTTTACACACGCGAGCACAGAAATACAAGTTTTACCACGCGGGGCTTAGGTTGACTTTAGATAGATGGGGTATTTTAAACATTTTGTCAACTTAAAATGTTACTCATGTTGCCGGATATACAGTCTAAACTGCACGTCTGTACATTTGTTTCTCCAATTGAACGCGTGTAAAAAAGACCGTATACTAGCCGTTGAAGGTTGATTTTCCTTTATGTGGCATTTAACTTGGTAGGGTTATTTAACTTTGAAGTAGTTCAAAAGACCCCAGATTCGCGATTCTGGTGGATTTCTTTTAGGATTAAAGACCCCATGAATATAATGATAATGTCTCGGAGGGTTATTTTATTTTCAATGTGATTTTGTCACGAGTCAGATTTTATATGCTTTTTATGGAAAGGTACATCCACCCAACATACGTGGGCAATACGGTAGAGAATAAAAAAACGACTTCTTGATGTCAGACAAATGAGAAATACAAAGATAATGTTTGTCTCTTTATGGTTATGGTACTGGTGAAGAAAATTCGGTAATAAGTTATATTAATCGAATCTACAGACTAGCCACATTAATCATATAAAATAGTTTAAAATCCTTCGCATTTTAACTCTAACCAAATAAATAAAAGTGCAATCCAAATAAACCTTTGTAGTGATATTTACTTTGACGATGACATAAAAAATAATGATATACACGTTTGATCAAACATTTGTATTCTATCTAAATATTTGTCGCCAATATTTGGTCATATGTAGTTTGCTTTTAATTATTCAGTTATGGTCAAAGTGAATCGAATATTTGTAAACACATTTGGTACAATTTCGACGACAATTTTTTTAATAAATAATGCTGGTCAATGTTTCACACAGCATCATCTAGTCCCAAAGTAAGCAGAGCCTGTGTTATGGGAACTACATGATTAATATACTAACTAGTTGTTGACCGCGGCTTCGCCCGCGTGGTATATTAATAAAAGTAGCATATGACCGTCTCCAGGCTTCAAACTATGTCCACCAACTTTTGAATGAATCGAACCAAGGATTACAATTTATACAAAGTTTAGAACTCAATTGCACACCCCCAAAGTGTAGTTTTGAAAAAAAAAATAAGTGTTTCATTATTTACTTTAAAGTTTATTTGTACAGAGTTGTGAGCGAATCAAACAGTTCTTTTTTCATAGAAACTTTACCGCCCCATTTAACCCCATTAGAGGTTGATTTTCGAAAATTAGATTAGCCTATGTGTTATTTCGGATAAACTATCTAAACTATCTACATTCCAAATTTCATCAAAATCGGTTTAGTAGTTACGGAGATACGTGGTAACAAACACAGACTTTCGCATTTATTATATTAGTAATATTTACTTTTATTTTTGTAAATACATACATATTATACATAGAAAACACCGTGACCCAAGACAAATATTTGCAAATTATACAAACATTTGTTTTTTCTTTTTACAAAAATGACGCAGTTTTCTAGAATGATACTCGCTAAACTTCCTTTCATACTAGTAATAATTTATACTAATAACTCAGTAAAAAAACTCGATACGCTAACTCAGGTAGAAATAGCTTTTATTTAACATTCGGACGGACAAACATACAGACTACATGACGAAACTATGTGGGTTACATTTTTGACATTTGGCTTTAGAACCTGAAAAAAACCCCGGCCAAGTGTGTGTCGGGCCACTCGCAGTGTAGGGTTCCGTAGTTGCATATAAACTTATTACACAACTAACAACTTCATCTAAGTAATTTAAACGGAATTTGTACGAAATTATCCTTTTTACTTCTCCAATTATTCGGTCAACTATTACTCGTTAACTTGTAAAGTTAAACTACTTAGCAGTGATAGTTTTTCTTTTAATTTCGTTATATACACTACAGCTGTGATTTTTTTCACATATTCAGTACTTAGTGTCTCTGAGATAAGCCGCAGACAGACAGACAAACAGACGGACATGACTTTTTACGGTTCCTTGTTGACTATGGAACCCTAAAAAGTAGAATGGGAACATTTCCGAATCAAATTTACCGCAGAAACACAAGAGGCACCAAAACGAAACAAAAATCTAGGAGCAATATTAGTTTTCGATCCCACCTTCCAAACACTCCCTACACTCAAGTAAATGCAAATACGCAGAAAAGGAAACGCACAAGAAACAGAAGAGATTGCTTCAGGCAAAATCAATTGAAACCGTAAACTACCGAACAAGAATCAAGCAAATCCAACCTTATATCAATAAAAAGACATTGCAAAATCGGTCGACGTAAATGGTTGAAGGTACAAACATAACATCAAGAAATCGAACTTACATGACTTTAAGAATAAAGCTCAAAATAGGCTGAATCAAATTGCTATCATTTCCAACCGACTGCTTTGGAGAGTCATTACCGTGGCAGAAATGTTGACGTTCATTAATTTGACAGTGACTTTGACAGTTGTAGATACGATTGTCCCAATGAGTATTAATGTTAGGAGTAATAATTCTACGCCATTTGAGAAATGGGTTTACGAAATGTTTGCTGACAAAGATATAATAAAAAAATTGGGTATGGTGAACATAAATTAACATTCTGAACTCTCTCAAATTAGGTAAAAAAAACCTACAAAAAATTAGACTATGATCATCAATGGAACAATTTAAATTCGGTATTTCTGTTAACAGCTATAAAATTTAAACTAAGTAAAAACTGAATATTAAATGTTTTACCCTTCTTCATAAATTATTTGAATACTATTCGGAACTCTGTCATTTGTCGATAGTTCAATGATGATGGTTTAGGAATAAATAACTAAATTAAATGAAATTGATTATTATGTTTTTGTTTGATTTATTTATTTTGACAGAATGGGAATCATTAAGGAATTCGTTACGACTATACCTACCACGTAATTTACTATTTTCCTGATGACGTTTCGTTGACCATTAAATCAACTCCCTATAATATTCATTACACATTAGCTGGAAGAAAATGATAATTAGCATTAAGTTCGCCTATGTCATGTACTTGTTTTATCTTGTGAGATAAAAATAAATAAATAAATAATGCTGGACATGTTTCACACAGCATGAGCTTGTGTTATGGGAACTACATGACTGATATACTACTTATATACATTTTTTTTGTAAATATATACATATTATACATAGAAAACACCCAAACCCAAGACAAATATTTGTAGATCATACAAACATTAGTCCCGCAACGGGAATCGATGCCGCAACCTTCTGCGTCTCAGGCGGACTTTCGCCCACTGCGCCACAGAAGTCGTCAAAAAAAATCGAGATAAAGGATCTATTTATCTAACTATCCTTATTTAGTTTAATAGCACACTACAAATTTCAAATTTAGTATTGACTTTTTATTATTTGTAATATTTATTGTTTACAAGCAAAAAAAAAAAAAAAAATGTTTTTCAGAATCACAGTAGAAGATTAACAAAATTATATTTAAATGTAATTTATACATTAATTCAAATTTAATGGCATTAACTTCAAATCCAGATCATTCAACTGAAAAGATTAAGTGAGAATCTTTAACCCCAGCTCTCGGAGCCAATCAGACATTCGGACGATCTTCGCATACTGATGACCCTACATAAATTTGGTTATTGGTAGCTTTATTCCCGGGTAATAGAGTTCAATATGGTATGCTCATTATTCGAAGACAAAGATTATGCTCTCTGAATAGATAAAACAAAGGGTTAAATTTTTGATTGTTTAAAATCACAATCGGAAAGATTTAATGCTGATGCATCTTCCAATTAAATTGTTTTTTTTTGTGAAAAATAATAGGATTTCAGTCCTCATAATGGATATTCTCAGATCTATGCTCAGTACAAAGATCTGTGAGGATACTAAGGTAATTTCAAAAAGGTAATTTCAAATAGTTTTTTTATTGTGGCAAACAAACATACGGCCTACCTATAAGGCATAGTCAAATAGGGGCTCCCCTAGGGGACTGTTCAGGCACTAAGTAAAAATTCAAGTGCGAATTTAATCTTTATGCACCCAGCCTTAGGCAAATGTTGAATGATGGATTTTGGGGAACTGTTCAACCTCCGACTATGAATTCAGGCTTAAATAAGCGGTTACCGTAACCTAACCTACGGGTGCTTGCAACACCAGAGGTATGATTCCCGCGTTGGCGACTCTGAGACATAACGGATGGAAAATCTCATGTTCCAGTAATTTCACCGGCACCCGTCCCTTCAAACCGGAACATAGCAATGCCAGCATCACTTCTTGGCTGCGGAAATACGTAGGTGGTAGTACTCCATCTACCACTGTCCTAGGTACTTTAATTAAAATAAATAAATAAATAATGCTGGACATTTTCACACAGCATCATCTAGCCCCAAACTAAACAGAGCTTGTATTATGGGAACTACATGACTGATATACTATTTATATTTTTTTTTTTTGTAAATACATACATATTATATATAGAAAACACCCAGACCCGAGACAAATATTTGCAGATACAAACATTTGTCCCGTGGCAGGAATTGAACCCGCAACATTCTGCGTCTCAGGCGGGCCTTCGCCCACTGCGCCACAGAGGTCGTCAAAAATTATTTGTCTATTTTCTTGTTTTTCAACCTTGTTACATTATTCTTTCTTGTTACCAAGCACTTTCTTCCCAAAATTCACCCAATTGTTAACTGTGTCAAACGAATCTTGATAACTCGTACTCTAGAGACTCAAGATACAGGTTTGCACGCCTTGTTTGGGTCTCACAGCTAACCATATTTAATAACCTTGGGCATTTCTCAATGTGTAATTTTTTTTTTGGCAAATAAATATATTCTAGATAAGCTCACAAGGAGCTCTACTTTTACTACCAGTATGAAGCAATCAAGCGATATACTACGAAATATAAACAATTTTGTACAATATCTTTGTATGTAAACAATATTTTTAAAAGTCGTCCCATCTACCTTTTAATCTGTAAACGTCTTTACTCCCCAGTGAATTAGCATTAGGGAGGGGCGGCCGTGCTTATGTTTTTAATGTCTTCATAACATGTAGGAAATATGATTTCAGGCCTTTGTGACGAAGTAATCTTAGTTGTCGGGGGTTGGTTTACTACTGTTGAGTATAGATGCAAGATAAAACGGTGATTACATAGGAAGGTAAGTCACTCGTATATGGAATTTATCATTATAAATCTTTCGCAATCAGAAAACAATCAAAATAAAATAAAAAATGCTGAATATTTTTCACACAACATCATCTAGCCCCAACCAAACTAAACCCACAGACCCGAGACAAATATTTACAGATCATACAAACATAATAACATAATCGTCTCGATATCTCAACTTATCCAGATATACTTACAGACAGTAGCGTCCCCAAAATGCTGGTTGCATTGCCACGTTGGTTGGTAATGCCAATGCGTTGAACAGAGAGCTCTCAGGCCAAGTGTAGTTTGCAACAGTCTTAAGACGACTCAACTGTTTCATTTTAAAGTCAAAGGCAATATGAGTTTTATTTATTTAAATCACAAGGATAATTTGGAAATCAATGATTTTTTTATACCAGGTACATTGGTACTTTGTGTTCCTATAGCGTGAACCGCACACTAAGAACGGCAGCGCGCAGTGCACGACGCGATACGGAGGAAGAGCGTTGCGATTACTCACCCTGATGAAGACTCTCGGAATCAGGCGAAACTTAGTCTGTGCCTTCACCGATTGTACGGTACGTGAAGATTCTCGTTTTATAATATAAAACATTTAACCTAGAATAATTTGAATTCAACCATTTCAATGAACATTTTATGCTACGAAATAGATACTGCTTTTCAAAATTGCAAATAAACATTCCACATTAATATTTAATATCTGCTCCAACTTCAGCGAGCTACGAGTGAGCAATTTATACGATACCACACCGGAAGCGGATTTACGTAGGCAGTTAACGGCTGAAACACGACTTCCGGTTCCTAAAGCCTTAACCCGCACGTTGGTTAAAGGGTTATGCGTGCAAAATTCAAAAATGTCGCTTTACTGGGCTCAAAACGGAAAATAATGTCTTTATTACTCGTATTTGCTGAGCAGAGCTTGAATTTTCATTTAAATAAAAAAATAAATTACCCTGTACATTTCAATTTTGAAATCTAAGTACTTTGTTCGGTTCAATCTTGGTCATCCTGCGTTAGACCAGATTAAGCCTGAACATGAGTGGCCGGCGAAAGCAACTTGATTGTGTGGTTGCTTGTCTCCGCTGTCCGACAATGGAATCGGACAGTGTGATCAAGGCAAATGAACAGTAAAAAAGGCACCAAAGGACTACCTTTTCAACAGAGTATCAATCAGAATATGAAAGGATCATATATGTGACTTTTAGATGAAAAATGTGCATGAAAAAGCCTTTGAGATGTGCGCTCTTAATCCTTTACCACAACGATCCTTTCACCATCGGTCACACCGCTCTTTTCGCAGGCATCATATTTCTACTGTACTAAGTCCGCACCAACATAAAAATAGCAGGACTTGCATGAGAGTAACACGCTAAAAAGGTAATCCCTCAAAACTTATCAAGAAAATTCTAGAAATAAAAAGCTGAAATGAATAATAACCAAAGAGCTGGAGAGGGATTCCTTATTCCGCATCTATTTGTTGTAGTCAGTTCGTCGCTGCACGTCTAGACTAGCAAGCTACGAAGAGAGAAGAACAGCTAGACCATTATTAAACATTAATAATCCACGTTGTTATTACTAAGCTCAAACAAATACGTCGGCTCTTCTAATTTTCTCTCATTATGACAGATATAGAGAGTTCTTTAATGTCGTTACAGTTTAAAGGCGGTTACATTGAAACCGTCATGCCTTTGAGGACAAAATAATCAAAGGCATGTCCCATCGGTTAGTGTTCCATCAAGTGACGACGGACATCTACTATCATCTGATAAACTTCATAACAGATGTTTCCGTGACTGTGGCAGATACAGGCGACAAATTCACAAGGACGGTATTTGTTGCACACAAAAGACCAACACGGCGCGGCGTGTCATGTTTCCGTAATGTACACTTATTGAAATAACCATAAAGATGTGCTTAATTAATAAGTGGCTGCAAATAAATGATTTATCTATCTAAATATCACAAATGTGGATTCGTCACCCGTCTTAAGTTGATGTAACTAAATGCAGTGAGCTAGCTGCTAGTAGCTACTCAGTTTACACTTCAAGAAATCTAGGAACGCCAGGAGATTGATCCTTGAATTAGCATACTCGTAGCTAGAAAGCGACTCCGTTTTAACGCGAAATTTCCAGAGATTTCGAGTGAAGTGTTCTTGATACTGAAATGTGGGTTTTCGTTTGAATTTCGCTTTGATTTAGATTAAGATAGAGTGCCGACACTCGTATAGATATCGTAAAAATACTGGCAGAGATTACGTATACAATAATAATCTCCAATTTTACCTGGGTCCAATATTCCAAGACAGTTTGGCCGTATTGGCATAGTGGTCCTAATATTATCATACTTATTAAGATACACTGTGAAACTAAATATTGTAGCAAGAATTCATTTTCTTAAATTTTAATTTCAAATATTAACAACACCTTTGCATAACCGACCATTTAAAATGATAATCAAGATGAAATACAATACAAGGTAAACTACACTTTATGTAAACGACATTAAAGATGCAATCGGCACCAAACGCACCCCAATACAAGTTCATTGACCCCTCACCCTTATAGGGGGTGCTATTGTTTCCACGTGATATTATTGACGGTTAAGTGGACACTTAAAAGTATGGATTAGCGGTGGATATTGTTATAATAATAATATAAAAACTATAGTCCTTTTAATCAACACAACCCAATTATTGCAGGGAATTCTTATCGCTAGTATTCAGTCGGGCAACTGAGGTGAGGAAGAGTTATTTTTTACGCATATTTCATGTGTGTGGCATTCCTAGTTATTTTGTAGCACCCTAACAGCTTAATGGATTTCAATGAATCAGGTATCGTTAGATAAGTCGTGATTCCGAGAATGACAAATATTATAAGCGTCTAAATGCACATATTTTATTAAGTACTCACTTTTGAGTGGATCCTTTGATCCAAAACGGTTTTAAAGTAATTACTATTGCTGAAAACTGTGTATGAAGGTGGAATTATTTTAAAAAGTATCAATAGCTTGTCCATTTCAGACATAGAATAAAATTGTGATTTTTAAGGTAGTTAAACTAAGATTGGATTTTTCTGAATAAGTAAGAACCTATAACATAAACTTACTTATATCGTACCCAAATAACTGTTTAACATACTTTTATGATTAAAAATATATTGAACCTCCTCCGCAAAATATATATTTAACATTTATTTTTATCATTAAAATTTCAAGCATAAACGTCTCAGATGAGACTAACTCCCTACAACCGAACATTGAAAGCAAATGAGCATTAAATATCATCAAACTTAAAATTATGTAGTATTTCTTGAACCATCCAAAAATCGCTGGAGAGTGAACGAATTCAAACACAAGTTCATTACAAGTGTATGTAAATGAATACACCCCAGTGATTCCATTTCAGTTTCTCTGCTAATCTAACCTCAACCAAGGCAATAACTTGCGAATAGAAACGCAACTCCCTAGGAAGTTCGATGCGTCACGCGTTTTATAGAACCGATTACGAGCATTGCAAACGATAGTGCGAGATATGATACCGAACACAGCTACGGCAACCAAATGCAATGGCAGAGTCGTAGCAACTCTAAATCAATAGCATGTTTGAATGTCGCTGTCATTAAGATTGTGCCTAAGATACCTCAGCTTAGCGCAGACGGCTATCATTGATGTTGGATGCTAACAAAAATATGTAATATAGACTAAATAAACTCTTTACTTAATAATAGTTTTTTTTTCTTTGTTTCTTTCGCGTAGTGACACGACGGCGGGTCAAGGAGCTAGTAAAATTAGGATTTTATAATAACTTTTATATCGGAGAATCACTTCTATGTAGAATTTGTATGTACTTATTCGTATGCGGCTAGGTCCTTAGTTTGTAAGCCCTCGGGAGCTCCTCAGTGGCAACTTTGGCAACTTGGTTTGGTTATAGTTGGATTCAAAATAAGATTATTTCATGATAAAACTTAAGATAATCAAAAGGTACTCACTCTTTGTTCTGTTCTTATCTGTTAAACGGTATATTCAAATTATCCTTTAATTTTAACCGAAGTTTCTATACGTGATGGTTTATAGAAACAGGGCACTAGAACGGGCAGCATTATTTTAATGTAAACAACTCATTTCACTCCTATCGCAACAAGCAATTTACTTCCTATCAGGATAGGACAGTTCAATCGTCAATAAGAGCTGGAAGTTACATAATTTTCGATCTAAATAAATTCACGGTTAGACATAGGCCGGGAGTCTTGAGACACCTCAATCCACCAAGTCCCCGCAAAAACGATTTTATTCTAGTTCGTGCTAAGCATTCGAGAACCTGTATTCCCCAGCGGTTGTCGGTTCTACGAGCACATTGCTACTTCAACATGCTAATGTTAGACTCAGTTGTAGTAGAGTTGTATCAACCCTATTGACTGGAACAATTCGACATATACAACTAATTAGAAATCTGCGTGTGACATAACATTGTAGCACGGTGAGTTTCACTGGACGGTGGCAATGCAACGCCGAAATATTTGTCGTATTCCGACGCATTGCACTATTCGCTGCTAAAATTGAGAGCTACTATAAAATGGAGAAGGCACATGAGCGGTTTCCATTTCTACTCCCATGGATTAATTGACTAATGGACCCTCATCTATCACCGACTTCGCTGTCAGAAGTAGCAAGTTGATGTGACAATGAGGAAGTAACATAAAAAACGCGATCGCGGACATATTGTATTCGGGCCAAGTTTTATTGGCCACGATGTAAACAAGCCCACAGAACCGGAAACCGCCGGGGATAAAGGTTCTTAAACTACGAACCGGATGAAGAAATGTAGGAAGGTGAATGGAGGTAGCTGAAGATCGTTGACCAGTGCACTCTTTTGGGAAGTCTTTTAAGAGTGGACTTCTACGGCTGATGATGATTCGACGCCTCTTAAGTTATGATCACATATGAAACGTGCCTTATTCACAAGCCTGAGTTTAAGTTATGGTTATAAAATAATAAAATGCCTTCTCCATGCCATCAAACTCTGCAACCAATAGGTCAGCGTTAGAGGAAATTTGCCTCTCATACACGTAATTGCCGCCGCCGGGCATCGAACTGGCTACCCATACCTATAAATATACCGCAATTGCGTTTGAATTAGTAATTGGAAGCAGAAACTGTGTTATGATTATTGAATGGCTTTTTGATTTATAGTTGTTTGGTAATCTGCAATAGCAGCTACTGTTACTTACCGAATGTAATTCATAAATATTATCGAAACATTTTTTCAGATTACAAATAAAGAAAATCCAATTCAAATCGGTCCGTCCGCTCGCAGCCACATCTCTTGCGCCTTAGCCGGCTACATTGCCTGCCGCACCACAAATCTTCAAGTGGATAAAGGTCTTCACAGTGTTGACCCATCTCATCGGTGGACTCATACGTTCTTTATTTCTCTTTTCAGTTGTCTGCCTCCATTCAGTCAGCGCTTTAGTCCATCTGTCGTCACAACGTCACTATGTCCGGCCAAGTTAACTACTGAATAATCTTAATTATCCAGGGCCAATACCCATTTCACTACTAATGCTCTACGGTAAACAGTAATATAGCAATAATGTGCAAATCAATACGGCAGTCTCACCGCCGGCGACAACGCGGCATGCTTTGATGTTTCTTTGAGGCACAGTACCTATAGCGTTCCAGTAAATACACTGGCTTATTAAACGCGTACATGTTCTGACTTTTATAAAATAAAAATACAAATAAAAGGGCATTTATTTGCTTACACTTAACAATATAATAATAAGTAGGTAATTAAAATAGTAGGTATAGTAAGAAGGTATGTTTTTTAACTTCTTGAATAAGGTCGAGGACTCAGTCACGCTGTTTTTCAGCCTCGCCTACTGATCACACTGTCAGTCCAAAAAGTTTATGTAAAATAAATAGTAGATGAACAACTAACTTTATACTATTGTGAAAAGTATAAAGATTGCCGCCAAGCAGTAATGCTCGCATTGTGATCCGGTTTGAAGAGAAATGAGCTCCTATGTATGCAGCCACATGACACTTTTCACCATGGTGCTACATAATTTCACTGGCACCCAAACCCTTCAAACGGAACCCTTCGGAACCGGACAGCAATGCAAGCATTACCACTTGGCGGCAGAAATAGGTATGGTGGCACTCCTAAGTCTTTGCACACAGGCAAAACATAAGTCTATGTTAAGTGCACACGGGCATAAGAAATAGTAGCTAGGCATTTCAGACCGTAGTATCCCTACTGCTTGCATTATGTACTGTACGCATGCTTTGATGTTCCGAGCATCGAATGTAGCGCTGAATTGCACGGCTAGGGCTGACCCTGGTTATTTATTCAAATATGTTTATTTGGACTCAGTTGATTGGAGGGAGCCGATCAGCAGCTTTGTAAGCGCAATGATGCGTATACTGTGGTTATAGGATGCCTGTTTTATTTGGATTTTATTAATAAGGGATGTTGCATCGACGAATTAAAAGATTTTTACAATCTAAAAAGCTTATGACGAAACGTTTGTTTCATCTTTAAACGAAAAACGTGGTAAGAAGCGGTTATATCCTACCGATATAGTTACAATTTTATAGATTTTTAACAATATTCGATTTTACTTGCGTTATAAAACTGAAGCATCAAAATGAGAATTTAAAAAATAATTCGATACCAATTATAATACAAAATGAAAACTAAAATAGTTATACACGTCACAATTACAACCATTTACAGCTGTTCTGTTTAAAATAAACCCGTTCAAGCTCCAAGCTATTAAAGACCTACTGTTTTTCTCTATTTTTAGTTTAATAGCATGCACATCGGTCTTTCTGTCCGTCTGTCTTAAATTGCCCGAGACTGTGACATGTAATGAGCGACTTTGTCCTTTACAAATAAATCATCCGATTCTGGCAACCCTATTGCTACGGTTCGAAGGACCAGTTTGGTTTTACGTGTTTATCGCAGTATTAAAAGCGAGATTGACATGTGGTCTTATTTTTTGTGTCCAGATCCCTTTGTAATAAGGATATTTTCGTATACTTTTTTAAAAATACTACAAAGCTGTTTTGCTTATTACGTATATGTTTAAAGTTTATTTATTTAACTGAATTTCAAACTTAACGCGGTGGTTATAGCTTATCAGACTAGTCAATTCAACTGTCAAATATAGACTGTACGAGAAGAATTAAGTACTACTACACGTCGTTAACAGGCTTTCTTTTCATAGTTCAATATTATGTTTCGTTTAATATCTTTATTGTGTTTAAAGTGGTTGTATAATTCTGTCTGTAAATAAAATATCTTAGATAGGTAGGTTATATACGACTAAATGTCAAAATAAAGTGCTATTCATAGTAGTTTATGGCATTCAACCTATTTAACTTCTGTGTTTAAAGAGTAAAGCTGTTTTTGACAGAAACTTACGATTCAACTCCAAAAAGACAAAAACGCTTGGAATGTTTTCAGCACTAAAATGTCGGGAAATGTTACCTACAAATATAAACTCAGAGTAAATGCAAGTCAGCGTGGTCTTGCATATAATGTTATAAAGTTTTATGCAATAACATCGCTTCGGAATTGGCACTGTTCTTTAGAACTAGATTGATGTTTTTTTTTCAAACTAGGCATACAATTGTTAGACGAAGTCAGTGATTACCTACATGAAATAAGCTTTTCTGATGTGCTAATCTGGCCTTCTTAATCTAGTATTTGCCTTCTTCTAAGCTTGATCGCGCGCGAAGTATAGGCGTAAATTCACATTAAAGTTTTTAATTCAGTTATCGTTTCTATAAGATCCTTGTGATTTTAATGAATAAACCCCTATTGACTTGGCTTAAACGAAGATTACAAGAAAAACCTGCAACCTTTGAATAACAGACACTGAAAAAGGAGGTTTAAAAGTGTCACTGTCAATAACAAAATGCATAATCAAATTAAATGAGCTAATTGAGTTATAAATTCCAAACTTTACCGTAACATTTAAAGAGCAATTTCGCATTAATCCGGCCTGAAGAACGAACCATAACAAATCCGAAGAATCCGTAACTGGAATAATAATGTAAAAGCGAATGTCAGCTGTCTGTCTTTAATCTTGAGATTCGCCAAATTCTTTGAATCAATTCATCCGAAATTGCGACTCTGTGGCCAACTTTGACGTTGTCAACTGAGGATTTAATTTGATTACGGTGAATTTGAACTGTTTAATTTGACTTATTACTTTTTGATTTTGACTCATGATTTATAATTAACGCCATTTGATATTTTTTTATATGAAATAAGCTTTACTACGCGAGCGCTTATTTTCACTTTTGGTTCAAATCTTTCTCTTTCATAGATGATAATTATTCATGATTGAAAGGACAAATCTAAGGGTCAGTTAGTATGCAGTAATTTTGAGTCCAAACTTTTGTGCGTGGCCTGCTTTTGGGCAATGTTCTTTTTAAAAGTTAGAGGTTAACTAGCATACGGCCCACCGCAACAGTGATAATTATTATAATATTCGATTTAGAACGTTTTAAACTAATCAACAAAAAAAAACAACAACAACAGTATTACTATCCAACCAAAACATCTGTCAACGAAACGGGACCAAACAAATTCTCAAATTAAAAGACCATTTTAGAAATGGGCCGTAAGAGGGTTCCATAGGGGTCACAATAAAGAAATATTGCTGAAGGCAAGTCCAATCGTTAATTGATACAAATGGTTCAGCACCATATTCCGTTTTGGCGGCACTTACGTAAGTGATGTTCATGGTTCGGAGACATTGGGACCTTTTTGGGATTAGACTTTTTCTTATTTGATTGACAGAACGGGCTGGTAGTCTCACCTGGAAGAATTTTCTTGTAAATTATGGATACACAACGCATGTTGGTTTTTGTATTTCTATAATTATGCTATATAAAAATGTGTACATAATGCTTAGTTTATGTATTTTTTACAACTAAAATGGCAAGCACGGTTTCGAACCACCCGTTGGTATGCGGTTACCGTAACCTATGGACACTTGCAACACTAGAGGTATAACTTGCGCGTTGCCGACCCTGAGATAAAATGGTGAAAAGTCTTCATGACTATGTCTGTAATTTCAGCGGCACGCATAACCTTTAAACCAGAACACAGCAAATGCGAGATTTACTGCTTGACGGTAGAAAATGTATAGTGGTAGAACTTTCCCCAGACGACTACTTCTTAAAATATTTGTCCAAAACTAATGTCTATTTACTATTATTTTCGTAAATAGCTTTAATTTCAATCCTGTCATCTGTCATATCACTCCAACAACGTTTCATTTCCGAAAACATTTTTCGCGCGCTTCCTGAATGACATTTCAGCGCCATTTTGATGTCAATTCGATATTTAAAATGTCTTTCATCCGGCGGAAACGCAGATTCGGAGGGAAATTGGAATTTTTTTATCGTTAAATGATGTTTTACGTCTTTGTTTATGTAATTTTCGTCAGAATTAAATATTTAATTATTCAGTATCGTGAAAAACAGAATGGAATGGCTAATTCCTGCTAAAAAAGAATCATAAGTTAATGGCCACTGTCATACTTGAATTTGTTTTTATAACAATGGTCTTATTTTCCATACCATTTTCACACATAAAAAGTATAGACTAAGATCCCAAAGTTTCTTCATTTTATTTATCTTCAGCGACATACCCATGGATTGTTTCCAGTCTTCGATAAAATCTTATTAAAATAGTACCTGTAAAAAAAAAAACATTTTATTAGTAATGCTGAACATGTTCAAATAGTAATTTTGTCTGAGTGATGTTGCTAAAATAAAAATAAATACATTTCCATTGACTTTTACTTAGCTTACTCTTTAGCATTTCTTACCAAGTACGAGTAACAGTCAAACTGAGTTCATCTTGTTTGTTCGGTAAGGGTCATACAAAAAACCAAATAGAGTTTGTTGAACTTTGCCTTTGAAAATCGCATCTTGGCAAGAAATCTTCAAGCACAGGCCTAGAATGCCGCTGTTAGTGTCGTCAGAGTGTAGTACCACTCTGACAACACTAACAGCTATAATACTTATTCTGTGCCTTAAGTTACTCTTAAGCCCAAGTGCATATGTGAGTGAGCTTTAGCACTTAGGCCATGGCCGCACTGCAGGCTAAGCGACAAGGTTGGTTTTTCTTTTTTTGTGACGAGCGGGAAATCTGCTATCAGATATCCTATCACATTGAGGGTGTGATGGGGTTATGTGAGGTTCACGGATTCGTGGACTCACTAAAACCTCCCCGGTGGCCGGCCGCGATGCATGTCAAGGGTCTCCGGGATCTCCAAAGAAACGCACCGGTGCCCCTCTCGCATAACGCCCGCAACTCCCGGGGGCAGTTGAAAACCCATCCTCAGCAACCTCGTGGTGCTAACGGCGGCACATGCCACGATGTACCGCCGCCCTCCTGAGGCCCGCTTGGGGTCGCACTCTGACTGAATGCGACAAGGTTGCCTAGCGGTTTGCTACGATACAGTCTGGCAAGCCGCACTGCAGGCGGCTTGCCAGACATCTAGGTGACCGGGTGGCCATATTGCAGACGTCTAACCTGCTACGATATATGTGGCAGCACTGGAGGCGTCGAGATAAGTTGCATGCATGTGTGGCTACACAGCTGGCTTCTTAACAGCTAGGCGGATTGCTATGATACTGGTGGCCACATTGGCGATTGTTAAAGTGTCTTGGCTGGCCATATTGCAGGCGTCAAGTTAGGCGGCTTGCTATGATGCTGGTGGCCATTTTGCACGAGCGGGCCGTGAGTCGCGCCTTGACTTTGGTTTTCTCAAGGAAAGACACGATATGCGAAGCCAATCGCGTGCAGTCCAATCGTGGCCTTAGTTTGTAAGACTTGGTATTAGCTTAGAATTGCTGAAATGTGAGCACTAGCTTTTGCTTTAGCTTGCGGTAAGATTTCATATTTTTTTTTAGTTGTAGAACAATCAACTGATCTTAAACATAAAACATCAAAGATCCTTAATAACTAAGAAGATAACCACAAACTGGAGGCGGCCTATTCGATAGATTGATGCCATTGAAATACCTAACAGTAGTAGTAGGAAAATTGGAGGATGGCGGTGACGCATGGCTGTTCGTTGTGGCGTCCTGGTTCGTTCTGGCGTCCTGGTTCGTTTTGGCGTCCTAGTTCGCTGTGGCGTCCTGGTTCGTTGTGGTAGGCTGTGTCCAGACGTGAACGTGTTTTGTGACAGTCGCAAGAAGTTGGTGAATGGAGTGACGCAAGACCGTTCGTCTTAGCATTTTTGGATGCCCCCAATGCCCATGGGCCTGTCAGCATACATACAAGAATAGACCAGTTCAGATGAATTTGTTCTCAATTAGAGCTTTTCTTTGTATAGTCCAATTAAATCGACCTATTTCAAGTCTGGGAATCCGTATATTTAAGGAAATACACCAATATCCAATAGTCGGTTGGATCTAAAACCGCAAAGTTTGCTATGATCCTATTATACGGAACAAAGCCAGCCGCCGCAGTTAAAGCCGCCATGGATAAGAAAAGCCGAACAGAATAGGAAAAGTCGGAAAAGCGAACCAAATATACTACCGGAACATATAATTACAGATCAATAAAACTAGCACATCTTGTTTCTTATCCTTATTATTTACTCATTGATAGCTGGTTCACACTCATACAATATTTAATCCGGATTAAGCTGGAAAAGGCCGGCCACAGCCAGACATGTCCCAACCTGGTTAGGTTTTGGGATTACTTAAACTTTAGTTACAGCTTGAATCTAAGTTCTAAGTTAGCTTAAAGCTACTAAGCTCTTTGGAAATGTTTACTACCGTCCTCTATTTCGTCCGCCAATCATTACTTAAGCTAGGATTGACCATAAAATTAAAGGCACCGTCTTTTGGTATCTTATAAATACCGACACCATGAGGCCACAAACAAACTTCAAATTAACTTAGTCATAAGCTTTAATATAAAAAGAAACAGAACTATTTGTGAAACACATAAGACAGTGCATTTAACGTACGCAGTTAGGTAATACAAACTCTGTATTCTAAAACAAAGACACTATGTGACATCCGACTACCAGTAACACTCCACGCAGCAATGGCATAGCTGACTATTATGAATCTTTGAAACAAGCTGCTACGAAAATGCTGTGAATTTGTCGCTATATTTTTAAGCATGCTTTACAATTCAGAACGAAGCGAATAAATAGAATTTTTGCCTCTAGTTGTTGGTAGTTTCATGTTATTTATTTTATTTTAAGTTGCGCTTTATTTATTTAGCGTGTAGGTGAATGTTTTGTGTTCAATGCAGCTCCACTATAATGTTTTTAGGCTATTATTCATAAGGTATGTATGCTAGTGGTGAAAGCCTCAAAAAAACAGTAATCAGAGGTATTACATTTGAAAAATACCCACGTTTTGCAATATTCTCTGAATGATTAAATTAAATATTTGAACCACAGGGTTCGAGTATTCAATTTAATGATTCAGAGAATATTGCAAAACGTGGGTAAACAGTTACAAGCTTGAATTTAGTTGATATCAAGTGACAATTTAGTTATTTAACTAAATATCTGTATAAACGGACCATTAGAGTGCGTGCCTTCCGTGATATATAGGTAAATACATAAATCATTTATTTGCAACTACTTATATGATATGACATGGGTAGGTAGGATTAAGTAATTCGATTTAATTAATAGTGCGAGAGGCGGAAATCTATAAATTAATTAGACTAATATTACTAATAATATTATTCAACCAGCAGACACATACATAATCCTGACTGCACAGTAAGCACATAAAGTACGGAAACTTTATTGTAAAAATACCACTAACGAGAACTTCAACTTTAGTGGTCCGACTGATCGGGCTACAAAGAGTCACATGTGTTTTACAGACAAACACGCATAGCCCATCTGATGGAAAGTGGTATATTGTCCGCTTATTGTACCGTCGCCTATTGACTCTATCTGCAACACTTTTCATTTCATTGGCATTTCTAATGCGTTACCTGCTCTGAAGGACTCTTTTTACATTTATTTTGAAGCGGGACATGTTATAGTTTAGTTCACTTTAGTAATTTTACTTAAATTCTGCATTCATCCTACGAAGGTATGATACCTTAGACACTCCGGACTTCTTCAAAAATCAAAGTAAAGCCACCATGTTATTTTCGTGACGTAAAATGCGAAAACTAAACTAGTTAGCTAAGTGCCAGGGGATTAGTCGACGCAAACACACGTTCAGTAATTAGTGCCAACTTAGCGGGAATTGGTAAAAGCTTGAGAAAACGTATTTAGGCGTAGGCCTAGGTTAGCACATCAGAAAGTAGCAAAACAAATTTCAAACGCAAATTCATTGAATTAAAATTTAATACCGTGGCGCTTAGGACGAACGCTCTCATAATGAGAAAATAAGCATTTTCGAGTTTACCAGCTCCAATCAACATTTTAGTGCGATACATTACAAGCGTCGTTGCCGTTAAAGAGTAGAATTCTATTTCCTGTCAAAAAGGCTTTGGTTTTTTTCACTGACCCAGTTAATACATAAAATGTTCAGACATAACATAAGTACTAATTTACATTGACTCTACGTAAAGAACCATAGCTGACCAATAAATCCCACCATGCGCCTTAAGAAAACAATAGGGGAATATTGCATGTAAGTTTAATGATGTCTTACAATTTACCTATAATAAAATGTAATGCCCTTTCGATATAATGGATAACCAATAGCCTCAGATATAGTGTTCCAGTCACCTTCTGTCAGAGACTTTCACATGCATAGGCAGAGACCACGGATTTCAACTTACTCTTATTCTTTATTCTCTCTCATCACATTATTCATGCATGCTCAGCTGGTTAGGGTACTCTTGACCTGACCTTTATGTTATTTAAAATGAAGAGATGTTATAAGATTAAAAAAAGCATTCTGAACTATTTCCTCTGCAAAAACTAATTTTACAGGATGTCTCAAATATGTATAATCATGAAAGTGTACAAGTGTTCTTGAAAACTAAGTCGATTCTCTAAAATATTGCTTAAGCGACAGCCCTGCGCGATACCGGTCTCAGGTGGACGCAACCCTACCGCACTTAACTTAGCACTTTAGTTACACGTTTATAACTTAATGCCTACTTACATATGTGCCTTGTAAAATTAGCGGCAAAAAGCAGACGTCCCAAAGGGTTGCTGACTTTGGGAGGTGTCTTTTTAGAGGTTATTTATGTTGTAAGACTAATAAAATGGGACACCATTTTTACTTGTCCACCATTTTTGCATATTACGAGTCGATTTATTCCAAGTATTTAGCGGAGAAGGTGTTTTGTAATTTTAACTATTTCCAGATGTTTTTATGCAGAACATGTATAGCGATCGGTTACGCCGTTTTATATTCAATTTTCAATTGCAGCACCTTTAGTAATTTGTGCCGATATAACCTATCTTAGAACCACCCATACAAAATGACTACACACTAAGCAATGAATCTTTTGATCACGTTGGTTCTCTTACCACAATAACTTTAAGGAGATCGCTAACCAAAGTCAAACTATACCGAGGTTAAATCACGCGCTCATAAATAAAATGTAGGTGTATATTATGTCAGATTCTATTGTTGCATGTTCGGTTTTGAACCCACGACCTTTAAAGCGCGTCAGCTCATTAAGTAGCACCTAGCTTTAAGTTAAATCCCAGCCATTACAGGCATTTAAGCAAGTCACGACAGACCCGTAATTCTATTGCAAAGTGCTCAAAATTATCCCTCTAAACAATTTCCAGAAAAGCGGAAACCGTAATAAATGACCGTAATATAGCGGTGGTATTTGACCGTTTGTATGTGAATGCATCGTCTTGTGTGACTCGGATCTTTTTGCATCTAATTGCGACAGCCTTCAAGTGTCTTCAGACGGACGGCACCACAACCACACCACAGCCACATAACGTGGTACAAGTTTTTTTTTATGAAAACGCGTAGTTTCATTTGTACAGTCCACGCGTGCTGTTGCCAACGTGTGGTCAAACTCGACTGCACAGCAGCCACATCTCAGCGCGCGCGCTTACCTTTTTTCCAGGTATTGGAAAAAAGGTAGCTTGTTTGTCGGTGCAGCTGTCTGCCGCTGGAGAAACGCAACTACATCCCAATTGGTGGTCGAGACAACACAACTTCTAGCAATTAAAGCGAGACCAACTAAATTATCAGTAAAAGACAGCAAAATTTTAAATTAAGTTTAGTTGGTGTACTAGAGAATCGGCACCAATGGGCATCCATATAATAAAACTAAGATGTTTAATCTAATACCTACTTTGTATTTGACAAAGTATTTTTTGTATTTTTGTAATTCGATTTGTTTTAGATATGGTGAAGTCCGTCTGAAGAAACTCCAAAGATTGTTCACTTATATTACGACAGTAATATGACGGTCACTGCTTCAATGAAAACCATACCTCAACTAATGCAGCTAATACCGTTTGAGACGGGAGCCTTTTCTAACCTATTCATACGATAACCACATAATATTAAACTAAGTACTCACATAATTATCTATGTCTGATATGTACTCTGGCTTAATGATACGTAGTTATTGTAAAATAATTCAATATTCATTATTAGAATCCCTTCATAATTGAGGCGAATCGTAGGAAAATCGGTTAAGGGGATGTTTGCGAGACTCCATACGACTTAGATTATTTTTATAGGTGGTGTCATTGTCAGTTTGGTGGTGTCAGTTTATTGTTCACCAGAGACACGCAGATGGCGTTTTATAACTACGCTTATAAAATTGGGGCTAGAGTGTGAATAATATAAATGAAATATACTCACAAGTCAAACAATTTCTACTAAAACTTTGACCGTGACTAGTTGTACTTACGATTTATTAATTAATAAAACTTCATCAACAGCAGCTGTTATTGTAGGTCGCTTGTTACACGTCTTTTAGGGTCTTTTAATAGTGCTGATATACTTTAATACATAATACTTTTGTAAGCTGATAGTGTGGCTTTGCAAAGTCAAACCAAGTTCAGGCAGTTTACAAAAGAAAGTTCACCAAAGTATGTTATTAACTTACAAAATACTTACCTACAAAGCAATAAGTTACCGACTCTGATTTTAAGCTAAAGATGTTGTACGTTTTTAACAGTCTGGGTGTTGTGGTACCACGGTACTCGTACTTCCTGATACCCACGACACTGGGAATTCTAGTGTGGAGTCAGAACTATGTGTCTGTTGGCAGTTTTTTTAAATATTTTCTTGTGTAAAAGTAAAGTTCAAAAGTTTCATAAATGTATAGTTGTGAAAAAGCGATAGTAGAAAGTCAACTTGACTTTATGGGGTGCTATCACTTCGCCTTAAGGCAGTGTCAAGAAAATGCAAGTAATGTTGCATTGTGCTCGGGATTAGATACCGTATAGCTACAATAGATAGTGTATATCTCCTTTTCTTTGTTATTCTTCTTGCAGCTATTCTTATTTCCCAATAGTTATACTAATGACACAAAGAGAATCGTTAGACAAATAGCTACCTTTTGTTTTATTCCGATTGTATTAAATAAGTAATCATACGTAGAGGCACCTGTATATATAAAAATATTTACAAGTGCTTAAAATTGTTAAAGAAAACTTCGTGAGGAAACCGACATGCCCTAGAACCAGGAAGCGGCGATGGGCTTACAGCACAGCAATAGCATAGCATAGCATATATCACGTGGAACGCTTACTTCGCGGTCTTTGGCAACTTCGTTCCAGTATATTAGATACTGCTCCAGTTCATATTGCCATCTTTTTTTTGGTCTGCCGCGTAACATATCCTGCGACTGCGACTGCGGAATCCTGACCCAGCGATAGCTAGGTCTCTCTGGGGTCTCTAGGGATAGACTCGGTATGCGGTACCCACAACTTGGCATGCGATATAAGTAACCACTTCACTCCACCTCAGAGTGGAACTCCACTTCAGCTTGGCGGCTTTCGAAACTACGTCTACGATTTGTGTTTTAGAGCGAAATTCGGTGTTTTTTGACTTTATGGGTTCGCTTGACACCCAGGATGCTGCGCTTCATCGCTCACAGGCAGACTATGAGTTTGGACTATTGTATAATGGTCAGAAAACAGGTTTGCGCACCATATGCCAGCACGGGGAGGATGCATACTTCCATTCGTTTTCGCATAAGTAATATCGGAAGTTCTCATTTAACCATGTCTACTATAGACTAAAAACTACGTCAGTTACGACTAACATACGCATTTTCGGATTGTCTAGCGATTTTATTCACCTGTCTATCTTTGAAGGAGACTGTTTGGCGATCCATCGTTATCATCTATGTCGTAAGTAGTAACCTTGGTTATATTCGATTAATTCTTAGTCCAATGTCAGATTAAAACCAAATCAATATTAATCCATCACAAACAGGTCTTGAAACAACTTTCAACGCAAACCAAATAATCAAAATTCTAATTAAGCCTCAAATGATTTATAGTACGGATTTAATTAAAACCAATATCAAAATTGTAACAATAGAATTAATTACGCAATCGCGCAGGTACAGTCGGCAAACAATCATCAATCAAGACGTACTGTCAGCTCGTCTTCCGGAGGCTTCGCATCCTAATTCAATGGAGACACATAAATCTATCGAAATTACGGATTGATAAAGGGTAAGTATTCGTATTGTTAACAACTGTTATACACTCCTTTAATGTGATTTTCTCACTGACAGTGACCCTTCATTCTTTACTAAGACAAATCCTAGACCAAGACACAGAATACATAATACTCATAGCACTACCGAGATTAGCACATCATACAAACGAACGCCATTGTTTGCGAAATCGGCGCAGACAATGGCGCCGAAAAAATGGTTAGTGTTAAAAGAAAAAAATGCAGTTTGTCGGTAAGCTTTCCCGACAGTTAAGTGCTAAGAATATTCTAAGCGTCGTTGTCGTTTTTGAGTTGAATCCAATTTCCAGTGGAAAACAGCGGTGTCCTCACGATGTTGTTATTCACAGTTTTAAGAATGTGTTTTCTCAAACAGAAAAATAAATTGTTCGTCCAGGTTTTAACTTAATCGCATATCTGGGGGCAGCCCACTAGGCTAACAAAAACGGCACTTTTTATTACCTTAATTATCATTTAAATACCGATCAGCTCAAGAATGAGCCTGAAACAATTGGGTGTCAAAACTGGGACTTCCCCAGTTATAGAAGAAGCGTTGAACTCTACACCATTCCAGTATCCAGACAGAATCACGCTATCGTAACGAATCGAAACATGGCACAGAAAACGAGCTTTTGCGTACATTTAAGTCTTTAAATCTTGTTTACCAACTTTTGAACTTTAAGGGTCCTTCAGATTAGGCAACGCATCATAAATGTCCCAGGTGTTGCTAGACCATGTTTGTATCGAAAAAAAGAGCTTTAAACAAGTATGTACAACCCTTAATTTAAATGTATCTTAACAACCCTACTCGATTCCAGCATCGATACGGGAACTGATGATGGATGGCCGGAACTTACCGGTGCTTACACCCAGATAGATGTCTACCTTTGTTTGAGAGGTTTCCAGTTTATTACGAAGGTTTACAATGGTTTCGTGTTGGTAGTAAATAATAATCTGCAAAACTCGGGCTTGTGCCAAAAGAAATGTTTGGACGTGCCTCTGACTACTCCCTACTTGGTATCCTCAAAGATCTATGCACAGAGTATGTTTTGTTATATTGTTTTATTACGTCACACGAGATGATGATAGATTACACTTTTCGGCCCACCCCGCCTTAACCGATACCGCTGTCAACGATCTATCGATAGTGCAACTGATCCAGATCAGGAAAGAAGCGTACCTAAAACACTGGTCGTACCTGAAATGCTAATGCGTTGTCTATAATTCGAATTCAGTGAAAAGGGCATGAAAATGAAAATGCTGTGTTATTTGCTCGCTTCGGTGTACCTGCCCAATTCTACATTTTCTTTATCAAATGGCAGACAGGTAAGCCTCGGTGTTTTCTATGTATGTATTTACAAAAAAATAGTACCTATATAAGTATAGTATATCAGTCCTGTAGTTCCCATAATATAAGCTCTGCTTAGTTTGGGACGATGCTAGATGATTCTGTGTGAAAATGTCCAGCATTATTATTATTATTCCTCTTTATTTATTTTTAATCTCAGGCTTATACCTGGAGCCTTTATAGGCATTAGTGGAGCCGAAGCTAACACTAAGAGGCTTTTTTGTACAAAACAACATATAAAAAACGGTTTTTCGTGGACGGTGAATAATGAAACTATTGGATATATTGGGTGATAATCTGGACTATTGCAGGAGTAAATGCTTAAGGAATGGTTCTGGGCTATGTAGGATGAAACGGCACCTGCCAATTCTGACTCAAATTCAAATTAAATCATAGGCAGGCGGTGACTTGCCGTCCACTAAACGGGCCCCATAAGTGCCGCCAACGATAGGCAGCGTAGAGGCAACGTTGGTGTGGACGCCTAAAGGGTGTCGAGAGATGTGCTGCAGTTTCACTAAACGCTACTCCCGGCTTTATGCCTTTAACACTTCCACCATTGGAGCATAGGTTCCGCTCTTGCGCCTCCACCTCCGACCGGCCGGCTAAGGCAAGCCGAGGGTGAGGGGTCTCCGTCGACCCCAGGGGGTAATGGGGCTCCGCGGTGTCGCCACGCACCGAACGCTCACCACAAGCGTGCCCTACGGGATTATTATTATTATTATTATTAACCCTAAATCTAAACTAAACCTTGTGTTTATTGTATAAAGCACGAAGGTTCTAAATCTAAACGTTTTGTCTGTACCCGATTACCCGATTTAAAGATTTTGATTTCATGAGCGGCTTTATTTTCTAGTCAAAAGCAGCATATTAAAATGATTTTATGTTTACTGATCCTACTTTTAATGTACCTAAGGTTATGCTCATGTAAAATATGACTCGAATACTACCGCTTCTCGACGTTTTATAAATTTGCTTGCACAATATTATTTATGGCGTTCCTCGTGGACTGAATATTTCGAACTTATTACAGGTCGTTTGAGTGAGTAAATATCATTAAAAAGCCAATAATTTTTCACAGAAAAATCATGGAATAAATAATGCTAGACATTTTTCACACAGCATCATCTAGCCCCAAACTAAGCAGAGCTTGTATTATGCGAACTGCATGACTAATATACCAGTTATATACTTTTTTAATGTAAATACTTACATATTATATATAGAAAACACCCATACCAAAAACAAATATTTATAAACTAGCAATTTTTTTTGACGAGGTACACATTTACTTAGATTTTACTAAAAATAGAATCTTACTTATGGATAGCGAAAGTATAGATGACTAGCTTAACACCCGCGTCCACGCTGATGAAGGTAGATGATACAAGTGCATTAAAAAAAAATAAGTACTATTTTATCTCGACTGGTCAAAAACGCAGAAATATTCTTTATTTCTTACCAAAAGTACATAGATATGATGAATAATATGAGAAATGATTGGTTCCCCATACAAACTTTCATCCCCTATTTCATCCCCTTTAAGTTTTATCACGAGAATAAGTAGCTTTTGTCTTTCTCCAAGGTACCATCTATCTCTATACCAAAATTCATCAAATTGTTTTAGCGGTTTAGGCGTGAAAACGCAACAGACAGACAGACAGAGTTACTTTCGCATTTATAATATTGTATATATGGTATAAACATTCATACTTAAAATATATAAATTCATAAGCTGGGATAATAAGATTACCACTTATAGTATAAATAATATATATTATGGATATATTGTTGCTAATATAGAGCCGTATATAGTGGGTGATACCCCAACTTCCAATCCGAAGATCGTAAGTTCGAACACGATTGTGCAGCAGTGGTTTTTTTCACTTTAAATATTTAAGTACACATAACGCTTAAAACGGTGAGGGAAAACATCACGTGGAAACCGGCATACCACTAGGCTTAGAACCACAAATTCGAATATAGTATCATTGGTTAGTGAACGATGGGTTTGCAACCTATCAATGCCTGCAAATGTGGACTGCCAACGACATGCAAGACGCAATATTAGGACTTGCCTCTGATTACCCGTTACTTTGGTCTGATGGTCTATTTGGATAACATTCGTGGACATGTTCTTCGTTAGAATTAATCTCTCGTATCGTATTTCGAATTCCTATCCATTCTTAAGAAACCTAGTTGTCTACCTCGTCTCAGGCATACTAACGGTATTCTAGATAACGGAACCCTTTGCCATTCCGGTATGTACCAATTCAATTTATTGCATTCGGTTTATCGTAATGCATTGTGACAAGTTATGGGATGTAATATACTTTTATTACATTACCTGTAATAACGTGATAAAAGAAACGAACAAATCCATACTAGAAACACACCGACTTCGGTATAAACACTGCTCATTTATTCCAATACTAGCTTCTGCCCACGGCTTCGCGCGCGGGGTTCACGGATAAAAGTAGCCTATGTGTTATTCTGATATATAATATATATTACTGTAAAATTTCATCAAAATCCGTTCAGTAGTTTTTGCGTGAAAGAGTAACAAACATCCATCCTCACAAACTTTCGCGTTTATAATAATAGTAGGATTAGTAGGATCTATCTTGATTGTTTAGATGATTCGTACTGTAAAACGAAACATAGCCTTGACTGATAGTCAAGATAGACTTGACGACCTCTGTGGCGCAGTGGGCGAAGGCCCGCCTGAGACGCAGAAGGTTGTGGGTTCGATTCCCACCGCGGGACAAATGTTTGTATGATCTACAAATATTTGTCTCGGATCTGGCTGTTTTCTATGCATAATATGTATTAACAAAAAATGTATATAAGTAGTATTATCAGTCACTAGCCTCTGCCCACGGCTTCGCCCTCGTGGTACACGGATAAAAAATACCCTGTGTTATTCTGATGTTTCTGCTATAATTCTGTAAAGTTTCATTAAAATCCGTTTAGTAGTTTTTGCGTGAAAGAGTAACAAACATAAACTTTCACGTTTATAATATTAGTAGGATATATATATATATAGTAGGATTAGTAGGAAGGATGTAATTCCCATAATACAAGCTCTTATTGATGTAGTTGCCCGGCTAGGTGGAGCGATGACTTAAGGAAGGCAGCCGGCAGTAAGTGGATGATAAGAGCCGAACACCGGGCTCAGTGGCGTGTATTGGGAGAGGCCTATGTCCAGCAGTGGACTGATGTGGGCTGATGATGATGATGAAGCTCTTATTAGTTTGGGGCTAGATGATGCTGTGTGAAAATGTACAGCATTATTATTATTGTTATAGAAGGGCACGTCTTTCTTTGCTGAAAAATACAATATGCGTCTGTTCAAGGTAAGAGTGAATATGTATGAAGGCTTTCATGCCATATAAGATGAGATTATAGCTAAAGAAGGTCTACTTTCGATAAAAAATATCCAGAATACGTGAAAAGCTTACATTAAGACTGCTCATTTATTTCGAGATATATACTCAAAATACGTCTCCGATTCGTGGTTATTTTAAGCAGCCTAATAATTTAACAACATTTTGTAAAGGACACAGTTTTCGAATCACTCACGAACAAAGCTTTTCCTTTTATCGATCCACAGAAAATGAAACAAAACCGATTCACAAACAGAGTTGCAGTAACCCCCTAAACTTCCATACACAAACACTTGAGTGAGGAAGCTCTGGTTTCACTTGAGTGAGGAAGAGACGAACGTGATATAACGGCCACGGTGCGTACTATTTTCTTAAACCTTATCAGCAGGATTATAGAGGTATTTAGCACTAATACTACAGTTACGTCTTCGGAAGAAAAGAACAACATTACTTTCCACGATACTAAAGAGAAGGACGGAAATAATTATACTTCTCTTCTCTTCTCTTCAGTCGACAAAATTGGTAACTTCGTTCTACTTGCTCATGCTACTGGTGCAGGGCCACAATCAACATTGCTTGATAAGTCCCCAATAAATTTAATATAATAAAAAATATTCAGTATAATCAAAAGAGATATAACAATCGGATGAAACAGGTATTTAACGTCATATGGCGTACAACGCTTTTTAGGAACGCGCTGAGACGTTTAAAAAGCGGTTCCATCGAGAAGTACCGAACTTTCTTACTCTGAAAGGTTCTAGGTACTTACTCTGTGACTCTGTCAAAACATCAAACACAATGTGAGACCAAACGGAGAACTTTTATAAGGAAATTTAAACAGCCATTGAAAGTAATAGCCGAAGTTTCGCTCCCTCTTAAGGTGGCATTAATCACGCGAGCAAAAACTGCCAGTAATTCTTAAGTTTTAATTTACTGAATATTAGACATTAGGTGCAAATTGGTTAAAACTGACCCGTAAAACTAAGGAAAAGCACTTTTTTACCACGACACAAAGAGGCCGTTTATAGCCTGTCTTTTAAATTATTTCTCCAAATTTTTTTTTTGTTATCGTTTTGTATGACTTCAAGAGAGATTGCTACATAATTTTAACTCCTCACGTCTCTAGATGGCGCTGCAAAATGTGATGAAGACACGTCGAAGGTATTAACATTTTGTAGAAATCTTATTTTTACAATAAGGCACGCTGTAACCGTGATAGTTACAGCGGATGTATGAGAATCTGAATTTGAATAAATGAATAAACAAGGAGACGTAATGAATTCGCGCTGAAATCAATTGGGCAACTACATCTAAATTATAGCTCGCCGAGATAATATCGCGTTTTGGCGCAATATCATTTTGATCTCGATATATTTGTGATTTCAGTGCAGTTTGACACGGTATAGTTAATTGTGTGATTTCTTGCTTCTCCAAATATGACACCTCATTTCGAGCTGGGGTGCGTTCAATTCGGACACACCAAGGTTGATAATTGTCTGACGGGCGAATGGACCATCTATTTTTATATTATCCCAAAATTCCACTTCAGCGGGACCCGAGCTCCAAAAACAACCTGAAACATCCCAGGAACGATCTCATGACTTAGTTAGCGGCCCACCGACCGTGGTTAGTTCGAGACCCGCCGAGGTAGATTTTTTGGGATTAAACTCTTGTAATTTCTTTATTGTGAATCTTGTGGAGTGCGAATGTCAACCGATCAAACACACGGGCTTTCTGGATCCGAGTATGATCCGATTATCAGCCGACGAAGTTCCTGAACGCGAGGCGCGATTCGTTGCTCAGATAAATACGAGCATTGTAATAACGCGAATACGCTAAACGTGATTCGTGGAACGTAAAATCTGTTCGCCTAAAACGCTATAGCTCTTATTTCTATCTCGCTCTGATTTGTCCAATTTATAACTGCTATCTCAACTGCAGCGGGCTGCTGTGTCGGCGTTTTCACAAGGTAAGCTGTTACAAAAATTTTTATATTTTCTTTTTGCATCATTTATTTTATTTGTCAGGATAAATAATAGTGTATTCTGTGAAGCTTTTGTTTTCCGGTTTTACAATTTCTTTTGATGAGAAAAATCTATATAAATCTTGTGAAAACTTAACTCATCTTTTACCGGTTCTATTTAAAGGTTGTCTGTTAGTCATAATGCGTTACGTACGCCAGTGTACGAGGCTCTGAAAAGACAAATAATATTCATACGACTTATTTAATATGATGCGCATCTTCAGATTCATACGTAGTACGCATATCTGTGAAGTTCAAATAGAGGGACGAGGAGGGTACCAAGAAGGAAAATTCAGTGGCCAGTCCAAATACTAAGTTTGTCACATGTCCAATAAAACAAGACTTTTCTAACGTGTGGTGACAGAAGGAACCAATGTGATGAAAAGATTCAAGATAAGTTTTGTCTGTTTTACAACTTTTTACAGCACTCTTAACTTAAAACGACCACGATTTTGTTTGCTACAAAGTAAAAGAACACGGTTCAAACGAGCACGTCCGACATTTGCGTTTTTAGTAAATAAATCTAGAAACTTCAAGAGCGTTTCAGAAAGAAGCATTCGATAGGGAGCAGGTGACAATGTTGTAGACGTGATTTCTTAGTTTTGACTTTACTTGGTACTGTTTCTCTTGTAACCTACGTCGTTTGCACGATCCACTGGTATTATATGCAACTTTGTAGGTAAAATCCGAATCTTGGATGGAATTGCGAGAAAGGTATAGGTATCCTTAAAAATGTTAGTACCTGCATATAGATAATTTTTTCATAGCTTTTTATAAACATATTTTTGACAATAAATATAAAGCATCCATTTTGTAGGACCAGTCAAATTGTTTTTTGTTATGGTTTTTTAAATATTGCTGTAAAATTTAGCTCACCGGAAATTAGGTATTAGCTCCATTATATATGAAAAAGAGAGAATTTTGAGCACACTTCTATCTGGTAATCTGGATCAGATGAGCTATCTATAGATCTTTTGTAACGGCTCATATTTTGTGTATTTGGTATAAACTACCTGAATAGTTGTTTTGTTATTTCTGTGATTGTATTTATTAACATAATATTTTGCTAAGCCAAAATCACACAAAACTGTCCTATTTATGTCAAAGTTTTGGATGATGCTTTTCCGGGTGCCACACGGACGAATCCATGGGCAGAGGCTAGTAATTGATAGTGACGACTCTTTATATCTTTACATTTCGAGATGTTGATATGTAATGGCCCGTTTTTACTAAACTTTGACAGATCCTAAGTCTAAGTTCTATATTGTGTCCACGAGAGCTACTGCCGACAAACTGTTGTACAGTTTGCCAGAAACGTTATAATGTAATGTATTTTAATTTGAAAATAAATAAAATACAATACAATACAATCCCTGATTACAAGTTTCCTTAGAAAAACATGTTTTTGACTTTATTTTAGACGAATAAACATCTTAATGACTTAAGGTTATGTGACATTTTCTGTGTCACATAAACTTAAGTTTTAAGTCCCGAAACTAAACAGAAAATAGCCCTATAGATCTAAGCAAAACAGTAGTACCAACATTAAAACTCGATGACGCCAAGCGGCCAAACTTATAATTGTTATCAACTCAACTTAGATTGGCCTGACGAAGTAAAACAACTACGACTATAACTTAGTGATAACATGCCACGGGATAAGGGTGGCTGGATATACATTACAATGTTTGACGTTTGTTTTCACGTCTGTCAGCTGTCACAGTTTCTGTCAGTCACCCTTCATCTATCTTGCTAGAGGCGACGTCTCTCAACGACTTTTTTTAGTTATGTCGACTCTTTGAAGATACTGAAAGTATATGGATATTTTTAGACTATTGCAACACAGTATACCAATGTTGAGAAAGGGAATCTCAAAGGCTTGCATTTTAGAACTCAATGTAAATTCAATTACTTATAGATTTTTTAACATTTCCATAACTGCACTGAGTAATGTAAAAAAACATATCCTTCGTACAAGACTTACTAACTAAAGTTAAAGTTTCAGTTTGAGATCTTCTCTCAAATAAGGGCCTCAATGAAGGTACTATTTATTTTATAGTTTATAAGTCTTGTACGAAGGATATGTTATTTTACATTACTCAACACAAAACTTACTTTAGGATAAACATTCCAGATGGGAATTAAATTCTCCATCCACCTATTTCCCTCGGTCCATCGGATGGAGAGCCTTTGTATTCTGTAAACTGCGCTACATATATAGATACATACATACATAGTATCCGTATCGGTAATTGTATCGTTAGTGTTTTACCTATGAACCTAGGTAAGTACAACTTATAAATGCTGTATGTGATTTTGCTAACTCTAATTTTACTTTATGTGTACCGACCGTACTTTCTTTTTAAATGAATTTTCTTTATTTTATTTTATAAAGTAAATTAATAAAAAAAAATAAGAAAAAAGTTCAGCAAGATATGATTATCAGTTTATCTATAAGACATATCCAGTAAAACTTTACATCCACCTCTTTCTTACATTTGAATAGGCGTTTGTTGAGGAATTAATGTTTGTTCTCAAGTTTTGTTTTCAGACTTGTTATGAGAGGATTTAATATTTATTTACAACAAGAAGAGTAGGAAACCTCAGAAAATCATTAAATGAACGACAAGAATTTTTCATCTTTGTCAAGAAACAAATCAAGAAAAAAGGTTATGATGGGGCTTGCTTAATCAATCAGTGACTCAAAGTACCAAAAAATAATTAAAAAAAAAAAAAAACAAGAAATGACTTTTGACTCGTAGAAATAATCAATTCCAAATGATAAGCACTGATACTACACTCAATTTGTATGATACTAATTGCTTACAGCTCCAACACTAAAGAACTTTATTAATACTTGGCCGGTTTTTGAACGGGCAAAGATTATTTTAACAAGTGATGAAAGAAGAGACATTCAAAGGGAACCTACTATTTATAGAGAAACGTTTTTAAAATTAGATTGGGCCTGTTGTTTAGACAGTAAAGGTACTCTACCTTTACGGTAGACCTTCTGTGAAAGGGCTCGTCCGGGGAAGTGTTAACACCATGCCTATTTCTGCCAGTAATATTCTCATTGCTGTCTTCCGGTTTGAAGGGTATGGTTTCCGGTGAAATTACAGGCACATGAGATCTTTCATCTCGATATCTCAGGGGGTGAGATATCTCATTTCGCGTGGGTGATACTTCTGGTATAGCAAGCGTCCATAGACTAAGGTAACCGTTTACCACCAGGTGGGCCTTAAGTTTATTTGCCTCTACAGGAGTATTAAAAAAAAATAAGCTCATTTGAAAAATGGTTCTGTCTGTCATAATGACAATATGTACTTTTTTGAACCCAATTACTTATTCAATTTAAAAATTCACCTGCATGTTTTCTTTCACATTCGCTGAGACGCCAAAAGTTAAATTTTATATTCACTTAAATTACTCCTGTCAAAACATACATCTGTCGCCAATAAAATCACTCGGATTACTCCAGATCCATCCTAAATCCATAGATAAAAATAATCAACAATCCCATAGCGAGCGTAGCAATAAAATAGTAATTTACAACGACAAGAAAGGAGTTCGGGTCGCGACCTACCAAACATTTTACTACTAAATAGCGAAGGCTCGACAACTCAGATCCTCCTACTAACAATATTACCTAGTAAATTTCACACTTTAGAAGGTCTGTTTTCATAGATATCGGGCGATCTGTGCCCTCTATGTGTTTTGACAATAAAGTCAGTAGAGAAGATAACTTCGGTACAGACTAGTATCTACTCCTGCTATCGTATACAAAATTTCATACAAATCTTTTTAACCATCTCGACGATTTTAATTGTGCACCTACAGAAACTTTTCCATTTACCTACGTAGCATGACAGATGACAGATGGTTTAATGAACTGTTTGTTTATCTTTTATATAATACACTTTGTTTGGTATTATGACAGAATCTGTTGTTTAGAATCTGATGTTATGCATTGAAAAAGTTGATAGGGAAAGCTCTTGTAAAGTTGCTAGCGACTTACCTTACCATACATATTTGACCGTGACCTTTAGTGGGCTTTCGCGGTTAGAACATTCGTTTTGTTAATTTGTATAAATGAGTGTTCACGGCAATTAGTTACATTGCTATTGGTGAAAATATCTACGTTTCGTGTTGCGGTTTTATCTTTGACTAACAAAGGCATATTTATCGTAATTTCACACATATCGGGTGTGATTTATTTATTTGTATCAGAAAGGATGGAACCTTCGTTTGACTATATATATATCCTGATGTTAAATTACAATGCGGTCGGTGGAATGTGGTTATGCTATGGGCCCTGTATTAGTGTTGTCTGAAATAAATAAATAATACTTATATGTTTATTTATTTTTTGTAGTTTAAGTAGGTTACTAAAGTATTATTTTCTTTCTGTACACGATCCTACCTCTATAATTACCTCTCTCTAGCTCAAGGTTTGCTGGAAGAAAACTCTTTTTAGGGCTAAGCTCGCCTTTGTACATGCCATTTAATTCTGCCTTTTTGTAATTGTTTATTTGTGTGTACAATAAAGAATAAAGAAAGTATATTATTATTGATAATACGAAGATATGATTATAATTCACAGTAAACTACAGGCAGTGAGTTCCATTTAGTTGTTCGCATTATGAATCGAGACTTTCAGCGCAAATGATAGGTAGGCATCTCATAGTCAAAGTATATTGCCTTAAGGTTGATGATTCATCTAGATATCGGTAACTTCATCCACCTTAGGGCAAAATGATGATGAAAATCATCATTTGATGGTTTTATTTCACTTATGTGTTATATAAAATGGACAAACAAATTTTTTTCTCCGTTTACTCTCTTTACTACGGCTAAAATGTGTATCTATCATCATGCTTCATATAAACAGTATTTACAAAATGTACCTACACGTATCTCATCTGTGGCAGTGACAAATTATCGTGAAAATGTCTACCTATTTCTCGTTGCTTAAAACAAAGCTTCTAGTTTTACGTACACGACTTAAGCATGTCGCTTCTGTCCACTCATCTATGGCAGCTGTCCAACTATCGTCGCTTCGTTACTAGACAGATTAATATTTCGCTGCGGTAAATACATTATGGGATGGACACTGGCGTAAGTTGTACAGCCAAATTGTCGAAGTTGACAACCCTTGGGACGCATGCTAGGGTTACCAAAAATGCAAATTTTATTATTAGCCCTTATAATTGCGCGCGACTGTCCGTGTGTCAGAAGTTTTAATTTAGGGTTGTGTAAAATTATGCGGAGTTTTAGCATAAGTTTGTAAGCGTGAAGGAAATTAAATAAGTATAAGTTCAGTCGTTGAATTAACTTTGTCTTTAAAATACCGTTGTCAACACTGAGGAAGACCGCTAATTACTCGTGGTACTACTTTTGTTACTACTGGTTTGTTGTTGTTACCACTGCTATATTTTGTCCGTGGCGCTACCGGTCCACCACAGAAGATTAATGTTGCCCGTGGTATAGTTTTAATTTTCATAAAAATATTATAGAATTTTAAACATTATGAAGAAAAGTAAAAGAAAACACATGAAAATGAGTCCCATACACTCAGGGAAATACTAGAATAGAAGTGTAAGTAATCATTTCACCACACTAGATCTTTCTGTTGGGAAACATAGGGAACAATGTCCACATTTTTGTGTCAGATATAATAGATGTTAAAAGTAGGTATAGCTAAAATACGATTCTTTACCACTGTTTTGCTCCTGATAAAGATCTTCTAAAATTAGTATGAAACGTTGACGTTAATATATCAAACTACTCGTAATATGTTCGATGTTTCTATGGTTTAAATTCAGTGGGTATGGTATTGTTCAATAATTTCGATACTTATAATTATGGTCACGTTGACAGCCCTATCATTGTATGGCTAGGGCTGTGCGTCTGACATGAATGTATCGACCGGATTAATTTACAGGGAGTTGCGAAACTTACATTATTTTGTACGCTTGATTAATAATTAACACAGATTTTAGCTTTTAGGTGATAACTAGCGCGTAGTATTGTTTCACGTACGTTTAATCATAATGTTATATTTCAAATTTTAAAATGTAATAATAATAATAAGGCTGGACATTTTCACACTGCCTGAGCAAAGCAAGTAAGCAGAGCTTGTGTTATGGGAACCACATGACTAATATACTACTTAAATATATATATTTTTGTAGATACATATAAACATTGGTCCCGCGGCGGGAATCGAACCCGCAAACTTCTGCGTCTCAGGCGAGCCATTGCCCACTGCGTCACATACAACTTGTCATAAAGTGAAGTTTTTTTTTATATCTTTGGAAACCGTCATGTCCTAGAACCAAAAAATCGTATAAGCCATCGGGTTGGTGTCATAATAAAAAAGTGGTGATAGGCTTACTGATTGCAAGCCTAATACGCGCAATGCTAACTACAATACAAAATGTACATTTAAATGGACTTGATTCAGTTCGCAGATACCAACCTGAAAGAAGTAGAATTCAAAATCATAAAATCAAAAATAGTTCATTTATTTGAAACAAAAATTGCAAAAGAGACGTTCCTACTTATTACAGCAGGTTCTCTAAAAAACTAGAAATAGGTACGTTACCTACGAATAGCATCACTATCTATGCCTACGTACCTATTACATTAATTATAATAGGTACGTATGTATTAGCATAAAAATAATATAACAATCACATAAATAGATCTAACCCCACACTAGGAATCCCCGTGTCATGGGTATCACGAATTATGTGTTTATGAGCTCAAAATCTATGTAAGTCCATACTACAACCAAATAACAGCTTTCACGCCTTAAAGAATTAACTATCAGCGAAAAAATCTTATCAAACAAAACAGTCATACATTTCCCAGTTAATAAATTCAATTGTTCTCTGAAACAATAACAAAACAAGTGGGTGGTCCATATCAAATACATAATCAACATATCACGTTATAATTGTGAAATTCAAGCCTCATGTGATTCTGCGGAATTCAGTCTGACACTTCCAGCTTTCTTAGAACGGCTATTCTCTTCATATAACAATTTACAACGAAACGGAGTTCCATTACTATATATTTTTTTAATAACCGAATTTCTACGGATAAGACAAAAACCGTTTTTACGTGTACTTTAATTCCGCTGCCGTCCAGCTATTTTTTGGCATGGTTGTTATGGCATGCAATAAGAAAGAGGCAATTTGAAAGCGATATGTGCAAAAATTTTATAGCCCTCGATGTGTTTTCATCGTTTGTGGTAGCGCCCCATAGTGACGATTGTGTCGATTAAACTTAACTTGATGAGTTGAACTTGAGTTGAACTTGATCATTAAAAAAAACTGCATTTTAATCGGATTAACATTTTTATATTTGTTTGTACAGACCTGTTTGCGGCAAACAAATACACGGGCTCCCGTCGTAGCGGGAAAAAATAGTACTTATTCTTCTTTTTTACCAAACGACAGTCAATTGTTTTCTTCTAAGGATCCAGTATCATTAGACGTAATTGTTGGGTCAATCGCTTTATTCAGGATAATTCGAGTTTCGGTGTCTTTTTCGCTGTTACTAATTTGTTTTCAGTGAAGGAATGTTGCTAGGTTTCTTTTTAAAATCACGTTTACTCAGAAAACAGGACTTTTCACTCCCACAGCGTATTTAGACAATGTTGGCTTTGGTTGTGTTATCGTTTAGTGTTCCAATAAGCGGCGGACTTGCAACCTGTCTCACGGATTGCTAAAAATTGCTATGCAAAACGCGTACATGTGCCAAATATAAGGTTTAGAGACGTGTTTCTGAATACGGGGGTATTCAGAGACACGTCTCTAAACCTTAGTTGGTATTTTCACAGATCTGCGTACCGAGTATAGATCTGAGGATCTCCATCATGGGGATTGCAGTTGTGAGCGTGTTTGTTTGTTTTTCGCTCTGGCTATCGCAGATTTTGTCAATAGTTTTATTCTACTTATTACTAGCGCTTTGAGAGTTTGCTAGCTGTTGGATAGAGCGTGTCGTTGTACCAAAATACGAAGCAAAACACTCCATTTTTCACTTGCCAAAAAACAGAGTATAAATCATCACATTGGCGAAACAGCCAAAGCGCGATATTCCCGGCATTGTAAATCACACACCTTTGCCGTGCCCTTTTGGGGAAAACGTGGATTTATGTGTTAAATAGCATTCACTGTGTACAGGTTCTCAAGGTTTTAGAGAAACATCCTATCCTCATTTTTTTTTTAATTGAGAATTAACTGTGTGTTATCCTAGGTCACAAACTACACCAGTTCCGAATTCCATTCAAATCGGTTACAAAGATAATTTATATCAATCTTTGTCATCATATCGGGATTCATTATGTTCCTTGCAAATATTAATATATTATTTTGTCTCAAATACCTACTTCTGTATTTCATAAGTTGGCTTTTGGCTATGAATATGTATCAACAAATTTGCCAGCGAAGTCAACAAGTTTACCGATTATCTACTTTTCCTTGTTTATTTTCATATATTATTATTATTATTATTCATGTACCGGGATCGACATCCAAGAACGGTCAACCATATGCAGGGTAATCAATGTACATTTAATATTTTTATATATTATTATTATTATTCATGTACCGGGATCAACATCCAAGTACGGCTAACCATATGCGGAGTAATCAATGTACTTACACAAAAGTCTTCGATTGACCCCAGTTTAGGAAACAGTGCTCTCAACGCAAACGTAAGGAGAATGTGAACGCATGCCGGAGTGTGAACAGGCACAAACGCCCAATTATCGTATTCCTGCCTGTTTAGAACCTACGTAGAACCATCTAATGGAAGCTGCAGTTACGCTCTTCTTTCAGCACGGACACTGTTGAGGACAGTTTTTTAAAAACCTCTCTTAAAACCGTTTATTATATTCTATTCTGTGAGCAATGAGCTTGCAACGTCTTCGGTGGAATGCCTACTACATGTAAAATGCGGGATTGTGCCAAATATCTACTACTAGCCTCTACTAGCCTCTGCCCACGGCTTCGCACGCGTGGTACTCAGATAAAAAATAGCCTATGTGTCATTCTGATGTATAAGCTATATTATTGTAAAGTTTCATCAAAATCCGTTCAGTAGTTTTTGCGTGAAAGAGTAACAAACATCCATCCTCACAAACTTTCGCGTTTATAATATTAGTAGGATATGATATATAGTATATCAGTCATGTAGTTCCCATAAAACAAGCTCTGCTTAATTTGGGCCTAGATGAAGCTGTTTGTAAAATGACCAACATTATTATCATTATAGTAAAAATGTTAGGATTCTGCCTCTGAATTGGTGTCCTCAAAAATCTACTCATTGAGTATGTATCTGATTATGCCCATTATGGGAAATACAGTCGTGAGCGTATTTGTTTGTTTATTATTCTGTGAGCATATGAAATAGCCTTCGTCTTTATACTAAGAACGTATGAAGTAGTGGCTCAGTGTCAGTGTTTTTAAGCCTCTTAACTCGCTCTCCGTAATTACTTAAGTACCGGTCACCCATCTAAATATTGACCAGGCGGGAAGATGCTTAACCTAAGACCGACTAGGCAAACTACATATTTCAAAAAGCATTTTAGTGCATTGATTTTTTTTCATTACACTGGTTATCTAACGGAAGAACCATAAGAACTTTTATAGGAAAGACTGAAATTAAAATGCCCTTGCTTACGTTTTTCCCTGTTTTCTTGATCATACCACTAGATTCTAGTAGCATTAAAATGTCCAGTGATCGTTAATCAATTATTTAAAAGTAAACACTATTACAAATTATTAACATTCATTTTTCGCACGATTTATTTTATCAAGTAAAGTAATTTCTTAAACTCCCTTTAATAATATCATTATCAACGATTGAGACGGATTTTGCATTTAATCAGTCTTCTAACTTCCTCATAAAAACAACATGTTCTGAAATCCTCAGGCTTATAGTCAAATGCAAGCTACAGGAGATCGGGCATAGTCAGGGGCCAGTTCAAACCATATTTGGCATATTCACCATCTCCGTTTATTGGAACACTTTTTCTACCTACCTGTAAGTTACCCTAATAGGTATGTTCATGTGTGCAAGCTCCTAGCGAGTCTGGCAAACTTCTAGTCAAGTGGAACGTCTACCTTACAATTTACGAACACAATGCAACACGGAAGCAGTCAGGTAGACTTACATTAGCGATAAAATTATGAAATATGGCTGTTGCTGCGCCACAGTGTAATCAATGCAAAAAGTCTAGTTGGTCCTTTTTGTCGCGAACTTTTTTAATAAGGACTATCTTCGTTTTTATCCTTTCATTGATCAAAGTTTTAGGGTCACCGCGAGAATCAATGACGAGACAGAAGAAACTTTTTTTTAACACAGTAATATATAAACATTTACAATAAATGGTTCGTAAAAAAGAAAGGTTTATTAACTTTTATATACAAATACGACTAAGACTAGCTAAATATGCAAATCTATTAATATCAATCGTCGATTTCGTTCAGGAATTAGCATTTAGAGCTGGTTTTGAAATGTCTTTATTATTAATTCCGTAAATAAGGTCTATTTTACGCTACCAAGCTAGACTGAATTATTTCTTTTTATTTATTTATTTCGTTTTTTCAAAGCTTACTGTCTGTCGGAACCTTATGTGTATTCAAGGTTGGATCCTAGCGAGAATCAATTATTGATATTCGCATTTCATTGACCTTGAGGAGGTTAATTAACCTAGTGATTGTCTAAAATATACAGAATACGGAATTTCTTTTCTCTAATCAGTTATGTCTACCAGTTATTAGTCATACCTATTATTAGATAGTCGACACAAGGGTACACAAGGGTAGACAAGAAGATTACTTATCAGTACGATGTCGTTTAGTTTATTATATTTTGCGAGTAAATCGATTCTTAAACCATTATTAAACTCTTTGAGCAATAAAAGACGGGTTCGATGTCTAAATGTTTAAAATAACTTACCTTAAATATGTCCGTTTGTTGTTTTTTTTGCAATATTTTAACCTGCAACAAAAAGTTGTTATCAGAACCTTAAATTAAACTGAGACAATTCTTAAGGCTGTGACAATAAATGATTTTGTTAATCACAAAGGTTAGTTTTGTCGGAAATGAAGTTTTTTTTTTGAACGGTTTATGAGTGTTTTTTAAACGGCGTTCCTCTTATCAATGCAGCCGCGATAATGACTTTCTTTGAAGTTAGGCTGAAATTTGAACGAAATTACAACAAAATAAAAAGTTTTTAACTTTGCTGAACTTACAAGCATTTCTATATTTACTGTATATGACAAGAAAATACGCCTCAAATCACCATAATTTCAAGTTCTGAGCTTTGACAAGTGTACTGATTACTCTGTTGCCTGACTTTGGTAACATTGAAGTTTGTAAGGTCTGTAGGTAGCAATTTACTTTTCAAATCACATCGACATGTATTTAGAGCCTGACAGGCTCAAATCAAAACAACTTTATTTCGTTTATTATTCTGAGGTAAAAACTTTATTTTAATAAAAACGGCATTGATAGGTATTTTAAGGGTGCGTACGAAGTCACGTGCACACAGAGTCCATACTCATCATCATCTACACCTGATGGACATATGCCTCCTCCATCTACAATCTTTCCACATTCGTCAAGATGTCATTGGTGGATGGGCCTTCCTAAACTACGATATCCAGTTCGTAGCCGCTTACCTTTCTCCCCTATCATTTGTTATCCATAGTAAACTTTGTTTATGACAGCTTCTGATAACGGCTTTACCCGCGTGGTAGCCAGGAACAAAGTATTATTTCAGATCATAAATTCGAGAAATGACATTCAATCGCAGCAACGTAGCGAAAAAAGTCGCTAAAGCGCTGCTAAAGTCTACTTAGAAAGTAGACTTTAGCAGCGGTTAAAGTCTACTTTCTAAGTAGACTTTAACAGCAAATGAAAGGAGCTCGTTGCCGGCAACTGTCTTCCCGATTAATACAATCTCAGAAGTCTTCAAGTAGAAGGTATCTAAACAAGCGTGCTACATCATTGACTTTCCAACAAGTAAGATTGCAGTCACGCGCTTGCCTATATCATAAGAAAAATCATCCAAACATCAATCCATACTTTCGCATTTATAATATTAGTAGGGCAGGATAGAATGGGATAGTTAGTTCCTTCCTTTCAATACGCAAGGTACGCATAAATGGCGTACGCATAACTGGCAGCACGCGACCCACTCATAGCGCACCCCACGGATTTGTACAGAGAAATAAAATGTTTTATCGATCGGTAGGGGGCGGCTAGGGGTGCCACGTTCTTCGCACATTATGTAAATCTTACCAATACTGTTAAAGCTGTTTACAGATGATTGTTCCTCGAGTAAAAATCATATCAAACAACAGCTTAATGATAATCGTAGTGCAAACTATAATAAGGAGTTTTCTTTTAGTCCCCCTTATTACATTGGGAACTACACATTTTGGCAAGATTAGTAATATCCAATACTTATAAAACTTGAAAAGAGAACACTTTTTGAGCTAAAAATTCCCATTTTAGAATATTTAGTCATTGCTAAGCCTGGCAAAATGAGTGCAATTGTCTCTGTTTCATAGCCATTTAGCTAGAGTAATTAGAGGGCAATTTTACAGCCCGAGAAGCCAAGTTGTATAAGAAAATCTTCTCAAGCCTGACAAACAAAGAGACCCTATATTGTAGACAGATCCTATGTTTACCAACCACATATTTTTGAAAGCGATCATTTAGCTAAGTGTCACCTGTGTGGCTTCGAAGAACTATAACATTACACCACATATCAATAAAAACTTCTCGTTTTAGAGGAGTAGAATGAGGCTCCATTCTCGTAGTTATTTTAAAACAAAGTTTATATAAAATATTGTGTCAATGTATTTTCGATCCGCTTTCAATCTCAATTTTGACATTGACTAAAAATGTAAGACTAATTGTTTTTGAGCCGGGACTTTACTTTGTCTGGTTTTTATAGATAATTAGGCTTCTAAAAAAGCGGGTATTTCATGTTTAAGGACTTGTGACAACCCTAATCTCAATACAGTAGCACACTAGGAAAGTAACGTGCGAATTGGGAAGTTTGTTTGTTCACTCATCGGATGGTGTGATTATTTTACGTGTTAGATTCAATCAACTGTGTACAGTTCTGTTTTTGTCATAGCGTGCAAGTTAAGAATCTCCTTTCTGACGAGATCCGTGAAACATTCTCAATTAAAAAGGTAAAGTAAAACGAGTCGCAAGACAGGACGCATCAGGGAATTTAAATGATTAAAGCTAAAGTCAATACATTGAAATCACAAGGAACGTATAGAAAAGTCAAATTAAAAAAAATTGAGAAATTAAAGTTGTAAAGTGCATTACTCCGATTCCTAGCGCCCGACCATGCCTAGAAGAATCTGGCAATCACCTCAATTTAGGTAGTTCGTACAGTCTCTCATCTACCTTAACTCGAGGTTTTGCTCTCGGTTTAACTTTGTGTAAGAGGTCAACAACATTATCTGCGAAATGGCAGAAAAACGGCTAAATCTAACAACTCATGCAACACCCACATAAAGGACAACCATAGGGTGTTCTTAATAAAGGGCCTATTGTACTCCCCCTGTATTATTTCAGAGAGATAGATAATCTTTTATTCGTAGTCACAATTTATGGTTGTCCGTAGAATTTCATTTGTCATTTGAAGGTCTTTGTGTGAGATTTTGTTAGTTAAGAGATGGGTGTTATCGATACATTAATGTCTGTTATCGATAAAAACAATCCGATCTTTTGTCAAAGATTTGTATGTGTCGATCTAACTTCCTCTGTTTCATTTGCGTTAAATAAACAAAAAAAAACATGCTCAATGCAAAATATGTATATAAATAAAACATAAACGATTTCGTTTTTTAAACGTTTTTTTAGAGTTGAAACAACTTTGAAAGTAAACTAGATTTGCGAAGTAAGATCTTATATTGGAAAATAAATACAATACTCGTATTATAAAAATAAGTAGTATCCGGAACCTTAAGTTTCACAAGGTTTGTTCATCACATTCATGTTCATGGAACTTTTTTTAAACACCCACATTTACATACTTAGTCCTGACCCCACACTAGGATTCCCTGTGTCGTGGGTATTAGTAACTACGAGTACCGTTAAAAAATTGCAGAACATGCAAACAATTTTTCGCACGGGATAAATTATAAGTAACATATATTTTTTTACCTGGGATGACTCGATCCCGTGTATATATTTGCCATAAGTTTGTTTTTTAGTATTTGTTTGTCTGTTAACATTCATCTCTAAGGCTTATGGGAATGTGGTTTTCTGCAATCGATTACCATGTCTACAAGGATGGTTCATACGATAGGTTTTATCGCCATAACACCATGAATAAAAGTTAATCCGGTCTGCCTACACACAATTCACATAAGTGAATTTATTGCTATTTATTGTTTTCTAGAATTACTTATAATTACACTGTGTATCACCGTTGGTTTCTCTAATAAACAAATAATCTTACTATTAACGGAGTATTGATGTATTCTATTAATGGGGGCGCTGAAATCTATGATGAAAATACCCACCGAGGGCTTTTAATTTGAGGGAGTTTCGGTAAAATTACTGTTCATATTGTAAAAACGGGAATTTTCACGTACTGCCGTGCACTAATGCGTGCGTGCCGCGACGCGGAAGGAGAAAGTCGCAACCACTCACCCTGATGAAGACTCTCGGAATGAGTCGAAACTTAGTCGGTGCCTTCACCGATAGTGCAGTACGTGAAAATTCCCGTTTTTACAATATGAATAGTCAAGTTCACGATAGTTTTTGGAATAAAATTACTGTTATTATTATTACGTTCATGAAGCCAATATCGACTAAGTAAATATTGCTCTTTAAAAACGACAAAGCAAACGAGAGCGTTATCCTAACTCAAATAAAATAATGTTTTGAGTAACAAAGATAGGAAATTTCCATTTAATTGGATAACCAAAGTCGGCAGTTTCCGCGATGTCGTTTCGGTACAGATAGCATTACTAATCACGGTAATCGATTCATTTCCGATTTTACGACACAAACGATTTATCGATAACTCCTTTTCGATAAAGGACTGTCCCTAACTAAATAAATGATGAAAATTTCGCTCTACGACGAGTTTAAACTACGTCGGCTCATAGGCCTAGTGGCTACACCTAGTGTAAAAACATACTTCGAAATGACTCCCATCATCCCTAACAGCATGTACAAGTCCGCTGGTGGACATAGGCCTCCTCAAAGTGTGCCCTAGGAAACAATCCTGAGTCTTCTACTTTCACCGAATTCCCAGAATATTTAAGATTTTATGGGTCATCAGAGCTCCTAGCCTTGCTACTGCGTTTTTCAGTTCGACGTTGCCATTCAAAAACTCCCATTTCTGAGCAGAAAATGACATTGAAGTTAGCACAAACCTAAACATCCTGAACGAAGATAAAGAATAAATCATACTTGTGAAATAAAATGTTATGAATTAAGCCATATAGGTATTCATAATATTACAGGTATTAAATTGCATTTGCGTTTGCAACAGTCCTGAGCCGATAAGCACTCGATGTTCTGAACAGAGGTACTTTACAATGCCATAATTGATTTCACAATCTTACAAGTGTGTATGATCTGCATTGTAGTTCAATTGGATTCAGAGTCGCCATGCGTTCTGCTTTGACCGGATATATCATGATTTAACATCTTGTTCATGATAATTTTGGCTCCTATATATGCTAAAAAATCACGTTTAAATCTTACTGTCAGGCATAAATTCTTTCACCAACCAACGCTCACAATCAACGGCTCAATTTAAAGGTGACTAAGTAAGTAACAATAACTAGCGACTGAAATGAAAATGCCCGGATTTTTCTATAAAGATCTATATGTCCACACTTTATGGGATTTTTGTTTTTAGTCTTCCATAACATACAAAATATACCGAACAAAATTTGCAACCCTGCCTCAGGTTAGGCGTTCTTTGTCCGAACGAAGTAGTGATTATATGGTGACCTTATTCAACGGGTTTAGCCCGTGTGGTGTGTATGACTTGTTCTATGATTCAATTTGTTTTCTTAGCTTTATTGTTTGCGTTAATACACCTACACGATAAACTTTAGTTATGGTTTAATGAGCGATTTGCTACGCTTGAACGGCTGGCATATAAACAAGACTGTATGCAAATAACGCAAAACTTTTTTATTGTATAAAACAGTGAAGATGTCTGAGGTTTTTACGTTTCTAAAATACTCTCGAAGCATAAGAAAATCGACGAAAAACAGTAGTTATTAGCAAATTAATTTCTGTTCTCTGGAATTCTAGTCTCCTCACAATATATTTTACCAATAGGAATGCCATAGTTCTCAATAAATCAATAGACTCAGTCGTAAAACCCAGTTAGAGCTTAGTGAAGCACAAAAGGACTCGTTAGTTCCCAATTACTATGGATTTTATGATTTCTGAGTGATTTCAGAGCGTTTTCTGAGTGATTCCTAGACAGCCGATTGGTTTAATTAGCCGTAAATCTAATATTAGTGAGCAAGTACATGAGTTATTGTTTCTAATCTGTTTCAAAAGCATTCGTAAACAAGCAATGAATGTTGGTCCATGATTGGAGTAGTGAATCATAGAAAAGACGAATATCTGGTCGTATTTCAGGATGGTCTTGATGTGTAATGGCCATCATCTAAATTAACCACCATATACAGTCCACTACTGGACATAGACCTCCTCTAAAGGCGCTTGTGAACATGTTTGTTTTGCGGCAACTTATTGCTGCAATCGTATAGGCGTATATCTTTACTCTTTAGTGAGACGGCAGTAAGAAGTAGTCACAAACTAGTCCGCTTACGAGCGCCATAAGTTGTCATGACCAATCAACTTTGGTTACCTCTATCTACCGATTTCCCGCAACTTTTTACATGTACAACTTTTTACCTGTTCGTGACTACCATGAGGTGGATTTAAAAAGAAAATATTTTATACAAACTTTGTTGGATAATTACGAATTCAACGAAAAAAACAGCCCTATTGGTCGAGCCGCTCTCAAGATGATTTTTGCGGCAATCGATTTTAAAGTGGAGAACTAGCGTACGGCCCACCTGTTGGTAAGTAACACCAGAGGTCTCGCGCGTTGCCAACCCTGAGACATTATTAAGTCTCATGTGCCGGTTATTTTCACCGGCACCCATACCCTTTAAACCGGAACACACGGAGCATTTCTGCTTGGCGGCAGAAATATGCATGGTGGTATTACTTTATTTCCCCAGTAGCTATTATGTATCAAAATTATCAGTAGAACGCAAAAAAAGCACTATGCTGTTTTTTTTTACACCAGCTAGACCCAGTTAAAAACAAACCAGTGCCGCGATAACATAACACAATAACGAAACAAAAATCACAACAGATAGCGTCCATACGCTGATCCCCATTTTGATAATTAAATATTTTTTTATAGAAATAGGGGTGGGATGAGCGTAACAACATACAAAATATATAATAAGGATCATCGGATTTGGCTATGGCTATTGATGACGAAATATTATAGGGTAGGTTTTGTGGACTGAATAAAATAAATTATTTCAAAAGTTCCTCTTAAAAAGCTTAGAAATATTCTCGCAAATTAAATTAGATACCTACCTAACTTCGATAGTACAATTGATGAGAACTTTATATTTTATATGTGGCAAGTCACGCTAGTTTTTGGAGCTTATTAGATGGCAACAATATAAAGACACATTTTTAGTGTTTCGAATACTCTCGGACACTTGGACGATAACTACTTTCTGTTGGTTTTAACAACAGTTGAAATGTCGAATTGTATGGAAATGACATTAGCTTTTGGGATGTCACGTGACTGTTGCCAAGTGTTGCCTTGACAAATTTGAGTTAGCGTGAAAGGAAAACTAAGCGTGAGATATTTGTCTAGACGCCTAGGAACGCTTTAGGTTTGCCATGTCCGTCTGTATGGCCTTATTCAGAGCCGTTTACATTGCAGTACTGTCATACTGAAAATTTGCATGGCAACACAAAGCAAAGCAAAGCTAGATCGTGCAAAGTTTTTAAATAAAAACGTTGAAAAAACTTTATTCGGGGCAACTCCCTTATAAAATGAATTGGGATATTTTTAATTGAGTCATCCCGTTTTGTCAGTCTAGCTAGAAAACTATAAAATTACACTTTAATATTTAAAATAAAATTCTCTTTTAGAAAGAAAATTTTAGGTACATTTTGCATTTTTCCATAGACGTTTCTCGCATCATCGATCCGTGTACTCAATAAATACCAGTAAGTCTTTACCAAGATTTATTATTACCATTGTTATAACTACGGGATATTCTATTCACTGTTGAATGGTATTGAATAGGAGTGCTATTATAAAGATATCGGATTAATGGTAAGGCATTACGCGTGATTGGTTCAGTAAATGATTTAATAGCATGGGAGAACGTGGAAAACTATTATTTCCTAGTTCAATTAGAAAACATCATTTTATAGTCATCATTTGGTAAAAGTTTGTAAGTTATTTGGCTTAACTTTTTAGAACATCGTCATTTCGATATTTATGGATTCTGCTCGTTCCCCAGGTTGTTTAGAAGAAAAAAAACAAACACGCTCACGACTGTTCTAACATTATTCATTCATAAAAAAAAAATAAGTAGCATATCAGTCATGTAGTTCCCATAACACAAGCTCTGCTTACTTTGGGGTATTATCATCATTTAGATCATGCTGTGTGAAAATGTCCATCATTATTTATTTATTTATTTATTATAATATGTCACATGCCCGCTTTCTTGCATAGTAATTAGCATTCCACGTGACAGGTTGAAAGCCCATTGCGCCGCTTATTAAAGCCTACTCTTTTTGTACTTTTATTTTTTGTTTGTTTTGTTATCTTGGTAAAAAATATTTTAATTTTCAGTCACTGCGCAAATTATCTTCGTACCAGCTAAACCAATATTGAATAAAACTTCGAATAGTTAAAGACTGTGACCTAGAATAGATATATTCAATAGTCCGAATTAATACAAAAATAAGGTTGCCTCAGCACATTTAAAAGAGCTGGTGAGTTCAGAGTTCCGCGTTTCACATCTTGATTCGTTCTGTAATTAACTCCAAGGAACCCTCTAGTTGAACGAGTTAATTTTATTTATAAAAACCTTAAAACGTGTTCACTCGAGCAACTTCAAACGTGTTTTCAGTCTCAAATGTGTTTAAGCGTATTCGTGCTTTGGAGATTTTTAGAGTGTTTCCACGTGAATGCTTATTAAAAGTTTTATGACTTTGTATTCCTTGCGGAATTAATTTATGCTTGAGAAAAGAAGAGTGGAAACTGGATAACACTCCTTTCAATAATTTCCCCAGTTAAGTCTGAAACCTATATATTTTTCATACTGACAGTACACGACCAACACTAGAAATATGACTTCTCCTCCACTATAGGGGAACTACACTAAGTAGGTCAGGTATGCTCAAATACTGCAATATGAGATTGGAAACATTTCAGTTCTAAATGGAACTGCGTGTACGTATCTTTTGTTTGTAAATGGAGCTGTTTTGTTAGGAATACAGTGGAATGATAATTGTGGAATTTAAAGCCACACACTGTGACACTTTTCTCATACAAACGTACTTCAAGTCTAGCAGCATGAGACTTGGTTGTAGCTAGCTTAAAAATAGAATTTAAAAAAAAACTATAATTTGGTGGTTTATTTAATTCACTTTTAATTCACAAGTATAAACTTTTGTAAGTAATCATAACGACTCAAAAATAAAAAAAATAAACTATAAAACGTATATGTATATTCTTAGGCTATATGTATCAAAAGGAGTCATATGCCCGTACCTTCTTTCTCAATTTAAAGTAAAGGAGAACTTACGTATTTTACCTCCTAACCTAATGCCTGGTTAGCGTGTCATATTTCTCCACGATTATTTCGCACGCAACTTAACTTAGTGTGGGGAAAAAAAGGATAAGTAAATTTTTGCCTCGCTAATTTTTGGAGGGTAATTAGCTGAAGGCTATGCAAAGGCCTTCCTTTGCATAGCCAAGGTCTCCTTTTTTCCATATAACATGTATTTTAAAATCGGCCTTCCACTTCGAAAGGGTAGCAGGAAATAGCAGAGCAAGAGAAAGTACAATAAAGAGTTTAATAGAAACGTGGTACTATTGTGGTTCTTTGTATTCGTTAAATCCGCTTCGCTCACTCGATAACTGGAAGATTTTTAATGAAATTTACTCCGAGACAAACATGGTGCGTACGGAGCCCGCTTCGCTCGCAATGGAAGGCCGGAATAAAACTGTGGTTATCTTTATAGTACAATATAATGCAGAGCCACAATCTCAACTTGTTTTAAAATATATTAAAAACAGCATTGCTATTTAATGAGGTTACGTCGTCAGTATTTTGGATACCTGTCTGGAGTCGGTGACTTGAACTCTTATTTCTACCTGTACTTCTGTACAGCTACTGCACCTGGTGGAAAAAGACTTACTTCCCTAGTTAATATTTTGATTGGTTTCTACTGTTTTAAAAAATAGTTGTATTATTCAGTCTGTAAATAAAGAAACCGCATCGTAAATTCTGCAATAAAATAACTAGACCCTCGAAACTAGCTAATTTACATAGTCGAAATTACAACACAACTCCAAAACAGGTTAAATCTAACTGCATCGCATTACACTGTAATATATCTAACTAAAGTCAATTACATACATTAATTTGGCGAACAAAACGGGGTTTTCCTAACTTTCATGCCACAGTGTAAAAAAACAGTTCTGTCATTACCATTTTATATTAAAAAAAAAACCGAATACGCTCACGACTGTAATATCCTCATATGGACATCCTCAGATAATCAGTACACTGTGTTACTCTAGGTCACGAACTATTTTATAAGTTCCATTTATATCGGTTCAACTGTTACGCAGATCATTATTGCCGAAGATCTTAATACTCATTATTTTGTGTAAAACTGATTACTAATCATTTTTATAAAAATAGGATAGTACCATAAATCGTTTTAGGCCAAAACACGATAAAGCTCATTTATCTAATTTGTGTGATTATTGTGCTTAATCATATTTTTCCTTACGTTGCAAATTTTACCGACCGGTTTTTGTTGCGCCCCGGCCTGTCAATTATTTTGTCCTAATTCAGCTTGAAGAGTGACCTAGCTGTTTCTCCCCCAACTCTGTCCATATGCCGTATGCACTATGCACCACATCTGACCCACATCGGCAACGGTCATGCGAGAGTGAACCAAACAATACAATCCTATTAACTGTGGCGGTTTGTCTTTATTACGGAACGCTATTTGCGCGGCAAATTCGGTAGGTGTTCCGTATGTTTGCAATGAGGAGTTGAAAATTTTATGCAATTCGAATGAATGGAAATATTTTATTGTACACACATACATATATTCTTCGTAAACACATAACATATATTCTTTTTAATTATGTAAAATTTTGTTAATTATGTTATTTCATAACAAAATCTTATTCTAAAGAAAGTACAATGGGCGGTTTGATACGTATTGAGTACCTTAAGCCATCCATCCATATGGTGACATTGGGTGAATGTCGACAGGTCAGCATTGTCCAATGTCCATCATCGGCATAAATTCGTGAGCGTGTTTGTTAAGTGTTTATTATTGTTTAGTGTCAACAAAATTTTGGTTTGTGAAATGTATGTACTACTAGCATATACTGAGCTGACACCTGTTTAGCGCAACACTGAACTGTCTAAATGGACCAGAAAGGTGCGTGGAGCATGTTTGTTTATTTCTACATAAAAGTAAGCTATTTAATTAATTATAATATCTATTTGTTTCAACTGTCCCGGCATCATATTTCTATATCATAGAGTAAGTAAACAAATTTGTTTGTTAACATATTATTTCAGGGTATACCAAATAAATGATTTTCATTTCATTTCATTTCAATAAAAAGAAAAATAAGATCCGGTTTTACTCGCGTGACTAATTGTATCAAAATACTGTCTCATTATTGCATCCCATAACTTAAATTGGCTTTCGTCTATACCGTATATGATAATGTTAGTCACGTTCTGGCTTGCTCATAGTACCACAGATTAAATTGTACCAACAGTACCGTAATGGAAAAATGTTTATAAACACCGGGTTTTACTGTTTGTGTATAATTTCGTAATGTTTGAACTTGGTTCTGTTGAGTAAATGTATTTGGTTTAAGAACAGTCAAATACACATTTTGTTCTACAGCTAAATCTTATTACTCACGCACATCATAGGTCATTTTCATGGAAAATAAAAAATTCCTGCCAATCTTAAACTTCTATGAATATAATGCTGGATATTTTTCAGCATCATCTAGCCCCAAAGTAAGCAGAGCTTGTATTATGGGAACTATATGACTGATATACATTTTTACTACTTATATACATTTTTTTTAAATACATAATTATGATATAAATCACCCAGACTCAAGACAAATTTTTGTAGACCTTTTATCCCGCGGCGGGAATCGAACCCGCAACCTTCTGCGCCACAGAGGTGGTCCAAGGTGAGTCATAATCAACAGCTTGTAGAAGTTTGTGTATGTCCAGCTGTGAAAGCTGGACATAGGCCTCCCCCAAAGAGTGCCATGACGAACGATCTTGGAAAGCAGTCGGTCGCACAAAAAACAGTACTAATATTACTATCACGCGATCCAAGAGATCTGCTAGTTAGGGCAGTTAACTAAAACTTTCACACAATCAAGAAACCAAACCACAGAGCCTAACAAAGAAGGTTCCAACTTCCTAGCCGCTAGATGGCGTCCTGTCGCGAACTTTCTTTGTTACGATTAGGGTTGCCAGGGAATTTAGAAAAATGGGAAAAAATATAATTTTTAAATTTTATCAAAAATATTCAGAACCATGTTTATTTGTTTACTACTTGCCGTTCGATATAAAAATGACTATAGTACAAGTAGCCATAGGTACATTTTGTTCATAAAAAACGGTCTAGAAATGCTTAAACGTTGATTCTGTCTCACACGAATATTTAAACAGTAAACAGTTTTTATTTTCGGCTTGTAAACTCTGCAATAGTTATTTCACCATTATCATCTGTGGAAGTGGCCTCTCTCAACTTTGTGCCATCCACCACAACCCTGAGCTAATCTAAACCATCCACGGCCCGTGACATTGATGATGTCGTCTGTCCACCTCGCAGCGACCGACATAATAAACCCACAACTTTTTATTTTCTTGTGTCCAACCCTAGTTACTTGCAATTGTGAAATTTACTGCGCAAGTGGTAGCAAAAACTTTTCAAGACGTGTTGATTACTTGGCTGGTGAAATATCTTGGATGGTGGGCATGGCTGTAGCCAGTGTTACCAGTGTGGGGCGAGCAGGAGAAGGAATAGCGAGGGAAGTGAGTCGCATAGAACAGAATTTGAGCAACCGCTACAGCTTACTCGCTTAGCTTGAGTGTTTCAAACAGGGTTGTCATTAAAAAAAAATATTGCCATGTTTTGGATATCGAATTGCTGTGTTTTGAGGCAAAATTTGAGAAATTGCCGTGTCTCATACATTTTCATAAAACATATAGTTTGTAGCTTTACTGTCCTTATTTAAAGGTTTAAAGAAACAATAATAAATACCAATAGCTGTTTTATCCATTAGAACCATCATAATATAAATTTCTAATGTCACTTAAATTTATTTCTTCTTCTTCCTCTTTCTTTAATTTGTATTTTGTAAAGTCTTTCATGGAATTAAGCATTTCTTTAGTGGGCTTAAAATCTGTGCAATTTCCTTTAGACTGAATGTATTATAGGGGAGACCGTATTGTACGACCATGCAAAGCACAACCATGGAATGCACACCCCTGGAAAGTACAGCCAGTATTACAAACCATTTGGTTTGAATTATCTGGGTGTGCTTTCCATGGTCGTACAATACGCTCCGTACAAACTAAACACATGACGGTATTGCACACCCCTGGAATGTACACCCCGGATTACAAACCAATATTCTCGACGCTCATTGGTCGCGAGTTCGTCATATCCGTGAGCTCTCATTGGTCGATGCGAATAAGTCGCATGACGAGAACGAGCCTCGTTTGCACTGAGCAAGTTTTAATATGTTCAACTAAGAGTTGCCATTGATAAATAATGTAAACAATAAGTTAATGTTGGCCTGAGAAATCCTTCCTAAGCAAATCCGTCTTGGATTGTTTAGGTTATTAGGTTTTTTTTTATTACCACTCAGAAAAGGAGGATTGCTATCCGAACTTTATCCAACAAACTTGGGTTCAAATAAATAAAACCAACCGGTTAGTTCATCTGCAAAAAACCGACATAAATAACTAATCTACTTACTACATCTACATATTTACTAATAGCGTAAAATACTATGGCAACACAGCACTTGCCCCTTGATAGCACTCGCACATGAAAACAGAGCATGAAATTGGTTCGTATTCCATGGCTGTACATTCCAGGGATGGACAAAACTGGCCGTACAAAGTTAACACGTGTAGGGAATGCACGCCCAGGAATGTACGCCCAGTATTACAAACCAAGTATTTGAAACCAATGGTTTGTAATACTGGCTGTACTTTCCAGGGGTGTACTTTCCATGGTTGTGCATTACATGGACGTACAATACAGGGACTCTATTATAGAATGAGGTGAATATTAGAAGAGGTGTTTCCACCTATAACTTGTTTTTTTTTTATCGTAAAGATGTGAGACCAATAATCGACTACACTTGAAATGTCACTTGTCAAGTGTAGTCGATTATGCATTTATAGATTGTGTTCGATTTTAAAGTGGATTGCGCTGATTGCCGTGTTTTATGATACGGCAATGAAAGTTCTGCAGTGTACCGTGTTTTTTTGCCAAGCAGCCCCAATCGCCGTATAACATGACAATTGCCGTAGCAACGGCATCACTGGTCTCAAGGCAGGCATTGATACCAACCTTACAAAATTTAACAGTGTTTTTTGTTTGTAACGTTTTGATTAAATAAATAATTATAACTACACTGTAGTTATAATTATTTATTTAACCGTGAATTTTATTCACCCATTTCAGTCTTTGTCTATGCGAGCAATACGGCATATTGATATGTATTATTCAATATGCCGTACGGGTCTTTAAGAAAAGGGAACAGATAATTCACTACATGAAGATTCAGATTGCAAGAGCATACATTTTCGACACTTTTATCTTACAATAAATCGAAGTCAGTTCGAAAATAAAATGGTCATTGATACTTGCAAAAGGACTTTATCGCAAGTTAAATTACTGTAAAAGGCTCTGGCCCGCTCAGCAGAATTATGTTTTTTAGTCTTAACGTATTTTGTAAATCATAGATACTCCTACTTGTGACCGCTTTGGTGAGGCAGGGGTGGGCAAGTTCCCCCTCAATCGCCCGACCCTGGCTACATCCATGATGGTGAAATATGATGGTTCAGTACCTGAAAAAGACAAGTCTTTGTAAGTTACCGTTTCTTATTGAAGTTTGTTGCAGACTCAAACGTGATAGGTTTTTGTTGGGGATTATGCAGAAGATGGATTATTACAGAAATGCATTTTCATAATGTTTTATAAAATTTTAATGTTTTTTCACTAATATCTTCAAAAATAAATATCAAAAATCATCATCATCTTAGCTTGGATCTTCTTATACAGTTGATGAGTAACTTTCATTAAAAAGACAATAACCAAAAGACAAAAGTTATACCAGCGTCGATTAGAAGCTTCAAAGCCTATCGATTTTTGAAATTATCATGAACACATATTTGTTTAACATAACAATGGTATGGTCGAAGTTATTTATACGTTCTCAGAATCAAAGGCTTACAACTTTTATTTATTCTGTGGTTTCTGAAACTCGAAAGTTATGTAGAAAAGACACGGTTAAAATATTCCACGCGATATGGTAACAGTTAAATGAAGTTGATCTCACACTATGAAGGTGTTTTCAAACTTAACGTACTTATAGGCGACTTCAAATAAAGCAGCGCGTATTATAATATATTAATGTCCCAAACTTGAAAAAAATACCACTAATATTATATCGAACAACATAGAATCGTCAATCTATGGTGTGCTAGAGATGGGTCCAATAAATTTGCTGCTCGGAACAGACTGAGGAGTCTTTGCGTCTCTGTGATTGGTACGAGCAACATTGATTGAAAAGTCATACTGGTAGTATCAGTTGTCCAATCAAGGGAAGATAACGGTCGGACACCGCGCACCAAAGAATCTTTTTGCACTAAGCAATAATAGGAAAACCTGGTGAAGGAATCTTTCTTCTTTGCGAGACGTCTTTGCTATGCTTAAGCATTCTAGAGAGAAGCTTCGAAGAAAGTGACTATTTAGCCTCTGTCGTCCGATTAAGGGAAAAGAACGGTCGCATCGCATTTCTGAAATAAACAGAATATACCAATAGGCTTCTGATAGATATCCAGCTCGTGAAAATTCAGTAGATAGACTTATCGAGTTCGAAATACTTGTTCAAAATACTTGTTCTCTCTAAATTGAACTTATTTCTTCAGGTCATAAAGTTACAAGTCATTTGGCATCCCCTTCGCCATGAATAATTCAAGAGTCGTTTAATAACTAAGATAGTTCGATGGGGTGCGTCTGTCTCGTTCGTTTGTATTGATTTTAATGAGATGGCTGTGACAAGATAAGACTTTGATTAACATTTAGGTTTGGTTTAATGAATGGTTCTACGATCATCTGAAATTGGTATTACTTTAGAAACAAATATATGAGTTTAAAAAATAATAACAGACAAACACAAACAATAATCAAATCTTTAATACAGTTTTGTTTATCATTACCGTTTCGTTGTGGGTGAAAACTAGAAGTGTAAAGCCTTTTTATACGTAATATTATGATATAAGTTTACTTTTTCATTAAGTACCAATCAGGTACATTGTTCTGTTTCACTCTCACATATTTCTGTTTCACTCTCACACAAAAAACATATAAGTATAAGTATTTAACAAATAAGTTAGCGAAATAAGTATTTAACAAACTTGATAGAGGTAAAAAAAACTGCGTTAGACGTGTGAGACCCGCTTTGTTAGTGGCAAGCAACAAGTAAAGTTATCATTAGAAATCTATCGAACAATTATTACAAAAAGTTTTTAAACTTAGCTACTTTGAAGTCCTATTGTTAAAAAGTTTGAGGTTGACTTAGCTATTTTTATTTAAACCCGATGGTGATGATAATAATAATGATGTCATCTATGCAGATTTGACAAAAAAGAAAAAAGAACCGGTGGATAAGCACAATCACCTCAGAAGGGTGAAATTCAACTCAAACCGGGAGTTAATTTGAATTAAGTTTTTATGACCAATAAAAAGCCAGAGACCACAGTAACGTTTAGCATAAATCTGCAATATTTAAGAAGTTTCCCACTGGGGGGATAGCTACTCGAATAATATATTTATGTACGGGACCCCTTATCTCCCGTAAAGTTTCAAACTTGTTTCGTTATTAGAGTCATAATTTTGATCGCGCTTCTAAACCAGATCCCCACTATAAAATGTGTTGTTTAAATACGCCAACGTGAAGTTTGTCATCCACATTAATTACAGGTTGTGCGTAACATGAACAAATTTTTAAATAATATAGCAGAACCTTTTATAATTTTTTAACATTTAGAGTTACCGGGACATATTTTACCGGGAGACGCGTACCATACATGAATTACGAAGAGAAGTGAAACTAAAAACACAACACAATCCCCGCACCGAGCCATACAAGTACTTCGTACCCGCGAAATATTGCTAGTACACGAATAGTTTCTAATGTATAGGAGCCAAAATTAACTCTTTTTGATAATGATGATTAGCTAAAGGCACTTAGGTAAGATTTTTGCTATGTACGCGACGATAAAAAAAGGGTTTCTCAATTCAGATTACTCCGTGATAATTTGCCTTTGCTGGGCAAGTATTATTAATAATAATAATAATTTGACCATAACTTGCTTAAAGTAACAATCCATGTACTACATGTTAAGTAGGTAGGTACTAGGTATTGACATCGGTGAAGTCTCATGAACATATTATCTGAATCAGATAAGTCGTTTTATATCCTATGTATTAAACAAAACTTGCATAAACACGTTTTCGTGGATGCTAGTGTCTCTGTGCTCGTAAAAATAAATTATACCAAAAGTTATATTAAAAAAAAAGTATTATTTCGAATATAGTATTATTACTGAAAGATACCTAGGAAAATATAACAAAATAAAACTGAAATTATATGAATAGCAAATATTATAGATAGATAGATAACTCTTTATTGTACACGACATAACATGTTGCTTACAATTTCAAACAAATCAAATTAAAGGCTATATATTATGAACTTTGATTATCTTAATATACACTCTATATTTGAATTTAATACTTTTTATAAACAACGTTTACATAAACTAAATTTTCTGCTCATTTTTTTAGTTAATAAATTTAGTTTTTTTATATAATTTTTTTTTCGAATACATTGTTATCTATACACTCATAAAGAGTTCAGCTTAAAAAGGCTATGAAAAATTAATTATCAAAAGTTTTTGAGACTCTCTTGTTCTGTATAGGACAAAAGGGCTTAAAATGGCTCTTTTGTTGAAGAACAGCTGAGTATGAAAATCTAGCTCACTCAATTTTAGTGTACCTCTTGTACATTGCAAGACTTCAAGTAAGAGGTATTTTTGGGAAGTTTTTACGACAAAACTGGCAATATAAAAGAACTCTTTAACCCTAAACTTGTTTTGACTAATCCACTCAATATATTAGATTTTTAGCGAGTAGAACGCCCTCTGTAACATTTATTTGTAAAATAAGTACCTACAAAACACATGAGTTAAATATGTGTGTAGGTACTTTTCCTTGATGTGCAATAAAGAGTCACTAACTCACAGACGTATTTTCTTTGGTGGCGGTGGTGATGGCGAACTTTGACAACCTTTTGCCCGCAAGATGTTCACCACTGCCACCGCCCAACTTTGCGTAAGCTTTCGTTGGCTTGTTGAAGTCTATTCGTGCTATTGTGTGAAGTGATCTATCTGTTCTTTTGTACACTGTGATCGAGGGGGAAGGATTTTCTTATGGAAATATTATGTTCGAAATCGATTTCGCAGAGACAAAGAGGTTTTCAATTCGCTTTTAAGTTTGTTTGATCCTTTGTTTGTCGAGTTTTGTCGTCATTTAATGAGCATTTATTAATATTTATATATTTAATAAATTGTCGTTGTCAACAAGTGATTTTTATAAAGACAACGTTTTAATTTAAAGTTTTAAGGCATCAAAATGAGTTAAATGATCGTTATAAAATTATAACAGTGAAATAGCAAACAGTTGTATGATGCAATAATTATTTTCTTTAGACATAAGATTAAAAACCTTAGAAAATATGAAAATAGCTTTTGTTCTGTTTGGAATATTTTCAGATATTTTTTTTCCAACAATACAAATACATAAACGACTGTTTTATCCATGACATCCCCAAATGAGATCTTATATTCCGTAGGTAAATCCGCCAAGATACAAAGTATGGGGCAGTTAGAGGCACGTCCAAACATTTTATTTGGCACACGTTTAAGCATCGTTTTGCAAGACCATCGCGCGTATTGAAACACAAAAAAAAATCACTTATAAAATTAAATATCTCGTAAGTTTAGGCTTTTCGAAAAGCCGCACTAAAATAAAACACTCAACAATATCCGAGCAAATAGCTCAACAGCGAAGGGAAGCAACGCAATACTAATTAAAAATTTACATTTTGAAAGCACGTTTTAATTTATTATTAAAATTTCGTGGTCGGCGTCGCTTTAACGGGAATAATTCACGTCAATGTATTGTATGAAGGGTTTTCAAGAACGACTTTATAGTTTCCTTGCGGCTAAAACAAAGTGCTGTTCTTTAAAATTTGCTACATAAAGTCGTTACAAATTTACAATTGTCAAATCATACCAATATTGTAAATGTCAAAATTTTAATGCAACGGCTGGACCGATGTGGATGCATTTTGGAACAGGTATAGTTCGTGCGTGACCTAAAATTACACATAAGCTAATAGTTTCGTTCATTTAAAACAAATACAGTAAAATGATATCCCTTTATTAATACATGTCCTCGTGTTTTCATCAGATATTTAGATTTAATGTTATCACTTGACATCACTATATGAGAGCGTGGCTGGGGAGACTGGATAGCCGGCACCCATTGTTTTATTATGTAAAACCCTGAAAAAGGCTTTTTGTCCCTAATTCTTTAGAGGAAACTTTCCAAGTTTCGTAAATTATGGTGTTTAGCGTAATTGCTTTGACCCCGACACTTAAAAGGCGTATTATATTGTTGAGGTTTTTTTTTCTTATAACCTATACGCTTCATTCCCTACTTGTGCATCAAAAGGGCCTTTATAAAGAGTAGTTATTTCGTTTTATTCTTAAAAATATATAATATCCCAAAAATTCAACTTCGTTGGGACCCGAACACGCGACTCCCGCTTGGTACGCTGGGGCTGTACCAATGAGTTCGTTAGGTACCAGACTGGTCGAAATTCTTGGGATGCTTGAACATGTAGCTAATTTAAATTCAACGTCGTTTATTACTACTTCACATTATGGACCAAGGTGGATGGAAGAGCGTTCGTCATGGCGCTCTTTAGAGGAGGCCTGTTATGTCCAATAGTGGACGTCTGCCCGCTGTTGATGAGGACGGCGACGATGAAATGACTTTTAATAATTGATTCTTATCATAATAAAGATACAGTCCTAATTCAAGCTTTCTGCCCGTGACCCGATCCTCAAGGCATTGTCAGTTACTCCAATTCTGGCTTCTATTGACTAGACTAGACGAGACTATAAGTAATACTTAATCTGCCTGCCGCTTTTTGTTTGATCTTGTATATTTCTGTATTCTGCTTTATAAGAATACAGAAATATACAAGTTTTATCAACAGGATTTTAGATGCTTGCTTGATTGGAATGCTGATTCTGCTGATGAAATATTTTATATATATATAACAAACAAGCATATAATATAAAAAGCATAGGCCCACCTATTGGTAAGAGGTCACCGTAACCTATGGGCGCTTATAACGCCAGAGGTACCTCGTGCGTTGCCGACCCTAAGATATAACGTGTGAAAAGTCTCATGTGCCTGTAATAACCGACGCCCATATCCTTCAAACCGGAACACAGAAATGCGAGCATAGGGTACTGCTTGACGGCAAAAATAGGTATTGTGGTAGTCCTTGTGAACGAAGGACGAGTTCTGCTACTCTAATACCACTTAAAATCTTTTTAGGGATTGATAAAAACAGAAAACCATAGTCATTGACTGAAGAGTGAGTACGTAATTATTCAACTGATATTTTCTAACTTTTCTAGAAGTTTAAATGCAATTTTTCTGCTGGATAAAGGAACTATATATACCATCTACTCGTATATATGTAGCTAAAATGGTAGGCCTCCAATTTCCGTTTTTTATTAGAGAAATATCTCAGCAGTTTTTATTAGAGAAATATGAATGCTTTACAAAATAACAACCGAACCGTAGCGCCCCTCAGATTAAACGCACTCTGCAATATTTCTCACAAAAGGATACCTTAATCCCCAACAAGTGGGGGTAGGCAGGGTCGATTACTGAAACTCTCGCTGAAAAGAAACGAAATTAGATCTCAAGATTACACCATTAGATATATTAAGCCGTAATAAAGCATACTTTGTTAAATGATGTGATCATTCTGTTGGAAAAGTATATTACAAAAAAATTAACCAACTAAAAGATTACGTACATTTTTTCGCGCTACTTAAGATTTAAGTCGAGTTGGAAAGTGATGGCGGAGTTTTCAATGTATAAAGCTGTAATTTCATATTTTTTCATATAAGACTTACAATGTAATCGCAGTATTCTTATACTAGCTAGGTAAAAATGTATTTTGTGCCTACACAAACAAAATAATAATTTAAAAACACATTAAACATTCGATTCATCATCATTCGATTTATATTTCAAAAAAGAGGTTAATCTTCCTTAAGTCGTGACTAAACGTTGAGTAACGATTCAGTATTTGACGGTTACGATTAAAAGTTAATCGTAAAGATTAACTTTCGAGGTTTTGTAGAATCGATATTGTGAACTACAACATTACCAATAAATAATAAAACAGGAGGTTAAAGGCCTTTTTTTTTCATACAACCTCAAAGTCTCATGAATAATGCCAAAAATGAACCAAGACGGGTCTGAGAACTTCGGGATTTGTTCCAGTCAAAATGGCAAAGATAAACCTTATTTGAACAGCCTCTTTGGACTCTCTAGAATGGTAGTCGGAGAATCCTAAATAAACAACACGTACCTCTCAAAGTGCTCGAGAAATATCGCATGCGATAACTTATCGTACACGATTTTTACCGTGTGCTCTCGAAATACGCCCGTTTCATTCCAATATTAATATTCCCAGTTTAGCATGCAGAGTTCTTTCCGTCGAAGTTGCTTTAAAATCTGCTTTTATGAACGTCTCGTAGTTTTTGATTGGATGGACGCTTGGTTTTGAGATTTGACGGGGGATGGAAATTCTGTGTGCAATAGCCATTTTTGATTACATTTCTTATAATTTTTTTCCATAAGGAGGATTTTATATTATTATCATTCTTGTTACTAGCAGCTATGGAGCAGATAGTAGTAGTTATATCATTAAAGTGTACTAGAACTTTTTTTATCTTGTATAGTACCTACCTACTTACCTGCTAAGAGATTTTATTGTTTGTGTTTATTTTATATTTTTTCTTAGTTAAAAAAAACTGTGTAAGTTTTTTACCTATGAGGACCTATATGGTCTGAAATAAGGAGTCAATAATAATGATTAACTATTTACAATGTCAAAATATTGATTATCCAAAATATTTGTACCAATCGTGGAAAAGCGTTAGTGTGTTTCAGATATATGCCGTTCAAAGTGGTGTTTTGTGGAATTCCTACTTCTATCAAGTATAGATAATTGTATATAGATAGATAAGTATATAGAAAATTATTTATTGCACATAGCAGTAGTACATTGCCAAACTTCATGCTACAAATCATTTTCTTCCAGATAACCTTTGTGTAATGTAGGAGTAGTGCACAGAATAAGTAAAAAAATAATAATATTAAGATTAGTTAGTAAGTCAGGTTGTATAGTTAATAGTAGTATTATAATTATACGTACAGTTTAAAAAAAAAGTTCACATAATGATTTCTTGTATCATAAATTAGGTGATGGTGCGAAATAAGAAAGTCCGTTTAACAAACACTTATAAATGAGAACTTCCGTGCTTATGAGGACACAGAGCTGTAATGCCCGCTTATTAGGCAAAGCCTTAGGCGTATCTAAGTAACAGATTTCTATAAAAAAAGTAAAATACACCTAAGTCTCATAGCTATTTATTTCGACGCCTTCGGACTGCCTTAAAACTTCGACCTGGTTTCATGATCGTCTGCAAAGATTATCAACTATATTGTGGGTTGTCTGGCGCCATTTAAGATTTTGACAGTTTCATTAGCATTCCGTCACCTGTCATATCAGCGCACATGACATTCCCTATAGTGAACCCAAAGATAAGGGCATTAATTCCCATAATTTGTCTCAGCTATCACAGAAACGAGTACTTATTCACCTGTATTCAATTCTCGGGCAGCCCATTTGGGCATTTCACTTAGATGATAATATCCAAAATTCACATATATTGTACATGAACGATTCTAAATGATCCTTGTGATTTCAATAAATAAATACCTATTGACTTTGGGAATTCACTCGTAATTTAATATCATTTAGAGGTGTCGAGATATCAACATAATAATCCAAAGCATTTCAAATACACAGATCACACATTTATCCAACGTACTTGTAATAGATGCTGGCTATATACACGTTATTGACAAAGTTATGTTAGCGTACCAAGAGTAGAGCTTGATTTGAGCCGAGATAAGAATTTGGCAGGGTTGTCAAATGTGTCAAACTCAAATTAATGCTGAACTATTGACTATCATCGTTACAAAAACCATAATCAAGAAGTGAAGTGACTATCATCGTCACCAAAAGTTTGACACTAACATGAAATAGACATTGGCAGAATTGTCACAAATAGTATTAAAAGTCACCATCAAGAAGTGAAGTGATTATCATCGCCTTCAGTTTTGCCTTCACCTGTAGTGAATAGCTACGTTTTGGTGACGATGACAGCTGGGCAATATTGCCAATTAGTTTGGTGCAACAGTCTATAGGACTCGATATGGACTTTTATTGTAGGAATTCGAAGATACATAAAACTATTTACAGTGCACCATTTTACAGTACAACATACAAAAACATGATATAAATAAATAAATAAACGCTGGACATTTTTCACACAACATCATCTAGCCCCAAACTAAGCAGAGCTTGTATTATGGGAACTACATGACTAATATACTACTTAAATACTTTTTTTTGTAAATACATACATATTATACATAGGAAAATACCCAGACCCAAGACAAATATTTGCAGATCTTACAAACATTTGTCCCGTGACAGGAATCGAACCCGCAACCTTCTGCGTCTCAGGCGGACCTTCGCCCACTGCGCCACAGAGGTCGTCGATGATAAAACATTAAAAAAAGAAATACAGAATGGGCGGTCTTATAGCTGAACGCGATTTATTCCAAACAACCATAGGATAGAGATAATTATGAAAAAAAGGTTCATGAATTAGCTGAAAAGGATTTCTTCCAGACCACTTTTGTATGGAGAGAACTATGTAAAAGATAGACGGTGAATCGAAGGTTAATGAATAAGAAAACGTAAAGACCACTGTCAAGTGTCATCATTTTGGAGACGATGACAGCTGTCACAAAATGGCAATATTTTACTTATATTATAAACGCGAAAGTTTGTGAGGATGGATATTTGTTACTCTTTCACGCAAAAACTACTAAATGGATTTTGATAAAAATTTACAGTAATATAGCTTATTATACATCATAACATATAGGTTAGTTTTATCCGGGAACTACGCTGGCGAAGCCGTGGGTAGAAGCTAGTAGCCAATAAAGCCACTGTTTGGTGCAGCAGTCTCAAGCTGAGAAATGTATGAAAGAAACTTAAATTTTCGTAAAAACCTTTGTTTTTGACGTGCCGTCAAAATTACTCATCCAATCAAACTCATTACCATATCATTAACTTGTTGCAATGCCGCTGACATGACGTTAGAATTCACTGAATTCTGACATGACTGAAATGTATCTGCTCCAATTATGTTGCTATTTAAACACATACTCGAACGATTTGTTTGTATTTTTAGGACCATTTGTCATCGTGACACAGTTTTATACCCGAGAGAGCTATGATTATGATACATGGACATGTGGGCATCAAATTATATACAACGCCATTAGAAATTTGTGTCAGGCTTTGAATTTCACAATTGACCTTTCCCTACTATAGTTCTTTCACATGAAGTTTAGTCTGACCAGAGCTGGGTTTTAACTAAAGTTGTAAGTGGTAAGTTACCGACCCTTTTTTTCTTACTTAAACTACCAAGGTTCTGTGTGAAAAATCTTACCATTTAAAGAAACCCTGCTACGACAGGTGAGTTTTTGCCAATTGCCTTATGACTGCTGTGATTCTGGTCTCGACCAGATTTGTGCTTGAGCATACCAAGGGTTAATGATAATGACTAAAAGAGCAGGCAGTGTGACAGCCCTAGCCAATCTAGTTTAGCAGGATCTCGAGACGGGCTTGTAAGCGCAGTGCCACAGACAGCATAGCAGTTACTGCATCGATTCCTGCAGTGACGTTACTGCACCAGCTGTAAACTATCAATCTTATGTGATCTAAGATGATCACTAGAGTATGTGTGCAGTCAGCTAAGAATCTGTTTTGCTCCCTAAAGTCAGGTTTCGTTCAAAATTGATTATTTTTTTACATCTATCGAATGTCAAACCTGCTGTCTTTTTTTTATTCAAAGAAAACAAATCGTTTAAAAAAATTGTCGAAACTGTCAACAAATTAGTTAAACGATTTGTTTTTCTATGTTCTATGATACTTAACAGATATCTGTTCGTCGACATAATGTGTATCCTTGCACCTATCTATTATAATTGGAAGAGCCTAGGTACATACTCGTATAACATGAAAATCCTAAGGTGGAGTGTCCAAAGCTGAATATGTAAAACAACCATAATGTACTTGCATGTATCACTTTTTCTGGAACAATAATCGATTATTTAATTATTATTATTATTTGAGTGAGGTGCCAGCAATAATATGTAGGTAGTTTAAGTATTTTTTGGTTCGTTGGTGTAACATAAATCATAAGTCGTCTTCAACCATACAAAGGATGTCTAAAAGATCTCTTTCAGACAAGAAAATTAAAGTTTTTAGTAACAAGACCGATTGAAAGTAGAAGTGTGGTTAATTAATAATAATAATAATGCTGGACATTTTTATACAGCATTATCTACTTCAAAGTAAGCAGAGCTAGTGTTATGGAAACTACATGACTTATATACTACTTTTATATATATTTTTTGTAAATACATACATATTATACATATAAAACACCCATATTGTTCAATATTACCTACCTAAGAAAATACATAAGATCATATTATTTTGTAGCCACTCTGTCGTGACTTGTCTAAATTCAAAATAGTTAGGATATAGTATCAGTGTATTTGACCGGAAACACATGTTTGCTTGTTTCCCATCGATCATACCAACAGCAAGTAACTTTACGCTAATTAAAAATAGTATCCAGCCACCGGAAGTACCAATTTATTTTAATGGAATATCCCACGATGTCGGTTAAGGTATTGTTTGACACAAATTCTTGATTTCCATTGTCATTTTCTATTATAAAACTTTGTCTGTACTAAGACACAGGTTAAGTGTAAAAAGCTGGAGATTTTAGAAATACCTACTCTACAGAGGTGTTTTTTTCAGAATAGGGAAACGCATTTATTTTAATGGAATGTATAGAGCATAACTAGGAACTAAAGTTCTGTTAATAGTGGAAACAATAAATATACAAATAAGCAAGTATTCGTATGATGACAGAAAAAATATTCCATTAAAGAACTTTTTTTTTTCACTACAAGTCACTCTTCGTTAAGGTAGGAGTAGGTCCTCCAAATTTTGCACAAGTGGGAGGATGGTACCCTCATAAAAAGCACAATAACTCATACTAATATTTGCATTAAGGGATCGATATTTGCAGATCTTGAAGACTCTCCCTTATTAAATCACCCTGTAAGTCGTACATGGAGTACATATGGACAGAGAAGTGAGGAACAGCTGGTTTATGTAACAAGGATGTAAAATGTAATTAATACGATATGTCAATTTAAACATTCACTGCCGTAGGTACGCACACCACAGCGTACCTAACTTTTAATCTTTAATTTATCTATTACATAACGAACACAATTTCTTTATTAATAACCACAATGATTACCTGGAAAAGAATAGTTTTTAGCATTAAGTTCGCCATGTTCTATTGTTATGTGCAATCAAAATTAATTCCATCTATCTAGAACAACTGGGGTATGAAGTAAACCGTTTAGTTTTTTAAGATTAAGTTTGTTTACTGTTAAGTGCAATAAATTTTCTATACAGTTATTTCAGTTAGGGAAGTAAACCAGCTGTCTTTCTTCAGCTGTGGTCAAAGGCCCAAAGGGGAGTTATTGGCATGAATGATTTTCGCATCAGACAAATCGAAAGGAGAATTGAGATGTGTCAAATGTATATAGTGTGGTGCAATTTATTTAAGACAGACACTTCATTGGTAAGCTGATAAAATTGATTTGGGAGAAACATTCCCATTATTTATTGACAAGCGCGATATATCGTAGCGAGACTTGACGACTGATTGAAAACAAAACTGATAAGTGCACAATAAAGAATAATGAGTAAAATGTTGTTTGTCGTTCCACGGTAGAAAATGTGTGATTTAAAAAAAAGTTGTAATTGGTTGAGACTGATTGAAAACAAAACTGATAAGTGCACAATAAAGAATAATGAGTAAAATGTTGTTTGTCGTTCCACGGTAGAAAATGTGTGATTTAAAAAAAAGTTGTAATTGGTTGAGTGCTGTTGAGTCCACAGGCATAAAAGGTCTGTTATTTTAATTAAACTGACTAATTGGCTGTTAATTGAATGACTAGCCAAGTATAGTGAAAATTTAAACGAAACTGACGTCATCATCCTTTAGAAGTCCACTGTTTTACGTATAATTATACCATTGGTAATATAATATTTATCATTAATCAATACGGTTGTATCGCTTCAACCGGGCTTCGGATTATATCACTTAAACGATAAAATTGTCTAAGAAGCTGTCTTTAATAGAGCTTGTATGTAATATTTATCTATGTCAAACCATCATCATCACCAACATCCTATAGAAGTCAGCTGAATATATGTCTCACCTATAGTGTCATTACTATCGTGGCCCACCTCTATTGGCTCCCGCAACCTTATTTATTTATTTATTTGTATTTTGATATTACCTTATATACAATACAATAAAAAACAAAAACTTTATTTGTTTGAAACGTAGGTATATGCACAAACTATCTCATTTAAATTAACCATGCTCTCTGTTCAACTGGCATACAAATTTAAGAAGAAAAATAAAGAATACACACAAATCAGATATCATAAACAAAACGAAACAAAAACAGACAAACTAGATGCCAAATTTTGTGTTTTATCGGGTCAAATAGGGTCGATCCCCGCATTATGCTGCACCAAAACCTAGGTAGGTCAGGTGTGGCGCTGGTTTCCAGACGGTTTACTAGGTAAAATATGTTTTTATAATTTACCTTTAAGATGCCATAGGTCCATCAGGTAGCGGTTCAAGCTCACTCGTCATTCAAGAACCTTTCTTCCCCAGCTTCCCTATCTCAAATATCGAGCTAATAAACAGGGTATACAATATACGCACTCAATGCAGTCTGCAATTGACCGTGGACGTTGGACGCCAATTATTGCCCGCTCGGATTTACGCCGTGTCACTTTACGTCCATGATTGACTGACGCGCGACGTTTTCCTTTTTTTGTCAAACAAGAGCTCTGAGTCTACTGTGAATATGTTGTGCTTTTTATGTTGTATGGTATGTAAATATGTTACTTTTTACATGTTTTTATTCACTTTTAGCATTTAAATAGGAGCAATTCTGTTTGCTTGTTTTGGTTCAGAACCAGAATTGTTTTGGTCCTAGATGGAAGTTATTTTATTTATAGGTGCTACTTTATTATGTCCAATGGAGTGACACGTGTCTATCCCGATTACTGTACCGGGTGTTCGTCTGTCTGTCTGAAACAACTGTCTTTTTAATGGTAAAAAAAATCAATAAGTCAAACTCCATACTTATAAAAAACATCGTAAATTGAACAATATGTACCAACATCAATATGTGCGGACTAGATACCTTTTAAGTAATGTTTTTTTTCCGTATGTCTACCTATCAGCAGATACTACAGCACTGGCAACATCGTGCAACATTTATTTTATGCCAAAACCTAGTTCATAAATGACAGATCTATCACTCCATACAAATGGGAACAAAATAATAAAAATAAAGTAATGTAATTAATGTGAAATCGGCCGAAACTTCGGCACTATCATTACATAGCACACCTATTACTATACATAGAGTTTAAGTCACCGACCCCAGGCAGGGTACCCAAAAGGCTGGCGACAATACCTCGTTGAATAGCAATGCTAATTTTCTGACAAAATATATTTCTTTCGTTTCTTTGCTGACTATTCAAGTAACCCCTTCATCATGAGCGTCGCTCACTTCTGTTTACGACGGTAGCCGGATAATACTGCCCACAAAACGACGAAAACAGTGGAAAATTACCGTATTCGGGTTTAAAATGAACCTTAAGGCTTCAATCACTTAAGATTTTTTACTGTTGTTTAGACAAGCGTTTGACCTATCCTTTGAAAATGATGAAAGTGAACGATGAGATCAGACTACTACTAATATTATATTTTTGGATGTTTGTTGCTAATAATCTCTGAACCGATTTGGAACAGGTATCGTGACATAGAGAAACACATAGGCAACTATTTATCTAGGTACCTCGCGGGCAAAGCCATGGACAGAGGCTAGTACCATAAAAAGGTGAAATATTGCCGAGCGTCCGATAGTCCGATTATGAAATGAGGATGCTGGATTGTTCCAGCTGTTTCATGCTATCCCATGATTGTACTTAAACACGTGTGTGACACGTGTTACGTTTATTAGCTACTTGTATTGTGTCCCATGTAATTATGCCCCTGCCGAACTGGAGGGTTTATTGTTGGCTAACTAAAGCCGTGACGGGTGGTGCTAAAATTTGGGTTAGAAATAATGCAAAGAACCACTATCACGCACAAACACTTACGCTACATTTACTACTAAGGACCGATTGCACTAAACTTTGACAGCTGTCACAGAATAGTTTTTTTTGTACAATTAAAAAAAAAATGCTGGACGTTTTTCACACAGCATCATCTCCCAAACTAAACAGCGCTTGTTAATGGGAACTAAATGACTGTTAAACTACTTATATGCTTTTTTGTAAATACATACATATTATATATAGAAAACACCCAGACCAGAAACAAATATTTGCAGGTCATACAAACATTCGTCCCGTGGCGGGCATCGAATCCAAAATCTTCTGCGTCTCAAGCAGGCGTTCGCCCACTGCGCCACAGCGGTCGTCAGTTGACGGTAACCGATTCATATCTGCCGATAATCCATAATGTTTTTTCAGGTGGCCCATACGAATGTAATTGGCCAAAGTATATTAAACAAAAGCAATCACGGCTCAGATGTAGAACATAAAACCATAATAGAATGAGGCAGAGCATCTGTCCGTTCCCTTAATTACACAAAAAGCATTCGCAAGTACGCAGCCTAGTTTACAACTACTGGAAGCAGGGCAAAAAAAAAAAACTCCTACTGGTGCTTGACACAGTAAATAAAGGAGTTTAACTACAAAGCCTGCAATTTCAAAGAACTGACGATAGGCCCGCTGGTCAAAGCGTAGCTTAGCTTTTGATCAACTGGGACATGGCAATATGGCTTAGCGTACCGTTGCAGCGATCAACACCAAACGATTCCAGAAAATGACCTTGGGGTCTAGACAAATACTTTCTGTTGACGTTAACGCCTGCGGAAAGATTGAATTGTATGGAAATGACATTAGCTATGGAAATGTCACCTTACAGTTGCCAAGTTTTGCCTTGAAAAAATTGCGTTAGCGTGAAAGGAAAAGTAAGCGTGAGGTATTTGATAAATTGCACCACTGAGATACCTACGTTATTTTTTTTAAAGAAACTTCCAATAACCGTGTGACGGTTTTCATAGACTTCCCGTGTTCATTTAATAATTAATAGACAATTTTAGAAGTTTTCAATCTGTTTATTTGAATCGTTCAAAATGTATTATTACAATGGGGTTTGTATAGGCGGAAAGTGTTTGTTTCTTTTTGCGAGTAATTTTAAAAAACAAAATATTTTTACCAGTTTTTTTGGAATTTTGTGAAGTTGGACAAGAACTTCAAAGGGTTCAGGGCAAGTTGTGAAAGCAGCTAAAAATAGCATGAAATCTGTTTGTATATTTTTCGTAGAGTTTTCTAATTTGTATCATAGCGCCGAACTTTGACTTTTATATATATACTAGCCTCTGCCCACGGCTTCGTCCGCGTGGTACCCGAATATAAAGTAGCCTATGTGTTACTCTGATGTAAAGCTATATTACTGTAAAGTTTCATCAAAATCCGTTCAGTATTTTTTGCGTGAAAGAGTAACAAACATCCATCCTCACAAACTTTCGCGTTTATAGCGTTTATAATGTTAGTAGGATTTTTATTTTGTAGGGATGGGAAGCATAAAGAAGATATAAAAAGTAGATTGAAATCAGAGTGAAATGCTGGAAATCAAATGAATAAGGCACTTTGCTTCTTAATGAGCAGCCGGAAAGTGTCTAAAACGACATGACTAGCTGTGCATAAAGGAGTGTTAATACCGACACAAATACTTAAGTTGTTCAAGTTGGGTATCGCAGAAGAAACATCAAAGTCGAATATATGCAGTAGTGATAAGAGGTTTAAGAAGTATGTGTTACTTTGAGAGATAGAATGAGGAACAGCGTGTTAAGAGAGCAGTGTGGACTCAATGAAGATTTAGTTTAGGTTTAAGAATGGTATGTAGAGATGGTTTGGGCATGTAGAAAGCATCGATGAAAGAAGACTAACAAATGAGTATAGAAGGCGATCGGGAATGGGATAGTTGGAAGGGAAAAGCCTCGGCAAATCTATTTTGACCAAATTTGAGACTTTCTGGAAAAAGGCCAAGTGTAGGGTACCATAAACCGACGAGATTGTATGAAGAATGTGATGACGCTGAATGAAGCGAAAAAGAAATGCCAAGATACATCTGTACCAAGTGGAAATCCGTGGTATCTGCCGACTCTTCAGAGAAACAGGCGTGACTTAATGTATGTATTTTATTTTAAAGGGAAACATACGATACTGAAAATCTAATAACATTACAAGTATTGAAAATTTCAAAGGTCTGACACACGGCAGTTATGTAATTAGTAAATTATAATTTTGAGACGCTTCCATCTGGTAGTGATATGTAGCAATTGAGCTATCCATAGATCGTTTGCAACGATCTCTAGATAGCTAGCTGTTTCATCTGTATTTTTTGTATATTTCTACTTGTATATAGTTGTATGAATAAATGAATTATAACTGTAACATCATAATTTCATTAAAATATATTTCTTGGGCTTACCACCTGTCATGAGGAATGCTTACTCTTTCAAAATGCGGACATGTGCCAAATATAATGTTTGGACGTGATTCTAACTACCCCTACTTTGTACCATGATGTCCATCATGGGGAATAGAGTCGTCAGCGTGTTTGTTTGTTTTGTATTAGCTACTTTAAAGAAGTAAAAAGGTTTGCGAATTCTCAGACTTCTTTCGCTTGTCTATAGTGGAATAAATAGGAAAGATCCTTGTGTTTCCAATAAATAAAACCTATTGACTTTGACTTTGAATGAGTTTCAAACCGTGGAATAGTATAGGATGATGAACAAACCAGGCGTTATAACATCAAAAGGCCTAAATCCCAACAAAGACATAACACACACAAAAAGGACACCCTATGTAAACATGGTATATTTGTTTTTCCACGTTCATCCTCCGGGTAAAAAGGCAATTTTAATCATAAAACCTTTAAGTTAAGGTTTATTTTAGCGTCAAACGTGTTAATAAAATAGAATTTTGTAGAGGACATAAATTAGTACCTACTGAAAATTTTATTAACAATTTAGATATTTTAATTATAGCTAAACAATTCGGTAAAAATCGTCAGTCGCTTTATACATATTTGATGAACTCATTTTATAATAAATAGGTATTCAGAAAGATTCACGCTTATTTACAGAAAAAAATATACGTACATAAATCATTTATTTGCGCCTTAATAATAAAGTACATTATTATGGTTATACATTATTTAGCTTGGTAGTACATAGGTAAGGTAGTACATAATATATCTGTTGAATCTAAAAGATTTTTTTTAATTCAGTTCGGATAAATAAATATGCTATGCGAATAAGGCAATTCATATACAGACACAAATTAGGATAGGATTTGGAGAGTGTTTGCTTCGTCTGTGACGTCACTGCGTAGGGTCAGCAGAATACCAGCGTTAATTACCTAGCATATCCTGAGATGACTCCATTTTGACGCGACATTGAACGGTCTAAATGAATCGGAAGGTGTGTAACAGAGAAATAGTTCACAACATTTTTTAACAATACAACCACTTAGGCAAAATGAAATAGTTAAACCATCTAAAGAAAGTTGCAAACAGATAGTTTAACATATCGATCACTACCGACGGAAGCGTCTCCAAAATGCTGGCTACATTGCCACGCTGAATAGCAATGCTAATGCATTGAACTAGATCTTATACAGAATAGACAAGACCCTAAATAAATTGCGCGACAATCTAGAATTTTGTTCATGTTTTGTTAAATAAATATTTTGTTAAAGTTGTAAAAAGGTATCGTTATCAAAGGACAATTTAAAGTTAATTGCTCGGTAGGTTTCTAAGATGAGTTTGGTAACAAGAAACGGTGATTATGTCATAAATTAAAACTTGGAATGAGTATTTTTTGTAGCGACATTGGGCCAAATTGCCTTTTTTGCGTATTCGCCTAAATCCTAAATACTCGTAGAAGAATTCACCCAGAAAACGTAAATTTGTACTAAATTTAGTATTTTTTTAATTTATTCTCTCGCTGTGTATTTTTTGGATGATATTTTTGAATCAATCTGGATATTAAATAACCTTGATTTATGAGTTTGAATGTTACTCGATATTTCGGCACAGTTGCATGTACCATTATCACGGAACAGAGTGAAGTCTTTGCGAGTAGAGGTTATTGGCAGACCAATCTATCTACACTATTTCCCACTTTTTTATTGCGAACGTTACTTTTTTTAATAAGTTTTGTTAAATTCATGAATTAAAATACATTGTACACCTTTTAAAATAAACAGAAACATATTAAAACTAAAAATACAATGGGTGGTCTTATCGCTTAGTATTTCTTTCAGAAACACTTTGGATGAAGAGGACTCTATATGATTTTTAAAATGGCCGGGAGTGTGCTTTATATATAATCTATGGATTTTGTAAAACGAAGAGTGCACCTCTCCGAAAAGGCATATCGGATTGTAATGCTGTTTTTTGCAATCGATTCGTATGTCTCCGAGGGTGGTCCTTATAGATATATTTATCTCTGCAAGTCACTAGGGGGCGTTGCAATTGATGAAGGAAAATGCGGAGTTTTAAAAAATAACTTGTTATTTATAAAAGATCAAAAACCGTTTTCCTCCCGTTTCAGTACAAAAATTCACCGTCAGTTCTTCTTTTAGCATGGTAGGATATGAAAAATATCAAATTCTTCATACCACAACAAAGACATTCAAGATATCAGCGGTTTTCTTACCTAAACGTTTCTTAATAGACCGGGTGGCCGCTGTAGACCACCATATCTCATCGAGTACCTCACTGTTTGTTGAGTTTGTGACACAAGGTGGAAAATAAAACCGTTCACAGCCATTATGCACTATACATTACTTGTTGCAGCATTTTCTATCTATCTTCAAATCCCCATAGTAAACATTCAACAGCAGATTCGTGCATAGAACACTCATACGGGATTGAGATCCAAAGTTTGTCTTTGGTACTGCCAAAGACGTCTGCATCTTTGGAAACAAGACACTTTTTGCGAAGTAGTTAAAATGGAGAAGATTTACAAAAAACAAAAAAGTTTGGACTGAACAGGGCACTGGTAGGGTTTTTAATTTTTTTTTTGATTGCACCAAACTTGCCGTTTTTTGATAGTAGCCGATAAAGTAGGGTGAATCCCAGTGAACACCCGATCTATACGTCCCCTACAAGACCTATAAAAGGTGATTCCGCCTTTGACAAATATTGGTTGGATGTAATATCGAACCTTCATATCGGAAGGCGCGTTTTACGAATAAAGCAGGGTACCGGCTCCGATGCTCTCGTTAAAACTTAAAAAGATCGCTTATAATCGTCTTCTTATGCATAAACTAAGTGAATTTACTCCGATTCTTCGACTAGACGAATTTGGCAAGTCGGGAAAAGTCGAGGAACAGCTCTTTTGTAATGCATCTGATCCGAATCAGAGAAAATACGGCGCATAAGAGTCAAAACCTCAGAAAAACCAGGCTGCGCGCTGATTTTGTGGCTGAGTGGTATCAGCGCGAGGGCGCGAGTCGGTCCCTGACAAGGTGTGTTTGTGTCCACCGCAGTTACAAACCAACAAGTGTTGTTGGTATCAGTAAACCTTAACCTATCCAAGGTTTCTAAGGTAGACTGCTTTCTACGATAAATCGCCCAAAAGGGTGGATTTCTTATTTTATTGGAACCACGAACGGTTTCCAATTTATGGGGATGATAGGTGTTTAGGAGGGTTTTTGAATTTAATATTGAATTTATTGAATTCGGATCAATCGCAAAATGAAATTGACATGGGAATTATTGCCTATCGCGAAAGGGACGCGTAGATAAGTAAGTACAATGATTTAAAAAGCAAAATAAAAACTTTTATAAAATTGAGATCATTTTATTAGATGATCCTATAATGTATAACCTTTGTGTGATATTGATATTTTTTGGTTCGTCGGTCATATCACAAAAGTATATTCATTGTTCTTCGCCGGTGTGATAAAAAAATTTGGTCGAAAATATACGCATAAAGTATAATTTTATAATAATAAAAGGTTAAACTGTCAGGTTGCCACGTTAAGTAGTTCTTTGGTTGTAACAGTTGTTGCGGCATCTTGAAGCCGTTCTTATGGACTATAAACTCAGTCAGGTTAACATGACACCTAGCACTTAATCTATACTAATATTATAAAGAGGAAAGATTTTTTTGTTTGTTTGTTTGTATCGAATAGGCTCCGAAAACTACTGGACCAATTTTTACCATTTTTCACCAGATGAAAGCTAAATTATCAGGAAGTAACATAGGCTAAAATATATATTTTTAAAAATAGAGATCCTTAAGAAAATTGCAATAATGTAACCCAAAGTAGCAAAATTTTGCCTATAAAATTTATTATTTGGCGTGCGCTGAGAAAACTATTGATGATACATAAAAAACGATGTACTACATGATTAAAGTACTCATTATTACCTACAAAAAAGTTCGCGAGGGAATATATCTTACTATCATAGAGTCACAATAGCAGCTTTTGTTCTAAAATTTAATTAAATCGCCGATATTCCCACGGAATCGAAACTTACGCGGGCGAAACCGCGGGGCGCAGGTAGTATAATATAAAAAGGAATTAACACCGTACCAGTATTTCTATTATGGATTGCAGCGCCCCCTAGAAATTTGTGGCGATAAAACCTATCCTAACATTTATAAATTTGTATGAGTACAAATTTATTTAAAAAAAAACGGTAAAAAATCGGATAAGCCGTTCTGAGATTAATTGTTACCGACAAACAAACAACGATCCTGTTGTCGCGGATAAAAAGAAGGTCAAAATGTATAAAATACTTCAAAATATTTTCCCCAAATAATCACCGATGAAAACCGAATTTTATTTATGTCAAAGGACAAGTATAAGAAATAAGACTCATTTCGGGTGGGGAGAAGGGGGTCCATATTATCACGTAACAAATTGGTTTCTGCTACCTTTGTTCGACAGCAGACCCTTTGCGAGACGAATGATGTACCGTTAGCACGTCAAGAGATAAAGTTAAGAATTTTATTCATTCTAACTGTATATCACATAACTCACACACCTAAACACTTATGAAGATACCATACCTACTTATAGCAAGATGAAAAAACATTCTGGCAAGCTACTGGACAAGTGTAAGCAGAACGCTGCCATATAAACAGGTTTATATGAAAAGCCTTAAGCTCAGCAAATGCTGCGAACGAAGTCTCAGCGCTGATATTCAGCAAGAGGATACAAAACGTTTTTACCGGTGACCCGGTAAAAGTAACAGGATTTTATTTATAGTAAATACATTAAATACGATTCCTTGCGATCAAGCCTAGAATCAGGCAACCAACTCGGCATGTTTCTTTTATGATCCTTAATTCATTCAGTGAAACTTGATGACAAACAAACTACAAACGTATAATACATTCATAGTATGGTTGTATTATACGTTTGTAGTTTGTTTGTCATCACGTTTCTCAGTTCACGGCTGAACTGATTGTAATGGTGTAGCGTTAGTTTTGTGTAGTAAAAGTGATTTTATTACCAAAATTCATTAGTAGACGCTGCAATAAACGATGAAATATGATCAGGGCTGGTCATGTTATAGAAGTTCGATTCCGTAGAACCGATTTATTTATTTACTTCAATTAATATTACATAACCAACAACATTCATTCATGATAATTATAATAAAATTTGAATTAAAATTAAAAAAATAAATTGTAAGTAGGTAGGTATTTATAAAAAAATATTATATGATTATCATGCTCTGAGTATGAAAAAAGTCGGATAAATAAATACTTACCCACGCCGCTGCCATCGATGTTTTTAGTGATGGTGATTGAAATATTTACAAACCTGGAACAAATAAGATTAAATAAAAATATTGTACACATGTTATGATTATGAAAAGCTCCAAAACGTAAATTAAACGTTATAAAAATGTGTTAAAATTTCTTATCATAGTTTGTCAAATCAGTAATGAAAATAATAACGTCAAAGACAATATTTTGATCTTAGAATAGAATAATGTAATTCGCCCTATTAGAATTTTCAAACAATTATATACACAATATAATTCGTCGCTTTCTTTTGCGAATCGTACAAATCCTAAACACGCCGCGTCTACTTAACATGGAACCGAATAAGATTCTTTGTCCGACGTATTTCGAGAGTAAAACCTATCGAGACGTATTGATGTATTTAACTTTTTTTGTTGCCTGTACTTGTTATCGTCTCACGGTTAGAAGCTTAGCTATTGTGTTTTACAATGTAAATGTCACACTTTAATGTGTGCTTTCTGATGGAATTGTTAATTTTGTAACAAGGTATGAGAACCTTGGGTCACCAGTGTAATACCACGATAGTACCTACTTGGTAACCTGTAGGTACATTTGATTAAATGTATGGATAATGGATTATGATAGCGATAAAGATACGTAACGGATAAATCGATTTGTATGAAAATTTATATGATCTCAACTTGGAATGAGACAAAGACTACTTTTTTCCGAATACCACAAGTAAAGCCGGGAGCTACAGAACTTTGTCATTTAAAATGAAAAAGTTAAAATATTTGACAGAGAAAAACTAAGAGGAAGTATCCTAAGCCGAAGAACGTGTAAGAAAGTCAGGAAGAGATATACCAAGATCTTGTGGAAACCCGTGGTCTCTGCCTAACCCTCTGGAAAACAGGCGTGACTCGATGTTAGATATTTTTTGCGGCAATCTTGATATCAGTTAAAACTTGGAGAAAATATAAAAGGTCTCAATGTCTAGAATTTCTAATCTGTTTAACACATCTATTAAAAAAACAAAACATTATTTCGAGCATACAGAGTAAATTTCACCACCAAAGTCCCTCCCAAAATGTTCGCGGTCAAATACCTCTTTACGTCTATTTAGGCATTCCAACTAAGTAGTCCCTCAAAGCTTTGTCGCGCCTCAATTGGCTTTAGCTGCGAACAAATAAATCAGCCGTTCACTCATTCACTCATTCGTTCATCCATTCTCTCGTTCGCCCTTTCGACCGCTGACCCGTTGCGTAAGGGTTAGGTTAGTTTATTTTTAAATTAGCATTATTTCCTCATTATATTGTTTAAAAAGCGTTGCCTATTGTTTAAAAAATATGATTGTTGGTAATAAAATGATTTTAATGTGAAAAGTTTGGTTAACTTTATTCAATTTCCATAATTACTTGACAAAGAGTATAAGCAACTCTGTTGCCCCTGTGGTCGGAGCACAGAGGCCACCCTCTATAGTCACTGTAAACAGGTTGGATTTTTTATATTCCCTAAAACAATATTTCCGCTGGTTACTGTCACTCATGTTATTACCCATAAAAATATATATATTTGAGCTAGTCTCATCAAGATCTTTATTTTGATACCCATATCAATTGAAATGGACAAATTTTTTTTTGACCTGTCATATAATAATGTACTTGGTGGGCGTCATGTTGTTTATTTTGACAGTTTTAATAGCCTGTATCGATCTTGGTATCTTCACAGGCCTAACGACACCTCATTCCTCATTGGTGCTACGAGTAAATAAAGAATCCCACTTACACACATACATAGATACGTGCGAAAACCATAACTCTCCGCAGTCGGGTAAAGCCCCCGAATAGAGCTTTCACAATTATTTTTAATTATTGATATCGCACTGACATAGGACCACCATTTCACCATGTTTTTAGCCGAGAAGGCGAAACATTTTTTTATATCCCTTTTTACGGCAAAATTTCATGAAACATTAAACTATTTTCCTGGTTTTACTGATCAATGTTATAGGCATTACTTACGCCCTGATTGTATACTTTTTAGACTGGAAGGGGGATGTCAACCCTACCTACCTTATAGATTTCCATAGTTAGCCATATATGGAGTGAAACAAGACAAAGAATCCTTCCTAAAAAAAATAAAAAATAAAAAAAAATGCTGGACATTTTTCACACAGCATCATCTAGCCCCAAACTAAGCAGAGCTTGTATTATGGGAACCACATGACTGATATACTACATATTATACATAGGAAAACACCCAGACCCGAGACAAATATTTGCAGATTGCAAACATTTGTCCCGTGACAGGAATCGAACCCGCAACCTTCTGCGTCTCAGGCGGACCTTCGCCCACTGCGCCACAGAGGTCGTCCTACTCAGTATCTGCCTCTGTATATCTTGCATGGATGTTTTTTACCGAATCTTTGCAATGCCTGCGTTAAGGATGAAATATGGAATTAGGTATAGATCTCGACCATAGCACATTTATACTACTTTTTGCTTCCAGGAGTATGCGAGCGTAGCAGTGGACAGAAGTTAATAACATAAGAAATGGTTTAATTTGAAGTAGTTCTTTTTCCTTGACTGTACAACATGTGCAGGGAACTTTAGCCATCCAAGCATTTTACTTCGTTATTCTGATGGAGATAGCGATATATTCCTACCACCACAAAAATAATAATAAAGTTGACTTGAGAACTATGACAAAATAACATAAAAGTGGAGTAGTTTTCGCCCTTTATTAGCACCATGTTAGTCTCTGTTTACTCTGAATTGATCAACAGTTGATAAAGTTCACAGATATTGTTTTTCTTTCTTTCCATATATTGTTGTACTAGATGAAGTAGGATTGTCAACACTGCGCTCCCGGTCTAGTTCTAAGGTAAAGAATCCCCTATTTTATCAACAGTAATAAACCTGGTACCTACCTTTAAACAGGTCATCAACGGACCGCATAACTAGATAATGAAGACATTCCGGTCATTAGTTCAAAAAGGCTCATGACGATGTGCACTCGGCGGGAAGTGCGTGCGAGTGGATCAAAGTGAACGAGTGAGTGAACGGATGAATGAACCCGAACGGTCGGGTGGAGGTGACCGGTGTTGCAGATTTTGACCTATCTGTAATATGAAACTTATTTGTATGATGATAGATCGGGATTTGTTTCACGTACGCCGGGAATAGGCCCGTACTACTTAATGTTGATGTAAGACTTGATAAATTTTTGGCCTTATATCTAACTATCTATCTACCACTGACTTTTGAGCTAAGTTTCAGTTCGTGGGCGAACCACTTAGTAATATGAAACGTTTAACATATAAGTAACACATAGCAAGGTGTCAGAAATGCCACTGTAAGACTAGAGCCCTATGATGGACTTCAACGTATTAATTACCCGTATCTCAGCTCCCATCTCAAGCCAATTGAAGACAATTATATAGTGAATCACAAGGAGTGCAGTAACCGGAAACCAGAAACTCTGGCCCAATTTCAATCTTAACACCCCGATTTAAGGTTCCAACATCTTCGTGGTGTGTAGGTACAGATGAATACTGACTCTAAAATAAGCTCTAACTACTTGATTATATGGTTGAAGGTTCTTGGAAGTAACGATGTAGCTGGCGTGAATTACCAACGTGTAAGCTGTTCGTGTGAATATTATTGATACTGACCTTCTGTATATTACAAGTTATTTAAAAAAAACTCGATTCTTATTTCTTCATGCATTGAACCGCCCCGTAGTGACGTGAGACGATAAAACCTATCTCGCCTTCTTTGACGTCATATACTCAAATATATTTATAAGTTTTTATATAAAAATGTATGTAAGTAGTCAGTCATGTAGTTCCCATACTACAAGCTCTGCTTAATTTGATTATGATGCTGTGTGGAAAATGTCGAGCAATATTTATTTATTGTTTATAGGGCCCGTAGACTTTAGTTAAAATTGTAGTTTTATATACGCGCTTTTGCCCTTTTAACAAAGCAATCGAACTCTACTTTAGTCACTGACTAGGTCTAAGCAAAAATAATTGTTAACTGCAGTTATTAAACTGATTAAAGATGGGCCAAAAGGGATTAACAAAACATTAAATGTCACTTGATGCAGTTTTATACTTAATTGTTTTAAAAAGGACGACTGCACTGTTAAATTGCCGACATAGTCATAGTAGATAGTTAGATGGATACAAAATAATTGATTTAACACAGAATCATATTTCAGCTTAGTACTACAAACTACGCCATACTACGTCAAGTAGAAAGCTTACCTACCAAATACAAATACGGGACTAGAACCCATTACCCCTTCCGTGTACTCAACGTTACAAACTAAAGTAACCTGCGATCAATATTTATATTAAAAAAAAACAAACAAGAATGTGTTTGATATTATACGACTAATGATTCAAGTTTTATTTAATTGTGGCATGTAATCTATTTTGTGGATTGCTTACATTGCGTGACCTCGTGAAATGTAGGGAAACGTAGTTTTAATAGCTGTAATTAATACTTGTTGTGACAAATCAACTTACTTTGTAAATTAGTCGGTTTTTATTTCGTCAAATTGGAGTTCTACTTTTTGTTTGTCTTAAAATTATATTCGGTAAACGACTTATTTTTGGGTGTATTGTTTTTTTAAACACAATTACGCGCAAAATTTTTTAAGATAACACTAAGATTAGGCTAAGACTTAGGTGTATCTATTATTTTTTGCACAAAATTCTGTCACTAAGATACGCCTTAGTCTCTGCTTAAGCTTAGAGCGGACAGGCGTGTTTAGTCTCATTCATACACACAAATCGAAATATTTAGGATCCACCGCTCAGACAGGCGTAAGTCTGTTTAGATTCATTCATATACACAATTTGGAATATTTTAGAATCCACCGTTATTAAGTCAAATAAATCAAAAATATTAGTAATAGTACCACTAAATAACAACAGATTACAACGTTTACCGCACACAGTGGCATAAATCTCTAGCGACTGGACAATATTATTAGATAAAAATTTACAATTATAGCCGGACCCGCCACACAACATTCTCTGCCAGGCCATAAAAACACAATAGCCTATAAATTTTTTACAAGTAATTACAATGAGAAATTGCCTCGAAAAACACTAAACGTTTCCGGGTGAGGTTTTGAATACAAATTAAAATGTTAAAAAAATTGAATTTTGAGTCAATTTGTCTATTGTCGCGTATCCGGAGTTTAGGGTGAAATCAACCGTGATGGTATAATAAAAAACCTACTTAAAGCCTACGTCCTAAAATACATCATAATTAGTGGCAATGGCCAAGCCATTTAGCTCGCAGAACCTACAACCGCTGGGGAAGAAAGGTTCTCGAATAGGGACCACGAACCGGAAACGCGATGTAGAGAGGCGTTGAAAGAGATAGGTTGGAAATTTATCATATATTGAAAATTCAAATTTGCAGGTTCCTATGAAAAACTTTATGTAAAAAACATAATGTTCGATCTACCAGGTTTAAGTTTTCAAGTAAAGATTATTGTGTATTACTAATAAACTGCTACAAAAGATTTGTTATTTCCTTTTATAAGTAATACGGCAAAAAATACATAATTTATGTTATTTTAAGTTCAGTGAGCTGCGACAAATGTTGAACTAGAAAAATTAGCAACGCTTTTTATTTCTAGAGTAAAACATTTATCAAAGGCACGACGGCTACTTATAAAAACCAAAGCCCCAAATAAATAAAATGACAATATTTCCAAATAAACGAAATAAAACATTACTTTTTTCTCAAAATATCTTGCGTTGCGTTCAGATAGGTGATTGATCGAAACCTAAAATTATATGAATTCTTTTCTAACTTATTTGAGTAAGAACCAACCTTTGATGAATAAAGGAGATAGGTGTTTTTTGTGTCTGTCTGGGACCAATGTCATCGTACCTAAGTGTCTGGTAAGGTTGAACTTAATAAATTTGAAAATTACTAATATGGAACGACAAAGAAGGATGTGTACATGTGCCAATAATGAGCCATTACCAGTAAGCGATGCATGCCTAATTTGAAACATTCTTAAGTTTTTTTTAAGGTAACCTTTTTTGATTTGAGTCACCTTTCTGAAATTTCCCCGAGTAACTACAAGTTAAGAGTAACTCATTCTCTTGCACAATGATGTCATGGTAGAATTATGAATATTTTTTACCGTTCTACCCGTAAATAATCGATTGTGGCAAATTGTGCAAGTTTTTATTGCCGTGGCGAATCAGTGCGCGTTTCATTTAATTTTACAATGGTCGTTCAAGGCTCATGGGTAGAGAAGCTGAATGTAGCTTATATTAAGCTTCTAAAAAAAGTACTAAGCACCTCTTGAGAAGTCGTTCTAAAGAAGTAAATTACACGCAATTCAGTTTGTTTTTACAATTTTATATGTACATATTATTAAATTATTAAGGCAGTAATAGGACAACCTTTTCCGCAAGTTACAAGTATCAAGACCTCTGTGGCGCAGTGAGCGAAATCGGGTCTGGGTGTTTTTCTATGTATGTATTTTCAAAAAAGTATATCAGTCATATAACTTTTCAAAACTATCATGGTTTTGAATATAATTTTTACTAAATACACAGGTACATGCAACTGTGCCAAAATATCGGGAAACATTCAAACTAACAAATCATGGTAAATATCCCGTTTTTTAGTGAAAAATATATCTCAGTCATGTACAAGCTCTGCTTAATTTGGGGTGAAGCTGTGTGAAAATGTCTAACAAAGAAAAATAAGTTAGAGGCTACTTAAACCACAACCACAACTTGCCTTTAATTTTTAAGCTCTTTAAGATTCTGTTGTTAGAACATGAAAATTCTGTGTTTTTTATTCAGTTATATGTGTGTTGTGGAATCCTTCTTCCGAATTCAAACTCTTAATTGGTTCATTATTAGTTTTACTTAAAATATATCAATGTCTGCTAAATAACAAAGATAAAAGATATCAATGTTAATCTCATTCGCAACATTAATTGTTTTGATTGATTAATTTCAACACAAAAGCTAGCAATCGTGTTCTACCCTGATTGTTGCGCGTTGGTTTGATATCATGTTACTTCGACACGATTGGCAGATCTATCGTCAGAGTTCGTTCTAAACAAAAGTTGATTGACGTTGACTTCGATAGGTACTTCGATGCTGGTAACTTGGAAGTTTACAAAGTTGTATACGAAACATGAAATTTCTGAAGGATTTTCCTGGAATTGATAAAAACAAAAACAATCAGGACACTACTTGATAAAAGATTGTGAAACTGCCTTGTTGGGCAATCAATTGAAAATTCTGAGATTTATGTCTAACCTTTATCAACTTGATTATTCGCTTAGAATTGATGGAAAACGATTCAAATGCCAAAACATTCCGACATTTAACCCTAGGTTAAATGTGACTTGTAGGTAAAGAATCTGAAGGAGTAGTCCTAAGGCTCATGTTTAACTTCTTGAATTTAATACTAGACCATCGAGATAACATAAAATAAATAAATAAATAATGCTGGACATTTTCACACAGCATCATCTAGCCCCAAACTAAGCAGAGCTTGTATTATGGAAACTACATGACTGATATACCATTTATATACATTTTTTTTGTAAATACATACATAATATACATAGAAAACACCCAGACCTGAGACAAATATTTGCAGATACAAACATTTGTCCCGTGGCGGGAATTGAACCCGCAACTTTCTACGTCCCAGGCGGACATTCGCCCACTGTGCCACAGATTCGTCTATAACTCTGATATTTATTTATTTATTTCATTAAAGGAACGCCAACAGATAAGGTATCTGCACATTGTCTTAGCGATAGGGATAAGTCTTGATAGGCTAGATATACTTAATATATATAAAAATAATATTCAAACATTAATTAATAAAATAAAAACAGTTATACTTTAATCTAAGTATTCCAAGCAGCTAATCATTTGGTTCATGTCACAAATATTCCAGAGCTTTACATTTGTAGGTAATAATATTATCAATGAAGATATCAATAGATGGGACTTGTCTGTTGGTGAGATTGGTATAATCAAACTTTAGCTCTCTTCGCTTAAGGGAATGTGGCCAATATGTTTCCATACCACACGGATGGCAGACGCTATAAAGACAATATATTGGGCGAACACGTGTGTCAAATCAAGTGTTGCCGTAAGCGATGATGATTTCAGCAAAGGTTTGCTTAAAATCCCGTACATATATGAACAAATGCGTAGCGACCGAACTACAACAGTATTAGATTAAAAAATATGCACTAAACCGAGCTCACCTCAATTAAATACGCGAGTTTTTTACAGAAAGAGTAAAAACACACTCAACTCCCAGGCAAGATAATTCTTAAGCCCTTTGTGCCACTTAGACATTTAATTAACTCGGCAGAGAGTGCCATTTAGCATCAACAACTCACGTGTTATGTTACCTGAATATTTTTCTTCAGACTTTTTTATTAGTTTTTTACGTTTACGGACCATTTTGAACGTTCTCCTTTATTCGTCACTAGTTTCTGCCCGCGGCTTCGCGCGCGTGGTATGTTTATAAAAGTAGCGTATGACCGTCTCCAGGCTTCAAACTATGTCCAACTACTTTTGAATGAATCGAACCAAGGATTACAATTTTCCATACACAGTTTCGAACTCAATTGCAAACCCCCAAAGGGTAGTTTAGAAAAAAATAAAATACATATTTCATTATTTACTTTAAAGTTTATTTATACAGTTTTGAGCGAATCAAACAAAAAAATAACAATTTTCATAGAAATTTTACCACCCTGTTTAAGCCCCTCAGGGGTTGATTTTCGAAAATTAGATTAGCCTATGTGTTATTACAGAACCTAAACTATAACATTCCAAATTTCATCAAAACCGGTTTAGTAGTTACGAAGATACGTGGTAACAAACATTAACACACACAGACTTTCGCATTTATTATATTATAGTAGGAAGGACTAGTACGAGATAAAGTATGTATGTGTTTGTACCGCGATAGACCCGTATAAAACTTAGACACTATCCTATCCTACTAATATTATAAACGTGAAAGTTTGTGAGGATGGATGATTGTTAATCTTTCACGCAAAAACTACTGAACGGATTTTGATTAAACTTTACAGTAATATAGCTTATACTTCAGAATAACACACACGGGAACCACGCGGACGAAGCCGTGGGCAGAAGCTAGTGTGTTATATTATAGTAAGTATATTACGGGTTTCATTGATTAAAGGTCCCGTCAAACTGATGGTGGCTGGTGGCCGAGGAAATCAGAATTTTGACAGTTACTTGACAACTCTTTTCCTTTGATTTTTTTTATAAAGTATTGTCAAAATGTAGGATCAAACGAAGTATACTTAAGTAATGTTGATAAAAAAATTATGCATGTTTACAAAATTTAATTCCTTCCCCAAGTACAAATGTGTGTATGTTCTGCAGTATTTGTTCTGGATCTGAGTGTTGACGTACGTAGTTCCTGATACCGACGATACAGGAAAATGTGTCCGTCGGGTGTAGTTTTTTTTATTACAAAAAATAATTATTATTATAAAAAATAGTATTATGTTTATTAAGTTATTTAAGTAACTCTTATCCAACCACTTGTTAATATGTCAGAGGAAAAAAGCAGGTCAGTCCTAATCCTACATGTAATTAATTCTGTCCGGGGACCCTCGCCACAGATTAGCAGACAGTGGCCTTTAAATACACATGACCATTCAGAGATGAAATGGAAATAGACATAGCCAAGATTCGGCCTACTTTGGCAGATGACGCGACTGGTGGTCCAAAATTAACGAGACTGAAATAAAAAAATTATCAATCAATGGAAAGCTATGGAAAGCTATGATCAACTAGGACAAATGACATTCGTGGTTTACGGGCAAATCTTTGTTTGTCCCAGGGTAAAAGAGCCTAAGATTGATTCGATCGACATGAAATGTGACAAGTTATCATCATCGATATATATTAGATCGTAGCGTAACACACTGACTGACTCACAATTAAGTTTGTGTTGGTGTGTAAGAGTATAAAAGTAAAGATTTTTCGAAATTCCACCTAGGGTGCAGCGGACAAATTAAGTTAGTATGGGAAAAACTAGACGCAGACGAAATCGCGGGGCGTTCCACTATTAACATAATATGGATATACTAGATGAGCTAAATCGGTGTGAGGGTTGTTAAGTTACGGGGAAAGTGAGGGCAAAAAATATATGCAATTCGGCCAAGAGAGGTCCCAAAGGACTTTGCTTGAACATTCTAAAAATATTACTGTGTTTTTTTTAATATAAGTCGAAATCTATATTGAAATGATTACTACCTGACTCACCGACGATCGTGATGTCTCAGTTTTATTAGCGCGCTAAAACAATAACCGTTTTTAGGGTTCCGAAGTCTGACAACGAACCCTTAAAGTTTTTTAGTGACCAAGAATTGACTAGTGACGCTAAGAAGGATAGATAGAAAGAGATATCTTTGAACATTTCTGGAAAAGCCTTTTTCTTAAAATTTATCAAGTAATATAATTAAAAAATAATTGACATTATTTTTTACATAATAGGAACGTTAATTTGTTATAATTAATTTAATACTTAAATGTTTGTTTTTCATTTTAATATTGTTAGCGTCCTTTATTTGACTGACGTGTAAATTGTATTTAGCAAAAAAAAAAAATATTCTAATGGGTTCCCCACCAAATACATGAGGTTCCGTATAGGGTTCAGTCACGTAGGCTGTACTTCGCTATGACAAACGTTTCAGCTCTGCCAATTATCCCTGTAATTACGCTATAACGCATTTACCGCAGACTATAAACAGGTCAGCTTGTACATTGTACTGGAAATTTTAAATTATGTAGAATAATTAGTAATATTTTATTTAACCATATTATTATTAATAATCTTAAACCTATATCTTCTAGTTTAGTGACTGTCGTCAATTTATTGGTTAAGTACATAAAATGTTAATCCTTAATTGGCTGTATGAAAAGTTTTTATTGGTTATAGTTATCATTCCTTTAGAGCTGTGTGATTTTGTTAAATAAATAAAATAAATAATATTGTTTGTTGTACAAAGTAAATAAAATAAAGTAAAGCAAACACAATAATTAAATAATAAATTAAATAAAATTTGTTTTCATCGCTACACTCTATTTAATTTAATTAATTATTTCATACACCGACCACCACCACCATTTTATTGACGACCGATGTGGCGCGGTGGGCGAATGTCCGCCTGCGACACAGGAGGTTGCTGGTTCGATTCCCGCCCTGGGGCAAATGTTTGTACGATCTGCAAATATTTGTTCCGGGTGTTCTGGGTATTTTCTATGTATAATAAAAAAATATCTATCTATGTAATGTATTGTATTAAGTATATCAGTCATCTAGTACCCATAACACAAGCTCTGCTTAGCTTGGGGCTAGATGATGCTGTGTGGATTGTCCAGCATTATTTATTTATTTTTTATACAGCAGAAGCTTTTACCTAAACAGAAAGCACTGATAGCCTCACTATTGGCACTGTCTACTTAGTCGATAATATAAATTAAGCCAGCAATCGATTTGTATGTCCGCATGGATGGTTTTTGGATATGTTTTACCACTACAAATCACTCAGGTAAGGTAAGGTTATTATTGGCACTGCAATTGATGACGAAAAACACATTGAGGGGTTTCAAATTTTGTATAAGTTAACTAGTTTAGACTTGAGACAGTGTATTTTTACAGACTGTTTTATATTAATGCTTCCTAATGGATATTTGTGTGTTTTTGAGTGTGAGGTTATTTGCATTTCTGGCAATTTTGAGTCTTCTTCTTTTTCCCTTGTCGCACATAGATGGGGTCCTCACAACATGTTTTATTTTTCCGCAATCCTTTTACAATCGCAATCAGCCGCCATTTTAATTGACAGCGCTGGTTGTTGCAACCAGTATTATGCTGAGTTGGGACCTTTTTGCAACTACGACAAATATGTATGTCGTTTTAGATTAAGTCTTTAACTTTATTATGTATTATAATGTATCGTGTTTTTTATAAAGTAAACAACATCCTGTTCTTTCCCAAATTTCAAGCAGTTTGTGTATCTGTAATTTTGCTAGCATTTCGTTTGCGTGGATTGATCTAGCCGCTGTAATAAAGCTGTGGTTTTACGCTTAAATTTTATGACAGTCCGAGTTGTGGCGAATGCATTTTTAGGGACGAGGGCTAAATTACCGAGGGAAATGTTTGCGAGGCGGCCGATGGAATAGTTGGCTTTTTAGCTGGGGAATTACAGGTACTTCACAGGGGAATGACGGGTACTTGAGTCGTCATGCTATGTGAAATTTATCTGGGTGATGAACGCAGTGGAATGGCTTCTGAGTGGATTGTTAAAACGATAACGGTACCAAATATGGAGTCGTAATCGTAAGATATAAAAACATTCTCAAGACTTTCATCTCCATGATGGACCGATCTATACTCAGTACGCAGATCCGTCTAAGAGAGTTATAAGGAAGGGGTAGTCAGAGGCAAGTCTAAGCATTCAATTTGACGTTGGTCCACGTTTTGCATAGTAGTTAGCATAAATTTCAGCATTATGAATAGCCTGTAGAAGTTCACTGCTGGACATAGACTTCGCTAAAGTGTGCCACGATGAACAATCCTGGGCTATCACCATCCACCGACTTTTCGCAATTTTTACGATGTCATTTCTTACGCTATGTCGACGTCCATGGTGGCCATTTTTTAGCACCTCTGAGGCTTAAACATTAACTATTAAAGGTATAAAAAAATGGTCTTAGAAACCTTAAGCTTGTTTATTAAAAAATACCCAAAACCACTTTTTTTTTTAAAAACTTCCGATTTTTACGTGCAATTTTGCCGCATATATACATCTGGGGTGAAGACACATACCACTTTCTGTTGACGTTAACGCCTGCGGAAAGATTAATTTGTATGGAAATGACATTGGCTGTGGAAATGTCACGTGACAGCTGCCAAGTTTTACCTTGACAAATTTGCGTTAGCGTGAAAGGAAAAGAAAGCGTAAGGTATTTGTCTAGACCCCAGAACACATAACTGCGTGACACGATTGTCATATAACATCAGCCACCATTAATACATCGTGATCAATTCTCACCGAAAAAGAAAAAAAATTGTGAATTTTCAAACTTCTGACCCGACTTTTTTCAAAAAACTTCAAAACAAACACGCTGTTTCATGCATGATGGATATCTTCAAAACTCAGTGCGTAGATCCTTAGTAACTTAGTCTGGGTAGCCAGATATGCCTCTGGCTAACCAGACTAAGTCAAAAATGACTACTTGCAAAAAATACCAGCGGCACATACCCGCTGGTATTTTTTGCAAGTACTCATTTTTAAAAGACCTGAAAAAGCGATTATGTGGTGGTAGCTAAAAAACTACATATCGAGGAATAGTTCTATTACACCCACTATAAGAAACTGGCCGAGCCATATCAGCTTTATGACCGGACGCATAAAATGGAAACTAGGACATATCAATAAAGCGTAGGGACGTAGTCTTCTATTACAATGTTCGAAGACTTGAATGAGGTAGGCATCGCATAACCATTGCCCCGATTAACATCTGTGTGCCGTATGACTGCCCAGTTTGCCTGCAAAAATCATTTAAAATTGTATTCCAATAACTACCGTAAATTTGATTATTCATATAATAGGGACAGCGTCGCGATCACTCACCCTGATGAAGACTCTCGGAATGAGTCGAAACTTAGTCGATGTCTTCACCGATAGTGCGGTACGTGAAAATTCCCGTTACAATATGAATAATAATTTAAAAGTTCGTTTACTAAAGATGAAAATCGATTTGAATGACTTCAAGGATTATATAATTAAATAATTATAAGTTTCATGGTTCACCTTTTTTATAAAACTGACATGGTTTGGTATCATTTTAGGATATTATTACGACAATAACACGGGAACACCCCGTCCCTCCACCGTCGAGCGTGGTCGCGGACGGTGCTATTGAGAAAGGACCTCTAAATGGTCATCGAAACGTCAGCAGGAGAATATTAAAGTACGTGGTATAGTAAAAGTAGAAAGGTTGTAGTAGTAGTAGTAGTAAAAGTAGTAGTAGTAGTAGTAAAAGTAATAGTAGTAGTAAAAGTAGTAGTAGTAGTAAAAGTAGTAGTAGTAGTAAAAGTAGTAGTAGTAGTAAAAGTAGTAGTAGTAGTAGTAGTAGTAGTAGTAGTAGTAGTAGTAGTAGTAGTAGTAAGGTTGCCTGGAAGAGATCGCTTTTAGCGATAAGACCACCATTGTATCTTTTATGTTCATGAATTTCTGTGTTTTGTATTTTGCTTTGATGTGCAATAAAGAGTTTATCTATCTATCTATCTATAATCTTAGTAATATCCTAAAAAGACTAAGGATTGTTCTTAGATAGGTTTAATTGCAACAACTCACTAAAACACGTGTTTTCATCATCTATTGTATATAAAGGGTTTTAACATTTTGCAAAATTACAACAAGTAACATGATTTTCTATTGCATAGGTAGCCATTTTTATTCCAAGGTTTGAACTGTAATTGACCTGTCATCGTTTAGTTAAATATTTTTTCCGTCCACGACATCACATTTCAATCCACTGTGCATACATTCGTACATAATACGTATCGGTGTCAAGTTACACTTCAAAAATTGATGGCGTGTAATAAATGGGTTTGGCTGCACCGATCTTGTCTCAACCCACTGGGCTATAAAGGATTTAGGGTTCCACATCTCAGAAATGCAAAAACGGAAACCATACTAACTTACCGTCCGCGCCGGATATTGAAACGTTACTTATCGTAAAAGCATGACTTCATGATCGACCGCTTTATAAAATGCACACAGCGACATCTCTATTATATATTATTATATTGTTTCAGTATTTGGCCGTTAACGATCATTTTGCCTGACTTTCGAGGTATTATTAGTTTTATTCACTTAGAGACATTCAACGGAAATATCACAAAGAATTCATTAACATGGTCTATTTTTTAAGAAAAAAAATCATTGTTTTTCATAATTAGTCGAATAAATAAATTTAACATTTCATTTAATAAAATGTTTTACTTTGACAGTTTAATATGATATATGATAAACGATGGACCTATGAAATCGGGAAGTCTGTGGATAGGAGTAGTCTAAGATCATTCGTCATGGCACTCTTTGGTGGAGGCACTCATCATTAGGGTACCTTAAGTGAACCCATGATGCTAATGAAAGACTCAAATAAATTGAATGATAGATTTGGTTCTGTGTTTTTTAAATTATTATTTTTTTCTGTTTGTGTAGGTAGGTCCCTAATTGCCTAGCCATACATGTTGCTCTCACTGCATCTATAATGCATCTTAGTACCTTCTTGTTAAGTAGTATAAGAATATTGTGATTTTTAAGCTATGTAAAGCTATTTATATGTAAGCTATTTATATTGTAAATCTTTTTGAGAAATAAATGATCTTAAACCGTAAACCGTAAATAAAAGCAAACTAAACGATTTTTTACTATAAGTTGCAAGCAAACAAAGGAACATCCCTTCATAATGATTCGCCAGGATAGGGCACATCTGGCAAAGGTCATAGGTAGGTACGGTACTCTTTGTGCGCGAGTCATTCTTGCACTTGGCCGTTTATGTTACAAACGCATATATGTGATTGTTCTTACATTTTTAATACCCACGTCGATTTGTATTATATCGTGTTCAGTAATAAATGGAATGGAGTAGTAAAACACGAAACAATGTGTTGTTATAATTTTATTTTGCGGTTTCGTATTTATATTATAGCACAGGTTAAAAAAAGTACTGTATTGTAACTTACAAAAAACACGACTGTTATTCGAATGTAGTTTAACTTCCTTCAGAGCTTTAACAATATGTTTTTTTTTATTTATTTCATTTTGCCATCTGGTAATAGACGTATTCTCTTATTACGGAAATCAAAATAAGGATACATTCATGTTATTACTTATTAATAGCGAACTGACCACGATCACTTTTTGTGTCCGTGGGCAGATATATCTAACAAAGGCTATATAACCTAACCATTCCGTTTAGATATTTTAGAAATGTTTGGTAAAAAATCCTCGGGATATTTTTATATCGAGGATTCAATTTGTATCCTAAAAAGTCGTGCACAGTGAAAACGTAGGTACTTATTGTAAAATAATATGCCCAACATTTTATACCAATAAAATTATGAGTTGGGAACCCATGTATAGAATTTATAATTTGGAGAACAATAGATTTGGTATTGGTGGGAATGACCCTGCTCGTCTAACACTAAGCTTAAACTTAGGCGTGTTTAAATGACAGATTTGTATAAAAATATCCGCAAGACATTCCTAATTCTTTGCTCAAGCCTAGTGCAGAAGAAATTAGAACGGTTCATAAAAAAATATCCGGCAATGAGAAAAGAAAACGCTAAAAATAAGGACCAATAAAATATGGTTATAAATATTAACAACTAAACGAGCAGCAAGAAATATTAATACCCAACAGCTGTGCTCGAAATAACAATGGTACATAAAATACTCGATGCTTAGTGGATACTTTGCAATTTACCATCAACAGTCCGTAGAAGTCCACTGTTAGATATAGGACTCCCTCTGAGGCCGGGTTTCACCGACTTAATAACGGATGGTTAAGTCCTAAGGAAAGCTTTTCGACACATGTTTTTATAGGAATCTGTCAATAGTAAGACTTGACTGTCCGTTTATTTTGTTGATGAACTCAAAAATTATCCATCGATTTCCCGCAACCTTTGAGATATCTTCGGCTAAGGAGAAAAACAAAAATATGGCGGACCGACTTGCGTGAACATGTTATTTTTATAACTGTAACTGTCACGCAGACATTTCCGACCACGACGACAGATCAAACAAAACAGAAAACTGTCAAACTCAAAGGCGTCAAACGTCAATCACACTGCCATGACGCGAAGCGGCAGTCTAAACTGCACTTAGAACCTCAACCAAAACATTTTACGTTTTCCTACAAATCAATAAAATAGTATTTTTCTGATAATCCTGTATCTGTTTCCAATTTTTCTACGTACCTGGCCGAATAATTTGTATCCCACTAGCCTATGTCCACGGCTTCGCCCGCGTGGTTGTTTTATCACGAACTATATCTATCCCAAATTTAATCCAAGTCGATTCGGCCGTTACGAAGATTATTAGCATAAACATCTTAACAACAAAACTTTGAAATTTATAATATAATTTTAAATATTATTCTTTTACATTTAATATAGTTATTATATTATGTTTACAAAATAAGCAATCTAACACAGACTTTTAATTTAGAAAATAAACAATCAGAACCCACTTGGGCCATTTACTTTAGAAACGGTAAACTTATGCCTAAACATATTCATGAATATCAAAACTTCGGAATTAAGTCCTACAATTGATGAGTATATTCAAAGTAGAAACGAAGATTGCATCTCTTACGTTATTATTTCCACGATTTAGGCAGTCTAATTAAAATAAAAATACATCCGTTATCTTTGCGTCTGAATTACTGCTCTCATGCTTAGCATGATAAATTAAATCTATTTTCTATTATTAGAACTTATTTTCTTTTGTTTTTTTTCCGATCCCCTGTTTTAGAAAATAACACAACGATAATAACGCCGCGATAGAAGTATGCAAAAATGCGTCAACAGCAAGTGTGGGGGATCCTTTACACACACACAAACACACACACACACACACACACACATATACACACACACATACACACACACACACACACACACACACACACACAGCTGCTTACCTTCTTCAAATTCAAACCAATGGCCCAGTACTGCGATATTATAATTTAACGTTCAAAATAACCTCATATGAATTTTAAATAGAAACAACGATTTCCGCATAACAACGTGGGTTGGTTATAAATATTGTACATCAGGATTTATGTTGATTTGTATAAGGTTTTACTAAATACGTAATAAAATTATTTCTTACATGCAGTAACACAGTGTCTAACTAGCACGGGAGGTAAGCTACATTATAAACCACAAGCGCCTGTACAAATGTAAATAGTCTCCTAAGTACGATCGCCTTATAAAGCATCTTATTCATATATAAGCACGCGTAAAATTTGTAAATTAGTCCCTAAGTTTCTGTGTGAATAAATTTATCTTATCTTATCTTAGCTAAATCTTTGCCTTGCCTTGCTTTTGTTATAATTTAAATATTATTAGGCTTTATTTAAATGTTAATTGTATTTGTAATGCTAAATAATTATAATTTCTTAAGATATATATATAGTTTGGTATAATTTATTCTAATTGTATTATTGCTCGCTCAATATTTGCATGCTGTCTTCACCTTTTATTATAATGACGCCCTGTTTTTGTAACGTATTTTAAATTAGTTTTTGGTTTATGTTGGTGATCGTTTAAATCAATAATTATAAACATTTTATGAATATTCTTTGCCCTTTTAAAACTACATTTCATTAAATATAAAAACATGCTTTTAGGCATTTTATATTTTATCCTACCAATAAATAAGATTTCCAGGTATCTAAATTAGGTAGCGAATATCATGTTTCAAGCCAAATATCAGTTATACGTGTACGGTAAAATATATTTTACCGCCAACTGACATCAGTATTTGCATGATCAGATTTTAATAAACTTAAGTAAGGATGTTCCAACACAATAATATTATTTTTAAAATAATTTGAATTAGGCATTATGATACAGAAAGCGTGAAGAAACCAGCTCCAAAACTCTGAGTCTTCATTAAAAGTTACCTCGTGATTTTACGGGAAAATAAATAAATAAACTATCAACAGACACATACCTATGTGTGTCTGAAAGGACTATTCCCGATCCTACACTAGGATTCCCTATGTCGTGGGTACCAGGAATTACGAAACCCGTGGTATTACAGCACCCAGACCCCTTCACACTAGAAAGCCGAAAATAACCCAACAGCAAAGCTGAGAAACGATGAAGATCCTCCCGTGCAACTGTTCCAAATTAACAATGTAGTAACTTATATAAAAAAATACCATACATAACTCTGATTCTACACTAGAATCCCCTGGATCAAGGGTAAATATTACTTATTTTCACACAAACTTGACACATATTCAGGTTAGTTTCTAAACCAAGAACTAGTTGAAAGGATTAAGAATCCTGCTGATGTCAGTTACAGCTAATATGATTACCGTAAATTGCATTATGTCATGAGGAAGTTGGAATACTGAGCACCGACGGGATGCTAGTTACGCTTCTAATATACTTATGAGCACACACGCTACTTTGCTTCGTTTATGAAAAATTACTTCACACACACGGGTTTCTTTGAAGCTTGTAAAAGAGCTCGTCCGGGAAGTACTACCGCCGTACATTTCTGTGCCAAGCAGTAATGCTTGCCTTGCTGTGTTCCGGTATGAAGGGGCCGGTGAAATTACATGCACATTATACTTTTCCCGTTATATCTGACGGTCTCTGTTGTTGTAAACGTCCATAGGCTCGGTAACAGCTTACCAACAGGTGGGCTGGGATGCTTCTTAGCCAATTTAGTTGTGTAAAAAAGCTGCTACTTGTGAAAATATTCAACTTAAAGAGATTCAGTCGACATGTTCCAGCTAAAAAGAGTTGTTAAATGCTAAGCAAAACAAATGTTTTTTTGTATATGTTCCATTCTTATAACTTTTGAAACTATGTGTCATGTTTTTGAACATAATTTTTACTAGAACACGGGATATTTACCATGATTTGTGAGTTTGAATGTTTCCCGATATGTAGGACCCGGAACTGGTTCCTCCCGTGATCATGATACATGCAACTGTGCCAAAATATCGGGAAACATTTAAACTCACAAATCATGATAAATATCACGTTTTTTAATAAATATTATTTTGCATTCTTGTTCGTGCATAGCATTTCTACAAGTCACAATTACGTAGAACACAAACGACAAGTACTTTGCCTGAGATATGGCACGTAAAATCGTACGAATGAATTCTATCGAAGCAAGCCCGCCCTTAAAAGGATTCCATGCTATGGCTATCTGAAATCACGAAGATCACACTCCACAGTACACATATAATGTACCCGAAGCGAGAATCGAACGTGCTCTCGACGCTCGCTCAACCATGCAAGGGGTCAAACACTTTTTTACTTTTTTGATCGAGATCACAGGTATACTTAAAAACTACATGCGAACCCAAAACAGGAGTTTTACGACCGACAGATATCGTTATTTATACACTCTGCTTTATTTAATAACATTATCCAAATCTGCGTGTCGCCGTGTTCATTAATGCCTGTCGTCCTTGTTTTGGGTTTGAAAATTTGTGTTTACATTTTGTACAGGCTTTTATTGCTCTGTAACAAAATGGAAAATTAAATTAATCGTTTTTATCTGCCCGCTCCAATGCAAAAAGTAAACATTTACCATTTCGTATTCCATTTATAGCAGTGCCCTGTGTTGCCGTCTCGTATGTAGTATGTACTGATATATCTCGATCTCAGTTTTTGCATTCTGATGGACATAAATCTACGCATCCCCGATGCTAAACTGCAGTATCTAGCTATTGGATGCCACACAAATCACAATAAGCGCTGTTCATTATCCACATTTCACTGGGGTCCGAGTTTGTATCTATCGGAATGCGCCCACAAAGGAGTATCCGAGTTACTAAGTCGCTACACTTCGCTTTGCCCAACCGGCTCGGTTCCAAACCAGTCCGCCTGAGGCACAGACGCAAAACAGCACAAGAGCCAGTTGACTGACACTTAAATGCCACTTAGGCGTTGTTCTCTCGAAATTTTATTGGTATTAAGTAGCGTGTTGATGCTTTTCGGCAAACGACAATAGCTTTTGACCTTTCAAATTCGATATATTAATACAAATTTGTGCAATAAATTTTCGTGGTGAATTGTACAATGTCATTTACGTCTTCATTCTTAAAATGTCTTATAAATAAATATTGTTCATTAGAAGTGATACAGTTGGTAATCGCGTGTCTCACTCAGAGTGGCATTTACGCTTAAGTAACTCGGACAAAATTCCAAGTAAGCGTCGGGATATTTTAACTCGTATACGGTATACAGTAATTACAGATGTGCCATCGAGGTAAATAGCCTGTGCCTCTCGCTCGCTCCCGAGACCGGATCACTCCTGTCATTTGCTTTGAAACGCTTTACTCTCGTAAATATTGAGGGGAAGACGCGGCAGATCCTTTTATGAGATAACGCAGGAACCAATGACCATTACGTCTATGCTAATGGTTCATACCTAGCAATTTTCGTAATAACAGGACGATAGATATTTCTTATAACTCGATGTCTTTATTAGCAATTGAATGGAGTTATCTCAACGGAATTGACTATGAAGTCGTTATAAGATTTTATTTTTGTAAGCTGTATTTTCCCGCTGCTGCAAAAAGATCTTCTTCAAATCCTTCTAAAACCTGCGGTCTTTTGCTACATCTCACCAGCCATCCTAGAAAAGTATGCAAACACTTCCTAGGTCTCCCATGTCGACGTCGCCTATTTATTTATTCAATTAAAAGAAACATTTGTTTTAAATTTAAGAGCACTGTAAAATCTTCAAGATTCGACTCAGTGCCTACACTCGAGCTGTTACACAGTACTCCATTTAAAGATAGGTAAATAGAAAAGAAGTTTGAAGAAACTATGTAGATAATATCGTGTTGCTTATGTGGCATTCATAGAAAAGATACAAAACTATGAATACATAAAGAAATTGACGAAAGCAATATTTTGATAAAATTAATATTATTACAGTTTACCCACTAACAAAGATCTTAGTTGAAAATCATGTGTACCAAAATTATTCCTTCATACCTATAGAAATTTTGTAACATAATGTCTTAGAAAGATCTTAGTTGAATATCATGTGTACCAAAATGATTCCTTCATTCATACATTTTGAAATCTTGTAACATAATATCAACCGAATCTTATAACGTTATTTGTTTTTAGAGAACCTAAAGATATTTTTTTATTTATTTATATGGCTTTAATAACATTTTACATCAAAACAAAACTTATTAATTGAGTTTTGAGCATAAATTTAAAGAATTTGAGCTGCCCTCGTGCGATAAAGATATGAAGGACTTAACAAAGAACCTCACAGCTCACATTCCAGTTTTCTGAAAAACACACCCAGTGAAAAGGCCCGTAGGAAAATAGTAATTACAAGTTCTCCTTTCTAGCGCCGGGGCCATTGTGCTAGCGCCTCACAATGCGAGGAATCTTTTTGTCCCGCTATCGGCTGTTTGCACCCACTGTGCATGAGTCCACGGAAACGTATACGTAGGCACGCCGCGCCCTACTTGCCATTTATTGACTTCTTTACATTTTCAAAAAACAAACACGCTCACGACTGTATGCCCCATAATTAACATCCTCAGGTACGCCTCAGATACATATTCAGTCCGTAGATCTTTGAGGATACCAAGTAGGAGCGGTCTGCACGAGTGATACCTATGGGGGTCTAGACAAATACCACTTTCTGTTGACGTTAACGCCTGCGGAAAGATTGAATTGTACGGAAATGACATTAGCTGTGGAAATGTCACGTGACAGCTGCCAAGTTTTACCTTGAATAATTTGCGTTAGCGTGAAACGAAAAGTAAGCGTGAGGTATTTGTCTAGACACCCTGGTGTTGCAAGCGTCCATAGGTTACGATAACCGCTTACCAACAAGAAGTACGCATCTTTGCCACTTTAATTGTATAAAAAAACATTTTCAAACAACTTTTCCAAAAAAACGCAGTTACATCACATTTTTTGTCTTTTGTGAGATAAAAGTTTAGCTCTAAAACTGATTGACTTAAAATATTCCTTCTCAAAAACTACCCTTTAATATAGCGCTTTAATTAAACTTTCACACAAGTTTCTATCTTAATCTTAAGTTAACGCTTATACCAACGTTTAACGTTTATTGTTATCTAAAAACTTAGCATCAAATCCCTGTTTTAAGGTAAGTACGCCAAGAGCATCTACAGGAGATATGATTACTAAGTAAGTACCTATATAAAATACAAATATCTGGGGAAGTTATGCCAGGGACTGAAAAATTGAGGAGTAAGTAACGTGATAAGGGCATGGTATGTCAGACGACGTGGGTATCAGGAACTAAGAGTAACGTGATATCACAACACCTTGACCCGGAGAACATATCTGCAGAATATGCAATTTATCCCACAGCTGTGACCTGCACCTTTGCGTCGCAGTCGGCCACTCGTCCGCCGAGCTATTGAGGTCGTTATCAATAGCGAAGATAGATTTTATTATAGATTCAATAAAATATGTTAAAATTTCAACATCAACAGCCTGTAGAAGTCCACTGCTGAAAATGGGCCTCCCTCAAAGAGCGCCATCGAGAACGGCATTATGTTCTGTCCACCGACAACCAGCAATCTTTGAAATGTAAAGCAAGCAATTTTTTTTTTTTTTTTTTATGTCTTTCGGGCATCGGTCGGTTTGTTCTGATAACATGGTACTAGTAGTCCCATGATACCCATGTACCCTAGTGTTGGGCTATGTATGACCACCGCTGGCGAATTAAGATTCTCAAACGGGAATCACGAACCGGACGACATAAGGCCTCCCCAGAACCGATAACATCTTAAAGGTCATGGAGGAACCTTTTGATGGAGGTGGCCCAAGTTAGGGGCTGGTTATCTGTGGACTTCTACGGACTGATGATGATAAAGGAAACGTTAGCCTCTTATCAGAAATCTACAAGTGATTCACTTTATTGTAGGAAAGCATTTTAATAAAGCTTTTAAGCGCTCAAATGATTAAAACCGAGAACTGTGTACCTACATCCCCTTTTAGTAGGTCTTTAGGGTGATAGGGACGCTAGATAGTTACGGCTTTATTTTTGTCAAAAAATAATTTTGCTCTCGGAACTTTTCAAAATGTTCTTTTGAGATATTAATACTTTACTGTACACTAAAAAATAAACATACAAAAGTATAAACAGTTTAAATATTTACAAAGGGCATTAGGCTGTTGCCCCTTAAAGCGGTTTCTACCATAGTTATTTTTCGGTCACACTATCTCAAAATGTTACAGAAAACTTAACTAGTGTGGTTTCATGCACAACTGAGCCGTGTCTATAGTTCCGGCTTTGATTGTCCAGTTTTTCTGATCCCAACTCTATTATGTAATGCTTATTTTATCCACGAAGGGGATTCTTAAAAAGTTTCCAACAATTCGGAATAAGCAGTTTTAGTAACGTCCCTAGTTCTTGTTTAATTCCTGTAAGAAGTTTGCAAATAAAGGAGACCGGGTAATTTTATGGGCGATTGGTCCAAAGAAATGAAATGAAAATCATTTGTTTGGCACAACATGAAAAAACATAAATTCGGGCACCCTATGACTTAGAAAAGAGTGTGGCCCTATACGATTGCAAATAAAAAAAAACGGGAAAATGTATGGGCGATTGGTCCGATGGTATGAAGTTTGCAAATAGATGAGACTTGGTAAAATACCAATGATATAATTTCAAATCCTTTTGATAGAGGATCCCTTCCATATTCCTAAGGGAATCCTAGTGAGATCGGGACTATAATGTACTTACATGTCTGATGGGACCCAGACGTACGAGTAGTTATTCTTCCAAAAGCAGCGAATGTTCTTTCGGACAGAGCTATTACCATACAGAACCCCGCGTACAAAGCTAAGTAATATATACATTAGATATATATGATCCTATAAAGAGAGTGACAAAATTGAATGGTGTCTCATACAAACCAATATTTATGTAGTAAATAACACAATATTGATGTGACACATGACTTGGCTATCAATCACTTTGTTATCGTAATCTATGTTAATTGATAACGGGTAATACATCAATAATAACAAAAACAAACACGCACACACTGTATTCCGGGATATCCTCAGTTACATACCCAGTGAGTAGATCTTTGTGAATCTTTGTGTAGTTAGAGGCACGTCCATTACATTTGGCATATGCCCGTGTTTTGCAAGGAGTTTGCATTCCACGTGACAGGTTGCAAGCCCATTGGGGCACTATCTTCCTATGGTACATAGCTTTTTTTTATTTTAGAGCATGTCAGTTTCCTTAATATGTTTTCCATGAGGGTACAATTTTTCCGCACATAGCTCGGCCGATGCTTTACTTTGCAAAAAAGCGGACCGTAGTACTTTTTTTTTCAAAAAAATTGTCAGTATCATTAGTTTCATTTTAAAAGACCTTTTCAGTCTTAATACAAACTAAAAAAAACGACTTGAAAAAACAACAAAAAAGCACTAAAAACAGGCAGTAATAAAAGAAATATAATTAAATTAATGATTTTTACTATATGCGCTACCTACTGATTCGTTTGAAGCCCTCCTTTATTGAAGACGGTTAAAAATACCATAATATTATCAGCATTCAAGAAAACCAAGAATTAAATTACGCAGCGTTTGTCAAACTGTCCTCTTAAATCCAACCACGTGCTTGAAACTCTCAAAATTATGCACAGTGGCTGAAATATGGGGATATTAAACACAGGTTCGACGATCTATGTCACAGGTGTGACGCCGCCGTGCATTCTCTGACATCCTAAATCAGCTTTTCAATGGAGCTTTATCTTTTAACTTTAGCTTTTAATGTTTTTTTTCTATTCCTCCTATACAAATTTATAAATGCTAAAAACTGGGTTTTTGTTGTAAAAAATATATTCTTTAAATAGATTAACCTATTTGGATGAAATAGGTATAGTTTGTGAAATAGCAGAACAGAAAAAAAAAAATATATTTGCGAAAACGGGACCATTACAAGCACCCGTTTTCGCAATTTTCCGACATTAATTTTTAAATTATTTTGCACATCATAAAAAACATAAAAATTTCGTTACCTGCCCTATGAACCAGAACAAGGATAGTATGTTGGGACGGTTAAATACAAAAAACAAAAGTAGATACTAAACTACTTACGTAGAACTGAACAGAAATACACGAAACTAGCTAGATCCATCTAGATAGACAGTAAAATTCAACGTCGCTCCGAAAATTACCTATCTATCCAATGAGCGTGTAATACTTTCCTAATTTAAGTTATTTTATTCGTATTATTATCATTTCTATCCCGGCGGAAGGCATTGGTACGCACACACAGGTAAATCACACCAATGTTATCCATCAAGGAATGTCATATATATGTAAGATCTTAACGCTAATATGGATATTTTTTTTTCATATAAAAAAAAATTAAAAAAAAATGCTGGACATTTTTCACACAGCATCATCTAGCCCCAAACTAAGCAGAGCTTGTATTATGGGAACTACATGACTGATATACTACTTAAATACTTTTTTTTTTTTTGTAAATACATACATATATACATAGGAAAAACAGCCAGACCCGAGACGAATATTTGCAGATCTTACAAACATTTGTCCCGTGACAGGAATCGAACCAACAACCTTCTGCGTCTCAGGCGGACCTTCGCCCACTGCGCCACAGAGGTCGTCAAACAACTGTAATGTTTGTAAATCATAATAAAAAAATCAATTTGAATTTCATAAAAGGTGTCAGTAAAATAAATGCTAGGTATGTACATCCTACCTACTTAGCGCTGGTATTCTGCTGACCGACAGAGTGTATCTACGTTACATCATTACACACTATGTATTTATTCTTCTATGTTGCACCACCAAGTCTATTTAACAGTACCGCACAGTGGTTTGTTAGCAACCACTCACCCTGATGAAGACTCTCGGAATGAGTCGAAACTTAGTCGGTGCCTTCACCGATAGTGCAGTACTACGTGAAAATTCCCGTTTTTACAATATGAATGGTTTGAAGAGTGCAAAAACTGGAAAAAATTTACCCTCCTGTGCTATTACAGATAAGGAGATGTAAATTGTGTGGGGGAGTTTAGCAACTGCTCTTGAAAGAAATTGATGTAGAGATTTTGCTAGGTATTACATGGTAGGGACTTTTTGGCAAGAAAATGACGATGAAGATAAGGGTATGTATAATAATTTATAGACCATTTAGTATTAATTTAATTACATATGATCTAATTGTCTCTTGACACCGTGTCTCTTTGCATTAAGGTCAATGGCCAAGCCCCGAAGAGGGTTTTGTGAAGGAACTAGTGCTGCGAAAGGATTTAATGCACCGTGCAGAGCTCTTTTTAATATCTAAGTTATTAAATGTGTAAAGTTTTAATTATAAGAAAGTCGAAAAAGACTTTTCATATTCCTTTACAGGCCAAGTACTGTCTGCCATTTTGTTTTACTTTCCAAAATACGCATGCAGATAACTTTATTATGATTCAAGCACACGGGCGTCCGTGTATGCGCTTACCTGTCGACTCATTTGCGTATCAAAAAAGTAAATTTAGTTGTCTATGCTCATATTTTATTGCCGTTTTATTGTCTATAACACGAAAAAAGAATCCTGTCTATGGAACATTAAAAACATTATGGCTTTTTGATGAGCTGAATGTTGCATAAATTGTTTAACTTAATAACCTGCAAATTAAAACAGCTAAGTATTTAAAATTAGAATTGAATTTATATTTTTACCTGTTAAATGTCATATTTTACAGATTTTAAAAAGCAATAAAGCTAAAGTCGTATGTAAAGAAGGCTGATTTATTTTTAATAAGCATGCAAAGGTCGTATTAAAAATTCAAATCATGCAAAGGTTTTGCCGACGCGAAAGCTTTTATTAATTTTTGAAATTTAATTTTCATACCTACTTATTATGCGTTTTCCGTCTCGCTCGCACACCCACCGCATTCAAAGTCAAAGATCAAGATATGAGATAGGGTTTTTATTACCGTTATGATATGTAGATGGCGCCTTTTGGTATTTTATATGAAGTCTTCATTACTTTAATTACCACCTCGCCCTCAGGCACAAAGATTATTGCTTTAGTTTGGTAGATCGAAAATTTATAAAGAAAATTTAGTCTCACCGTGAGTTTTATTGAAATACTTAAGAGTTTGATAGCAAACTGCTAGTTGCTAACTTAATTTAAATTTACAAAGTAACCCACGTCAATATTTCAAGTTTTAAAGGTAAATTTGCGAGTGAAATTTTGTTCAAAACAAATGAATCCCTATTACCGAAGATATTTTAGGTTCAAAACTTAAATCAAATTTATTCTTCAGGCTCAGATGTAAAATTAACAGACAAGACGTTAATTTTAAAATTAACAAAAAACAGGACCAGCCCGAGTCCCATTTAAATCCTCACACCAAGTAAGTGCCAAATGACCAAAGAAAACAAACAGTGGTCGAAATCGAAACATTACTGGACAAAACAAAACTTTTTTTGTGCCCGTTGACATCAGTGTAACATATTTTGACATATGACATGTATTAATGGAGGACACAAAGACGACATGAACAGATAAATAGCTGAACCATTAATGAGATAAAAACGTGACTAACATTATTTTCCGTTACTCTTATGGTATTTAGAGCAGGGTTAATGGAATATTTAGGATGTGTGAGCTTCTAAGGAATAATGAAGCTTTTACTTGGCTTACATTATGTATGGTTAAGCTTTTAGGCTCAGTAATTATGAAGGCATATTTTTACTACTCAGGCTCATATTATTACAGCTATGCGAACCAAACTTGTTTAAAAAATGAAAAACATACTTTATAGCTCATTTACAAGTTGCTTTAACATCATTGACTAAGCAGATAAGATCAAAAAGAGGTTAAAATACCCTACAAAACGAAAAAAACCCTAATTTTAATTACAAATCTAAATAGGTTTAAGTCACGAAACAGACACTTAAAACTTCAAAGGGAAAGTAATCTGCTTTATTTGAGGCGCTCTTTTTTCCACAAGGTCGCGCGAAAAAAAACTCAATTTCGTTACAAAGAAGTTCGATTGGCGTAACTCGGTGCACGAAGTTGTACCGTTGTTACGAGACGAAAATAAAAATATCATTGAAGTTTTTGTCTACTAATCACACTATTTATCTCACTGTGGTCGAATTTCAAAACTTCGTTCCAGATTCAACTAGGCAAATTGCACAATATTCGACGCTTTCACACATGCATGAATGACCAAAAATAATTCCGCGTTACAGTATAAATAAAAAAAAATGTGGCTGCAAAAACACTGAGGTAATATTTGAGTTGCACTTAACAGACGAGCAAAAAAGTCTACATCCGACTGGTTTCCCCAAAACTACATGTAGCCGAAATGCAGTCAAAGAACCAAACCAAACAACCGAGGGACTAGCATGTAAACTCTTTCGACCGCTATTTTCTAAACGAAAATCACTCATAAAAATACATCCAGCATTTAAGGATTCTTAAATGCTGAAATCTACTTTATTTTAATCTAATAATAACGTTCTCTAAAAGCATTGTGGCTGCTATGACAAAATATAATTTGACATTGGAAGAATCTACCATGATACCCGTCCCGACCCAATATAAAATAACCCTACTTTGAATATTTTATTTGTGTTATTTTCGTCTATATTTTTATGTAACAAAATAGTTTATAAGTGTAATGGGCACTTGGGCTCATGCACATGTTACCGCTTGTCATAAAGTGGCCAGCTGTCTGTGTCACTTGTAGAAAAACAAATAAAATATGGAGACATTTTTGCCTCTAAGAAAAAATACATCCGTGCACAGCGTTCGGAATTTAAAAATTATGAAAAAATATAAGTCTGGCTGTGGCCACCGCGCGCCGCGCCTTTAGGAATATTCAATGTAGTTTTTATAAAAATTATAATTTGATAGAGCAGGTGGAAGCCATTATTTGAATTTATCTAACGAAACAAAAGAGGAATGTCTATTGAAATTAAAACAGAGTTAAAGAAAATTGTTCGGCTAACCGCAAATGGAGCTCATGATTCTGATTGCTTTATTCAGTATTGTGGGGGTCACTGACCGAAAATAAGTAGGTAGGTTAATTTATATCTAATTCTATAGGCGGTTGGTAACTATCAATAAGTTCAATTTGAAATGATTAGCTTTTAGAGTTGTTGCTGTTTTGGAAATAACTTTCGATAACATGATCTTTAACAAATATTATTTTTTACCTAGCCTCTCATAACATACCTAATTAAATAGATAATTTATTATCAAAGATCTTCAATTCACGATATTGTATAAAAATACAAAATAATTTAGATGTTTTTTTTGGTATAAATAAATAGATTTGTGATCTATTAGAACTTATACTGATATTTTTAATACACTAGAAGAAAATTATACTCTAATAAGTTATATATATTTGTATGATCCAGAATATTGTAAGTAGCTTCTGGCAAGACCGTCGCTTTTATTTCGTATTTTTAAAAAAAAAAACGGTTCTTATACCATCCATAAAAAAAAGTACGTAAGTTAAAAAACTCCATGATAAAAGTACCAAAATGGTTTATTTTATAAAACTTAAATAATAAAATGCCATTTTGATTTATCCCTATCTTTCAGAAACTTATTTCAATAAGACAATCGGTAGGTATCTAATAGAATTCACACAATGGCGACAAAAAGTCTAGATTTTTACTGAAAAACAATTCATTAAAAGTTGGTGAGAGGATCTCATTATGAGTAGATATTGAGCTGGCTAGACTAAAGTCTTTTGATGGTTCGAAAAGACTTAAACAAAGAGCGGTCACTTGCTAAAGTTGAAGACGTTTGTGAAAAATCTTAAGTATAATTAGATGGGTGAAGATGTATTTTTTGTCTACTGTCAAAGGTTTTTCAAATTTAATAAGATTAAAAAATCTGCCAATAGATTATATAAAAAATATAAATCAGATAACTGCTAGGTATTAAGTCCAGTAAATGGGTATTTGAAAATACTCTACATATAATATGTACTAGCTGGCAATAATTAGCAGTTAATTCCTCTATGGTAACAGTCAGAATGTGAGAACCAAAACTCCAACTTTACAGATAAAGATAAAGACCCGTTAAACTGATAGGTTATTGTTAAAAAAAAATATTTTACTAAAATTATGTCAAATGTCTGAAATATATTTGAGTTTGAGTTTTAAAATAAAACTTTCTAACTCAGCTGGATGACAAAATTAAGAATTTCGAATAAAAAGATTTTAAACAGTTGTTTAGCGAAACAGTATTTTGTTTTATGTCTTCATCGACCACATATCAGAGAGAGACTACTTTGTTTAGTAAATCATATTTATAAGTAAGACACTAAATATCGAACTTTTTGATGAAAAACATATCAAGACTAAATCTATTAGATAAGTCTGATTCCATTACTTAGGCATCAAATCTTCGGAAACTGAAGAGCGAACAAAAGCTTTTTGCGATATTATTCCGACTCTCTGTATATCACCGTAATCGTGTTACTCTGAGTATTAAAAGGGCATATTTTATTTTGTGCTGGCTCAGTTCCAGAACCTTGGAGCCGAGATGAGTGAATGAGATTGTAACAGCTCATACTAGGGATGTGAAGCAACTACAAGGTCTGGAAAATGTCAGTTCCGGCACGGATATTAGTTCCGGTTCATGCTTCTGAAGTTTTTTTTTCGGAGATTTTATGTTTTTTTTTCGGAGTTAAATGCTCCGAAAAAAAACTTAAAATCACCGTTAATCTAACTATCGGCCGATCATCATTGATCAACAGATACCGATCTTATGCGATATGAAAATTACGTTATTAATTTCTTACATTTTTATAAGGGAAATAAGACTGCCACTTCGAAAACACAATGATACAAACTTCGAATCCAGTCCGGACAAATCTTGACGACAACCCTGGCTGACACTATTGGTTCTAGATTTTTCGATATGGAAATACGGCTCGCTGAAAATAGCAATATGAAGACAAGACTTAGATGGAATGTCTAAGGAGCACTGAACTGGGACTTAGATTGAAGGTATTACACTTAAACAACTTCTTATTCACTCGTAAAATAAATAAAAATCATCAAAAACATACCCAATGATCAAATCCGATTACTTTTGATGAGAGAAAATCCAATTCACATACTCGTACATACCTGGAACAAAATGGAAATAATTAAACATATGGTACAGAATGTGGTAGATGAGTCAAAATCGGATTTTATTTATGGAAATCACATTAATCTATTAGTATCATCTTATTAACTAGGGTTACACCAGTTCCACGAAACCAGGCATTGGAGAATTAGATATTACAGGAGACTTGGTTCAGGATATATAAAAAGAGATGGTTCAAGTATCTTGTATGTAGATGTAGGTATATAATAAAAGGTAGAACTTAGCGTCTTGTTCTACCTTTTATTATATATAAACTAACGTTTTACCTTCTTTCTGATAATCTTGTATATGTATCTGTTATGTATGTGAGTGTCTTAAATCTTAAAACGGACTAAGCCGTCGGTCACTCGTATTGTACAATTATATTTCAACTTATTCTCATGTTTCAGTAAAACACACCAATATTAATTAAATTTTAACCAAATCTCTATAATCTTTCTCTTCTCATTCCCTTAAAGTAATAATCCACATCGATATAAAGCAATTTTCACACATTAATCGAGGGAGTAGGTACCCATCACTTGCGTAATCACGATGGAAACGGGAGTAATTAAATTACAACACTCTAAAACTCCAGAAGGATCTTCAAGACGCCAGGCTTGGCGGAATTAAGCCTCAGAAATAACGTAAGATACTAAACGTAGTTGAGTTTCAAGAAACCAAATCGAATTTGTTATACGTGAGATAAAAATATCCTACCATTGTAATAGTGTTTTACTGAACCACACCGCAGCGATTGAAACGATTTGGATAGATAGAATCGTGAGAATTTCCATGTACCGCGTACTATTGAGCGTAGAAATTACAAGCACATGAGACTTTTCAACTGTCATGTCTCAGGTCGGTAATGCGCGAGATATACCTCTGGTGTTACAAGCGTCTATAGGTAACGATAACGACTTAAAAGTAGGTGAGCCAAAGGCTTGTTTGCCAGCTTGTATAATAAAAACACATTTACTTATTAAAATATGATACCCGTACTTATTTACATTATGAATTTATAGATTACAGTAGCCCGGGGTCCATGAGTGTTTCTCGTCTCGAAGCATCAAAAGAATTTAAAACTTGCCTCATGTGAACAATGTAATAACTAAAAAAATATGAATGTAAATGGGCCTTATGGGTCCAGTCTATTGATACAAAACATAAGGATTAGGCGTCCATGTCCGAGCGTGGGGAGGATTTCCCGCTGTAATACAAAAGCGAAATTACTGATTACGCTCGGGCAACGATGACTGTATTTTTTCCATAAAAAAGTATTTCCTACGTAGCATGGAGCACGAAAGGAGTCTCTTAGAGGTACAATTAATCATTTCACAATACAAACCTATTTCGACTGGCAAGACCAAGAAAGTACTCATAAAACATCAAACGATTTTTTTTCATGCAACACTAAAACCGAGGACTGACTCCTGAATAATTTAATCGACTGTTTGAAATCCATTTGTGTACCCAATCATCCCGAAAACGTAAAATATCAAATATTATCCAATGGCAACACCGATTTTAGTGGCTGATATTTAACATTTAATTTCGGTATCGCTGCCGTAACACAATCTGCTCTGGATTCAGGAAACGAGTTTTGAAATACTGATCAATATTTCAGAATAGCATTTTTAGCATTTTTCAATACTCAATACATTTATTATTTTCACATGGTAGGTACGCACAATGATGGTGTTTTATAGACAGGTATCTCATATAAACCCTTTCTACGGGTAAAGCAATAGATAGGTAGTCAGGCCGAGGTTTTGCGTAAACAAACTAGCACTAAAAAATAATGTTAAGTATGTAGGCACATCGGTACCAAATCCTCCGACAGGTAGGTACCTACATCCTACAAGGATCACAATATACAATCCTACCGAATGCAAGATTATTTGCATTTTTGCAGAAAGAGCTCTGTAAGCGGAGCCTAAGGTAATAGGATTGCTGTAAGCCCATTATTTAGTACCGCGACACAGAATAAATGATAGTTGTTTAGCAGACGATTCGTATTTTTAAGTCGTTAGTGGGATGCGGGATAAGTTTTCTGTCGTATACGATATAATACATTTTATTTACGGAAATAATAAAACAACTACTGAGGTAAGTTTATACGAATGAAACAGTTGAGCCAACTCTAGGACGTTGCGAACAATCTTTGACAAACTCGGTGGCGACGGATCGACGCAAGAGGTGCGGGTTCGATTCCCACTGCGGGACAAATTTTTGTATGTTCTGCGGATATGTGTTCCAGGTATGGGTGTTATGATACAACACTTGTAGTTCATGATACTACGATACAGGGAATCCTAGTGTGAATTTTAGTCCCAAAATTCTGACTGCATTCCCACGCTGAATGCCAATGCTAATGCTCTTATTGACCAGATAAGAGTCAACTCTCGGGTCGCTTCGATCAGACGACGTGAAAGAATTTTGAATACGCGAAGAGAACGGTTCCCCATGGACCCAAAATCTCAACCCCTAAGGGCTCATTCTCTGTCCATCTGAAGACGCTAGATATCGGGTAGCGAATGCAATCACTTCTACATAAAGTCAAAACATGAAAATAAAGCTGAAAAAATACTCTTCTATTTTCACCGTCATCGCATGTTTTTACTTGCCATAACAAACAGCATTTTTTCTCGGTCCTTTTTAAATTCCAGGTCCTTAATCATTTCGGATCCATAGCTCCTGAATCCAGAAAGCACATTAAACTCTCGTTAGCTACAGCTTAGTGTTTCGCTTCTCTTTCACCTCCAGTGCTTAAGTGGTGAGCATTGGTAAACATTTGACAACGTTAAGCAACTTTAAACTTAAGACGCGACTTTTGATTGCTTATTTTACTCATACGATAGTTTCAGAGTGCACCCTTAGCAAGGAGGTGCAAGCAGGGGTTTTCGATGTATGACTGAGTTTTTGAACCAAATGTGATTTAGTATGAACTAATTCGAATAATTTCCCCATAAATATGGCACCTACTTATTAGGGTTTATACCCACCGGAGTGTGTGTGATGATTATGAGATACGAGTAGTTATTATTTATCCTTTTCGAATAAAATGGAATATGTCACAAAAAAGTCGCGTCTCATATTCCCAGCTCTAAAGTTTCCAGTCTTAATGCAGGTTTTCAAAACTTCTAAGCGAAAGATTATTGGCTTCTTTCTACATCTTGTTAACGGCGCTTTGTTGTTTGGCTCTAACGGGATACAAATAGTAGATCTTGTACATAAAGTTTGATCTTAGATCTTGAACAATGCTGGGTTGGGGCGTTTTTCAAAGTCGGGTCAAAGTCGTTTTTCAAAGACGTCAAATTTTTTTGGGGTTGGGTGTAGAAAAAACGTAACATTTTGACAGTTTGACGTTAAAACTTCAAAGTACATCTGTTGATTGATAGTTTATGATGCTAGGACTAGTACCCAGAGTACTTTATAGCGCAGTGAGTTCAAGAGTACCCCAGACAACTGTAGAAAATGGACCTTAGACATCATACACACGGACTTTTTCTTAAAATCCATTAGTATAATATGTCTTTGCCTAAGTTTAGTGCAGGCAAGCTTGGCAGTTTAACGTGCTAGTCTTAATAGGCCTTTAAACTCGGACACCATTGTATTGCACTAGCTCATACGGACTAACGTACATATTATATACAATTTCCATGCAATTTCCCTGTTCCACGCACCAACATTACCTATGCGGCTATTAAAAAAGTAATCAACAACGTTGCAACGTCAAACGTAAAACCGAGGAGTTAGTAGAACTAAACACCGAAACACAAATCAACAATCCTCTAGTTAAAAACACTCGAGCTAAGTCGGCGCATCAATAGCTTAAGAGATTCAGCTTGGACACTGTGGTTAGAAATATATCAAGGTATAAGGGCTTGAGGAGAGTACGCTCACGAAGATAGATGTTTAGCAACTAACTACCAAACATCCGAACATCAAAACTTTCAAACTTTCGCATTTATTGATGAGTGAGAGAATAATTTATTTGGGCAATCCGGAGCTTGGAAGTATGTTTGTTTATCCGACGATAACTGCCGAACCGTTTATTCTAGCTAGATGAAGGTAAAATTGAATTTTGGAGTTCGGTAGGCGGATTCTTGAAATATGAAATCCAAGTGGCCCTCATTATACTACCTAGTATTAGTAGAATTTTGGTCGCCAAGTCATGCTTGCTTTACTATTTTTCATTGTTACGCCATCTCAACATACACACCAATTTTAGGCCTAAGACTCTGGCTACTTAATAATACTTTTTTTAACATTAAACTTACATTTAAACTTGATATTGCTTTTTTTTATCACTTTTTTTTTTTTATTTTTTGCTTGACTGTTGTAATGAATTGTATTGGTTAAATTGGCAATTAGTTTGAAATGTTAAGTGAATAAAAAAGGTGTAGTTTTTGTTTAAATATGTGCATATTTACCTAAAATTAAATTGGATTATGAAAGTAAATTTGCATCCCACATATTGGGGATTGTTAGCTCCATAAAATATTATAAATAACATTGTACTACCGCATTCAGGTAAATAAATGAATTATGAATTAAGTGCTTGCATACCTTCTTTCTCGTTATTGTTGAGGGCCAAAATAGAAGGATTAGTACTACATATAATGTACAGGGTGTGGCAATATATTGGGACTACGAGTACCATGATACCACAGCACACAGAAGGCCCAGACAAATAAGATAGTACACTATACGTCACACAGACCTATAAAACGAGCGATAAAAATACCTATCCTTCATGAAATGTACCAACTGTTACCCTATTTTTGCAGAACATTAGTTCAAAGCTGTTTACGTAGTACGGAAACTAATTCGTGTAAGTTCCAAACTCCGAACTGTACGTTTTGGTATTGATTTGAGGTGCAATTAGACTAAAACATCACTGGGGGCAATTGGGGATGTTTGGGGTTTTTGGGAATGAGTAGAGGAGATATCCTCGCTAACTAAAGTGAACAATAGGACTTCGTTTGACGTGTCATGATTTTAGCAGAGACCAACAGTTTTACGTGTCCTCCAAAGCACGAAAGTGTAACATAATATAGGTTTCTTAAATGTAAATAAGGCTTACTATCACTATTTTAGGGTTTGCAGAAACCAAACCTTATAAGTAGTTATCCTCTCAGAAATATTCTATTTTTCACGCAAAATTGGTGACGATTTTTTTACGTCGTACCTACTTCCTAATTAAATAGGTCTTTAAAAAAATACTTTTGGTTTACTAACCATTTTTACATAGCCACATCCATGATATGAGCCTTCAAAGTAGGTAGTGTAGTGTCTCTAGGACACTAGGTTAAATCAGTAACCTAGTGTCCTAGGACTATGAACACTAGCTTTCGGTAGGAGCTGCGACGACTGGCGAAACTGGTGTAACGGATTTTTAATGATTATTTTAGGAGATTTTAAGGCAAGCAATAATAATAATAATGCTAGGCATTTAATCATAATTCGTTAAAATAGTTAGACTTTCCTATTTATCCAATTCGTGATTCAAATAACGGTTTCCATTATCTATCTATCTATAACGCTAATAGAGGTCTCCAACCAAAAGCTTTAACAAAATAAAGTATCAGCTCATGTCTTTAACCGATTAGCAAAAAAGGATGAGTTCGGTTGACCGCCCAAGAGACCCAATACAACTTCGTACGACACTATTAGCCTCCACAAACTATTTCTTACCCAAAACTTTTTCAATAAAGAGTTTTTTCGGCATCTAACTTTGGGATAGTTGAGCTGATCAAAATTATGAAGATCGAGCGGGTGCCGAATGGCTTTTGATGTTGTCTGTGATCTTTCAATTACGTTTTTATATCTTTTTAACCGACTTAAAAAGGAGAAATTTCTCAATTTAGCTGTATTTTTAGGGTTCCGTACCTCAAAAGGAAAAAAAACTGAACCCTTATAGGATCACTTCGTTGTCCGTCCGTCTGTCTATCTGTCAGTACTATTTTTCTCAGGAACGCGTGGAGATACTCGCACATGTCCGGTTTTTTTATAGTGTGTGTTTGTTATTTGATATCTTAGTTAAATCTAATCTTCTCATGTTAATGGTTTTTTAACACTTCAAGGGTGACCACCCTTTATCATATACATATACATTTTATGAAAATTCCCACTTCTAAGGGTGAAAAATGGGTTAAATTTCGTATTGAACTTTTTATCAATTTCCCGTTATGAAATAACGGGACGTCGGTTTTTCTGACATTGAATGTCTTATAAATTGTTTTCTACATTTTCTTGGGACTTTGAGCCACTGATTGACTATGTCAGCCCCATCATAATTATCATAAGTTTACTTCCCCTTTAAATAAAATCGAACAGTAACGTTATAGCCGCGTCACTTATTGAAGCGGCTAGGATAAGACGGATAACGCTAAGATCTAGTAGGTTGCCTTCATACGAATCGATCATATTTGTTCTCATACAAGTTCTGTGGCAGGACAGGCTAGTTCTTTGAAACTTTCTAGATGGCACTGTTTATTGCATTGTATGCAAAGATTTCGGAATCCGCAGCGCCAGAACATGTATGCATGGGAAACAAATTTAGCCGCCTTTTTGATAGCCTGGATCTAGCTTTGCCGTGTCAAATAAACTCTTTCTATATGATTATTTGGTACTTTATGCGTAAGCATAAAAAAGGGATCTTTCATTAGATGGAGAGGGAGTTGTAACTGAATTTACAGAAAGTTTCTCGTCTTGAAGGTGCGAGTATTGGAAGAGAAAACTCACACAGGTACTATACCCGCATGTAGAAGGGTGATTGTCGCCTCGCCTTTGTCTCGAGTTCTTGTTTCTGACGTGAATGGAAACACGCAATAATCGACTGAAAATTATCGCTATCGATAATCGTATTCATATTCTCGCCACAAAGCGTGCGGAACCTATCTTTATGTAAAGGGGCCTTTACTGAAAACAAGCAAACGGCAAACCCAAAGTCAACAGATACCTATTTACTAATTAAAATTAAATGAATAGTTAAAAATTCTCTATAAACAAAGTTTTATTATAAGTTTTAGGCAGGTGTATTTTTTTAATACGGCACACCAGATGGTAAAAGATACTGTCGTTTATAGACATCTGTAATACCAGGAACATTGCTGCGTTGCCTGCCATGGAGACAAAGCAAAGAGCCTCAAGAGCCTGTAATTCGACCGGTATCCAAACCCTTCAACGCGAACACAGCAATGCGGGTATTACTGCCAGGCGTCAGAAATAGACGGCGGTAGTACTTCCCCCAACGGCATCTCAACACTAGAGGCATTTCTCGTTGTACATGCCGAATCGCGAATGTGTCAGACTGCGTATAATTATGGCGAAACGCTGTTTCATAGCGTATTTAACCTTTTAAATAAGAAAGTCCTTAATTTGCGCGACCATAACAATTGACGCGTATGTTGCGAAATTTAAGGAGAGTACACTCATATACCTCATATACCTAAGAAGGATTTTCTTCGTTCAATAACAAAGCTTTAACAGAATAAGTTAGAGTTGGTACTAGAGCGTAATTGATTTGGGATTTACGACCGTGCCCGGTGTTTTGAATAAGGGACTACGTTTACTAAAGCGTTCAATAAACACCACTAAGACAACGCGCCATGAAATTTTTGCATTGAAACAGTCGTAAAACTCGGTAGGACTCGAACTCGCGACTTCCCGCTTGGTACGCGGAATATACCAACTAAGCCACGAGATCGATACCAGGCTGGTCGAAATTCTTCCGATGGCCGATGTTTCGGCTTCAAGCGAAGATGCTCCGCCTACTGGGGCAACCTACTTCGACTGAAAAGTCCTTCATGGTACCAGAGTTGGGATGTAGAAAAGTCAAAGTCATTATGTTTTTATTCATTTAAATCGCAAAGAATTATATAGAAACGTCCTATTATAAACTACGTAAATCTAAGCCAATTCCTCGAGCGCGACCATTCCTAAAAGAATCAGGCAACAAACTCTGCTTGCTTTTTTTTATTCAGTTGGAATGAAATGATGAATGAAATTAATGATAGTACTTTTAATTTAATAATTGCCTTCAGTATAATTACTATTCTCTAAAAATATGGTACTATTAGTTATTCTGTATTTGGAGTAGGATAGACAAAAACACGTGTGGCCTAGTCTGCTAATTCGAACGTGGATTCAAACCTGTATACCAATGGATATTGGTACCCTCCAAAAACATACATGTGCAAATAACACATGCTCAAAACAGGAAAAAACATGCTGTGTGCATTTAGCCCCAAACTAAGCAGAGCTTGTACTATTGGAACTAAGTGACTGATATACTACTTATATTTTTTGTAAATACATACATATTATGCATAGAAAACACCCAGACCCGAGACAAATATTTGCAGATTATACAAACATTTTTCCCGCCGAAACCATTAGTGTGAGAAGACCGGCTTTGAAACACTAATTCGATAGCATGTGCTATCGGTTAGTGTTCCAATAAGCGGCACCTTATTCTTGGTTTCTTTGTACTGACTATAGAACTGAGGATGTTCATCATAGGGTATACAGTCGTCAACGTGTTTGTTTAAATTTTGCCCAGTGGACAGTGGCCTTTCTAAACTCTACTGATAGCTGATAAGGTTAATTTGCTTTTTTGTGAGCGGGTTAGACCATGCAATTAAATGGCCTAATTTTCTAGCTACATGGTTTTGGTGAAGGTTATGCGAATTATCAATACATTGGGTTGGAATTTGAATTGCTAAGCTGCGTTAAGGCTGTGGGTACATGTGAATTTATAATGAATAACGATAGCAATACTATCATCAGCCCGAAGAAGTCTACTACCTTGAAATATCATGATACTGACTTTAGTGTAAGGAGCGCGTAATGCGTTTGCCATAAATAGGTTGTTTGTTTGTTTACCTGTTATCATTTATCTCCGGATCGGCCTATCCAATTGAAATGCGGATCTTTACAATAGATTTGCATGACTTCAAGGATGATTCTTAGGTTTTGTCACCCCAAGTCTTTAGAGTGTGATGTCTCATTTGGAAATTAGTTAATAATCATGCGAGTTTTGGAAATCCAATCAAATATGTTAGTGCAACAAGGATTTTCTAGATTTCTTTCAAGAATTAAAAAATCGTATATTTACTTTATCTAGAGGTCCCGAGTTTCAGTTTCATCTGTGCAAAATTCAAATATCAGACGATGCCGAGATCTAGATCGGTAAACATCAGCAAGATGTGATCAGTGAGCCTTTTACTCAAGTTTGAGGTCACCATTTATTTCCATATTTTCAGTGGCATACTATGTATCCGTGCGTAGCCTCTGCGTAGCCACCGGGGATGCTTTTTCATTTATACAGAACAAAACTACTAAAAAAGGGTAATACTCTGTGTACGGTATTGTTATATTTTGTTTGCGAGTGTATTTAATTTAAATCGGAGCACAGATTAAATGAGTATTTGTGATGTTTTGATATTAAAGCCCACTTTGGAGTTATTTCGATTATAATTTCAATAGGTACATCGTTTTACAGCTCTATTACTTGGAGCGTAATTTTATTTCGGTATACATTTTAAAATTTGATTCGTGCCATATTAATTAAATTAGCATTTAATTTGGTTAACACAGAGTAATAATAAGCTATTGTAATTAACGTTTTTTCTTTTAATTAGAGATGGAATATTTTTTTTTACAAAATAATAGATATAGTTAATCAAACGGAGTGCTTATCCAAAAAGTAATGCGGGACACAAAAAACAATCAAACACATAAAAAGCTAAATGTCTCACAAAGAAAATGCTAAGATGGTAACACACAATGTAATTGGCATATAATGAACTCTTTACTTTGATTCATACCTGTCTAAACTTTTATGGCTTCCTCATTATGTCTCTGTTATACTCTCCTGGGAAATTATTCGACCAAAAACGCGTACATTACATGATAGGAAAATTAAATTTTCTCCATTCATGTCCTTGAGTGCTGGTTTAAGTATAATCTGCGGTGAAATTGTGTGGAAGGGAAGTGTTTTAGGTAATTTATGATGGGGAATATTATTTTTACCTGCGAACTGGGTATTTTTGCCTGAGGAAGTTTTTGATTTCAGGTAAGAAATTTATAGGGAGGGACATCTTAGAAGAAAATAACACAGTGGCAAGAGGCAGGCCATTATATGGTGTGTAGTGTATAGGGAGAGATGGACAGATGACATCTTTTAGTTGCTAGTCGTGTCAATGGTTCCTTTTTGGTCATCCTACTAGTTGACATCCGTGATTTAAGGGAAAGACAATTTAATATAGAGGTACATACAGGGTCTTATATGTAATGAGACTAATCACCAAGCCGAAATCTACGCAAACCGTTCATCTTAACGAGTAATATTGAGGGAAAATAATTGCTGGAAAACGACTGTAATGCACGCTGACCGCGCGTGTGTGCGTGCTCTTACACACACACGAGTCAAAGCTGTGTGTGCGTGTGAGTTTGATATTCATTGCATTTTTGAAAATTTTCAGTTTGTTTGGGCCAAAGTTTAATAATAACACTTGAGATTATTTTATGTAAAGAACTCATAAAAAAATAGACTTTCACCTTCAATATCTCCAGACCCAGTGAATTCCCAGGTCTAGTAGAAAAAAATATCTCAATGGTGTATAGAATATGTGGCTTTTGGCTTGGTGATAGGTCTTATTCCACCCGTTATATATGTGTCGTGTGAAATACTATTTAAGACCAAGTCCATCTACCGACTTTCCGCAACCTTGAAGCTTCCGAAAACTGTAGTTTGTACCGTACTTTCGGTGAAGGCAACAACTAAGTTTAGACTCATTCCCAGGGTCTGCATGAGCGTGAGTGATCGCGTCGCTTCTTAAGGTACGTGAAAATTCCCGTTTCACAATGCAATTGGGCCCATTGCAATCGGGTAGGGATCTCTGTCATCCGGTTCATGTTCCTACCTAATGTATTTTTTAGCTTTCTCCTACTTTTCTTCTGTCCTACTTCTTGGCTAACGCTGTTTCTTGATTTTGAGGAAATTATGTTTTTTTTGCCACATACACAACACGTCATCCAATTCCGCCCAAAGCTATTATCCCTTAAAGTAACAACAAAAACTCTAGTCCCGAAAACATTTTCTCGAACCACTTCCCAACTAGCGTAAGTACTTCCTTTCGGTTGTTCATATTAGGCTAAATGTACACAGAAATCCGCCGAATTATCAGCTACATTGATACATTGTGCTACATCTAGACAATTACCTTCGTATTCTTAGAATGCTGGATAAAGGCTTTTCCTAGAGAGTGCTATAACGTCTTCTGATCAATTTAAGTTTAATAAAGTTGCATATAGAATCAGTCTGCCGGTAAATACCGGTAGGAACTCTGCGGCAACCTGTTTTCCACATGAATGCACAGGAAGGCGGTAGTCACAAATTGTGCCAAGACGCGAGCCTTTTTCGTTTTTCCACTAGCATTTTTATTTATGGGAACACTTAATGTTTTCCGGTGTTGCCAACACTTAAAAATCTCGCCGATTGTGTGGACAGAGTAGGAGCGGAAAAGTTAAAAACTCATAATTCGTGAAGCACATAGCTTTAATTTCTGTATTCATAAAGTTTCCCTGTTTCTCGTCGGAGGGGCCTTGCTACTATCCTTAATATCTGTTTTTCATTCGTAGAAACTTCATCTTTTTAGATAATTTCCTCTATATGAGTTGAATTTCGAAAATACTTTTTTGTGCAATCTCATATCACAATGGATGATAAATAAGGATGTCTAGAATCAAAGATTAACATTTATGGATGCGTCATTGTCATTGTCATTAAGTCTGTAAGACCTCGCAAGATTTTAGAAAAGTAACACATGAGACAAGTAAATAAAAATAATAAAAAAAAACAAAAATGATGTTGACTGAATCTCCTTTGATGGACATCCTCAGATGATGACTCAGTGAGTAGATCTTTGAGGATACGAAGTAAGGGGTAGTCAGAATGCAAACCCATCGTCGCTTATTGGAACACTAACTGATGGCACATGCTTTCAAATTTTTGGTTCTAAGTCATGCCGCTTTCCTCACGATATTTCACTTCATTGTTTTGAGCGTATGGAAAAAGCTTCTCTAATAATTAATTAAACTCGCTTACAGGCACACCGTTTAAAGCTAAACAGTGCTCCAAATCGGGTACTTTTGTTCCAAAGAATGCAGGTAAAATCCGGCGAAAGAACGTTAATTAATTTAAATCCCGTGAAAAGGCGAGAGGTTACTCAGAACGTAAATACTATTGTCCTTTTTCTTCTCAAATCTTAGATTATCTTTCGCTCTTTCTCTCGAAGTCTCGAATTTAAGTTCTCATTGTTGGTATAAAACACGGCTTGTGTTTTCTGCTTTGGTCAAAGAAATAGTTCACTCCAACACCAACTGCGGGACGAACTGGCATTATATTATAATTAACAAGTACTGATATGATAGTATTATAAGAACTATGTATGTTAATCTCCAAGGTATTTTTAATTAATTTTATGTATTTTAGTTTTTAAGGTCTATCATATGGGCCCTGTATTTGTACTATGTTGCCTGAAATAAATGAATTATTATTATTATTATTATGCTGGATATCCATTAGTTTCTACTGCGTTTATTTACAGAAATAATAAATACCTTTAAGAAGGTACACAACGTAAGTACCAGCTTAGCATTGTACCTATCTAAGGAGTATTGACAAATTCAAAACTTCTTCACATTTTTGTAGTTTATTTTATCTGTAGACGAACTTAATATTGATTTTTTTTTTAAATAAAATAAGCTCCATCACATAGTCCTGATTTCACACTACGATTCCCTGTATCGTATGGAAACTACGAATACCATGGTACCACAACACCCAGACGCGAAACAAATATCTGTAGAACACACAAATATTTTTCTTGCCGCGGGAATTGAACCCGCACATGAAGCGTCTACGCCGGCTATTCGCCCGCTGCGATACAGATGTCGTCGATTTCATTGGTATTACTCATATTGGATAGGTTCATTTAATTATTTTTTATATAGTGAGCTAGCTGGTATTACCCACCGGTGCACACGAGACGTGATTTAAATCTGTATACTTTGAATCTTGAACCTTTGTCGCTTAAAACTTTACGTGTTTGTTATATAAATTGTTTACATACGAAGTTTGTATATAAGTAGGAACCTTAACCAATTTCTCATTAAAAGTTAGTATTGTATTCACTTTGAACTTGAACTTCATGATTACAAATTACTTAACCAGGTTAACCAAGAAAAAAAAGTTATTAGACTAAAAAACCAGTTCAAGTTGTTCCGAAGGTTGTTGGGAAGATATAGTATCTAAGTGATAAGACCGCCCAATGATATCTTCTATTTTATTATGCGGTTAATGTTATTTTTTTAACTTTTTACCCGCGACGTAAGGAGCCCATATTTGGCCCCGTTTGTGTGTAGGTATGTTATCTTTTATTATTTCTCCGAAATTACGTATTTGATTGTACTGCGGTTTTACGCAATCGATTTGTAGGTATATCTTCAAGAATGATTCTTAGATAGGTTTTTCGCACGTATACACGCTTGAAATAAAAAAAATATATTTTATTTCTTTTCTGAAATCCAAGAAATTGTGCAAAATTTTACGTATCTACTCGTCTTTTTAGCTATTTAGTAGACTATGGCCCGAAAAAAGCTCGTATATAATATCTTAGCACTTTAGTGGACACTGTGGACATCCAAAATCCATTTTACGTTAAAATATACAATTAGCTTCATATCTCTCGTATTTCGTATGCTAATGTGACCAGGCTTTTATGAGATGGAAGACCACTCAGTTACACGTCATGACGTCATTGACGTTTTAGGGTTCCACTATAATTACTGAATTTAATACTTAATTTTAAATTATTTTTAAAGGTTGATTAACTTAACACGTCTCTTTCTGATATTGTTATTTCAAATTCAATACTAAAAAACAGAACATTGTTTACCACTGTTTACAAACCATCAATCACTGTTCATAAGTACCTAAGGAATTTATGCTTTATGAAAATAAGGAGAATCGAAAAATTAAGTTAATAAACACTCAACAGACACATACGTAGTACTGATCCGACACTAGGATTCCCTGTGATGTGGGTATCAGGAACTACGAGTACCAATGGTACTTGTAGAACTTGAATTTTATGACATAAAAGATGTAGCTTTACAGAACACCAATATCTTTATTTTAGTTTTTTAGGCTTTTCTCAGTCTGATAAAAAGGTTTACTCACATATATTAGGAGATTTTTTTTCAAGAACTGAATTTCTTGGTTATGTATATTTTTCAGGGTGCTTTGAAAAAATATGTTGGAATTTTTTAGACCTGACTGAACCATTCTACGTACAGTCCGAGTCATTGGCCATAATACTGTCCATTATGTTATGCAAATAAACCGAGATAAAAGCTAATAAATTATACCGAACTGATATGAGAATACGTTTTTGCTTCAGTGTCGATAAGACCCCACTTTAAGAAAAAAATATATGCCAAAAAACTTAATAAAATATACTTAAGTAAATCAATAAAAGCACTTAACTTGTCGATGTTTATTGTGTAAAATGGGCAAAACATGCAAAAATAAAATAGTGAACACAAATGATGATGCTATTTTGCATATTTTTTATGGTAAACTAATACTGCTAATTTGTAGAGCATAGGTCACTTCACACTTATTAAAATGTTTTCATTTTGTAAAATAAATTTATGTTTTTTATAAAAGTTGTTAAAAAAAGTAACATGCTATTAAATACAAGCAATTAAGCATTAGTTATCGGCTCAAAAAAATGTCATTGGACAATTCGTGCCTACTGAACTACTGCTTGTACCTTATTTTGACATTATTTTTTTCTCATTACATCTTCATGTCATAGGTTTTTTCTTGAACCCATTCAGTGCGACAACCGGGTCCTCTTACGATGGAAGGAAGCAATTCTTCCACAACAATTCTTCACAGAACTGTCTCCAATAAACCAGCTCTTCGATAAACAGCCCCATATCTCTTAACCATAAAGTCCAGCATACCATAAACAACACGGTCGACATACGTAACCATACTAGGGCTATTTCACTTTAAACCTGCTCTGACTTTGAAATTAATTCTTTCAAATACCTAAAAAGGATACAAAGGGTACCTTATCTATATACTAAATAACATTAAAGGGTACGATTATCTGTATATCACAGATACCTACAATAAAAAAATCGTTTAAAGACACCAGTTTAACTTTCCAGACGATTCAACAAAACGTGTCCTACGAAAACGATTAGTTTGTACATTGGGCGTGTTAAATTAGAACCGGCGGTTTATTAGTGACGTTACCAGAGTGAAACTCCAAGACGATAAAATTTACTTCTTGTGACAATACAATGTTAAGATACGTCAAGTAGGTTGTATAAATTCAGTCAGGGTTCGTTCGGTCGAATGGCGCGTAAAACTTCATTGGGCATTGGGCTATGATCGTAGTGTAGCCATGGTTTCGTGCAAGATAGCTTGTGCATTAAAGAAGCCTCCGCGATGCGCACTGAATCCTTTTACCACCTAAGTCCTCTCAAAGTAGGTCAAAAGGCTTCGTGATTTTTTGACAATCTGTGTTCTGTCATGTTACCATCTCATAACTGACAGAATGGTAAATACATACATTTCATATACATAGATAACACCCAGACCAGAGACAAATATTTGCAGATCATACAAACATTTGTCTTGCGGTGGGAATCGAACCCGTAACCCTCTGCGCCACAGAGGTTGTTCTTGGGTTATTTTGAGGACATTCATCTCACATAAAAAATAGTAATACACTTCAAACTCAAACTTTTATTTTGATTGGTTGGTACTTAGATCAACAATGAGTGATATGTGCAAACTTTTCAACTTAGGCTGGCGAAGCTATCAACTCTTGAGGTTAACTTTAAGCTGAGCACTCTTTTGAAAGCCCAATTAAAAGTCGAAAGTGGATGTGTAGTAGAACGTAGTTAAACATTTAGTAAAGTGCTTACTGATCACTAAAATAAGTATAAAGCTAATAAACTAGTGTAGTTTTTATCTTGGTAATTACCAGTACTAGCAAGTTTCGAAAAATCTATAATTTATATTATTTTTACGGCTGATGTTTTCTACACATCATTAAAAATATAACCAAACTCATAGTTACTTTTATAAGAAATTTTAGTCTTTAATCATCCTTGTTTTCACCAAAACCATGGCCACTGAAGCAATAAGACATGACCCAGCGCAATAACTCCAGAATGTCAACATGCCGTCATCAGCTTAGAACACTCCACATCTTTCAAAACTTTACACTGCGGGATTACGTTGTAAACAGGACTTGGAAGGTGACGTACTTACTGGTTTATTCTGTGGTGTTAAGTTATAAATTCTGAGGATTTGTGAAGGAGATTAGAAGTGTGAATAATACGAAATGTGGCTAAATATAATTTTGTAATTATTCGGCCAATTCGGCCACTATTCAACACCAGACACACTTTTAAAATCATGTTAGTTAAGTTAAGTAAGAACTAGTAAGGAAATGTTCGTCGATTTACGTTGGAAAATTAGTCGTTCCGTAAAGCCCTTATATTTTAGCAGGATAATAATATACAGCATTATGCCCACTCATATGGTCCATTCTAAATATTAGTGAACTATTTTTTGAAAATCAGATAAGTAGTTTCTGATTATTAATTACCTCCTACATCCAAACTTACAAACTTTACCTCTCTATAATATAGGTATTCATTTTTTTATCATTTCCATCAAAACATTTTTTTTTCTCGCGCGCGGTTTGATTTGCTTAGGGTAGATAATTGTTAGGTGCATCTAAAATCATTGCATGCCTTGCACCTTGGGCTTTTTTGAATACCCTGATACGTATTCAGTTCTTTTATATTTTTTTTGAGTAGTATTTAGTTAAATTACATATATTTGTCTATTATCATTTCTATTGAATAATATTTATGCAAAGTTTTAAGGACTACTATTTTTCATACAAAAGTTTACAGCTTTCAGTTTAATTATTAAACTGAAAGCTGATTATAATTATTGGGTTATTTTCAAGTTCAACTAGTAATAAATATTACTTAGATTATAAATTTGATTTTATTCGGCAAACAAACAGTATTAATCACTAAATATACAACTTCTTATAATAATATTTACCATTAACATGTTTTTGCAGGCAAGAAACTATATATATTAACTTATCTGCCCAATAAACATTGTAATGCAATAACAAACAATTTGTTTTATAAACATTGTTATACAAACAAATGAATTGCTCAATCTTTATCCACTGACTGTCATTACCTCGGCTCGATAATTACAAATTCGTCACGAAAATTCCTCACTCATTATAAATTTAAAAAATGAAGACGTTCCGTAAATTTACCGTATCTCAACGTTAACCGTAACAAACTAAACGCTATTCAAATCCTCTTCCAAATAATAAAAATAAAACTGGTTTTGAATCTCAAAACGCATGGTGCATCTACATTTCCGGAATCATTGCTCTAGCTAATTTATACCATACACTTAACACTTAAGGTTCAAATTAGGTTCTTGCTTGCTTGTTTTGGACTAGCTTAATCCATAAATCCTGTGGCTTTTAAGAGTCTTTAATGTACGTAACATAGGGTTGAAAATCGTTTGTCACCAGTCGGTCAGTACAAAGAGGTCTGGGTGGTAAGGTGTTAGCTGTAATACGTTTTTGATGAGTTTTTAATTCGGCTTCGTGTGAAACTCCTGCGCAGTGATAAGTACCTATTCTGTTGCGGTAATAGACACATCACTGTGCTTCAAGTGTCGCGGTTGAGTAACTTTACATGTAGACGCAGCTTAATTATTGTCAAATTAGGTTAAAATATTCAAAATGTCCAACAATGGACATTAACACTCGAATATTTTATGTGCGCATTATCACGTGCTCGAAACGGCGAAGGAAAACACCGTAAAGAAACCTGCATGTCCTAGAACCAAAGCTTTGAAGGCATGTGAAGATTAGGGTTCTAATAAGCGGCAATGGACATCATCAATCGGGCCGTCAGCAGCTACGTTTTTTTTTCTTCGAGCTGCGGGTAAGCTGCTCTAGCTGACACTATTTGTCCTTGCTTCAACTCTGGAGGCAAAAAACTTCACAAAAAACTTCCAGGGGAGTTGCCTAGATGCCTTCCTGGTTTCAGGTGTACCAATCTGTGTGTGGCTGTTGTGTTGGACTCACAGTGGAGCTAATTTTCTACGAGGAATCTTCTGGTGCGCCCAGGATTTTGCGAGGCAGAGGCCGCCAGGATCTTCTGACGTCGGAGGGCCTTACATGCAAGCGATGGGCTTGCAACCTATCACGTGAACTGCTTACTACTATTTCAAAACTTGTGCATGTGCCAATCTACTCGTACTTACTGAGTATAAGGTTTAAGGACGTCCATAGTTGAGATTATGATCGTTAGTGTATTTTTATCTAATAAATCAAAACATGTCTAAGCTTACCGGATGCTCTGATAAGGCATTTTTGCAAAGAATATGGCTTTCCATAAAGTTTTTACCTGTAAATAAACAAAAACATTGTAAAAAAATAACGATAAGATATTTTATAATGATTCGTTCGTCATGTCACTCTTTGGAGGAGGCCTGCAGTGGACTCTATATGCTATTTATTTTCATACAATAAACGCGCAATTATTGTTTATTGACATATTACTAGAAGGGACTATGGGCAATGGGCGAAAACTATTACCAAATGGTGACCAAGAGAGGCTCGGCAACCAAGACCACCTGATGGTCAAACAACATGTATGCGTCAACGTAGCTGAGATATAAAGAGGCGAGATATAAAGCGTTATAAAGAGGGGGCCTATACCCCACAGTGGGTGGAGATGAGCTAGATGATGATGATGACATATTACGGTACCCTCTGTGCGTAATTCAGACTCGCATTCGGGGCCAGCCAAGGGCAGTTCCAATGATTGGTTGTAATCTAGCGACGTGTGGTATTAGTATTTTACTATAAGAGTATCTCAATTTATATCTTACAGTTAATAACAGTAGATTTTACCAGTTAGACAGATATTCCGAACGAATCTAGCGACGTGTGGTATTAGTAATTTACTCAATTTATATCTTGCAGTTAATAACAGTAGATTTTACCAGTTAGACAGATATTCCGAACGAATCTAGCGACGTGTGGTATTAGTATTTTACTCAATTTATATCTTGCAGTCAAAAACAGTAGATATTACCAGTCAGACAGACGTTCCGACTGCGTCGTAACTTCAAACAGCCAAAAGGTTAATTTTTTTTTTTGAATAAAAACAAAAATTAAATTTGTATAAAAATGTTCACTATAAATAACAGGATAAAATAAAACCATAGATGATAAGCTACAACTACAACCGAATTGAGAACTTCGTTTTTTGAAGTGGGTAAAAAATAGCTATGCATCATTCTATTTCCGCAATTATTTTATTTGATAACCTTATCATAATTGCTAAGTCACACTCCTTTGTTAAACTACATGCAGGATGTAAGTAGGTAGGTACCAAAGTTATAAAGGTAACCTTCTGTATAATATAGTAGAACTTTGGTCTTCGGGCCTCCAGACAGTCTTAATCCGTGGTCCACAGCAAATGACACACTCATGCCATGTTTAACGTTGTGAACGGTTTCGACACATAAATAAATAGCTACTGCGTGAATAACATTTCGATAATTAGCTTTCAGTATAGGTTCGTTATCTTTTGGCCTCGTACACAAACTCTAAGTCGTGCAACGAGCAATGTAAAGAGATATTATCGGTGTTTCACTACTTGATACAATTTAAAACGAGGAAATCCGTTGAATAATTAAAGTCACCGCCATAGTTCTTAGAATTAGCAAGCTGAACTGGCAATGGACTGGTCATATAGCTCGTAGAATCGATAAGCGCTATGGTATAAAAGTACCGTTATATTTCAATATCCGTACGGTTGAGAATTCCTATTGAACACGGACACCGAAAGCCGTAGCCGGGACCGACGCCGCAGGCCACGGCTTGAAGCCGTCTGCAGCTGCATTACACAGCCCACATTGATGATATAGAAAAGTACTTATTGTCTATAATAAACTGTTGTTTTCAACGCACAAGAATTGATAAGATAGTGCAAGACCACACATGATGGCTCATAATGCCCATATCAAGGAGTGAAGTGTTGAATTAAGATTATGATGGTAAATAGACCACCATGGACTTTTGAAGTGACACTTTTTTGTCGCTAAAAGGTCAAGGCAAAGTCAATTTGTAGATAGATAGACACGGATATGTACCCACCACCCCACGATAGGTGCCTCAAGATCTTTTTATCGTTCGAAGAACAAATCCAAGAACAAATCCAAGAACTAGGTTGTTCATACACGGAACTGATTTTCTTCGGGAATAATTGCTGTGAATCCTAAAATGTTAATATTACATATTAATTAGAGAACTTAAAATAACTTGAAAAATAAACAATGATTCATTTAAACACATTTTTTTTATTCACAATGGTTTTTGGGGTTAATTTATCGGTTTCAGTTCTAACCACAGCGATACACTAAACTAATTGAGTTAAGTGTATTCCATATCATTGTGTCGTAACTATATATCTTTACAAAACAGTGTTTGATGAGTCTGTGATTCTTTTATTATAACTTGTGAATTGAGCTAAAAATAAAACGAATTTGGTGCCAACTCTTAAACGTAACATCATTTCCGAAAATATCTGGAAGGTAAAACAAGGGTTTCTTTAAGGCCTTATAATGAAATGTAACGACATGTGTTGTAATAAAAAATGATGCATTATGGCCGGATCTTAATACCGGCCTCTTAGTACTTATGAGACCTTAATTATCGGGCGCGTACTTTAGAAAAGACATTATCTTTGGTAAAGGCTCAGTCAAAATGACGCGGTGGCGCTGGTGATCAAAGGAAAATGGTTGTTAAAATTCAGTGTCAAGTCAGTTTGATCGGACCCTAAAGGATTGAACGTCAATAACGAATCGTCGGATACAATCGGTTTGTATGACTTCAACAATGGTTCTCAAATAGGTTTTATCACCACAACTTACTAGGGGGCGCTGCGACCTATGGAAAACATGTCGGGAGTTTTAGATTTTTGCAAAAATTCACATTTGAGAAATAAAATGTTGATCTGCCATTCGCATTTTCAATGCTATAGTAGGTAAAAAACTTTAAAAATTTTAATACCCGAAAAACATATTTCACCTGTATTTCGTCAACATATATAAAATAATACCTTTGGTTTTAATACGTAAACCAAATGTATCTTTTTTTGATCAAACATTCTCCTTTGATCGAATCGTTGTTATCAAATATTAAACTTGTTTCCAAGCATGGGCATAGTAAGGATTGTGAGTGGGGTAAGATAACCAAAAATACAAGCAAGCAAAGTGAGCCATGCTAATATAGAATTAAAAATAAATAGAAGTGAGCAGGCGACTTCTGTCATACCAACAAGAATATTCCGTTTTAAGTTGAGTTAGTGACCATGTCTGTGTTTGAAGTTTTTGACAAAAATAAATAAAAATTAAGACTCGTAAAATTTTGGAGTAAGTAAGTCCAAAATTACACACTCTGGGATACCCTTAAACGGGCTTCTTACGTTAAGGGGCAGATTTTTATCATTTTCTCGATAAAAATAGACAAATATCAAGTCAAAAAAATTATTCGTTACCTAAGCTTGAATGCTTGTACAAGCTTGTAAACGTGCCTCAGAGCATTCACCATCGTAGAGACGATAGAAAAGAACACGTTGAACCCTTGCCCCACTCCTAGCTACACCCTGATTCAAAATACCACGTAGGTAGGTGCATGTCGAATTTCTGATACCACTCATGCCAAGCTGCAATATCACAGAATACATAAGCAGGAAGATTGGTCTATACGTAAAGGCCTTTCAAGGAGTAGACATGATTGGTTTTCGAAGCTTGGAGTTTGGATAGTTTTATTTCGCCTTTGTAAAAAGTGGTTTATTTAAATTTCTAAACTTTTTACGTGGAATGTAAATATCGTAGAAATTCTTCGTCTTCGAAAAAAACTTAAAGAGGGGTAAGTCATTATTATAATTAGCAAGTCTTCGATATATAAGAAAATGATATCGAAATTAAATATCATTCTACGACAAGTTCCATTGCCAACCTACCGTCTCCAGCAACAGCTAGCTTCTTTTTTACTTTTTTAAGCCTAATTTTCGTTCATTGAGAATGATTGTCTTTTACTTATTCTAAGTGAATTTACGCCAATTCCTTCGTAGAAACATCAGACAACAAACACCGCGTCGACTATTTTAATGATTCTCTGTTGGCACTCAGATGTACTTTTATCGCCATTCACCATATTATCGCCGTCTTTTATTATTTGTAAGTGAATTTACGTCGATTTCTCGAGTGGATACCGCATTCTGAATGTCCAAGCACAAAATAAGACAAAGTTGTTGACCTGCCCGATATTTATTCATTGACATCAGGAAGACTATAGAATCGTCGTCTTACTGCATAGACTATAGAATCGTAAGGTTTAATTAGTGAATTTACGAATTTATTTGAGTTACTGTGCCATAATCGTTTAAAAAAATAGTATTCTTCGACAGCTCCATTCAGCGCCGTGCCTCTGCGAGGGCGGTAACATAACGAGCGAACCGATAATCCACCAATCGAGTAAGTAAACAATGTTGTTTGCTCACCACTCGAATACCTGACCCTCGCGGTAATTCCTACAGCTTTTTTCGGCTATTCTTTTTTACCGATTGGAAGGGAAAGTTTTGGGAATGTTGTATTGTAATTGGTAGAAACTGTCATTTTAGGTAGATACCACAACTTTTTGTAAGATCGAGCGAAGCGAGATCCGAGAGTCAAGTTGGACGAATGGCCTCTTCATGATGTATGTCCGACGATAACAATAAAATGGTTAATCCGATCTTCGTAAAATTAAAATTTTGTAACATACACATTCTTCCATTACTTCTTTAAAACCGGTCAAGTCACTCACGTATATTATAGTTACAAACTTAGCTGAAAACAGAACGATTGATCAATTGTAGGTACATCGACGGTCAGCCACTTAGACTATCCCTTTAAAATCCCATTAAAGTAATTTCACTCAAAATACCTTTACACTTAACGTCCCTTGTAAGTCCAATCTAAATCATAAAGAATCCCTCATCATAATAAAAATCTCTTCCCTAATAAGAATTGGCAATTCCCATAATCCTACCCTAAATTTTCTAAATATCGGTTATTTTGGGTCGCTAAAAGCCTTCACCGCAGGTAATAACGGCTTAAGCTAGATCATAAAAACGACAGTAAGGGCTCATTGAATCATGCTCGCCTTCGACACTGGAGGATACTGGAACAATGCTGGCAGTCTGTCTCCCACAGAACCTTTTTTATGGTTCCTTAACCATTCTGTGCTTTCTCCGGTAAGTATTTCAACGAGTTGGGTTGGTTGGGGTGAGGTAAGACAATGCACACACCCCAATTCGGGGCGGCAGTGTACTCGTAGATATTGTTTCCAAGGATTACAAGCAATATTAATGAATACGAATGAAAGTGATTTTTTGCGCCATGTGTCAGTTATAAAATACGAGTATTGGAGGATGGAGGTGATTTTTTGCGCCATGTGTCAGTTATAAAATACGAGTATTGGAGGATGGAGGCGCTTTAAGACCGGTAGTGTTTTTGAGGTTATTGAGTTCGATGTCCAACAATAAACTTCTAACAGTTTTTTTAGAGCGTTCAGATCGTTTTAACGTTACAACCAACGAGAATGCGTTGTATGCCTCATGCTAAATGTCCGTTGTGTATTGGCAAGTCGGGAGTAGGTTATAATGCAGGTTCTCGTCACATAACAATAATAATGCTGGACATTAAAATCTAGTCCCAAAGTATGGGCGCTTATCTTTTCGTACAAAATCGATTAGCCACCTTTTTGAGACTTGGAATCCGGTACCATTGAAATGTTTGAACAAATTTTAATAAAATAGACATTCTGACCGAGATTAGAGTAGCCTACCTGTGTTCATATATTTACCGAGTTTGGAATGGTCCAGCTGTTTGTCACAAAGCTGCGGTTAGGACAAAGATCGACAGGTTTCTGCGCTAATATTTGATAGAATTTACGGCTTCATCGCCGGTCGTGACGCTCTTCATCAAAGGTATTGATAGGTATAACATTTAGAATTCTTTGCATTTTGTGCCTTTTTGAATTATTTAAAACTCCAAGACGTATTTTTCTGACGTCTGTCTGCAGCGACTTCTTGTGAGTTGTTGCCACGCAAAACCCGAATTTCAACCGGATAATCCGTTTCGCAGATATATGATAATAGACATATATATACAAAACAACAATTCAGCAAACGCATAAACTCGTAGATAATAAATATATTAAAGTATGACATGTACAAAGACAAGCTAACTCTAAAGATAGTTTTATCTTGCTACCCCTGTCTATAATATCCAAGGCCCAGATAAACACAAGCGCCAGAATTGCTAAAACGATGATGTCACCAGCCATACCTAAATCTAGGGATTACCTCATAGTAGAAGCTGCCAAGTAAACTGAAACGTTGCAAACAAACAAGTACGAAATAAGGTATTAGGTGATATAATTATTTCTGCATCATGTTCCACGAGGACAGGTTTATTAAGCGGTGCAGTTTATGATAGGAAGGATTTCATGATTATGTCTCTATTTTAAACTGTAGTCCAAGTAAAATTGGACTGTGACAAGTGAAAATATTAAATATATTTTCATTTGTTACAGTCCAAGATAAAGATATAGATAAAGATAATTTTTATATCTCAAACTTGAATGATACAAAATCTTTGTAACATAACAGCAAGTAACTAATAACTGTGTTACGGCAGGGTTGTTGGAAGAACTCTTGCAACAAATTTAGAAATATTTCGTTGTTACTAGATGGCTCCACTTAATTTGCACCTACGAAATCTAGGTTGCGTTATTTTACTACCAATTCGAAAAGTTAGTTGTTGGCCTTCCTTCTAAAGAAGTGCGTTTTGTAATTTTCATATCCTAATTGTTTATTAATCTCCCATCTACGAGTAACAAGGTTGGACATGTTCAAAAAGAAGAAAACATCGCGAAGAAACCGGCATGCCCTGGTTCAAAACTCTGAATACATTTGCCATCGCTGAGTGTTCCAATAAGCGGCAAAGAGCTCGCAAATCCGTGTTGAACAATGTTGGTTATCTGTATCTCTTTCCAATTTTTGTAACATCTTATGTTAAGTCACTATTTCGTTTATCCAAATAAATAAAATAAAACACAGGCACACCAAATGCATTCGGGCGGCCTATGAACCTCCACTAGATTGTCAAGTACGAGTTGAGAAAGTTTGTGAAAGACATCATGTTTTTTTTAACTAGCTAGGAAATATGACTCAGAATGCATGATAAAAAACCATTCAATTTCTAAACAGCAGTAAGTGTTCCCGCCTCACAATTTTAACTTGATTATATAACATGAATATTTTGCATACAAAACACGAGGAAAAACAGGGACTGACCGTTACTGAGGGGTTTGGAGGGGGGTATTAGCACTTTAGCAAATTACTTGGTCCAACAATGGCGCATTGACGATCTTTCAGCTAACAATAACTTATCGCTGATCTTTGAAAAATAGGGGTTTATGTGGGATATGGGACGGGTTGTTTTAAGATTATAGAGCATGATTAAAACATATTATTTTTTTTATATGACGGAGTTGCTTACCCCAGGTTCTAATTTTAGTCGTAACCGGAGTTACGACTACTTTTTAACGAGCTTATAACACAAAAAAAAAATCAAATCTTGGAACCTTAACGACAATCAGGAGTATGTTTAACATACTCCTAATACTGACAGTATCGAAATGAAACTTTTTTAGTATACTTAGTTCGGATGACAATACTATAATTTGGTATCTTGGAGCTGATCTGATGATGGAGCCAGGAGACGGATAATGGAACTCTTCAGTGGCTACTAGTAAACCCCTCTAGTTTGGGCTCATATGATTCGTTTTGACGAGTTCAATAGATTGAGGTTGGTAACGAGGGTCTGATGATGGAGCCACGATGTGGATAGTGGTTTTTTTTTATAATATTTTGTTCGTGATAAAAGCGTGTTCTTTAGTTTTTTTATAACATTAATCGGGATCGTGGCGATATCGCTACGATCCCGATTAATGTGTGTTTGAGTATGTATTTTCATACAAAGAACTGAACGGCTCGAGTTTAGGCAATGTATACGGTAACCTTCAGTCTATATTAGTAAGCAAATTCACACGAGATTACTTGTCTCTGGTCACGATTTGCTAGCGTTGCCTGGACCAAAAGTAGCCGATGTATTCTATGGTTGAAATTTGGAATCTGTTTCAAATTTCACCCAAAACGCTTCATGCAAACTTACGAATTTATAATGTAAGGCTAAGCGTACTGATCAAATTCTATCCAATTCTGTATAAATAAAGATTTTGACAAACCACTTTGCCATAGCATAAATCATCAACGACGATGGTCTTCGAGGGCGATGGCCCTTTCAAAAGAACACCGCCATTTTACGACTTCAGAACAAAAACGTACTAAAGCGACGTTTTCGCAAAACACCGCCTTCCGATTAATAAATATTCCGAAAAAGGGCTACTTTAACTTTTTCGTTGACGTCGATGAATTGAGCAATCGGAGAATCGAGTTTGCTCGGTGGAAAAAATATCGGGAATGGAGTAATTCAACAGGACTCGGCTATTATCATTGTTGGGTGGTTTGCGAGTTATGGTGGCTGAATTTGTTTGTGAGTGTCGGAAAAAAGCGCCTCAATAAAAAAAAACTTGGCAAAAAAAAGGTGGCAAGGATTTCATCAACTTTGTTACTTATTAACACTCAATAACCATATACCAATAGAGCTACGTTTAGAAGACTTAGATTTTATGCACAAAGTCAAAGAAACAGTTGCGGGAAATCCCTAGATGAAGGACTATTTGGGGAAGTGCTATGTCCTTCGTGGACTTCTACTATTGATCATGATGATGACAATAAACCGGTTAAGCCATCTGAAGACTTTTGAAATTATCTATGAATAGCGCAACTAATCAAAATCACTGCATGATAGAAGCGTCCCCAAAACGCTGACTGCATTGCCCCGCTAAATGGCAGTGCTTGCGTTGACATAGATATGAGATAGATCTGATCTTGGCTTACAGTTTCCCTTCCCAATTGGTCAAGGATCTCCTACGAACCAAAGGTAATAGGTTGCCATCTTAATGAATTCTATTATGTAATTTTTACAAAAATAATTGACAGTAGTGAATAAATAACTGAATAATAATTGGTAATATACCCTCCAGCTCTAAGTAGTCAGTATCATAACATTGACTTAATGCGTATCCTTCCTTATGGATTCCAGATTAAATAATTCAAACGACACTTCGGGGAGAGTTTAGTGCCAAAACAGATGGGACACTACCCATAAGTTCACTTGAAACAAGCGTTGAAAACGTAGAATTATCCATCCATATACAACGTGTCCCGGAACTGGTGTGTTATTCTGAAAAGTTGTGATCCTACTCATCGCACTTAATATTCCCAAATATATTTTGCAAATGTAGATTACTTTTTTGTAACATCAGGGGCATTGTTGATGCGTTGCGTGCAATAAAAACAAAGTTGTAAGGTCTCATAAAAGCCTTTAATATCATTGGCACCCATATCCTTTACATCGAAACACAGCAATGCGATATTCCATAAAATAAATTAATTTAGATAAAGTCAGCTTATTTTAGGATTATTATACGATTATTTTTTACCACGCACTTCTTTTAGTGCTGGCTATTCTTAAGTTCTTAAGTAAAAATGTTAAGAAAGACTTATTAACAGCAATTAATACGTCTTCCTTAATATTTTTGCCGCGGTGTATTTTAGGGCACGACTTAGATCACGCCAACAAACTTGATTCTTTCTGAAAGTGATTTCTCTTTAAGGATTCAGATGTGATTATGTTGTGATTTCTCTTTAAGACCCAAGAGTGGTTCACGTAGTCCCTTTTCCGGGTTGCGTACTAATTCCGGAGCACCTTGTCTAGATGGGTTGAACATGCCCTAACTTACGGCTATTTTGTGACGTTGGCAACACTTCCCGAAGCGACTGTTAATTTTATTATTTGACGAAAGACTTGAGCACGCGCGTGTAGTGATGTAGTCCACGGTTTATTGATTTTATCGATAGTCACAATGAGTCAGTTAAGAAGATGAAGCTGGAAAGCAGTCAAAATGTATTCTAAATGTTATATCCACATTTGTTTGCTTTCAACTTCAACTTTAAACTAATGTGGCATGTAGGGCAGGCATTATTGAATGCCTTAACCCATTGGCAGCGATGCACGCCGATGACATTTAGAGATCACACCAAGCGGCGTAAAGCAATCTTGTTTTTAACTATGTTTGATAAATGACGCCGGTACCGCGTGAGCTGTCGTCTAACTACATTTGTGCCATATCGCATGCTTTTAAGGAAAAGGCAAGTTGAAAGTGAAAGCACCAAATATGTATACATAATGGACAGGCAAGATAATTATAAATAACATATTATAAAAGACATAATTTATAAAAATGTTTTGGATTAGTTGTAGTAAAAGCGGCGACTGTCAATGCAGCGGAAACGTGGCAGAGTTAATCGGAAGATAAAAACTCATCTAGGTTTCACTTTTTTTACCTAAACAGTTTTTAGATGATCTAAAAATCAGTGTATAAAAAAGTGTCGTAATTCAATAGATCACTATTTTTATTTTTAATGAATATTAAACGCCTTCATAAATTACCAATGACGTAAAAAAAAAATACTTCTCGCTGTAGCATGGCGCGATTATAAATTCATTTAAAAAACAACCTGACATTAATTTATGCTGCAACGTTTGCCATGCATAATCCGCCATTTTTTTGCTCGATAATTAAAACGCCAAGTGCCCTATTGCTTATTGACGAGGGGAAGAGTAAGCGTTTTCTAAAAGCCGATGAAAGCTCTCACACGGAGTTACGGCCAGGGAAACAATTTTTGAATATCACTGAGTCACCGATATCCCAAAAATCGTATTTTTATATCAAATTCCTACCGCTCATATTGATATCACTTCATGACTGTTAGTTTGACATGTTGATATTTTAGCCCACTGATATTGAGACCTACGTGACGGTATTGAGTATGTTTTTATTTTCTGCTTTCGATGGAACGTAACTGTACGACAGAGTGTATATATATATATGTATATATATTTCTCAAAAATTCAACGTTTTTAAATAGTTATTCCTAATCATTGGTGATCTTTTTATCATTAATGATTTAAATACCATCCTTGAAATTCAAACATCGGTCCTCAATGTCCAACTAAGCGGTGAGATGTGCGCATTCATAACTTTATTTTTGACAACCTCTGTGGCGCAGTGGGCGAAGGTTCGCCTGAGACGCAGAAGGTTGCGGGTTCGATTCCCGCTATGGGACAAATGTTTGTATAATCTGCATTCATTTGTTTCGTGTCTGGGTGTTTTCTATGTATAATATGTATGTATTTACAAAAAAAAGTATATAAGTAGTATATCAGTCATGTAGTTCCCATAACACAAGCTCTGCTTACTTTGGGGCTAGATGATGCTGTGTGAAAATGTCCAGCATTATTTATTATTTATTATTATTTATTTATAAAACACGAGTAGGTTATGGGCCCAGATGAAGCACAAAGAAAAGCTTCCAAAATTCCACATAAGCACATCAAACAAGAATTACAGGATCAAGTAGCAATCCAAATCGATAGGTATAACCGTCCGTTTGATCCGCAGCAAACACCCACGCACACGTACGCACCGAAAAACATAATTCCACACTTAACACATTAAGCCATTTTGTAGGGATCGTCTATCTTAGAACGGCACAGTAGAATAGTGCATACAGATACGAATGTTGACGTCTTCTTACGTTTGTTACTAACTAGCTTACGGCAATTAGCAGCGATGGGCTTGCAACCTATCACGTGGAATGTTAACTTCGATGCTACACGTGGGCATGCGCCAAATATAATATTGAGACGTTGAAACCCCCTATTTAGTATCCCAGGGATCTGTATACTAAGGATTTCCATCATTGGGATTGGGATTGGAATAGCCAATAATTATGTTCAAGGACACCACGTTGTATGGCAATACTTTTTCGTTGGGCGAACTCTGCTCACGTATAAAATCCTTCAATAGCGTCTCTGCCAAGTTTTTGAAAAGGCCTAGGGTTTCTACTCGAAACTTCTCCTACACTACATGCTACATGTACCTACCTATTTCTATAAAGTTTATCTCCAGTAGCAATAAACAAAATTATGGTTTTGTGACAAAGATTTTGAGACCAGAAAACGCCAACGGAGAAAGACCGATTTAAATTTTCTCAATTTCCAAAATTTCAATTTCTACTACACAGTATTTTTCTTGAAAACCTTTTTCCAAACATTACATCTGAGACCCTACGACGTAATCATTATGCGCCATACTAACCCATATTTCCCTTACCCAATTTTATAAGATAGGTTTTGGATACACTCATATTAGCCAGCGAAATGAAACAGCTTCTTCACTCCACTGTGACACTGGTTCTCGGTTGCACTAAGATATCTAACCAGATTTTATAAAAAAAACCGTTTGTGGTAAAAGTATGTTTATCTGTTAAAAATGTTCTAGGTAGCAACTTAAATAATCTACATCAATAATATTTCAGCGTCAATGATCCCAACTTTATGATGTTAAAGAATCATGTCTACTACTTGATTTTTATGCGCTTATTTGCGATCGTTTTGTATGACTATAGCTTTTTGAATAGGTTTTATCACCACACATCACTACAGGGCGTTACAACGGATGATGAAATACACGAGTCCGGGCTTTTGGTCTACAAAATAATGTAAAATTACCTTTTTTTATCTGTACTAATATAATAAAGAAACGTTTGCATTATACTAATAAAATTAATACTCTAAACTGCTCATCCGATTACAAAAAATATTTCATTAATATAAAGAATGGAACTGGTGGACATAGGCCCTTTAAAATAAAATGGTAACAACGTAAGTCTATGAAGTAACGGTCGAGCAAATGAGTTTCTTACGAACGCTACTTTTCATTGGCTAATTTTTATCCGGGTACCATGTGGATGACGCCGGGGGCAGTAGCTAATGACTCATAAAACACGGTGTGTCCTTTTAAAAAGCGTATTTACTGACATTTAAAAGTAAACCAGCTTTTTTCTATATACCATGGTTGGCTATCTAATCGATAGATTCAGCAAATCGTAGGTCAAATATAGGTCAAGGGCAAGTAGCTATTGAGTCATCAAACTTGGGTATGACGGCCAAAAGTTGGAAATTATGGAAACAATTCGGTTTAAACCGTACCCTGTGGGTTATGACCAGACAGAAAGTTGAATTTGGATGAAGCAGCCATCAAACTAAACGGCTACTTTGCAGAATTCTTTCACCAAGCTTCTTGTAGAAGTCAGCACGATCAAGATATGGATGTGTGACCGTTAGAGGTATTTACAACTGCAGGTTTGGCCAATGGCTACTAGGAACTCAATTTTAACTAATTAAGAAGGAAATTTATTATAAAGCTGAGTGCATATTATAGACAATAAACACATCATACAGCCAAAGTAATTAAAAAGTGCAGTTTTCAGCGGTAGCGAAGTTTGAGTAGATCCTTTACTCTTCCCACGAGCACTGGGCCCACATAGGCCGGATGACTTCAAGATCACTCTAACCCCTTATGACGTTACTTTTACTTAAAATTACGTCACAAAGATGGTGTACTTATTGATACAAAAATTTTAAGAGCGCTTAATAATTTGTTAGTGTTTTTGGTGGAATTTAGCCTGACTTTTGGGATTTCACACACAATAACAAACTTATTGGGATGTTTGTCAAGTCTTGTAGGTCGGTCTTCTTGTAGGTCGTTTAAAAAAATAAAAAGGTATTATTTTTTCACAAAAATCTAATATTGTTTCACAAAGCTTTAATAAAGCGATTTTAAGAAAATATCAATTTAGATGCTGACGTTGATCATCATAAAAACAGCTATTAAAACGATGGTAATAAAGTTGTAAAAACACTGCAAGAATTAATGCCATAACTTCCAATTATAAATAATTCTCTTAATTCAATTAAAATAACAATTTCAAACTCCTTTATTAATTAATTAAGTGATTTACAAACCGGTACGTAATTATAAAAACTATTTAATGCACGATACAAGCGTTAAGAAACCGGTAAATCATTAAAAAAAAAAACATAAAAAACGTCATTTTTTTTAAATACGACCGCGATCCGAAATTGGTCGTATGATAGTTTAAAAATAAAAAAGCTCAACTATAAAACACTTTTATGTTACGCCTGTTCTATAATAAGCGGCATATTTCAAATGTATACGAGTGAACTGTCATCTCAACAACGATATCGCCGCCTTTTCTCGGTCGGGTATTAATTACTAAGCGCACAGCGCGAAGCCAACAACTGTAAAACTATTAGCAGGGTAGTCGAAATAGTTTGAAATAGTTTCCTTGGCCAACCGCCAGGAGCGCTGCGCTCCACGATAGATCGGCGCCTTGCATTTGACATGGTTGTAAACAAAAATAATAAATATGAACGTGCAGCATGTTTTGATAAATGTGGATTTCGTTTGCTTTATTACTTTGTGAGCGAGTTTTATTGGTTTTTACGTTAGATTAGAAACGACGGGACGTGCGTTTATGCGAGACGGGATTGGTTGTGTATGTTGATTGGCAATTCAAGTCGTAACAGGATGCGATCGCTGGGGACTTCGCAAATTTCAGTAAATTTATGGAGTTACTTGTGAAATGCCTGCGACTTTGAGTTTGTTTTTCATCTTTTGCTGATTCTAGAGTTCGAATTTTGAACAATAATTTCTTAGTGCAGCTATACCTATTAAAACTGACAGGTACCCTCGAAATTTAAGAATATATATGTTGGACTTGACTACGGTTTAAGCTGTGCGAGGATTAATATAATTATTGTGAAACGATCTCTATTAAGAGCATTTTAGAATTCAACTTGACACTTGTCAAACATCTAAACCGAAATCTGCAACAGAATTTTTAAAATTGAACAGCGTACAGCAACTTAAAAAAAATCTTAGTTAAATCAATTCCGTCATAGAAGCTAGTTATCGCCAAGCAGATTTTATGGAACAAATCGGATATACCACGCACGTTACATTATTTCCAGCACGCGCTAAACGTCAAGTACCTGTCAGCTGCCATTCGTCGCGTCGTTTGCAAATTAGTCCGTAACTTTGACGTGATGTCACTTCGCAGTTGTGTACGCAGCTTTATGTAACCACAGAACAGAGGAAAGTATTTAAAAGTATTCTGAGAGAGCCTCGAGGGGAGAACTTTTCTCCGCTGTTCTTTAGTACCTACTTATAAGGGTCAACGCTAAGCATTTAGGCCGTATGCTTGTCTAGCGGACGAAATAGGTTCCGCTTACTTGAAATCTCTAATTTTTAGATGCGACAACCGAGTTTTATTTAGTTTTTCCGACGTGTTACTGATTCTTTCGACAAATGGGTTAGAGCAATGGCCAGGTTGAACGTAGCCCTGAAAAATCCTAGTGATCCATACTGAAAGAACCTATGTGGAGAAAGGATTAGATAACAGTCGAGACCTTTCAAAATTTACCATGATTTGTAAGACTTATTGTTTCCTGATATTTAACTATTTTATATTGCATGTGACATGGTCACGCAAGAAACAGCTTTTGCGGAGCTTGCAACCTGTCACGTGGAATACTAACTACTAACTACTATGTACTAAATATAATGTTTAGACGTGCCTCTGACTGCCTCTTAATTGGTATTCACGCGGATATATATACAGACGTACTAGTATGGATTGGAGGATGTTCATCTTGGGGATCACAGTCATAAGCGTGTTAGTTTTTTTTGCGCACCATACCCCAAAAGTTCCGTAACATTGCGTTATTTACAGTAGCGACTATGATAGTTTCAAAAGTTTTACATTCTAGAGGTAGTATGCCTATTGTCCGCTAAATATGCCTCGACTTTCCAATAATTATGTTGTGAAAAGCGATCTTCAGAGGATAATTTATGTCTTGTAACTTGGTAATGCCATTTGTTAGAATGGTGTACGTTACTGTGATGTCAGACAAAGTTTTATTTTTATGGTCGAATGCCAATTACAGTAAAGTCTACTCTTAAGATGTTCGTGTTTAACGAGTCTTTATACCACCCAGGAGAACATCCTCACACTGGCCAGCTTTGACTTAAACAAGATTTAACTTTAAAAATAAAGCTCGACATTTAATTAAAGAACCAAGTCATTGACTTAGCTTATCAAAATAGTTGGAGTTGACATAGCCGTGTTGGCCTAGAAGATGGTACTCTTCCGATCTGAAGGTCATGGGTTCCAATCTAGTACAACGTATTTTTCCGCTCGAAAAAGGTTGCGCGTTAACACTTGTTCAAAACGGTGAAGGAAATTCTCGCGAGGAAACCAGCCTCAAGTTTTTATATATTCCCTGTTATTCCCTGTGTATTTAGGTACTTAGATTTTAGCTTAAGGCATTTCCGTTACTAAGTTTCTCTAAAAAAACTTTCACGCAAAAATCTTATAAAGCTACACAACTTCCAAAGGCCAAGTTAAATTATGAAAAATTAGGAAGCACTTAATAATTCGCTGTCGATTTCTAGACCCTCAAAGGTTATTAAACACAATTTCACTCGCAGCGCCCTCTACATCCGGGAAGCAAGCAACTTCCGCCTCCGGTAGGATACCGCGTTATTTCGTACTTTTTTCAAGTGTACTCCTGACGAGAGCCTTTTTGTCCTGAAAGTTTTCGCGAAAATGCGAGCGGATGTGAAAATAAATAATTTGCGTTATTTACAGTAGCGCCTTGACCCACTTCGAGTATCGGGTTTCCGGTAAAGGCATTCTGTGGAAATTTCAAAACCTTAGTGGGTGTGTATTGTACATGAAAATAATATACAAATTAACAGTGTTTGTTTAGTTTAACTACTCCAGACTCCATTCAGCCTATGATTCTGAAAAAACACATAATTGTCTTTGGCCGTTCACAAAAAAAAAACCATGCTCAGGAAACATATTTGGAACATGCCCACGTTTTGCATAATAATTAGCATTCCACGTGACAGATTGCAAGCCCATTGCCGCTTATTTAATCACTAACTAATGGCATATACCTTCGGATTTTTGGTTCCTGGGGATGTCAGCTCGACAATTCGTTATCTCAGTTATTCAGTTAAGTTATCTACAGATGGTTTGCAAAGGGGTCTTTAGATAAATATTACCTATTTATGAAGTTGTATTATTTTCTGCAAATATATTCTTAGTTTTACATTAAATAAAGTAAAAACGTTTACTTTAGAACTTTACGTTGATAATAAATACTTAAAAGTCAGAAGTTTGTTCAAAATTTCCAGTACCTAACCTAATTGTAATTGAAAACAAACTTTACATAGAATTATCCAAATAAATAAGGAATGTACAAACTACATTATTACACGAAATAAACTGTCACGAAATGTTTCACAAATCTTGATTTTATATATTCCGATACCAATTAGTTGATTTTAACGTTGGAATTTGCATAAACTAAGGTGTGAACTCACTATCGGACACGACAGCACGGGTAGGGCACCACTGCGAGGTGGTGAACTGGAGAGTTGCGAGGCTTCGAGGCTCGCGACTCACCACTCGTGTAGCGGAGCGACTGGGTGCACTGATTGTGCACTCGTTTTTATATCGAAATACGCCAAGCTAGGCGAGTTGTGGATCGCCTCTGCAGCCATAATGTGTTGTAGCAAGCACAGGACCAGCCGCGCTTTTTATTATTTTATTTATTCAACCGGGCCCTCAGCTGCTCCCGGTACGTGCAAAGAGCGCTATGCGAGAGGGGCACCGATGCATTTCCTTTGGAGATCCCGGAGGCCCTTGATATGCATCGAGGCCCGCCACCGGGGTTCTAGTGAGTCCACGAGTCCGTAAACGCAGCCCTACCACACCCTCATTTTGGTAGGGTATCCTCTTAGCAGATTTTCCTCGTCACCAAAAAAAAACTCTTAAATATGTTGCCTAGGGGCCTCTGCGGCCGCTATGTACCGTAGCATTAGTTCGACGCTTAGCTGCTAAGCCGCGTAGGGTGCGGCCACGCAGTCACAATGTATAGTAGCGGTTTTGTCGCCTAGCAGCTAAACGGCTGCAGTGCGGCCCCGACCTAAAGCTGTTACGCTTGACGCGTGAAACGATTGACAAAACTGTGTTAGCCTAATTGGCAGTTTCGTTTATTGCCTATTATCCGGTAGATTGGACTAGTAGCTATCTAGTTAGTTACTGTAAAGTTTGTGAGTAACGCTTACTAGTTTCTAACTTTACAATACACACAGGTTATCTGGAAGAGAATGCTTTTTAGCATAAAGTTTGCCCATGTACTACTATTTTGAGCAATAAAGAATTTTCCATCTATCTATCTACAATCAGAAGTTCATATTTTTATTCAAAAAGGCTAAACTGATTGAAACTAGTACGTTGTTTACAATTTGTGAAGAAATGAGTTAAGGTTTTATCACCATACTACAGTGCGCAGATAATAATAAAATAATAATAAAAAAAGCCAGGATATTTAAAATACTGTAAAACATTGCATGTTTTATTTCGTTCCCAAAACCATATGGGGCAAATTTGATGAAAATCGTTCGAGCCTCTCTCGTTATATAAGAATAAACAAAATATACGATGGACGTTTAGAGAATAATTAGTGGGATAGCAAGAGACGTAAAGCTTCCGTGTTTAACTGTAATTAACTCTCTAAAATATCTCACTCAGGAAACGAAATTTATCGTTCCAGTTTCTACTTCTTCCGATTGACAAACAGCTGTAGGTTTGACAGTAAACTTGACATAATCTGTTTAGTTATTTGACATTTAACATTTTGCTCCAAGATCGAAACAGACCATTCATCAGCAGGAAGGTAAACAATCAACTTGAGTTTAGTTAACTTGGCTACCATGTGGCTACAAAATTTTCCTAAAACAACAATCAATTTCAGACCCAAACCCTTTGGATTTAAGTAACTGTTCTATATTGAACGAAAATAATGATTCTACTTTTGACCAAATTTCCGTGGCGTTGAAATGGGAAGATTCCTGTCAGTGAAACTTCAACCTTAAAGTATTGATATACGGAGATCTTTAACTTTAGTGATGTTTAGTTTGTTTTATAAAATGCATGTTTGAATGCTGAAAGACACGAAACAACTGAACACAACATTGTCATGTTTACTTTTTAGTTTTCGTCCATAAATCTATCATCATTGTCTATTAACTGGTATGTAAACTTAAAAATTGGTGCTATTTTAGGAAACGTAGTTTTGAACAGCTATGGTACGCATTTTTATAGCTTTACATTGTACGTTTGAGTCTAAAAAAATATATTTATTGTATTTAAATTGATGCTAGAATGAGGTAAATTTTTCGATACGTTTCATGGTTGGCGTTTGGCAACCCTACTTATTTTGGTCATTGGATGTTTTGACTACTTGACTGATATTATCCTAAGGGGTGGGAAGTTTGGATAAAGGAAGCCCAAGATCGTTGGTCACGGAACTCTTTTGGTATATCCAGCAGTGCACTTATGATTATGAAGAATCATGAACCGATTCGTAGAAAAATAGTTCACACTCAGGTTGCTATCAAATCTACAAGGCGAGCGTACCCGGCGACAGAAGTATTCAATAAATTATATTAAAACTAAAAGGCATAAAAGTACCTCCTAACATAATCAAACGTTTAATTTTAGTTCTAACTAATCCAAGAATTCAAGACATCAAAATATTTTAAAATACTCGTTTTTATTACCAACGTAAAACCTTTACAGCAAGTTCATTTTGAAAGATTATAGTTTTAAAGGTAGCTTAAAACCAAATTGATTGTTGTAAACATGTATCTTTAGTTTAATGAATGCATGGTTAGGAATTACTGAGTTTTATTGTGGCATTAAATGTACCGCTGGCTTTTATTAGGATAGGAAAGTCTCAGTTTAACTAGAATTCTCACGTTTCCCACTAATAGAATAGAATGTAGAATGGAAATTATAATTTAAGAATATTGTTACAACTATACCACGTACTTTACATTCTCCTGCTGTCGTTGCCGTCTCACGACCGTCGAGCGTGGTCGCGGACAGTGCTCATAAGGAAGGACCTCTAAACGGTCAACGATACATGTATGTATTGTCTATACACTACCGTCCTTTATCGTTCACATCAATTTCTGTCCATCCAAAGGTTGTCTGGAAGAGTTCGCTATAAGCGATACCGCCCATTGTACTTCCACGATTAGCTTTTAATTTGATCTGTTTGAAATTGTAAGCAACATGTTATGTAATGTACAATAAAGAGTTATATATCTAAAGATACGTCAGCAAGAGAAGAGAAAAGTACGTATAGCCGTAATAATAATACAGAACGAATAGAATGTAGTTTATTTGACACAAAAACAAAGCACAGAAAAGACTCGGGTACAAAATAAATAAGATATATACTATAGATAACAGTAAAATTAAGAGAAAGATAGTCATATACCAGAAGAAAGTATGGATTGGATATTCCAGTCAAGCGACAGACATATCTAAAGTAAAATAAATAAGATAATTCGAAGGCATGTACCAACAGTTAGTGTTCCAATAAGCGGCGATGGACTTGTCACTTGCAAAACGTGGACATGTGCCAAATGTCATATTGGACGTGTCTCCGACTACTTTATCCTCAAAAAACTACTCATCGAGTATGTATCTGAGAATGTCTATCATGCGGAATACAGTCGTGGGCGTGTTTGTTTTTATTGTATAAATAAGACAATAAATTCCCGTCTGCACGAAGATTATAGGGAAGACGTGTCTTTGTGGCAGATTTCTATGATAAAATGTGCAATAGCCCTTTCTCCAAAGAGTGTCATGAAGAACGATCTTAGACCACCTCCATACACGATTTCCCTCAACCTTTAAAATGTCATCGGTCCAAAATAACTAAAACACACTAAAAAAATAAAAACACTGATCGAGATTCCAGATCCGATCCTTTCCACCCCTACCCTTGCGAAGCTTTAGGTAAGCCCTACTCTAAGCCTTAGCAATAACGAACTTTTCTTGTTTTGAGATAAACCTAAGAGCGGCAGGGCTAACTTCACTAACAAAAACTATTAGTTCCATGGTAATTTAAGGGCGTCAACGCTTCCCGAATAATACCGAACTGAGCTAAGGGACAATGTAATATGGCAGTATCGCAACTTGCATTGTCTATCGCTAACGGGTGTTTTGATACCACGGTACCTACTCGTAGTCTCTTATGCCCATGACAAAGGTAATCCTAGTGTAGGGTTTGGACTACGTGAGAGACAGTTGTGTTTATTTATTTAAAAAAATACTGTTATTTTTAACAATTATTTTTAACGAATCGAATCAGTCCTAAACACACAAGACCAAATTGTTTCAAACAATGTCGGTCAAATTAAGAATACACTCTCATATCCGGCTATAGAATTATAGACGCAAAGCAATGATCAAAACATTGAACATTTCGTTAAGCCATAGTTATGTATGTTACTTGTAATCAAGGTGTTATGTAGAATCAAGAGTTTAACTTTATATCTATCTAAATCTGTAAGTTAAAAGATGTCAGGAATTTACAATATTGGCAACAATTATTGACTTGTTCTTACATCTCATCGAAAACGCACGTGTCTTTCTTGAAATAATGGAGATGTATCACTGTTTAATCAAATACACTGTGATCCGGGGCTTCAGAAGTCGATCAAAGAGGGATTTGATGAGAGCCACTAGGGTTGCGCACAAATTGAAATTTTGTTTTTGTTTGCACTGGAACAGGTAGGATTTCGTTTTCAAAGTTTATAATGAGAAGCAGAGTGCACAAGTCGGATATGCACGGTTTTATTATCATACTAGCATTCCTCCCACGACTATGCTCGAGTTAGACCTTGATAATATGACGTAGCGTAAGTATAATTCTAAGTCTATTTAAACATCCGATACAGACGTTGCGAAGATTATCACTTACAAACAACCAAACATTTTTTCGCATTCATAACATATATGTAGGGCAAGCTTTATAAAGGAATAAACTATGATGCACATTAGGAACAAAGCTTTAGTTTAAACCGATTTGGATGGTAACAGTAAGTTATGTCGGAATAGCATCTTATTTTATACTACTTTATATTCGGGCAGCTCGCTGACGAAGTCGGAGGCAGTAGTAGTCTTAAATATAATAATAATAATAATAATGCTGGACAATCCACACAGCATCATCTAGCCCCAAGCTAAGCAGAGCTTGTGTTATGGGTACTAGATGACTGATATACTTAATACAATACATTACATAGATAGATATTTTTTTATTATACATAGAAAATACCCAGAACACCCGGAACAAATATTTGCAGATCGTACAAACATTTGTCCCAGGGCGGGAATCGAACCCGCAACCTCTTGTGTCGCAGGCGGACCTTCGCCCAACGCGCCACATCGGTCGTCATTATGAAAACAGAGTAGGTATTACGTAGGTACATTAGTCAGCTATACCTCTCAGTACAACATAACTCGAAGATATCGTTCTTTATAGCCGATATCGGATCCGCGGTTTATGTTCGCAAGTTATGCTTTTACGAGCAGTTACAGTATGCCAGATATAATCGTTATGCCACGTATTAGCTTTAACTACCAATGTCCTGATTTCCGGTGCCACGGTTTTTATGTGCACCTTTATGTTTTTGTAAATAAATACGGCTTTTAATGGCGAGACTGCAAAAATAATGCTGTGACGTTCTTTTTTCAGAACACAATTCCGAATATAGTTATTGGAAATGAAATAAGTGGTACTTTAACACATGGTATTTTTTGTTAACGAACTTTAAGTATGTAATTTTATTTTATTAAGACTAAGCCACGTACTTTACTATTCTCCTGCTGACGTTTCGTTGACCGTTAAGAGATCTTTCGTCAAGTATATGCGTAATAAAATAGAAGTATCTACTTTTCATATAGACTAGAAGATTCTACGGAAGAGCATTATATGATAGCATTACAAAGAAGAACGATAGTGTGTTATAATTTTCACTAAAAACGATGTTTTTGTCATGATTTGTGGTATTTTGCATGCACCATAATCACGGGATAAACTAAACAAAACTCCCAAATCATGTTAAATGTTCCGCTTTTAGTGTAAATAGCCAATAGTAGTTTCAAAGGTATCAGGTTTTAATCAGCTAATGTCATTACCATACAATTTTTTTTTTCGCAGGCATTAACGCCAATAGAAAGTTGTTGTTGTCTAAGGGGACTAGTTGATGCTGGCACAGGACCGTGAGGAGTACCGCAGACAAAAGTCTATTCTGTAGTGGGTGACTTCAGTCTGTGGATGATGATGAGCACGTAGAAGCTGTGTTATCACTTGTAGTCAATAACAAACGAGAAACAACCCAACCATAAAATCCTCTCAACGGCAAGCGTTGATAAATTATATTGCTACATTTATTTTCCTTTGGCCCAAGGCCAAGGAGAAATCCTTAATGACAGCAACTAAGCGTTGCAGATCTTTTTTACTCCTTAAATAATAATCTTCTTTCCGCTCAAAATAATCGTTGTCTTGACGGAAACGTGGTTCAGGTTTCACAGGAAAAGTATTTTAAGCTGTTATAATAAGAACCAAAGTAACAGTCAGGTATTTCGAGAACTGTAAAGGAATTTTACATATACTTATACACTTAATAAGCAATGCAAATTTTAAATCAATAAAAAGCCACGTGATTTGGAAATCGGCAAAATGTGGTCTTTCGGGCCGGATAGATGGTTCACGTACCATAACGCAAACATGATGATATAAAAATATTACGATAAAACTGAGAAAATCCAATGAGTGCCATGACGAACGGCCACCTTCGTCCACTGATTTTCCGAGGTTCATCGGGATGGAGGCCTTCTTACACTGCGTCGTCTGGTTCGTAATTATATTTCCCAGCAGTTGTCGATTCTATGTGCCTTGGTACCACAAAATAACAGACACCGTTTTGTCGTAGGATAAACATTTGAAATAAACCAAAACACATCGAGCAACTCCCAACCCATTCAGAACAATGTGCGCTGAATCGTCACATGCGTCGGGTTATAAATTACATTCTATTTCTGGATGACATCCAGATCCAGACAGGATCTCTAATTCATTACCAATGAACTGCTGTTAGGATTCAGGCCTATAACGATTCTAAAGATCCGAGTCCGTCACCGGCGACAGGCATTAGCGACAGGCGACAGCGACAAGCGACACTACTGGTTCTTAATGTTCCTATACATTTTCTATGCATCTTCAGACAAATTCAAAGTCGCTGCTGCTTGTCGCCAAAGATGGACCCAAGCCTTAAAGGTGATGCCTAGACCTAGGAACGATTTTTAAACAGTATTGGCACTCAAGTACAGAATTCATAATAGTCTCTACTCAAGTATAGATATTATTGACAGTTTTTAATGAAGATCAACACATCAGAAAGTAGTACATCATTGAATTTCATAACAGTAACGATATCCGTACTGGCAAAAACGTAAGTTTTATTTTATTTTTTTCGCTTACACTCTTTTAAAACCGTTTTTATTATCCTCACGGATCTGCGTACTCAGTAGGTATAAATCCAAGGATGTACATCGTCACTGGCAAATAATTAATATTCGGATACTTCCATACGTTTTGTTCAACAGACTTACAACTTGATTCGAACCCAGGACAGGACCAGTTCCCAACATCTCGCATAACTTTTTTATTTACACTTCTATCTTCTATTTTTAGATGGCATCTAATTCATTACAATCGCTTCCGCACTCTTGTTTCAACATTTTTCCAGCATTCCGGGAACGCAGCGGTCCAACAGGCCAATTACTGTGTCATTCAGCCTACCTTTGTTTAGGCATGTACGATATACGACCCGACATCGGATGACGCGATCTGACACTTTGACGAATGACGTTCTTTTTCAACAGTAAGTACCGGGTGATTGGAACACTACCAAAAGTATAATTTCCTCCAATAACTTCCCCTAAAAACCATAGGTAAAAATGTTTTATGTACTGGTATTGGTATAGGTACAGTATTATAAAATAAATACTGCTGGACATTTTTCACACAGCATCATCTAGCCCCAAAGTAAGCAGACCTAGTATAATGGAAACAACATGACTGATAATACTACTTTTTTTTTGTATAAAAAAAAGATATACATATTATACATAGAAATATTTTATGTCCTTTAATGTTTTGTTTTGTTGTTGCTTTATCATGTTTTCATCTTTCATCCCAGCCAGAAGAAGTAGATTGCTGGACATAAGAATTTAAGCACAAATCATGCAATCGTCAGACTTTCTATCATGGGTCTATCGGATGCAGGCTTTCCCATATGCGTCTACCGATTCATGATCGTCATTAGAGAACTTTTCTTCCTAAGTTGTCGATTTTTATCAGAACTATATTATTCAGCGGATCCCGCCTGACTCATTACGTTACGTATCCATTAACAAAAACTCCAAAAAGGTTGGCCAACCGTTCCTGCGTTTTAGACCTTTAACCCGCTGTGGGCGTGCCTCTGTAACACTTCTGAGCTATTACCATAGACAAGCTAACAGTTCTTACGTACACAAGTGTATCTTTGACGTCACTAATAGACAATTATCTATGGAATCTGTACTTTCTTAAACACCGACTCCATCCCGCTTATTTGCTGATGTGCCACACAAAACCATTCTGTCTCTTACAGAGAAAATTAAGGGTTCCGTTTTCGCCATTTGGCTACTAGCCCTTAAATACATAACCAAATTGAGGAACTGGCTTCTTTTTTGAAGTCTGTAGTAATGCCTCTTTGTAATCCTAAGATCGTTCGCCATCAAAGCACTCTTTGGACGAGGCCTATGTCACGAGTGGAATTCTACAGGCTGTTGATGATCATATGAAGGCACTCAGATTCGGCATTAATGTTTCATGCTCGCATCTCAGATAGCTAAAACGAGTCGAAAACCATTTCAAAACAGCTCAATTTAAGATATAAGGCCGAGTGGAAGTGACAGAGCCGTATGGTAACACTGAGCTATTTCAAGTGTCAAATTAATGATCGAAACAGTGGAGCGCTTGTGACCTCGCTTATTCATCGGCGCATTTAGTAGGACTACGCGTTTTGGTAATTGGTTGTGCATAAGATGGTTCTGCTTTATTCTGCTTTATGCTTCTTCGTGCTTCTGCCGGACGCACTGACCACTCTTACCTCAGTATCTATCTAAAGATCGTTGCAAACAATCTATAATGCCTGTATCACTACCTGATGAAAGAGTCCCTAAATTGTTGGCCGCATTGCCTCACTGAATGGCAAAGGTAATAATATATTTGCCCAGATAAGAGCCAGCTCTGAGGTCACGCGTCAGAAAACCTAAAAATAATGTTGAGTATGCGAAGGGCGGTTCTCCGGTTACCAATAGACCCCAAGCCTTAACCCCAGAGGCTCAATAATTGAGGCTGAGTAATTGAGAGCTCTATCGAGGCTTCCATATCAGATGCACCTTAATTCAAATTAAAAAAAAATCTAAGCCTAAAGAATACTGAGAAGATTCTCCCACGCTTTTGATCTGAACACATTTGTAACCACCACGAAAAAATTCCTTGTGCATACCATAAAGACCGAACAACTGCAGATTGTGTAACACAATAATCTAATCGGTACTACATCTTGAACTTTAACATATTACGAGATCATTTGCTGTACAATACATTAAAGACGATGTATGACTATATACTTATTATACGCCGTGCTATTCCATAACTATTTTTAACCTGTGGCAAACGTTTTCTCTTTCTATTATATATGAGTCCATAGCGATGATTAATGAATCTTGTCATTAGTGTCTTTTTTAATTTTAAGGCTTTTGTGCGGTATTAAAGATGTCCATATTGTATTGAATAAGTGGCTATTGTAGCTTTCGGATATTTAAGACACACTTAATTTTAAGGCAGATTTTTAAGAAGACTCAGACATGTATAGACTCAAGTCAGATAGAAAAAGATTACCGTCACTGCAACACCAGGGACATCGCTTTGCAGATGCAGTTACCCTGACAAAGTTGAAAGACCCTTCAAACGAGAACGCAGCATTACGAGCAAAATATTCCTGGCGGCAGAAATAAATACGGTGCTATGTAGTACTTTTCCGAACGAACTTTTCACAATGAAGCTTTACTAATATCAGGTAAAACTACTATACAACATAGTAGGTTGTTGTTCAGATCAGAAAAATTGGTTTAAAGAGACCGATTCCGGCACGCCGAAGGTCTTTAGACGAACCCAGCTGTAAAAATGACGCCGGCCAGTAGACGCTAGGCGGAGGGATCACCCCGATGAGCATACTCGGAATGTTTTGAATCTTAGTCAGTGCCTTCACCGTTCGTACGGTACTTGGAGTATTGGAGCTGACAGGGCGCACGGCGACTATAGGTATATTTGGGTACCTGAACTGCCGAGTGGAACAACCTGTGTGTCTTGACAAATAGCTCACGCTTAGTTTACCTTCACGCTCACGCAATTTTTTAAAGGAAAACATGGCAGCGGTCACGTGATATCTCAAAAGCGGTATAATTTCCATACAACTCAAATTCAACTTTTCTGCAAGCGTTAACGCTAACAGAAAGTGGTTGTTGTCTAAGGGGCCAGGTTGTCAGGTTGTGATGTTGGTCGCCTGAATACACTTTCTAACCATCACTGTATTGATGATGTCTTCTACAACTGACACCACCAGATACCTGTCGTAGAGCTAGCAACATTATTGACACACCTGTCTAGAGGCGCACTAATTGAAATGTGTCGTAACCCCCGGTCAGATTTAGGAATTGGGTCGGACGTGATGTATCTTGCCGTGATCTGAATCTGCACACGGATGAAATAGAGTAAGCTTTCGCATCGGATTTCACCTCGAATGTCGGATGTCGAACTATCAGCAGTATGACTGGGGGTACGGAAGGGAATTGAAGATTGAAAATAATATTGAGGATTTTGTGGCTTAACTGGGTGAGTATCGGTTTTTTTAAAGGTAGAATTTACTTAAAATTGAAATTTTAGCTACTTTTCATAAATTAATAATAATATGTTTCAGTTCACAATTCGTACGTATGTTTATTTTTAAATGTATGTATTTGTGACTTGATATCTTCGCCAATTGCTAACCGTTTCTGATGATGAAAGGTTAGTAGGGAGATCATTCCTAAACCTATCTGTTCGTGTAAGGTTACCTGGAAGAAAATGTTAATTAGCATTAAATTCGCCAATTTACTTGTCTTTTAATGCAATAAAGCATTTCTTTGCTATCTATGTATTACCATGATTCGCAAAATAAATCATAACTTTAATTGAAACTGAATTTTCAGGGCCAATCCCAGTTTCGAAAGAAATAAACCTTGAATGTAATCTGGGTTACAAAACTGGACGTACGATACGAACTCTAGCAGTTATAGACCCCATGAGAGATACATTTCAAAGAGGCGCCTAGTTTAAGATTCCGGCCAGATGGATCTCAACAATTTGAACTCTATTCCCACGTATTTAGAGGCCATTCAATAGGGATCTGCCCGATAACCTATTGTCCGGAATACATAATACTGAGCTCAGCCAGTGGGTTTCTAGGAAATGTCGGTGGAAGAAATATATTTCTCAATACAATGTGGTTCACAGAGCAGTGATGGTAGGCTGTGACCCTTAATTTGAATCAAAACGTCGTGGGTTTGAGTCTCATCGTGTGCAGTGGATTTTCTACGATTTTTACCAATTACTGTCGATCACCATCGGTAAGTGGGTCCCTTTCAGGGAAACTATTACCTGGACCTTCATTTAACTAGCAAAATGGCTATGAGAACGAGAGATTACACGGAGTTGTTTAGGTAAACAGTGTTTAATACTGTTTAATTTGACATGATACTTATTGAGAACAAGACAAAGCAGTGTTTAGTTAATCAACTGTTTAAGAATCTTTCTGAAAAAGGCCTTGAAACGGCCGTTTAGCCAAGCAGTGTTTGTTTTGTTTCCCTATCTGTCAAAATGCATCAATCCCATTGCCACTTTGTTAGTGTCATTAGGGGGCTGGTCAGGTCACTGACTTAACGCAGGGTGACCAACTTATAACCGAAGATTCAACCAAGTGTCTTAATAAAACTACAAACTTATAGCTTCCGACTGTATTCCCCATGGATAATAAAATTGATCTTGAACATGTAGATATCTTCAAAGATTGTCCTTAAATCTCGTACTCGTACACTCTAAGATATCAGTATCTTAGAGTGTACCAGTACTTAAGATTTTATTCTGACAATTATTAAGTTACATTTTAGTTTTAACTAATAAGCATCGTCTAAAGAAATAAATAAATTCTATATTGTAATGATAATAATTTATTTGACCATAAGTTTCTTAAGGTAATAATCCATGTACTACATGCTACGTAGGTAGGTACTAAGTAACCACATTAACTTAAAGTGTGTTTTGATAACTTGGCTCATACAGATGATAGGTAGCGACATTAACTGCGATCACAGTCATGACAATATAATAACGAGTACATGGCCGACTTCTAACTCCGAACTAGGTTTCCCTAGTTCGGAGTTAGAAGAACTAGGTGTTTAGGATATCAGGTTCTCTCCCCGGCACCTGGTAAAATAATGATAGACGACATCCTAAGATACATACTCAGTGCGTAGATCTTTTCACAACTAGCAGAGTAGTCAAATGCACGTCCAACTTTTGTAAAACGAAACAACGCGAAAGCGCGCGAAAGAACGAATGGCATGTGAATGTTCCAATATAAAAAATAAAATGCTGCAGTTGCATATTTAAACACGCGAATTTTAGCATGAAGGATCGAGTACTACAGAATGTTCCCAGAATAAGTAAGCAAAATAATATTAATTTTTAAAGTATCTCTCGGGACGGAGAACATTTTATTCGGAGTCCCGAACGGTAATGCCCCCTAAATATTACCTTTGGCTTATGCCAGCGCTTCAAAAGTAATTAGCATTCTACGTTACAGTTTACAACCTGTCAGTAACTTAGTAGGGCACAATACTTCGAATTTTTGGTCTTAGCCATGCCGGTTCCCTTACGAAGTTTTCCTTCGCCGTTTTGATCACGTGTTTACTGCGAACATTAATTTATCGAATGGTAAAATCCATTGGTGCACAACCGAGTTCGAACCCACGGCCTCCGGATCGGAAGTCGGGGTACCGCCTACTAAGCCAACAAGGCTATTTAACTATAAAACCCGCGAGGAAATTTCATTTTTTTACTGCGAGCCATAAAATTAACCAACTCATTAACAAGGCAAGTATGCACATAGGTAATTGAATATCCTTTCCACTTTAAATATACTTTATGAAGATTATCTTTAATTTCGCCATAACAGCGGTTGAGTTGCGCCCGCGCCTGTGTAAATGGTCGGCGGATTGAGTTAAAGATTTACGACCTCCCTGCTAAGAGCTGCGTAAATTATGCCCTTTTAACGCTATCTCTTTCTATTCAGACAGAAAGGGATAAGAATGTACTATACGGTCTGAGATTAATGCTTCTTTGAGAAATATTTTGTAATGGAGAACTTTGCAATTTTAAGATATATTTTCTGGAGCGTTTTACAATTCGAATGTCTGTATTTTATTTTTAAACATGTTTAGTGACAGAATAAAGTGTCAAACTAGCATATAGCACACCTGTTGGTAAGCGATTCCCGTATATACGCATCGAAGTTATTTCACGCGTGTGTAAAGTCTCATGTGCCTTTAATTTCACCGGCACCCATACCCTTCAAACTGGAAGACAGCAATGCGAGCATTACTGCTTGTCTGCTGAGCTAGGTATGGTGGTAGTACTTCCCCGAACGAGCTCTTTCACAAGGAGTTCTACTAACTCTTTTGTATTGTTCCACAAAAGAAGTAGACATGATGTATGTAGGATAAGATTTGTGGTTTTTGTAAAGCGATAAAGAATATCGAAGATAATAGAATATTCAGTTTCTTGCACCACATTAGATAACAAAAAAATAAAAATAATCACTGACTGTTACCTGAGTAACTAATTAATTAACTGAATGACACTCAATGAACGTATGACGATAATGTATAGTATTTTACAATATACCTAGTAGTGAGTGATTGCTAACGGGCTAAACAGATAATAGAATATTTGGTAGAAGTATGAATTCTAGGATTCAAAATTTAGTTAGGGAATTCAATCTTAGTACTTTAAAACAGGGTCTATTTGTCCTGGATGTTTTTCCGGGATTCCAAGTGGGCTAAAAGTAAAAAACAAGTAAATGAAACAGACATACAGACGGTGTAGGTATTTTGGGAAATACAGCTTTGGTTTCAGATCCATAAAAATAAACCAGTATTTTGCATACTCATCAAAATGACGATACAGTGACATAACAGATATAACGTTGATTTGAATGACAATGGCGAGACGATATTCTCTTCACGGATATTTATGTCGCAGATGGATTGCTTAATTAGCTGTTTTACATAACATATTGTTAATAGAAGAGAGGTTAAAATCTTAGTTTTTTTTATACAAAAGGGCGCTCTCATTTGTAAAACGGCTCCACATTGTCAGCCGCATTGGAAAACGCGAAACGCTTTGTTTATCCGTATTACAATCCGGCTGGACGTCAATACGCCGGGTTAAAAACAGTGCGGTTTACTTAAGAGCGGATTATACGTTTTGGTTATTTACACAACGACCTAATGAAAGGTTATCAACAAATTTCGTGTTGATAGATTTGAGTAGATAATTTTAAACCGTGCCTTTTAAAGTTATATTTTTTTTATGTTTTAGGTAGGAAGGTAACGTATTCATATGATCGGTGTAAAGAACGTTTTTTCGGTGCTTATACGGTAGAATGATAACATACACTTTTATTTAGGTGAGAGTATTTAAAAAAATCTACAAATAATAATCACTCATTTAATTCAGGCAACACATTAACGTACTTGTACAAATACAGGGGACCATAGATTAGGTATAATAACTAAAATACAGTAAAAATAAAACGTTGGGTTTTGGTGGTGTCGTATCCGAGGTGAAATGCTGATAAAAAGCTTTAACTCAATGAAATTGCGTTCGAAACTTGATTGGTGATGTGCTAATTCGGCATCTGTCTGCAACTTAAATGTTTGGGTTTACCCGAGTTGATTGACCAATAGGAACCAAATCACCAAGTTACTTACACCTAAAACTTCGATCTCAAAGGTGTACGATTCCCGATACAACTTTTATGTTTCCGATGACCAAAATTCTGGTGGAATATGGAATACAGAGAATGTAGAATTTCGCAACTGCACCCCATTTTCTCAAACAAAACAATTTTTGCATCAAGTCTGGCGCCAAATATAGCTATCGCAAATACCTGTTCTACAGACTTGAGTGGATTCCAGTTCATTTCTAAAGAATGCTACGGTAGCTGCAAATGCACTCAGCAGGTGAGCCAATTCAATTCTAACCTAACTATTTACTCGAAAGCTCGAAGAGATAAAAATGCTAACAATCGTGACGGTTCGCAAAAGGTACGAGACAATACGAACCGTCGCGTCGTAAGGTGACGCTGAGTCAGCTGTGACTAGCGCCGCCATATTGGATTTTTATTTTTTAAACTGCGCGCATAGACAAGCTTTCCTATTCCGATAGCGTTCGGATTTCGGATTCAATTTGTTTTTAGTGTCAGTTGTTACTGGTTGAGAATGGTGCATTGGTTTTAATGGCACAAACTCGTTTTGAGGCTAACACAGTGGAGCTTCTTTGTTTCTGTGCGAGTTTGTTCAAGAATAATTTCCTAACCGAATTTAAAACATTTTTGAAAGATTATAGATCTCGGTCTGAAATAGTGACCTCTGTAAACGACCTCTGTGGCAGACTGGGCAAAGACCCGCCTGAGATGCAGAAGGTTGCGGGTTCGATTCCCGCCGCGAGACAAATATTTTTGTATGATCTGCAAATATTTGTTTCGGGTCTGGTTTTTTTCTTTGCATAATATGTATGTATTTACAAAAAAAAAATATATATAAGTAGTCATGTAGTTCCCATAACACAAGCTCTGCTTACTCTGGGGCTAGATTGCGCCATGTAAAAATATTCAGCATACTATTGATACTTTTTATCCTCTTACCACGAGTGAAGCCTTGGCCAGAAACTAGTTGATATAAAGTCGGATTAGAAAATACTTTCTGTGTACGTCATCAACGTTATTAAATATTACCTACAGCTAAAATAATACCTGAGGTTAGCTACTGAAATATCTTACGCAATGAATGAAATTAACTATTCATAAACAACTGGAGTCTGACCCGACCACAGGTCATTTATTAAAACATGGTGCCACTAAACCTGGTTAATTGGACCAGATCACGACAGTCGTAAAATATTACATTTGTAATTCAAAATGACCTTTCATAAAACAAACCGCCCTACAGACGTTACACTGTAATTTTAGTTCGAAGAACTAAGTTAGTTATGTTACCTAATTTTAAGCTAACACGTGCTGCGCATTCAGGGGTGATAAATCAAAATTGGGCGCTTGGGGTAACCTGTTTACAAAAAGGAAAATTGCCAAAAATTTGGCGCCCAGTAAAAATAACCGCGAAAATTATGCTACGAACTTTTTTAATAACGCTCCTGGTTCAATCTCAATCGAAAAATACGAAAAAAATCCTCTACACAACAGTAAGAAATGTATAAACATGTCAAGGGACCGGTTCAGGTACGCCATTTTTTATTGAATTGAACACCTATGCCCGAAAGGACGTTCTCTTCCCAGCCTTTTCAAGCAAGGGAACAACGACAGGACGAGAGCGAAACGGCCTACTTCTATCTCTCTCGTCTCGCATTCATGAGGACAAAGAATAAGTAGTAATAAAGACGTGACGTTCGTGCAGATGGTTGATAAAAGTTAATACGTGGCAGTTTGTCCATTCTATTCGACTATTAAAAGGCAAGGAACAGATACGTAGTTACACGCTCTTTAGTTCTCGACTCATGAAAACATTAAAGGAAACAGTTCTCGACATATATTGCCTCCATGGTGGTATCGAACCTTTTTACTTGCTTTTGCGAAATTGGAGGGAAAAGAAAATGGCAGACAATTCAATGTCTCAATCCAACTGGGCTTCTCGAGTTGATTGCGTTCGAAGTATCCATAGGGCCCCAAGTCCCAAATAAAGTGTACAATTATTTTGAACGCGTGCCTAATTTTTACAGGATGGACGTTCGAAATTCAAATTCTGTTTGCGTGTTTTAAAATGACAAACTCAGTGATCCATCTGTTTGGGCTTCGTCCAGCCAATTAATGAAAGAGAGATCCGATATGTCGCTCTGGCGAGGGTCATTCGACCTCAATTTTTACCTGACGCTGAGCGTTGACAGTAGTATTACATGGGACGAAGAATGCGAGACACTACTAATATGTTCTTATGTGATGATGCACCTATTTTATGGGAGTTCAGAATGCTCGACGAGAAAACCAAGAGGGCTTTTCTCGTATAAAAGACGCCTTCGCACGATCTGCGTAGGTAGACACCGCAAAAAACCATCCACAAGCTATCAAAGGTTGTCAAAGTTCGTGTGAATGTACTGATGACTTAAAGCTCACTAACGACTAAGGCGAACGCATGAGATTCGCACGGTGTAATCATATATACATGTGGTTTCTACAAAAGCGACGACGTCTGTCTGGCACTGTCAAGCAATTTACGTGAATGTACGGTAGGTATATGTCATACAAAGTTTACGGCGAAAACGTGGTTGAAAAATGATCCCTGGCATTTGAAGAGTCATTATAATTAAGTAGGTGCGTAAGATTATCTGTTCTTTTTTTAATTTCTCTTATTTTCAAGGGTTCATTTCGTTATCCGTCCGTCTGTCTGTCTGTCTGTCTGTCAAGACCCTCTTTCTCAGGAACGCGTGGAGGAGTTCAAATTAATATCAAATACGTAGGTACGCTAGGAGCTCTAAAAATATCTAAGCTTCTCAGTCAATGCAATAAAGGAAAAAGTACAAAAATCCTTAATTTACACTTGCTGTTGGAGAATTGACCGTCATTTATATCGATCGATGTATGGGCGAACATTATTTCAACTACAAAGTTAAGCTTATCTTTCAATTCGACTTGTATTTTCGTTAGAGCAATGTAATAAGAGTAATAATTGTTTTGGTTTACATACAAGTTTGTACGGAACCCACGGTGCACGAGTAAGACTCGCACTTGCACAGCGGTCTTTTTTTACTTTGCGCAGCGGTCTGTTAACAGCTTTACAACCAACTAGTTAACGCAAAAAAACTTGCAACGCGGGTTTTCCGCCAAATTCGGCGGGATTTGCGTGTCGAAGGAGACGATAACAGGCACGATCGTTAAATTACGCCAGATTAGAGGCACACTGTCGGTTTTACGATTTTCACATGACTCCCAAATTGGAGCAAAAGCTGTCAGGAACTCATTTGGGAAGTTTCACGTCACCAGGGAGTCCATGTGTCATTAGATTGTTATTCCTTCCAACCACACCTCCTACGATAAAGGACTTTCCACATTTCCACGAGCTACGTGCCACGACAGTGACGTGGCCTGATCGGAGATCAGAATTACCCGCGACGCCAGGAGCCGTAATATGTATTTGGGGTAAGAAGCTTTGTTTGTTTGTCCGTTACCTTCAAATGACCAATCGGATTGTATTGCAATCGTTTTGTATGACTTCAAGAAAAGTTAACGACACACATCACGACACTTCACAGAATATACTTCAGTTATTTTGCAATAATTTATTGTGTATAAAACAGTTTACACCAGCCGGCACTGTTACGGTTCGGGCACGGACGTGTGTCTGAACGTAGTGTCTTCGTGACGATGTCACGTTACTGGCCGCGTTGATGATTTGCGTGACAAAACCATGAAGACAAGGCCATGAAGTAATGTGCATTGAAATGTCACAAACGTACGTCAACACCCTACGTTACGTCAACTTTCGCCATTGTCGTACGAATAGCCGCAAAGAATAGTTAGAAGAATACGATTTTATTGTCTTGTGGGCCTTTAAATAATTTAGGCCGCCGCTAGACCCACTTCGAACTTTATCGCTGATGGAAATTGTTTCAGAATTAGAAGATTCAATTTATTAACACTGAGCAGACAAAGACTGCCCTGGTTTTGATGGCCTCGGGGTTCAGTAGGAATAAAACTATTATTTTTTAATAAAAATAATATAACAGGAAGTTGATAAAAAGTCCAATATGAAATTTCATCCCTTATTTTTTTTCTTAGGGGTGGTATTTTTTCATAAAAATTATATGGAACCACTTTAGAAGTTATACCCTACCAATTAAAAAAAACATTAAAAAACAATCTCAAAATTCGCGAAGATATCGCGTAACATACACAGACGAATTGAGAACCGCCTCCTTTTTTTAAGTCGCTTGAAAATAGACAAGACATAGCACTTTTCTCAAGCAAAAACGCACGATGCGGTTCCGCACATATGCGGTCCCGTCACAAAATACTGCACACACGACAGTCCATTTTAAGTGAGGATTCCAGTTTAGACGCTGAAATCGCGTCTTACTGAAATAGTGACTAGTTTTCAGCGATAAGGCCGCCGACTTATAGCGTTTGTTACGTTTGCATAAAAACAATGTTTCAATGATACATTTGACTGCTAAAATGCACATTACATAGATGAATATGTAAGTTATCACTTATCAGGAAAGTGGTAAATACAGCTGGAAATACCAAAACATGTGTGCTAAATAAATTGGTTTCCGAGACGTTTTAAAATCGAATGACGTGAACATCAAAACATCGATAAAAAACTAAAAGCTTTTACGTTTACACTCTTCATCAGTAGGAACTTAATTACAAAAAACACTTTAGTTTGTTTGCTGTGTGTCATTTGATATTTGAAAAAATAAAAATAGCTCTCAGGCAATAAAAGCACTTTTGCAATGGTCTTTAAAGCCGGATTTCTGAAAAGTGCAATTCAGCAACGTATCTTTGCGTAGCTTACTCGGCTGAGTTACCGGTTTGATTTCCGCTGCAGGACAAATACTTGCATGAATTGCCAATATTTGTACTCGTACTGTGTAATTCTACAAGTATCATCATCTACATCGTCATAAAGGAAAAATATTGTGTAGGAACCTTTTTAGTAACTTCCTTAACACAGAGCGAGTAATTTTAAATAAACAAATGGGATGGACCCCTAAACGGTCAGCATAACGTCAGCAGAAGAATAAGTACACGTTATTGTCGTAAAAATGTCCTAAAATAATACCAGGATAATATCAATTCTTTAAAAACAAAAAGGAAACACTTAGAATGTTTACAATACTCATGCATTTATTTCTTAAACTTAAAAGCTACTAAACATTATCTTTAAAACTCTTGAAGTTTTGAATTATTTAAATAGGGAGCTTGATAAACAGAAACTCAACAGAAAGGCATTTTATGACGTAATTTACTCTTCTATTTTAATGGCATAGGTAGCATTTGTATTCTAACCATATCCTAAAAATTACATCATGCGCATAATGTTCGTTTTTTTGTATCAACATGTAGATAAACTCTTTATTGTGTATAACACCATTTTTCACCAGACTTTCGCGTTTACAACGCGAAAGTTTGTGAGGATGGATGTTTGTTACTCTTTAACGCAAAAACTACTGAACGGATTTTGATGAAACTTTACAGTAATATAGCTTATACATCAGAATAACACAAAGGCTACTTTTTAGCCACGTACCACGCAGGCGAAGCCGTGGGCAAAGGCTAGTGATTTATATTTGTAATCAATAAGAGGTACTTCTTTCCGTGGCAAACAAGTGTTTTTTTAAATAGTTTTTTTTAATCAAATACTCGTAGTTGTCGTTGTGTTGAAAGTTTTGGAAATAATAGACCTGTCGAAAGTCTTACACAAAGGTACATGTAACTTCTAGTAGTTAAACTTAAGAGATCTATCTCAGATAAAAAAAATCCCTCATTGAAATTACCTACTTATAACCAACGATGGATATAATCCTATAATGTTATAATGATCCTTAAATGTACCTGTTAATGTGTTATAAAATCTGTCTAATTTATATCACCCTAAATTCCCGGAAATTCCTGTTTTTAACTAAGGCCTTATAGAAAAGTGTCTTTATGTAGTAGTAAGAAACTGAGGACCTTACATATTAAGGTTATTAAGCAGTTTATTAACTAATTAGGCTGAGTCATATTCCGATATGTGTAATTTCAAATTTAACAGTAGAAAACAAAATTATTGTTTGAATACCACCTGTTTAAATTTTTTATAAGCATGAAAATATTAAATTAAAACAAAACTATTATTTGACGACCTCTGTGGCGCAGTGGGCCTGAGACGCAGAAGATTGCGGGTTTTATTCCCGCCGCGGGACAAATGTTTGTATATGCAAATATTTGTCTCGGGTCTGAGTGTAATAATAATATGTAAATATTTACAACAAAAATTTAGGTATAAGCAGTATATATCAGTCTTGCAGTTCATATAACACAAGCTCTGCTTAGTTTGAGGCTAGATAATTTTGTGTGTAAAACTGAAAATGTCCAGCATTTTTTTTAAATATATATATATTTTTTTTTTATATTTACAGTCAGCTTCGAAAGTCAATTCACTGGCCCTACACAACTGCTATCGGCTCTACCTGAAATACAAACACGTCACCAAACGTCAAATTTAATTGATCCCAGCTGACCACAGACTATACAATATCCACTACGCGACATAAGTCGTCTTATTATCTCGGGCGGTAACGGTAAAAAGTCCGGTATTTGTGATGGACAGTAACACGATGGTTTATATAGATCTTGCATGCTTTTTACGCGACTGCGCAATGGAAGGTTTATCTACGACATTATAGGGTTACTTGCTTGTTAGAGACAGACTTTTTTCTGTGGCAAAATGTGGGAATGTTCTGACATCTGTGTTGATTTTGCTGAATGGAACTTATTGTCTCATTTTGTAAAAGTGATTGAACTTTGTAAGTATAACCTAAAAAAACTGGTACCCCATCATTTATATCGTCAAAACGTAAAGAAAATACGCGATGCCACCTACAAAACCCAAACATTAAGTGTAGGTAAGTAGTACGTAGGTAACTTAAAACCCACCATTAATGACTTAGAAGCACCTGTTTCAGGTTGTTGTGTGCTTATCCGACCCCTAGACAGTAAATTTGATGGTGGATCTTGTAAATTAGACCACTTAGAGGACATTACACTGTTCCTGACCTAATGTGACCGTTAGAAGTTTAAAAGCACTCATGCTGTTGGCCCTGAGTGTGATATCGGGTTTACGGTAGAGCTTATTTCAATTGGACTTTCAGACTGTTGAAACTAGTCTCAAGTAAACCAACCTTAACAATGGTATCTATCAATAATAATAGAGCATAGTTTTAAAATAGACGACGACACGTCACTAACCCTGCAAACCGAAAAGTACCGAAATAAGCTCATTTTAAAATCGGAATAGAAAGTGGATAAAATATTCATCTGCGGGCAGGAACGCATAAATCAAAAATCGAACGCACCCCACCCGAACGCATCAATCGTAGCGTTCCGTTCTACGCTCCCTCCGATAGAGCGTATCACGGAACGTAACTCACGTTTTTACTTTTTCCCCTGTCAATTAGCTCATGGAGTGCCAGTACCGTGCAGCTAGCCACTGCTACGACACATGTCAACATCTGTTCGACAACTACCGATGTGTCACGCACGTTTCCGGCCTTTGAGATTTTTTTACGCGGTAAATTAACGCCGGCGGGCATCCTCGAAAAACCGTCAAGTCGCACGCGAAACGTGTACTCCGAAAATGAACAATGCAGGTTTAAAAGTGAGAACTTGGGACACATTTTTAGGTCTATGTCAACTATGTAGGTATAATTATCAACAATTCCCTTTGACAGCGAGCTTTGATCTTATCAAGTTGTCAACAAACGGCATCACATTCCACAGTTTATTAGCCCTTCACTTAAAAATCTAGATTATACAAATAAGATAATAATATTATTCAAAATTCTTAGATAACTTGCACGCGCGTCGACTACCATCAATATTGACTTTACGTATTTTACGATTCAGTTTACGATTAAACCAACGGTTTCATCTTGTAAATGTACCCCTTAAATTGTCTATAAAATCATGCGATCAGATATGTATTCAAATTCGGATAATAAAACACGATTCGGATACCGACATTGTTTCCAAGGCGTGAATGGGAGAAAATAAGATGTCCAATTACGGGAAATGAATGTTTCAAAAACCTACCCGGAAAAGTACGACCTACCATAACTACGTTTCTAATAACATGGTAAGTTTTACCAAGTAGGTAGGTACCCTAATTAAAAGTTATAAATACATCTAGGTAAAAAGATTTGTAATCTACCCAGGTATATATTTTTTTTAAAGATTTTGTGAAATGCAACGCGCATCTCTTTATTCCCACCATATCGTCTCAAATAAAAAAAAAACAGCACATAATTTTATCAAAACAATTTACACAAATATTTTTGAGAAGCAAAAATAAGTGTTTTTGTTATGTCAAACTTCGGGTTTTATTTTCACTTGATTGTTAAAAATATTTTGTGTTTGCTGGCATATTCACAAATAGCATTTATTTATGTAGGTACCTAGTTTGTGTAGCGGCATTCGTGCTCAACAAAACAATTGCTTGATATTCGAAACATTTTACATAAGTAATGGTTTGTAAAACGTCAAATTAGTCCTGTGATTGGTGTAGGCAGTTTAGCTATCTCTTGATAAACATTACTTGCATAATTAGCCGTAAAGATTCACTGGGATTTGATTGTACTGTGTTTTCATTGTTGTTTTCATGTTACGCCATCTATCGCGCGCTTTGATGTCAGGTTAGTTTGCTAAGCTTTTGAATCTACTGCGATTTACTAGTATAATTACAAATAGATACCTACCTAGGTTAAGTAACAGTTAGCAAATGAAGTAGGTATGTTTTATATGAACAGGAAATTAAATTGAAATTACTTTTGAAAATTAATTAAAACCACCTCAGTACGTACCTCAGTAAATGAGTATGCTCACGAATTGAGAAGCAAGAGTTTTCCAAGTTTTCAAGAAATGACGGCTAGCATTATAGCTTTGAAGTAGGTACCTACCCACTTACTAAAATGATAAACACAGAAAGAACTTAAATGAAGTGAAGCAAAATCCGATAAAAGCTTTTAAATTCGACTTGAAAGCTCCGCAAGCGTTACTAATGTTATCTGCTAGAAAATCAGGCGTAGGTAACGCGACAGAAACAGTTACTACGAACCGACAAAAGTTCTACAACGAAACTTATCAAATGATCGTTAAGTGGCACTGGGTCTATTGGTCCCGTTATAGTGGACCGCCTAATTAATAGTCACCCACTCAGATCGGAACCAGTTAGACCCTGGTTGTAATGTTTACAGCAGTATGCACGCCACGCATCTACAATGCAAACCCAAAGAACACGATCAACCCATGTTCTGGCGTCATTGCATGCTTCGCATATTGAAGAATCGAGACTATCGATTCAACTTACGAGGGTCGTAGAAAGAATTCCTTACAACAATGAGCCGGTGTAACAATAAATACCTTAATGATATCCCAAGTTTGGAGAGACGGCGTCCAATAGCAGGCTGTAACCGTCCCACACTTCTCAAGAGAAAGCATCCACAGAATCACCACGGGCACAAAACACTGAAACAGCACAATCACTGGGGCACTATTGCGGTAGTAATGTTGGAATCCACAGCACTGGTTTGGTGTTTTTTTGCGTAAACGCGTCGCGGGCACTCCGGAGCGGGGCAACCGACGCGCACGGCAGCCGGGCACGAACTGAACTGGTTTTGCTGGGCGCGGGGGTTGAGGGGTCGCAGGGACGGGTGGACGGGTGCGTTGTGTTCGGTTTTATGAAAATATTTCGTGAGTAATGCACGTGTTATGTCCGCGAGTGCGACGGCCTAGAACGGCCTCGTAGTCCGATCTCTGATTGAAGTGCAGCCTGCGGTAGATAGATAGATAATGAAGAGCCGGCATGTCCCAAGCAGGTCACACGTCTAACTAGATGTGGGGTCTTTGTCTTACCCCCCTCAATAAAAGCTTTCCGAGCTTAGCGTTGCATTTCTATCTGCGAGTCAATCAATGCAATGTGATATTATAAACACAATAGGTAGGTAGTCACATAGAATGGATAGCTTCTCGTTTGATATTACGGTCTTCTATCGTGGACATATTGTATAATGGATTATGTTGGTAACTACCTACTTACTTTGTAGCATTGACCTCAAGGTTCGATCGCACTTAAGTACCTAGGTAGGAACATATTAGGTAATTTAGGTATACGTACATATTAATACTATTAACTTAGGTAGGTACCTACTTAAGTGCAGTCATCGACAAAAGTATACTAACATTTCTGATTGTTACATTTAACTCAAATATTTCTGGAACCTGTGAAGACTTTAGCGCAAAATAATTACGAACTTTGGATTTGAAATTAATTCATTGAACTACATCTCAAGATCCATCGTGGCTCTTAACTACCTAGATATTTGTAATCTAAAGTTGACATTTCCATGTCATTGTTCCTTACTGGCAGAAAAATCGATCTACCTACCCTCTTTCTCACACATTTATTGCGAAAAAACATTAAATCTCACAAAGTATGCTAAATACCCCGTTTTGATAAAAATGTTTGTCAAAAATTCGTAATACAAGTATTTGGATAAGACGGACGCCATAGGCACAGATAATACATATAATATAAGACTCGTAGGTAAGTACTTACCTACGTAGATACCCATTCTTTAATATTAAGATACATATTGGGTATAGGACTATATAGGTATCACCACCTATTTGTATCTTAATAATATCGTTTTATTAGAAACCATTTTATTAAATAAAGAATACTTAACACTAATGATATCGATAATAAAATATATTATTAGTAATTCCGATGAAGAAATATGTAAATCAAATACTTTGATGTAGGAGAGGCCAATTTGAAGAAAATTGAGTTATAATAATAAATACAATAAAAACTAACGTGCCCAAGTCGTGTCGAGACACGCTATGTTAGAGCATCAAAGTTGCCCGTTAGGGTTACCTACTTTATCTGCTTCATGTGCTCTATGCCTACTCCCACAACGCTTGTAATAATACCCGGGACTTGAAAGTCAAAATGGTTCAAGAAGCCTCAAAGACCTATTGAATGATACACCACAAGAACCGATAAGGGACCGATGAGAAAAAATAAACATGCTTACTTTACATGTACCCACTAATAGGGTGAGTTACTTAATTGACGACCTCTGTGGCGCAGTGGGCGAAGGCCAGCCTGGAGGTTGCAGGTTCGATTCCCGCCACGACACAAATTTTTGTATGGTCTGAAAATATTTCTCTCAGGTCAGGTCAGGGTTTTCTATGTATAATATGTAAAAAAAAAAGATATGTAAGTCCTACTATAATCCTACTAATCTCATAAGTCGTCAGTGCACGGCGCGACGCGGAAGGAGAAAGTCGCAACCACTCACCCTGATGAAGACTCTCGGAATGAGTCGAAACTTAGTCGGTGCCTTCACCGATAGTGCAGTACGTGAAAATTCCCGTTTTTACAATATGAATATTAATACGCTATATAACGAGGGAGCAATCGGGGGATGACACACGGACGGACAGATAGACAGACGAACATTACGAAACTACAAAGGCTCTGTTTTCACCATTTGCCTTCGGAACCCTAAAAAAGTTTCATAAATAGAAGATCTACGAATGATGTAGGTATACAGCTAGTCAAATGTTGTTTTTTGATAATTTAGTTTTAAATAAACTTTTCTCGAAATTATGTTTTGAAAATAACATCTTCAATAACATTTTACCCTCCTATCGCTGTTCTACTCAGGACCTTATATTAGACAAGCACCTACTGTGGCAATCAAAACCTTTTTAAATGATGATTGCATTTCAGTAACTATTATTTTATCTGTGATTTAAATACCTGCAGTGTTACCACAAGTATTTTGCTGTTGCCAACATGTGGGAGCGAAAACCAGACTTGACTGACCTCTGCCCCTTAGACTTTAGGTTGGCGTTAACGCTTGCGGAAAGATTAAATTCTATGGAAATTACATTAGCTTGAGATGTCACGTAACAGCTGTCAAATTTTTCCTTGACGCATTTGCGTTATCGTATAAGGTAAACTAAGCGTGAGGTATTTGTCTAGCCGCATTGTATAAATCAATTGTGGACAAACGAGTGTTACTTATCTATCTCAGAGCCTCCCCTTTCACGACACCTCACCTTTGGCACACGGTTGATAACAGACGTAAAACTAATGACCAAAAATAACAAATGCCAATACTCATGTACACTGTAATGCGTAGGCTCATTAAATATCACGAAATAACGTTCAAAGAAAACACAAACATTTTCGATTCATAAAGTATTAAAATGATTTTACGAGATATTCGATAAAATATGCCTCGCACCTGTCAATGTAGTCCGCAATAAAAACGTAAAGGTATGAATTATTGAAATACTACGTGCTGCCGGTGTCAGAAGTAGTTGAACAACCCAGGTGCTCAAATACATATGCAATAGAACTAAAATTGTTTAAAGCATTCGCTCTGAGCTGAGTAATGTCTCCACACTCAAAAAGCGTAACTTCTACTCAGAAAACTTTCAAATTCATCATCATCATCATCACCAACATCCTGTGGCAGTACAAGTCCATTCCTTGAAAATACCATAGGGCTCTTTCAAAGAGTGCCATGGCGAAAGGTCCTTTCGCTAAAATCCGGTGATATTCAATAACTTTTTTAAAGAAAGAACAATAAAACGGCATACCATCTAAAGAGCGATTCAAATGATCCATCGATAGCTTTTTTTTATTAGCGTTAGCTATAGAAAGTCATCTTTACTACTATAGCTTACAAGGTGCAAGTTCGAATCTGACCATTTTATTCAACATTAGCAGCGTAATAAAAGTTGTCTGCCTCTACCCTTTGTTTAGTGTTAGAAAAGGACAGGGCTAGAGTTAGCGTCCTGTTAGCGAGTTATTATGAACTAGCCTCTGCCCACGGCTTCGCCCGCGTGGTAATAGGATAAAAAGTAACATATGTGTTATTCTGATGTTTAAGCTATATTACTGTAAAGTTTCATCAAAATCCGTTGAGTAGTTTTTGCGTGAAAGAGGAACAAACATCCATCCTCACAAACTTTCACTTTTATAATAGTAGTAGGACTAGCTTCTGCCCACGGCTTCGCCCGCGTTGTACCCGGATAAAAAGTACCCCATGTGTTATTCTGATGTATAAGCTATATTACTGTAAAGTTTCATCAAAATCCGTTCAGTAATTTTTGCGTGAAAGAGTAACAAACATTCTCACAAACTTTCGGGTTTATAATATTAGTAGGATAGGATAAGTAGGATAGGATAAGAGGGTATGTGCAAATAAATAAATAATGCTGGACATTTTTGACACAGCGTCCTCTATCCCCACACTAAACAGAGCTTGTTTTATGGGAACTACATGTGTCAATTTAGACATGGAGTTTGCTCAGCTACATTTGACGCAGCAGACATCGCACAAACCCATTATGTAGACACTTCATACGTTTCAATCATAAGCCAGCTTTGCTCGCTCCTACATTGTTTTACGCATAAATTACATACTTTACATAGATATATCCAATATAGGTTTTATTTTCAGTTCCATTTAACCACGAGAGTGGTTGAATATATGAACTAGCAGGCAGGGATGTAGTCAGAATATTTATTGTGGGGTTTTTTCAGAGGTTATTTTTAGCTATTAATGGTTTAAAAATAAACAAACACGCTAACGAATATTATTACCCAGGATGGAAATACTCGGGTACATACTCATTGCATAGACTTTTGAGGATAACATTTAGGGGGTAGTCAGAGGCACGTCCAACCATTAAATTTGGTACATGCCCAAGTTTTGCAAGTAGTTAGCATTCCACGTGACGCCATCGCTGCTTATAACACTAACTGATGACACATGCCTTTGAAATCAATGTTTTAGATATACATTGATTGACGACCTCTGTGGCGCAGTGGGCGAAGGCCCGCCTGAGACGCATAAGGTTGCGGGTTCGATTCCCACCGCGGGATAAATGTTTGTATCTGCAAATATTTGTCTCGGGATCTGGAAGTTTACTATGTATGTATTTACAAAAAAAATATATAAGTAGTATATCAGCCATGTAGTTCCCATAACACAAGCTCTGCTTAATTTGGGCTAGATGATGGTGTGTGAAAATTACCAGCGTTATTTATTTATTATTTATGAAACAGAAATAAAAATATAAAACTCGTAGCTAAGTATACAACTGGGTGAGTGATGTTATGAGTTACAAGCTCGATTTTGAAAAAAAAACATTAAATTTTTTTAATTTTAAGTCTTACGGTTTCCGACTGAGCCTAAGTGGCTCTGGAAATATACAAAATTATATAGCTGAAACAGTGTAGCCAAGACAGGTAGCTTATCACTACTAGACGGAAACGTAATAAGCACTGTGCCAACGCATTAGCATTGCCGTGCAGCGCGACAATGCAGTCAGCATTTTGGGGACGCCATCTATGGTTGAGTTTTGAATTTGAAAATCGTTTGTGCATCTCTAGAAATCTAGTTGTAAAGTTTGTCAGTTTATCACTATCCTGCTACTATTATAAACGCGAAAGTTTGTGAGGATGGATGTTTGTTACTCTTTCACGCAAAAACTATTGAACGGATTTTGATGAAACTTTACAGTAATATAGCTTATACATCAGAATAACACATAGGCTACTTTTTATCCGGGCACCACGCGGGCGAAGCCGTGCGCAGAAGTTAGTAATAATATAATAATCCTACTAATATTATGAACGTGAAAGTTTGTAAGGATGTTTGTTCCTCTTTCACTCAAAAACTACTGAACGGATTTTGATGAAACTTTACAATGATATAGCTGATACATCAGAGTAACACATAGGCTATTTTTTTATCGGGTACCACGCGGGCGAAGCCGTGCGCAGAAGTTAGTAATAATATAATAATCCTACTAATATTATAAACGTGAAAGTTTGTGAGGATGTTTGTTCCTCTTTCACGCAAAAACTTCTGAATGGATTTTGATGAAACTTTACAGTGATACGAGTATAGCTGATACATCAGAATAACACATAGGCTACTTTTTATCCGGGTACCACGCGGGCGAAGCCGTGGGCAGAAGCTAGTACTATTATAAACGCGAAAGTTTGTGAGGATGGATGTTTGTTACTCTTTCACGCAAAAACTACTGAACGGATTTTAATAAAACTTTACAGTAATATAGCTATAATATACATAGGATACTTTTTATCCGGGTACCACGCGCGAAGCCGTGGGCAGAGGCTAATAGTTATATAAAAACAAAATGAAATCTCCCTTGATTACATGTCTGCATTAAATCCCTTTACGCGAGGTCGCATTTAATGCACGTATTCCTCCATTTGTTGAATTTTATCCTGCCGAATCTGATTTTAGATATCTATTTTTGTAATATGAAGCTTCCATGTTGATATTCGATCATAGTGGATTACCTATGCTAGCTATCAATAAAACTATTTCTGAAATGTGGGTACCTACCTGGCTATGCTATGCCAACGATATTTAAACAGTCCCGTATAAATATTAATAGAACAGGTACATTAAGTACTTACGTATAAGATGTCCCATCATCATCATGAACAGCATAAAGAAGTTCACTTTTGGGCATTATTATTATTCATATTGTAAAAACGTGAATTTTCGCGTCGCGTCGTGCAGCAGTGTGTCACGGAAGGAGAGCGTCGCGATCACTCACCCTGATGAAGACTCTCGGAATGAGTCGAAACTTAGTCGGTGCCTTCTCCGATAGTGCGGTACGTGAAAATTCATGTTTTTACAATATGAATAATCAAATTAGTTATTGGAATAAAATTATTATTTTTTTTATTGGCTTTTTGTGGTTTTTGTTTTCTTTGTCCTTCAGGGGGCGTTCAAATTTCACCGCTCAGCCCTGCAGCTGCTAGAAACTGCAGGATCTTTTTGGGCATGATGAGTTTTAGTTCATCTGGGTTGAAAATGTGTTTACCCAGATGAAGGCTACGCTAATTTATCAGTGGTCCACAATCTCCTAACAGATGAAGGGGCGAGACATCTGCCTCATTGCAGAGTCTGCAGGTTTGTGTATCACACAGTCTTAATTTGAACATGTGCTTGGTGTCCAGTCAAGGCTCTTACCATAGTGCGAAGTTTGTTTCTGTTTAGCGCTAAGATTTGGTTGTTATACCGTTTGTCAAAGGCAGTAATTTGGCATAGACCTCCTCCTAAGACCATGACGAATGAGCCTGGGCTACCAGGATCTATCAACTTCCTGTAACCTTGAAGATTAAATCGGTCTATCCGGGTGGGGGGGGGGCTTTCTACACTGCACCGTCCTGCTCGTGGTCGGTATTCAATCTCTTGCTTTTTAGTATATTAGTTTATAAGTATTATACCAGTCATGTAGTTCCCATAATACAAGTTCTGCTTAGTTTGGGGCTAGATGATGCTGTGTGAAAAATGTCCAGCAATATTTGTTTATTTATTATACATAATACAAAGTTATTAATTGTGTATGCATAACCCATATTTGACTACTTACGTACTTAAACCTAAGATGTAAGTAAGTTATCTTCTCAGATCATTTGTTTAGTGCTAAATATATGAAATACTTACAGAGGTAAATACAAAAGCAATATGGAATGTACTTAGGTAGAGACCTAAGTACATTCCATATTGCTTTTGTCATACCACCTTATCTAACTTTTTATGCTTTGCCCGTGACTCAATCAAGGTCTGTGCTGAAAATCAGCGCTGCAGTTCACTGCAGTATTATTCTGAGCACGGACCTTTTATGACGGCACTATACCTACACGTTAAATTGTAACATAACTATAAATATGTAATACTAGCTTCTGCCCACGGCTTCGCCCGCGTGGTACCCGGATAAAAAGAAGCCTATGTGTTATTCTAATGTATAAGCTATATTACTGTAAGGTTTCATCAAAATCCGTTCAGTAGTTTTTGCGTGAAAGAGTAACAAACATCCATCCTCACAAACTTTCGCGTATATAATAGTCGTAGGATGCTGTGTGAATAGTCTGTTCAAATATTTAGTTTTTCCTTCTATAAAATTCACAACGCCTTAAATTTCTCCTTTTCAATAAAACCACGGTTCTTCAAGCCTCAGCTTATCGTCTTCTTACGATAATGTCTGGATTACCTGCTCCAACGGAGTCTCATCAGCCATTCCAATGTGAATATTTTAATGTAGACCTTCCCGTATCGCTTATCGAATTCCACGAATTGACCTACCTACCGATACTCCCGAAACAAGATCGAATCTGAGGGGTAAACTATTAGAGCGTGCTAAACAAATGACTGATTCTAGGGAAATTTCTGAATTTATTCCCCAAAGATACAGTTTCTCCGTAGAGACACTTTTGTAAATCAGTTTGCTCATTATTCCCATCATTAAACAGTGGATTGCGCAAAAAAACTAGGTACCTACCAAAGTAACTTACGGCTAGAAATGTACTCTTGTTCCTGTTCGAAGAATAGGTACGGCTGCCGGTAATTATAGGCTCATGGGAAGAAGGGTTTTCGAATGGAGACTTCGAACCGATTGACTGCGAAGTAAGAAAAGACCTTACCCAATGAACCGATGGCATCCAAGTTGCATAGGTTGGTGGAGTTTCCGTTTGTCAATGTACTCTTCGGGGGAGGCCTAGGTTCAACAAAGGACTGCACAGACTATTGATGAATTACATGATCTATTAATCCACTGTGAAAGAAAGGTTCTCGAATAACGACCACGAACCAGTGCAGAGCTAAACTGGTCCTGTCTCAGCTTAGGACTAAGCTGAGACAGGACCTGTTTGGCCCACACGGCACACGGGACTAATTAGCACAAAAAATCTCCCTCTTTGTCTCTGTATTTTTGTGAAAATCTTACAAAAGCAAAAGTATCTATTTTATTTATTTTGTACCTGTCCTTTCTGTGCTTTGTTATGTTACTTAGTGTTTAGTTGGACATACGCTCCCCCAAAGATTTTTGAGTCCAACTACAGGCTGTTGATGATGATGATGGATCATGGCCTAAACGTTTTAAATACTGCATACACATATTAGATATCCCAGTATTGCAGGTACATGAGTTAGCAGGTAAACGTGCAGATACTTATAAGTGTTTGTAAACGGTCGTATCTGTCAATGTCAGGTCAGCTGTTCGTATTTGAGTTCATAGTACATTTTTCTTACTCTGTAGTATAATTTACCTCCATAAAAAAATCGGCTGAGCCCCGAAAACTCTGTCATCCGCAAATCGCTGACAAAATCTTTATAGTCAAAGCCGGTATTTCTATAAAAACGCATTTTCTGAATTGCGTGGCCTTTGAAGTTAATCCTTGGATTTGGGTTTAGCGTTTCAAGAGATTCCTTCAGTGTTTGTATGTAAATGTTTACCGTTAACAATTTGTGGATGCTTTGCGACCATGTTACTGAGACCCCAGGACTTTACCCCGTATAAACGTGCTGTGTGGAAGTATGGCGGGTCAGATGTGAGTGGTGCACTGTTTCGCCAGGGCGCGGATGGGCGTGTAATTACTCCTGGTTCGAGTGCTGGCGTAGTGTCGCGACGACATGGAGTGGATTGTCAAAAACTCGAACTAAATTGGTTCGTTATTCGTTTTTTATCGAGTGAAATTGACTGCGTGGTCGGTTCTAACTGAATTTGTTGCGTAGGTACTGTCTGTATAGGTTCCAATAAATCATGTAAGGATCGGGCTTGGAAATTAAACGCAGGCTGACAACGATTGCTGTATGTACTCTGAAATTCTCTGAATGGAAAATAGCTGTCTACTTGGTATTCTGTTGGTCTATACAATTCAAATGGGTCTATAGATTTGGTTTCTGTGAAGACTAAATTTATCCCCGTTTGAAAGCAAATAACTTGGTACATAAACCTGCCACAAAACAATCTCAGTATCATATCCATTGATTAGAAGCAGATTAAGTACTTACATTAGCCCGCAACGATAGACGCGACATGATAGTACAGAATAATCAATATTACTAACGATAGGTGCTTACTTTAATAAAGTTTAATATAACTTTTTTTTATATCCAAACAATATTAAGTCCAAACAATGGTAAGTATTGTATTCGTATGTATATAGACATAAATATATATATATATAATAGGTAATTGGTATATATGTTATTATTTATTATATTCTGCTGTAGTATGTCTTATGAATAATATTATTTAAGGTAGTTTACACAAAGTACACCCCCGGCCGCTTCAAAATCATATATAATCCTCTCCATCCAAAGGTTGTCTGGAAGAGATCGCTTTTAAGCGATAAGACCACCCATTGTACCTTTATCATATGTGTTACTGTTTATTTCGTTTGTATCTTAAGGTGTACAATAAAGTATTTTCATTCATTCATATTTTTTTCAGTTTCCCAGGTGGTTTTGACCGCTTATTGAATAGTCCGATGGTTATACATTTTGATAATTAATACGATTTTATGTGTTTAATTTTTTTCTGATAAACTATTTTCATTATTTTAGTGAAAATGTAGATGATTTTGGCAAAACTTGATTCTGAGTGGTTCTGTGAGCTATATGACCTGCTCATTGTCACTTCAAATATAAGACATTTACTTTACATTATTAAAACGATGTATAAGTAGGTTTATAAAATAAAATACTGCTAGTTATAGACGATCTAGATCAACTGATCCACTGATCTGGTCAACTGATCCAGGTCACTTCCAGACGGAAGCGTTCCCAAAATGCTGGTTGCATTGCCACGCTGAATGGCAATGTGAGCTTCCACATCTATGTGCCATATGTCATCACATCACTGTGAACCCGTTCTGCCAATTTTCGTCTGGAATCTGAATAGAAGAATACAGTAGTAGGTAAAGTCGAGCGAACGGTAGAAGAAAAGCGAGGCAGGGTCCAAGAATAAACTACATGAGCCAAATAAAAGAGAAGATCGCTGTTATTTTGTATGAAGACGTAAAAGAGATATCATTGGATAGGGAAAGATGGAGGAAAATGTACCGACAAGAGCTAAGCTCTTAATTAATTTTTTAATTTAATTTCATAATTCTTAATTTTTTATTTCTTAATTTTAATTTAATTTCTTAAATTTAATGAAAATAAAGTCTTGCTAACTGATAGTCCTAGCTAATATCGAACACCTTCAAAAAAATAAATTTAACACTTTTAAATAATTTAACACTTTCACACAGCAGATTCGAGCTATGCGCCTATTTTTGACATACACTATGTGTTCCATCATTTTAATAGCAATACTTCACATAGTTTGTCCTATGTAAGACAATCCACAGTCACAATCAATCTTTAAGAGGAATGTAGCATTTCACTGGTCTTAGAAGTTGGCTTATCTTTTAATACGGCTTGAAATAAGTTTTTATAGCACGTTTCATATGACATCTTTTCGGTGACACCTTTTATGTATGGTAAAACAACGGATCTACGATAGATTTTGGACGACTTCTACAGGATGATTAGGAGTTTTAATTTGTTTCTAAACACATTAGCAACTAATCTAATAACAGTGTGATGTGTCATTTTGTCCTTTAGACAACCTACACTAATTTATCAGCGCGATGCTAAGTTTATCACCAAGGTTACTCAGGTCATCTAAAGATCATAGTCCGTGCTCCCGACACAGAAGTGTGCATGACATAATATCGTAATCGGGCCATACTTGTTCACTACTTCAAGTAAGGTGACCAAATGGGTAATTCCTACCTAGTAAAACAATGAATAAAAAACTCTAACGACTGTTATCCCCATGATGGTCATCCTCAGATCCATATTCAGATTTTGTTATGTGATTTGCTGTGTAATTACCTAACCTAAGTTAGGATGACCATCATGGGGATAACACAGTAGGTATTACCTACTGTGTAGGTTTAGGAAACCAGTAACATCCACCCGCAGAATTCAGTTCCTCCCGTGATCATAGCACATGCAACTCACAAAGCATGGTACCTAAATATCCTGTTTTTAGTAAAAAGTAGGTTTAGAAAATTGTACAAATAAATAAATAAATAATGCTGGACATTTTTTACACAGCATCATCTAGCCCCAAACTAAGCAGAGCTTGTATTATGGGAACTACATGACTGATATACTACTGATATACTTTTTTTTGTAAATACATACATATTATGCATAGAAAACACCCAGACCCAGTACAAATATTTTCAGATCATACAAACATTTGTCGCGCGGTGGGAATCGAACCAAATGAAACGTTGAGCTAAGAAAAATGGCTTGTCCTTCTCCCAGTCGCTCGCAGCATCATTTTTCACAGGACACAAACCAGTAGTGGTTGAGACAAAACGTAGGATGTCCTCGACAGTCCTGGAATATGTCCAGAACCATTCAGCTGGGCTTGTTAATCAATTGTTTTAATCCTTTAGTTACTGCAGCTGCTGATGTTTTCAACGGAGAAGGGGTGCGGTGAGGAGCGGAGGCGATAGTCTTTCCCTATGGATGATGGAAAAACTGTGTATTTAGAAAAAACTGTGTCAAATAAATAAAATATAATTATTATTACCTACTATTGTATTATTATTATAAAATCACTATTCTCGTACTCACTTTAGTTAGTGCCAAGTGAGCGAAGCGAGCATTTGAACTACATAGTAGCGCGTGAAATAAAAAATAGGCTTCATTTCTGCTGGCAGAAAACGAGCTAATCGAAGTCTTTAGTTCACAATATAAATGAAGAAGCTTACCTATACGTATATGGTAAGCAAAATGCTCTTCAAATTCACAGAAGACAAAGAAATGTGCCATTGCCTTCTTATTGTTGTTCTGAATAGTCTTTACTATGTCAACTGTATTTCAAATCCTTAATCTTCCAACTTTAGAGTTCTTCCCCTTTTCAGCAGTTACCAGAGTTATGTGTTATTTAAACTGTAACTTCAACTTGTAAAGTATATAGGTCCAAATCGCCCCCGCTCGGCCACAAACCCTATCCGAACATCTATTTGTGTGGCGCGTGTTAGTTTATTTGACATAAATAGCATTCTAATGGCTCCTTAGTTATTACCAATCCAGAAACGTTTTATTTAACTGTTCTTTGATCTGAATTCTTGCATTTAGTTTGAGGAACAGCTAGCTCAATCTGTTCATATTGTAAGCTAGCGAGACAAAAAGAGCCGAATAGCTTCAAAAATGCTACTAAGAGCCGATTACAAAAGGAGCCATTGCATAGGTGTACACCTACACCTACTGTATTGTTGATCGAGCGAGCGAAGCGAAAGATCTCTGGGGTAAGTTGGAATACTCGGCATTTTTTGGAGTAACGTATGCAAATACATAATGTATGTGTGTAGGAAATAGTTGAGCGGATCGGTAAATAGTCTTGCCTCCACTAAGAAAGAGTTACAACATTTGAAAATAATAATACTTCTACAATAAAGTATCACAACATATTAAATTTACATACCTTGTTGTAATTAAGCGTACAATGAGCATTCTTGTCGCTTAAATGCGATCTCTTCCAAACTCTTTCTACTCTTTCGGTCCGCTCTGAAGCTTAGCGTTAGTCGAATGGAGTTTGAACGGAGCTCGTTGCGCTCGCAATGAAAGACGGATATAATGCTGAGCAAACATTTATTCTAGCTATCCTATAGTGAGACTATGGACTCGGACCATAGAACTCATCAGTGTCAGCAGTCCGATTAATGGAAAAAAGTCAGACAGTGAATCAAATACAAAGCAATAAATGTATTGAGTATTGAGTATTGAGTATCAAAGGAATTGAACTAGCTGTCTCTTACTATCGTTTAAATTGTTTTTGCAAGTATCGTTGTGAAACTTGCGTAGACTGTGGATCAGATAAGTCCAAGGACGTGAATTGTGGCCGCCGCTTAGACGTACTCGTAGGCTGGTATTTATAATGGGAATGAGGGTAAATGCAAAAGATTAAGAATTCGATTGTTTGAACCATAATAGGTTACTCATAATCCGACAGATGGAAAATTGATAGACCAAACCCAACTTTGCACTAGTTAGAACTGACCTCCAAATGGCTAACTGCAAAAACGTTTTTTTGTGGTTGGAGCACAAAAATGAGTCGAAATATAGAGAACGCGCAACAAAAGTCGTTGTTACGAAGTTAATGCACTGTCATTGTTCACCAAAGAATAAAGTTCCAAAAGAACTTACATGAATATTGTTTAAATTCGACAGTCCATAAAAACTGCATGAAAATTAGCATTGTCATCGCACGCCATGTTCTCCAGTTTATTGGCTATCTGCAAATGCAATTTGACCGTGTTAGCAATAACTTCTGTCAATTAAAACAGCAAGATAGCATATTTTGATAGTTTTAAACTATCTGATAGTTCAGTCACTGCTTCAGCGAAGGTTTTGTGTGTGATACCGAGTCTTGCATGCAAATAGTGTCCGTTTGTAAAGTACATAAAGTAGGTACCTTACTTATGTATTCGAGATGGAGAGTATTCTGTGTTGTTTTCTTCGTTAAAAGTAATTTGACTTTTCTAGATGGTTTTAAACCGTCATTCTAGGCCTACAGTTTCAACCGTCGTTGAAACTGTGCCTTTATTGTGTGATTTAACCTTAGACCTTAGCCTGGTGAAGTCACAGTGGTAGTGGCGGTAGAGATCAGTACATTGACGCGAACTTTAACTACCATTTAAGAGCCCTTTGATCACCACCACCACCGCCATCGCATCAGTTTGACGACCGCTGTGGCGCAGCGGGCGAAGGCCCGCCTCAGACGCAGAAGGTTGCGCGTTCGATTCCCGCCGTGGGGCAAATGTTTGTATGATCTACAAATATTTGTCTCGGGTCTGGGCGTTTTCTATGTATAATATGTATGTATTTACAAAAAAAGTATATAATTCATATATCAGTCGTGTAGTTCCCATAATACAAGCTCTGCTTAGTTTGGGGCTAGATGTTGCTGTGTGGAAAATGACCAGAATTATTTATTTTATTTATTTAGTTTGACCGAGCCTTTAGTTCGTTCGCTACGTCACTGCCTTTTCTTGATCACCCATGAGTTATATCAGTAGCGTTGTGGTATGGTGACCTCTTAAAAGTTTTGTAACTAATGTGGTGAAAGGATATTGTGGATAAGGCGTATTGTGTCTGGACGGTGCTTTCATATACGAAACTATTTTGCGATGCTGATTCGAAGCGGCACGTCGGAATAGTCGCCAAGCAGGTAGGTACTAGTAATGCTCAGAAACTTAGGCTAGTTTTCTAAGAGTCGGTGTACGTCATATGACGGTCATAATACAGGTGAAATCGACTTTGCCTTCATAAAAGTGAAAAGAAAAAGTCAATAAAATAAAAATAAAATATCTTTATTTTAAGCATACAAAGACTCATATAGGAAAAAAAATACTATAATAAAATTAAAAACTAATAGGGTTGGTGGATAGGTGTCGCAGGCAACAATGCCTTGTGTAGGTGCAATCAACCCTAGAAGCAATCATTGCGAGGACGGTGTTGGTGCACCCCCGCAGCCTGCGCACCATGGAGGCGGCGCGCTTGCGCGGAGTGCCATGAAAGCAGCCGATCCGTGCCGCCGCAAACGTACCAGTAGCGCTGCACCGCCCTCAGCGGTCATCAAATTATAACCATTGATTATTTTAGTAGTAGAGCTCCTTTTTTAGAGAGTTCGTCCTGCAAAGAACCACCATAGTTATTGCTGAAGCCAAGTAGAATAATCGCTGTTAAATTCCGTGGAGTGCCAGTGAAATTACAGACAGATGAGACTTTTTTACTTTGTTTAGGGCTGGCAAACTATCAGCAATACATCTATGGCTGCAGATGTAAAGGCGACGACGGACGGCAGTAACTTAACGTTCAAGTAAAAAAAAAATTGACGGAACATTTTGCACTCTCTCTCGCTCTCTCTCTCACTCATTTTGAACTCTCGTCGAAATATTCGTGTACAAATGCCGACGCGAAATACCCTTCACACAATCGTGGAGTCTTCAGTGCGAGCGCCTATGACGAGGCGAGTGACGAACGTTCACACGTTTACATGCGTGTTTCGCCACAGATTAGTACTAAGTAGTAGACATTCGACTTCTCCTCGCCACTCGCGTAGCATATGTAAACGCAGTATATGAATTCGGTATTGACGTCAAATGACGGCCGCCGCTAGTCGTAACGAAGGCTTTAGAAACATAACTAGGTTTCTGTAGTAAATTAGACGTCTTATTGCAACCTCGCTTGAGACATGCTTGTGCATTAATTATTTTACTGCTCTTACGGCCATACAAACATATAAGGAAATACATTGACTTGTACTAACGTAAATAACATGGAATCAAGATATGGTAAGATACGTTTATTAAAATTATCTAACATGAATGAACCAACCAACTATTTGTGAAAAGACTGGCTCTATGTAGAATTCGTATTTTTAAAACTTTTACGATCAATAAAAAAAAATCAAAATCAAAATATATTTATTTGGGTCGTAAACAAAATACAAAAATTTAAGAATGTTAATATCCGCAGAAGTTTGAAAAATGTGTCGCGAATATCCCCCCTCCTCCAAAAAAAAAAGAGCTAAACAAAAAATATTTTAACTACCTATATAGTCAATAACAAAATTATGGATTAGATATGGATTTCCAGTCAACCAGTGACCACGGCTATTGCAGCACAGCCGAAACGTTGGGAAAATAATAAAAAATGGTAAATCCTATCCTACTTTAATCCTATTACGAGTTTATTTGAATAAATTGTATTTATTTATTTATTAATTAATATTATAAACGCGAAAGTTTGTGAGGATGGATATTTGTTACTCTTTCACGCAAAAACTACTGCACGGATTTTGATGAAACTTTACAGTAATATAGCTTATACGTCAGAATAACACATAGGCTGCTTTTTATCCCGGTACCATGCGGGCGAAGCCGTGGGCAGAAGCTAGTAACTTATAATTATGTAGGATTCATCGACTGACTAATGCTAGAAGGTTTCGTGGGAACCAAACACCCAATAGTAATAAGGAGTACATACATAGTTCTGAACCCATGCCAGGGTCCCTGTGTCGTGGGTATCAGGATCGACCATGAGTTACTATGAGTACCATGGTACCCAACACCCAGCAGTTATGAGTAACGTTGGTATCAGGAGTTTGTATGAGTACCCAAAACCCACATCCGGCACAAATATTCGCAGATCATGAAATCATTTGTACTGCAACAGGAATCAAACCTGCATCACTCGCGTTTTAGCCAGATGAGGCCATCGCGATTCTTGTCAGCAAATTATCAACTAAGGAAGATCGTACCTGTGACATCGCTCTTGTTACGAGGGTTCTATAACCGTATAGCCACTAAGTAAGGTTTCAGCCTTGCTGACATTTTTGAGGTATACTTAAAAAAAAAACTTTGAACGGCCACTTTAAAAACATTTATAATCCTTTTTAGAATATAATTACGACTATACCACGTACTTTACTATTCTCCTGCTGACGTTTCGTTCACGACCGTCGAGCGTGGTCGCGGACGGTGCTCATGAGGAAGGACCTCTAAACGGTCAACGAAACGTCAGCAGGAGAATAGTAAAGTACGTGGTATAGTCGTAATTATATTCTAAAATGATACCAAACCACGATAATTTTATTTTATTAATCTTTTCCATCCAAAGGTTGTCTGAAAAAGATTGCTTTTAAGCGATAATACCGCCCATTGTATTATCATAATGTGTTATTATTTATTTTGTTTATATCATAAGGTGTACAATAAAGTACTTTCATTCATTCATCCAACTCACCATCGCATTGGTGAACAAAATATGGCGGGTAATTAACTTCGTAAATGTCTACAGCACAGTTCTCTGATTTTTCTAATGATAAATTGAGTTCAGTCACCTTCAAATCTTGAACGATTGTTTACAAAAAATCTTAAATTGACAGATAGGCCCCAGAATAGGCCAATGAAGATATCAAACTTATTCAATTACCAACCATTATTGAATAAGAAAGTTGACAAATAACCTTATCAATCGGCCCCAGCCTTATCTACTCTATGGTCATACGTTATCACCTTTCCAGTTCCCTATCAATATTTAGACAAACCGTGGGAATAGCCCGTCAATTCGAAGTGGGTGTTAGTAAAGTTGTATGTATTAAAAACCTCGCCCGAACCAAATGGGTATTAAGTTACTTACTAGGAATCGATTGGCACAACACTAAAGCTAAATAAAGGATCATAAAAAAAAACGAAGCCGTGTTTTCATAAAATAAACGAAGCAGCAAAGGTTTTATCGAGAGGAATCGGCGTAATTCACTTATACAGGGTGTCCCAGAACTTGTATACTGTCCCGAAAGGGGTCCCATTTTATTCATTCTGCCCGTGAAAGTTAGAACAAGTCTTCCTAAAAACAAGTAATTTTTTTATTGAAACAGTTTTTTTTAGGAAGATAATTTGGAATATCCATTAATGAGCTGTATTTTAAACTGCGAGTTAACCCTATATTACTGCAAATAAGATTGACATAGGAAACCATACTTAAAACAGCAGATTTATTGGTATTACTTCAATTTAAATTACCTAATTTCCAAAAGTCGTAGAACAGAAGTTGGTACTATGCGTAGAATAAACCATTTTCGGAATTATTTACATATTTTGGGACATGAATATACACTCTATATATAGAATTTTAAATTCTCTCAGTTCAAAAGTGGACGATTCTAAATGAGGATTATCCCTTTACGATAATTAAATAATTTTATACCCAGTGAATATAAATAAACGGAGGAAAATGCTCTTGCCTTCGATTATCACTTGTATCAAAGTGTCAAAGGGTTTGAAGTGTTGTCAGTTGAATAGAAAATATTTTTTTGAGTAATAGATAATTTGATAACAGACTTGGGACTCGACATGCAACAGAATCAGAAAGTTGAAGTGGCAATGGGCAGGCCTTCGCTCGTAGAACCGACAACCGCAGAGGAACAAAAGTTCTCAAATCGACCTAGAACCAGACGACGCAGTTTAGAAATTACAGGCACATGAGACTTTTCACTCATTATATCTCAGGGTCGGTAACGCGCTATTGATATCTCTAGTGTTGTAAGCGGCCATAGGTTACGGTAACCGCTAACCAACAGGTATAACCTTGTGCTTATTTGCCACATTAGTTGTATAAAAAAGGGCCCTAACCGCTGAATCAAGGACATCTAAAAAGTTGCAGGAAGTCGGTGGATAGAAGTAGTCAAGCAAATCGATCGTAAGTGGAGGTCTATGGTCTTCTAAAGACTGTGGACGACGATGATAATGATGATGTATAGTCTGACATGATGTGATATAGTCTGACAGAAAGATGCCTAGAAAACACTTTCTATTGTCGTAGTTATATCCTAAAGGTATCACTTTAGGATATAAACCACGATAATTTCAATGCTTTACTCTATAAATTGCCTACGTAAGTATTCTTTCTCAGCTAGTCTAATCAACTAAGTGGTCTAGATAGAGCAATGATGGATGTCACCAGTATGACCTTTGAAAAATCTAAAATAGAAAACCTTTCAATAATTTAGGATTCTCGTTATTGACTGAACGTCTAAAGAAAGCTTAGAAGCACTAAAAGCTTTACAAACACAATGAGTCTTGTAGATAGAGTTAATACGGTGTGCGTACAGACTTCAGAGCTATCTAGAACTAGCTATCGAAGCACTATGAAGTATGAACCATGAGGTGAATAACGGCACGGTATGGCTAATTTTAGAATTCACTAGGAACATAAAAGCCCAAGCACGAACCGAACGAAGAGTTTCAAAATCAAAGTCAATAGGTTTTTATTCATTGAAATCACAAGGATCATATAGAAACGTCAACTTAAAAACTGCATGAATTTAACATTTGAAAGTGAATTTACGCCGATTCCTCGGTAGCAGCGGCCGGCGAGTGCCAGAAGCAATAAGGGTTTTTCACGACCATCTTTAAATCAAGGTTTGAAAAAAGATAGCGCTGCTCTGAGTTGAGCATTTAAAAAGATGAGCCATGAATATTTCATTTGATAATGTATATTTTGACATTCATAAAAATACCTCATTTTCACTTGGTATTAGGACAGGTATCCTGTAGACGCTCTCGACCCTAATGTTGACATTTGTATCGAGTGTCGGTTTCACCATGTATTATTACTAGCATTTCTGAAGACGTCCATGGAAAAGCCGGTAGCGTCGCAAGAGGTGCAGGTTCGATTCCTACTGCGGGACAAATGTGTTTTGCAGATGTTTGTTTCAGGTCTGGGTGTTGTGGTGCCACGGTACTCGTAGTTCCTAATACCCATAATAATTACAGAGGATCAAAGAAAAAATAAAAAGAGAAGAGAAAGAATGTGGAGTCAGGACTGTGTCTGTGGCTGTTTATTTATTAATTATTTATTTGGTTTTCCGACGTTTCGGACACTTTGTCCGAAATGACACTTTCAATTTTTCAATTTTAAATCTAAAAATTAACTGACACTTTCACATTGCACGTGCAATGTGTCATTCGTTTAGATTTCTAAGCATGACGCGATTTTTTCAAGGCAACTAATGTTATTGCTCTGAGGTACAGCCCTTTCAACAGTTTTACCTAAAGGATTTAGGTGTTATAAGAAATAGCCGCATCATCTAGTTCGCAAAGTTCGTTTTTGGGAGACCTTGTGGGTCATAGATAAAGAGGTACAGAATAGACATACGTTTACTAATCTAATCTGTTTGCTGCATATCACTGCTGAGCAAACCTCCCATGATAGGTATGGGGTTTGGACCAGTGGGTCAATCACGCTAACCCATGGCTATCGGGATGGCAATAAATTTTGACACTAGTTCCCCATTTGAATGGTCCATCCATCCAATTGCGATTACACTGGTTCCCCATCGCTTGATTCCCATATCACCCAGACTAAACTGAAGGCTATGAACCGTCCATGTGATTTTAACAAGTAATCGAATTACGCTAATTCTGTGCCTACATCTCGATAGCCATGGAAATTAGTGTGATCGCCCCGCTGTTTGGTCTTGTAATTTCATAACCCACGTAGCCCATTTGAATAACACAAATCAATGCATTTCTTTCAATAAAAAAAATCAAGTAGGACCAATTATAAAGCTCCCGAATATATAACCTCAACTTAATTGGAAGTCTGTACAAATAAAATTCTTTGCTACTTATTACTTCTGTCGAGTGGTCTAACTATCAGTTTGATAGACTTACTTATAATTTATGTACCTACTTATGATGTTTGAAAACACAAGTATACTAGGTTCAGTACATAATGCCGGTTTGAGTATTTAATGGAAATGTGTCAAAAATCTATGCTAGTCTTAGATTCGGTTTGAAATTCGTCCTGTCTCATCTCTTCAATCTTATCTTTGGCAATCGACTCATGTTTTTACCTATCATGCATTGTATTCGGGTGGTTTTTTGCCTATGTCATTAGGCTTTATGGCTGGTTTAATTATTGTTGTAACGATATTATCTGTAAACCTATTGTTCGTGAGTTTAGACACTGATACGGTGTAATAAAGATGATTATGGTGTGACTTCTTTTTGTAGGATTTTGTGGTACCTACTACAAATGAATATAGGTACTTTTATTCAACTACTACGGGTTATAACCACAAACGTCATTTGTCACGATTCACGTTTTGTAACAATCGCATTTCGTCGCATACGCCATTTGCCACAAAAATCACGTACGGGACACGATTCGATCCAATTAATTCATCTCGATGATATTGCAAAAGTTTTAACACAATCTGATATTCGTGGGTCAGGACTAGTTAGCAAGATTGAATACTACACAGGTATCTATATACATTCAAGGAAAACTAGTTAAATAAAGCTCTTAGTTACTACCTAAGTCAATGTATGAAAACGTCCTTTCTCAGTGAAACTCCACCTACGAGCGTTATTTTTGCAATTTCCTTGGCACCACCAAGCTTCAAGACAAACACTTCACGCCTGATGAAGCAGGGAAGAAGATACGTGGCTGGTTTGAATTGCTTTATGCGAATAGGTCTAATGGACTTGTCTGATTGAAATAAAACCTACCTAGGTTTTTTTTTTTTTTTTTTTTTTTTTTTTTATTGTTAGGTTTTTTTTTCAGGTCAATAGTTTTCTATGACGCTGCTATTTCTATAGTCTGAAAATTCAAAATAATCACTATAAGTGACTCCACTAGGAAAATGGCTTTAACTGGAACAAGACAATTGCACTTATTTAGCCAGAGGATATGTTTCAACCTAAACTTTCCCGTTGTCAAATTTGAGAAGTTTTGGACATTGCAAGCCTGACGACATAAGTCTTCTTTTATTGCCATTTCGTTGAAGTTAAAGTAGCAACATGCAGACCATTTGCCCGCAGAATCAACACCCGGTACGAATGAAAGGTTTTGGAATGACGACCACAAACCGACGTAGAGAAGGAAGGTCCCCCAATGGACCATGATATCTTAAAGGATGTGGGAGCTCGGTAGATGGAGATTGTTCAAGATCGTCAAGAAACCCTAGAGGGAGGCCTATCCAGCAGTATCAGGCTGATGATGACGACGGTAACTAAGTGTAATTTGGTCGGTCGAGTCATCACACACACCAGGAGTAGGTACTTAAGCGTGACGAGGGTTTAGGTCGGCACTATATCTAGGAATAAAGGTCACAAGAACCACCCTAGCTATTGTTCCAGTAGTATCTGACTACAGACCTCTGTGGCGCAGTGGGCGAAGACCCGCCTAAGACGCAGATGGTTGCGGGTTCGATTCCCGCCGCGGGATAAATGTTTGTAAGATCTACAAATATTTGTCTCGGGTCTGGGTGTTTTCTATATATGTATATGTATGTATTTACAAAAAAATTGTATAAAAGTAGTATATCAGTCATGTAGTCCTATAATACAAGCTCTGCTTAGTTTGGGGCTAGATGATGTTGTGTGAAAAATGTCAGCAATATTTATTATTAATTATTCATAATTTATTTATATTATCTTGGCTACTGATGATGATTAAATGTAATTCGAGTCATCACTAACACCAAACAGTAGGTACTTAAATGTGACGAGTCTCCCTCCACTTCTACAGTCTTGGTGGCACTTTATCTAGGAATATAGGTCACAGGAAGCACCCTAGCTATTGTTACCTAGCTTAGAGGCTTTATGTCTTACGCAAATTGGAATTTATGCCACGGTTACACGGCAGAGTTAAGTTATTACTTAAAATAGATGATTGATGAATGAGGGAACGAAGCTTATATGCTTTTAACTCGTGTCTTCGTATTATTTTATCATGATACTTAGTGCTGATACTAAACTTTGACAGCACGTAACTAAGACACACTTAGTTACGTGATGTCAAAGGATTTTTGGATTCTGAGACATTATGTTGATAACTAAATGGTATTACAAACAAAAATTATATTAGTCTTTTATCGTTTTCGATTTAAAAATATTTATGCGGAATTTCATGTTTTTACAGAATACGGTTTTTCATACTAAGGTTTGGTTTTCAGCACTTTTCACCTCATTAGTGGTAGAATTTTTCAAATTCCTTTTTTATTGCACCCCTACACCATAAGAGAATATAACCTCAAAGTTTCATGCTTTTAGAACGTATATTTTAGGCTGCACGTCGATCGATCAGTCAGTAACGGAACGATAAGTTTTATATATTTAGATTATTTAGTTTTCCCCTAACTGAGATCTGACCATTCTCTGTTTTTTGTGTTAATTTATATTTTTGTTTCTAAATTCAATCTTTTGACCAGATTAACTGAGCCATAGAAGGTAAAAGGTAAGATAAGTGTGGTTGTTTTTGAGATATACTTGCAAGCGATTTTTATTAAAATCAGGGTCAACAAAATTTAAAACATAAAAGTCCTAGCGACAATCAATATCTATTTTTGTTATTTAAAATTTTATGAAGACCGAATACATAAACTGCCGATTTTCCGAGTAGTTAGTCAACTCGGCCCTAAAAAAATGTTGTATGAAATAGGAGATAAGAAATTAAAAGCATTATATTATAAATAAATGTTTTTTTATCTGTTTTTACTGTAATTGCATAAAGTATCTACTACATTTCCACCTGATATAAAAAATGCATGTGCGCCTACTTAGGTGATTATTTAAATAAATACTTAATTATAATAAGTATGACAAATTTATAATTCTATAAGGGATTGAATATATAAAGCTGCCCCATCATTAAAACCCACTCCTACCTAAGTACCTATATGGTATACTTACGTCGAAAAATCTACACTAAAATAATTGTACACAGTATGTATGTATATTGAAGTTAGGATAACGGAGACTTTTACTGATTTTTTAAAGTCATTCAATAAGTACTGCATTCATAGATTTTTTAATAAAGCCGCTTGCCTAAAACAGGACTCAAACCCCCAAAATAAAAAAAAGTTTGTAAGATTGGAGTAATATCCGAAACTACTCATCCGTTTTCGAACAATATTTCAGAATTATTTAGAATTTACCTTCAGGGAGGACATACGCATCATCCTGTTAAAATAAAAGAGCTTTTCATGGAGACACATTTTGCAACGTAAGTCGACGAAAAAACGGTCGAGCGAATGCTTTTTTTACGAACGCTGTATTCATAGCAGTAAAAGCTACCTTTCATCGGGCACTTTTTATAGTTTTACCTAATGAAACACAATACAATCAATAAAAAAATATATTTTGATGAAACGTATATAGAAAATCTGTTCTATAATCAAAGAGATACAGTTTATTTTGTTCATTGTATTTTTCTCCAAGAAGCCTTCGAATTGCCATTGCAATTTCGACCTCATTTTCTTAAAGTAAAGGTTCAGTGAGTATTTATATAATATAGGGACAGGTCTTGGGAATTTAGTCTCTATATGCATTAATTTATGGTTGAAAGTTGGTGTTGGTACATGAACCGAAGCTAATGTTAGTGGTCATTTGTTAGGAACTACCTTTGTTGAGGTGATGTCATTCGTGTTCTACGATAGATCGATTCGTGAGAAACTGGATTGGGCATATATGTATAAGTGAGATGTTTCATACTCAGCCAGTTATAAAATTTCGTGTAGTTTTTTTTATTACGCATAAAACGTTTGGCGCAGTCAGTAAGGTTAAAGTCAAAGTTAATAGGTTTTTATTCATTAAAATCACAAGGATTATATAGAAACGTCTACTTAAAAACTACGGAGTAAGGTGCGGCGGAATCACACCCTGGCCACTCTCGATAAAATGGATAAAACAATCGCGTCCGTAATAACAACATGCAAGGTTGTGTACGTGAACGGTGACGTTGTTAAGTAATGTGTGGGTGAACCAGAAATGTTCAAGGTTGGCACCATTTATTTTGGCTTATCGCTAGAGCGTGAAAGCATGCTTTCGCGCGGTACGTCCGTTGTTAGCGCAGTGTATCCAGCCACCAATGACGTCCATATCAATACAACGCTGACAAAGGTCCCAAGCTTGGAGGAAATGAAGTGTCTATTAAATAAATTCAGGCGGAAAAATTTTAGCAGGCTAAATTTTAGCCTGCTTCATAGCTGGCGAAAGTTTTTTTATTTTATTTTGTATTAGTTGCTCATTATCCTTTGTTTTCTTTTGTAGACAAAATTCTAGTAGACTCGCCGTCTCAGAGCTGTCGAAAATACGAATGCGCTGCTCTTCCTACACCAACTACAAGACATATTTATTTGCCTTAGATGCAGTAACAGGCCTTACAGGTCAAAAGCGTCTATAGTATAAATACAAAAGTTTGGATGTTTAGATCTTTGGATGATTATGCTAATAATCATCCAAAGATCTAAAAAACAAAGATCAAGCCGTTTGTTTGTAACGGCTAAACTGATTTTGATGAAATTTGGAACTGTATAGTTCGTGACCTAGAATAACACATAGGCTACTTTTTATCCTTGTACCAGCTGTATACAGAGGGTGTCCCATCTATAAGGTTCAAGGATCAACCTCGACCTGCCACGGATACAAAAATCGTTTCATCCGGAGGCAGATCGAATTATGGTGGAATCGAATGTCCTATCCTGCGGCTTATAATCGATATACAATGTCTCGATTGTCGGTAAGTCCAGCGATGAGTTATCGATAAGGCATCGCCGATGATCGGATAGTCACGTTCCACGTGGGAGATTCATTTAGCCAATCACTAATTTACTGACTAACGCACAGAAAAAATCTCAAATGTCCACGAACCAAGAAACGCAGTATAAGAAGCCCCCCACTCGATAGACCGATATCATATTTTGGTTGAAATCGGAGGATGAAGGTAGCTTAAAACGCCATATTACTAAAAAAAAAATAAGTTCTATATACTCTTTGGCAGATGTCTACGTCCATAACAGTTTTCTTCTACAAGCTGTGGATGACGAATTACTACTTTAAGCTGCCAACCAACTGTAGCTCTCGGGGATTATTTTTACTTGCAACGACAGTAGCCCCGTATAGGTATGCGTTTGACGTAGGTTGTTTAAGGTACGCAGATGCTGTTACTACTCGGCCACAAGGTCCGGTCATAGCCTGGCTTGCCTGGTTGAACACACCAAGCGGGAAGTTGAGAGTAGATCTCGTCAAGATTGTTATTTGTGGAACCTATCCTACTTCCTACTGCTATTATAAACGCGAAAGTTTGTTACTCTTCACGCAAAAACTACTGAACGAATTTTGATGAAACTTTACAGTAATATAGCTCATACATCAGAATAACAGATAGGTTACTTTTTATCCGGGTACCATGTGTGCGAAGCCGTGGGCAGAAGCTAGTATAGTAATAAAAATCTTACAACTTCATATTTATACACGTAAGTGTAGGTTAACCCCCACTGGGTTCGATCAAATAACTAATAAAATTTTATGTAACGATAGTGCATGGAACACAGCAATGCAAACATTACTGCTTTCTTATCTTTCCCACTAGTCTACTACTAGAATACCTTGGGAATATAAAGAAAACAGACGAACACGTTCACAAATGTATTTCACATCCACATACGCGTGCGTAGGTCTTTTAGGAGATCAAACAGGTAGTCAGAGTCACGTCCAAGCATTATATTTGGCACATGCCCATGATTTGCAAGTAATTCGCAGTCCACATGACAGGTTGCAAGCCCATCGCCGCTTATTGGAACAATAAGCGATGGCGTATACCTCCAAATTTGGTTCTTAGACATGCCGGTCTCCTCACGATGTTTCAATTCGTCTTTACTTCTTCGGGTTCGATTCCCGCCGCAGAACAAATGTTTGTATGACCTGCAAAAATTTGTTCCGAGCCCGGGTGTTTTCTATGTATTATATGTATGCATTTACAAGATAAAAGTATACAAGTAGTATAATCAGTCATTTAGTTCCCATAACACAAGCTCTGCTTACTTTGGGGCTAGATGATGCTGTGGGAATATGTCCAGCATTATTTATTTATTTTATTATCATTTTGAACATCTTAGGGCCCGGTCAAACATTCACGTGAACTTTGCGACAGCTTCTCAACCATTTCCCTTTGATCGCCAATGCGGTTTGAATACGCATACAGCATGTTACTATCCTATTATCCAAGTGATATCGAAGTCCTACAAGTTAATCCAGCCCGAGCCAATTACGACCATGTATTTATGTACCATGTATGTATTTACTGATCAACAAAAACTAATCTTGTGGTTTGTTTAAGACGGTTTTATTTTACTTGAACCGCGGATCTTTTTTATAGGTAAATAGTGGAATGCCTCGCGAATTCGTGCGCGTTGATTTTTTAATCATATACACCGTTATTGTGGCTCAAATCTATAAACGTATTGCTAAGTAGACTTTCTTCAGATCATGTTATGACTAATATTTCTTCTTTATTTTTAACTGACTTCAAAAAAGAGGAGGTTCTTAATTCAGCTGTATGTTTTTTTTATCGTGTATGTTTGTTACCTGATAACTTCGCCAACCGATTTTAATGATTGAGGGTAATTCTCACCAATTCCAAATCTATTGTTCTCCATTCATGGGTTCTTAAGCAATCCCATGCCTTTTTTAATATGAAAAAAAAAACAATTTTTTTTGTTGCCCATGCCACGTGTTTTTGGTAGGTTGGTAGGAACAGTTAACAGAAAAAGGACAAGACTATATTTTTTTTGTTTTCTACCATGGGTGGTCAACTTCAAGAGTGGTCGCATATACATTTTATAAAGAAACACTTCTAAGGGTGAATAAATGGGTGATGAAATTTAATATTGGACTTTTTATCAGTTTCCCGTTATCCGAAGTCGGTTTTTTGACTATTTTATAAATTATCATCTAACACACCATTTTTTCAGCGCACGTGGTTTAAGCAGCTAAGCAGCGCTTTTTCTCTCAATCTGATTTACAAATATTGAGATTTTGAACTGATTACTTAAAATAACCAAAATAAAATATAACTTATATTAATCAGGGATTATGTATCTTTCAATTTAAATAGTTACTCGTACGATTATGCGAAATAGCTTAAATTATAAGTTAACGTATCAGTTACTTAGAGTACCCTTAGTATTGATGACCTCCGTGGCACTGTGGGCGATGGCCCGCCTGAGACGCCGAAGGTTGCGGGTTTCTTTCCCACCGCAGGACAAATTTTTGTGTGACCTGCAAATATTTGTCTCAGGTCTGGGTGATTTCTATGTATAAAATATATTTTTTCGTTTTTTGTAGTATTTACAAAAAAAGTAAGTATATATAAGTAGTATATCAGTCATGTAGTTCCCATAATACAAGCTCTGCTTAGTTTGGGGCTAAATGTTGCAGTGTGAAAAATAACAACATTATATATTATTATTTATTATTATATTGTTACATTATATATTATTATATTGGTGACCCCTGCTAATGTATTTCGGATCTTAGAGTTCAAGACAAAGTCAATTTGGTCATAGTCACACAGTTCATATGCTTAGGAATTGACTCTAAATCAAAAACTAGCAAACACGTTGTAACACGTTAATTTTGCATATCTAATCTCATGCGCACCTAAATAACTTAACGCATTAACTTGACTTAACTAGTTTAATAAATCTTTAAACTTGACCCCCGCAAGTTTACGTAATAGTCCTCCGTATTCCGTCGAGATAAGACACAAAATTGCTGCGAATGTTCTGTTATTAAGCATGTTACACACAGAGCATTACGATGCTATTTAAAGCTCACAGAAATGGTCGAAGTAATGAGATGGTGCCGTGTGCATGTGACGTGCTGGCTTTATTATTATTTTAGGATAGCGGCACAGTAGGCGTTATAATCTCTATATCTAAAATAACAAGTCCTGACTGGTTGATTAACTAAGAGATTATGGTTCTAGAAATTTGAAATTTTGATGTTGTCTTCCTTGTGTTATGTAAGGGTGTATTGCACGTAGCATGCAGTGGAACAATCTGTATACTCTCAAATATTTAAGGGGTTTTCAAAATGTAACCTAGAAAGGTGAAGAATTTTCCCGAAAACAAATTACCCGTTAAGTAACCCGTGAATTACTGATGTTTTCTGTTTGCAACGAGCGCAGACTAGATAAATAACATACAAGTTAATAGCAAACCAAGACGTTATTTCTATAAACATCTCTACTTTTACGTAACGTTTACCCGGCACTGGACGATTTTACTCTTTATATATAAAAATATTTTAAGTATCTTTTCAATTATATCCCAAAAGGTGGTGCAATGAGCAGAACAAATCATCCCTAATTATCTTATTCATTTCATTTTTGTGATAATAAAAAAATGAAATGAACACTAAATTTTATCTGGACAGGTCGATAGGTAGGCATGACACACAGACTGACATGACAAAACTAAAAGGGTTCGGTTGTCACTATTTGTCATCGGATCTTTAATCACGGCACCATTAAGACTGTTTATCAAAGCCAAAGTGAATCGGTTTTTATTCATTGAAATCACAAGGAAGCTATAGAAACGCCAACTTATAATCAACGAATCCTCGCACACGACCAAGCCAAGACGAAGCAGGTAAAAACCTCGGTTGGTATTTTTTATGATCCATGGACGTTCAGAGACTTCCGTAGCGGCCTACGTCTAGCGGTTGACTTCTTGGCTAATAATATGATCTTTCACCTCGCAGTGTGCCCCAAACTTTATCCTCTCGGCACGTGAGCACACGCGGCCACAGTTTACTTCGAGAACGCACTCTGCATATTTTCCGCTTATTATCCAGATTTTATATTATAACTTTCAATGGGTAACATGGTTTATGATTACGGTCAGTGTTGTGAAGTTTTGATAATGACTTTAGCATGGAATAGATAATTACAGCCTTAGTTCTTTTTTATTGTTATCACGTTCCGTACATCAGTGAATTTACTTGTCAAATACGAGTGAAAAAAGCAATTTGAAAACTCAAATAGTTTTATCTACCTACTTTTGTCACTGGCTCAAGCAAAGCCGTCTGCAGCCTTTATCTGAAAATTAATACACATCAATTAATCAGATAACCAATATCGTTATTACTATAATACGTCTAATGGCGAACTATAACTGTAACCTGATCGGAACCAACCCCTGGTAATCTGAGGAGGTTGCTCAACGTCTAGGGGCTTTATGGGGAAAATCTTAGGAAGTTTTCCTTTTAATATGTTCTTATAGAACCACATGGTAGAGCTGTGTTTGACTTCGAACCCGACTTGTAATAACACTAGCAAATTTTCATAGTTTAACTAGGTGTTTCGAAGGTGTGTACCATCAGTTAGTGTTATAATAAAAAGATCTGAGGACGCCCAGCATGAGGATTAAGGTGAGCTTTTTTACTTACTTGAATAGGATCTACAAAAGAGTATGGCGGATTTCCAAAAGAAAATGAAATTACAAAATACTCTTAAAATGCGTAACAATGAAATTAAAGAAGTAGGTACACTGGTGGACATAGTACCGGTGCGTTTCTTTGGAGATCTCAGAGCCCCTTGATATGCATCGAGGCCGGCCACCGGAGGGGTTTTACTGAGTAGTTCGTGAACCTCACATAACCCTGTTATCTGTTAGCAGATAACCCCCTCGTCACCAACAAAAGGCCTCCAAAGAGTGCTATGACTTTGGTCCAGAAGTTGTCCCTGATACAAACCTCGCACAACCTTCAAGATGTAATCAGTCTGTCTGAGAGGCCTTCTTACACTGCGTCTGTCGCCCGTTTCGTAGTCACAACGAATACGCTGTCCTATTATTCTACGGCTGTACAAAACTCAAATGCTAGTTAGCAGTTTACGACCTGTTTACATTAGTTTACGATCCAATGTTATTGGACTAAATTGACTAACAAGATGAAATTAGTCAAGTAACGACGGAGGGCGTGGGTAATTTAAGGATTAATAAGCCGTTAAACGTTTTCGTTAATTGAACCATAATCATCAAAGACCTCCCAAAAATGACATGAAAAACGACCGCTATCATTTACTCTTCTCGTAATAAGTCAGTTGTCAAGACTGTGCTGTCTAAAATTACAAAGTCCACACAGAGTATAATTTATCAGGGTAGAACTAATATTTTTCAGCTGTCCTTATCCTCAGAGGTTTGCTGGAAGAAAACCCTTGTTAGGTTTAAGCTCGCCTTTATACATGTCCTATATGTTTTTTTGTCTGTATTTTCTGTGTGTACAATAAAGAACAAAGAATTTATTAATCGAAATATTAAAAATATTAGCATATATAATGGCAAATCAATATTTTTATTTCAGTTACACCACCTGTCTTCATATTCTTTTTAAACAAGTCCACCCAAAGACCTGGAAGAGATCACTCATAGCGATAAGGCCGCTCATTTTATCATCACAACTAGTTTGTAAGACCTTATGTCAAATGTTTTTTTTATCTGGTGTTATTCTAAGTATCTATCTATCAAATCAAAGTCATTTATTGCGAATATGGTTACAAAATTGTTAAAACTACCTCTATATTCCAGTTGCGGGACATATGTTTGCATATTCTGCAGATATTTGTTCCAGGTCTGTGTTGTCGTACCATGGTACTCGTAATTTCTGATACCCAAGAAACAGGGTATCTTTATAAGGGGTCTGGACTATTTATGTTACTGTTGGGTATAGAATCATCATAAGCAGCTTAATATCACGAAAATATTATGCCTTAAAATCTATCCTGAAATACCTACCAATTTTTGTTTTTTAACATCTCTATAAATTGATAAGTTACGTAAGTAATCAAGAACGTGAACATTGGCTATATGAAGCAATTTAAAAATGTTTCATTAAAATTAATGTTACATAGGTGGCGCCCCTAAATGATAAGCAGGGGTGTAGGTACTTCGCACTCACGTTAATTTTCAGAGCGTTATTAAATTTCGTCTCATTAAATTTTTGTCATATTTGCTCATGAATTTATGGCGAAAGTGAAGAGAGTTTTATAACTTTTATTCTTGTAGCCTTGTATATATTTTCCTTGACTTTCTCTGCGTTGATGAGTTGGATTTATGGTGTAAGTCAAACTTTTTAAAAATATACGGGCTCAAATTAATAGTTACCTATGATCAATAATAATTAAACAACGTATAAAGTTTTTGTTTCATTTTTTAAAACGTGTGTGTGATACCTACAAGATGTATCACACACACATTGAAACCCTCTATAGGTTTGTTTGCCACTATGATGGTGTAAAAAACCTACCAATAGATAATGGCAAACAAGGTCGGAAAATTTTAAACAATGTTTAAAATTTTAATAAACAACGTTTTTGAACTCAAAAGTATGGGTAAAACTTAACTTTTGCGCACCTCTAGTGTGCAAAAGGGAACTCCCTTTTGCACTAAGTGCACTTTTGCACTTGTAGGGGTGCGCACTAATAAAATAATTACGAAAATCAACCCCTGAGTGGCGAATATGAAATTGGGCGATGAAGTTGTAAGTACAAAATCGTACACGTGTACGATTTTGTACACGAAAAAGTACACGTGGACGAATCCGTGGTCGTTCGATCGAAAATACACCTACACAGTTATACATATAGAGTTATAAGTACCCCTCTTTCTAAGGGTTACTTAGCACCCCAATAAGGGTGCTAATAACATTAATATTGGATTTCAAGCATCTATTCAGGTATTCTAAGATATAAAAACACCTACATTTCATTCGTATTGGCTCCGATATCTTTACCCGTGAGTGGCGAAAAAATTTCAACTCAGAGCTAGAGGAGCTGCAGCTCTCAGCCTCAAGGAATCATAGATAGAGATTACTAGAGAGAGTTAACTTATGTTAATTAAAGAATTTTCTATATATCTATAGAGATGGTTTGTTGATCTCACCCACACACGACACGGCCATTGCGTATTTGGTAAAAGTGCATACCAAATAATGTAAAAGCAAATATAAAAGTCGGATTCTACATAAGTTTTAATCGACTTCAAAAAGGAGAAAGTTTTCAGTTATATGGGCTACGAGTTTGTATTATGTGTGTGTATGTAAGAACTCTAAATACTTGTTTTGCAGGAAATCCAAAGCAGGTGCTCTATTTAGAAATAGCTTAGGTGCGAGGTGTTTGGTGCTCTTTTTGTAGTTATCAGAATGCTGTGCTATCTCTATCTTGTCGCACCCTGTCCACCATTCACTGATCTATGCCATCCCTAGAGTGTATGGGATATTGATTGGACTTTACCCACTGTTTTCAATACTTTATTACTTTCCCTGTAGGCTGTACATCCATTGTCTTACTGAGATTGAGTCGAGACAGAGTGCAGATAGATTTAACAGTGTTTCATCTGAATGGATTATTTAAAAAAAAGTTTGATGCTTGATTATTTTATGGTTATGTTACGTGGCGTTAGTCCTCTTGGGTATGCCGTCTGCATTAAGATTAAACAAAGCCTTAAAAATGTCTAAGTGATGTAATTTCTATAAAGAAAACAGGATTTAGTTACAAATACAAATAATTTATTTCAGATTCAATGTACATATAGCTATAATGGTGATGAAGCCGTCTGCTTTAGTTAAAACACTACGTTAAAAAAACAGTGCCTTTCCCACAATTAAGCTCGAACTATTGTTTAAAAGTAGATAAGTAGTTTAGGAAATAAAAAAATGATTATTATGTTTTCGATTTAAAACTTTAGCGTATTTGAATTTTACGCTGACTATTTTATCTGTCATCTGCTATTGCTGTATTGTGATATATATTGATAGGTAGGTGTACCTATATATATATTGAAAAATGTATTTAGTAATGCTTATATTGGATATCTACTAACGAGAGAAAATACTAAGGGGTACCTAAAATACCTTTGATGAGAGATTTTCTGTTTTATTTTTGCAGGACCAGTTCTCTAAAGCTTAATGGCACTGCTAGTTACATGTGTCAAGAAATAAAGAAGCCTCATTTGTGACAGTCATTAGAAACAACCTTTTCGGTACTGAGCCATCTGCGTGACTATGAAAAACAAAAACGATGAAATTTCACTAACCATAGATTAAAAATAAACTCTCTTTTTCTTATCATCAGTTGCAATAGACTCAAACAAGGTAGGGGACCTTGTTTGAGTCTACGATGGTAAAGTTTTTGTTATTTTTCCCGCCTTATTGTCAGGTATTTCAACGACAGGAATAAAAAGGAAGTTTTTGTGAGTCCTCTTTATATTTGAGAATAAAATTTCTTAGTTTTATTAAAAGAATGAGTAAAATTGACTGGTTTCATTTCGGCTGAATGGTTCACTAAAAATATTATAACTTTGCCTATCAACTAAGCATTCACAAGAAAGTTAGTACTTACATTTTTCTACAAACTTGGTAAACATGTTAGGTTACAAATTTTATAAAATATGTAAATGGTTACAGAATCCTAAAACAGTGTTATTATGTCACCCAACCGCGGTATGTCAGCTGTAGACCGCGAAATTAGCACGCTACCTACTAATTGTTATTATTGTGTGGTTACCTGCTAGCACAGAATAAACATATTAACAAGCAGTACAGAAACATTAACAATAACTTGGATAGTACAATTACAAGAAGCTTTACAATTCAGACAAAAATATTTTTCTAAATAAACGTGTCAAAGATACCACTCGCAGGGCATTTACATCCCCTGCTTAAATAATTCATTAAATTGACTGCGTTTTATAATATTTACAGAGTTTAATTAGTTTTATGTTGTAATTATTCAAAATTGAAATTGTTTTCTCTAAGTTTTAAGGAAATTTGTTTCCAAACCGGACTTACTCCATATATGTAGTTATCATTTTCACGGGCCCTTTAACTGAAAAGCAACTCTAGTTTTAAATTTTTAAATTTATGTCAAACTCTGAAAGAGTTTTCTGACTGGCTTTAGCCTTAGGTAATCTAGAGGTAGATTACTAGAGTCCATAACTTTTTTATTTAGTAACATATTTACATTGCCATTACAGTGCAGTACCAAAGCGATAAAGAAATATAAAAAGAGATACAAAATACACTTACTAAACATTAACATTAATAAAATTACACCAGCAAACTACTAACTTATTGTGGACTTTGTAGTCAAATTGGTTACTTGAGTAAATTTATGTACTCTTACAGGTAATGTTTTAGTGTTCGTTTGTTTACCTAAACAAACCTTTTAACATTTTTATTAAGTTATAACTTTAACAAACCTTTTAACCGCGCCACTCAACCGCGCACCACGCTGACCGTTTACGACGAACCTGAAACAAAAAAAGATAATATTAATATAAAACATACTCCATATGAGTGAGGAAGTACTGGACAGAAATAAGGAAGGTGGTAAACGCAAACGAAAGTGGGATAACAGTAGAAAGGTTAAGAAAGGCAAAGGACCGCAAGATAATAGCAGGGTGCAGGACGGAATAGGAAAGATAGAGGGTGAAAGAAAAGCTGAAAGGAGCTAAAGAACTAAACGTTTAGGAGGAAAGATCCCCTAGTGATCCTTAAAGACGTTCTAAAATATAATACCGACAAGTATAATAATAAAATATAATACATAAGGGAGTTGTACAAGATCAAACGCACGATTACATAGAATAAGAAATAGCCTTCAAAAAGCGCACCAAGAATCCTCACACCAAATAGTTGTTAAGGTGTCAAAATATGACAGTATTTGGTTGATGCAGGAGCTATTCAAGTCAACCTCCAGAGGGTGTGAATGGCAGATCAATTGCCATTCATCCAATGCTTCCTCTGCTTGAGGTACGGCCACGGAAGATGCTTCTGCAAAGAGTCGCTGGAGAAGTGGCAAATCTGGCCGCTGCCGACGGGATAGGATTTTGTTTATATTGACCGGTCCGATCTAGGAAAAAGAACGAACATCGAACAACATAAAATAATACAAACCAATGCGTCCTGATCGATGTCTGACTGGCTGATCGCCAATTCGCCACCGTAAACTCAGAGACGAGAGTTTGAGTGAAACTTCGGACATTCTGAAATCCGGACATTTTCATAAGGTATAAAAAAAAATATTCTGGACAGTTTCACACAGCATCATCTGGCCCCAAACTAAGCAGAGCTTGTATTATGGGAACTACATGATTGATAAACTTCTTCTATACATATTTTTTTGTAAATACGTACATATTATACATAGAACACCCAGACCCGAGACAAATATTTGCTGACCTTAATTGCCGACTTCTTAACGTAATCTACAAAGCACGGAGCCAAATTTAGCTATATCTGGTGGTACTTAGCTTTTCAGTCAACGTCACTGATCAAAAAATAATTGAAAATTTCAGGGATCATCAAACCCCTAGGGATAAATCTTGTGGGATCTTATATTACTTCACTCTTCTTATTACGAACGACCAGGCAAGCTTCGGTAAGAGAACTTATAACTATACTGTGCTGGTAGGAATGCCGCGTATGTAACATCGCAAATCGTCGCGTATTATGTTATGTCAACTATTTCAGCGATGTGGGCCAAATTGGAGCTATTTATTTTGCAATGTTGCTTGTTCTGTGACATTTCCATTTAATAATTTTAATTTAGTGTTATCGTTTACGTCCAGGTATGTCGCATTGTTGTCTTCCGGTTTCAAGAGTTTGAGCGCTTCAGAAATTACCAGAAATCTGGTTGTGATCTGGATCAGTTGAGCTATCTATAGTTCGTTTGCAACGGTATTTAGTTGCTAGACTGCTTATCTGCATATTACCTATGTAGTTGTATTATTCTTTCTTTTAATAAAATTAACGATTACATGAGGATAATGGTTCAGCATCTACGAGGCGTACATAATCTTTTTACCACACTGGTTCTTCTCTATTAGTAACTAGGCCCTATCAGATCAAGACCATCAAAATCTACTTTTCATAGAAGTACAACTTTTACTACTTTAAAGCCTTACATTTCCTGGACGAAGTGTTGAAAAAAAAATTAATGAGAAAGCCTCAATGTGATATCTTGAGACCTATTCAACGTTACCCCGTACGAGGAGAACAATGAAAATACAGCCCCCTCTTTACATTTAAAAAATGTTACTCTTTCACCGGCTAAAAAAAATGAGGAGGTTCTCAAATTCGTCTGTATTTTTTTTGTAAGTTCATTCACCAATTAATTATGAACCTATTTTAATAATTATTTTTTTAATGGTTAGGGTAAATAGTCGTCCCATATTTTTTTTAAATAATCCTACCTAAGGATGAAGAAATGGGGGGAAATTTCATTTTGTAGTCTTTTAATCAACTTCCTGTTATTTGAAAATGGTTTTATTTTTTTCCTAAAAAAATAATAATATTAGAATTACGTTTTAGAGTTACAAAACACGATTGCACGCTAAATTTAATTTTGAGCGAGAAATCAGGGTTTGACACATGGCAGACAGACAGACATACAGTCAGACGGACATGACGAAACTATAAGGGTTTCGTTTTCGCGAATTGGCTTCGGAACTTGAAAACAACCTTCTCATGTGACATATCGCTTTGCTGGGAGAAAGTTTTTCTAGGTATTCTCAGGTATCTGTGACCGCTATCCTTAACAACATAGAACTTGATTTTAAGGACTTTGCGTTTACGCACCCTAGCATTCTTCTTCATATCATGGGTTCGTCTTGGATTATCCTGCGATAGGGCAGTGTTCTGACCAGGTGAAGATATGATTCTAGAAAGGGCTGAACGAACAATAATACGTAAGGTAACTAAAAAAGTATTTAATTGTAGGTAAATAGAAATCCAATGTACTCAGCTTTTCTCGAATAAAATAATGATTTTATAGTATCTATTCATTATCTATTATTCTTTATGATCCTTATGATTTCAATGAATGAAAATCTAATGAATATGACTTACTTAATAGGCTAAATCACAAATACCAATGTCGAAAATCTTCATTCATTAATGAAAACCTTCAATTCATATTCAGCAAAATAATTAAAATTTCCATTCAAATCGTACTGCCTACAAAAATATTTTGTTAAAATTTATAAATATTTTATTTTTTGTGTCCTGGTGTTTAAACTCTGGTACAACTCTAGCAAAGTCAATAGATTTTTAATAATTCAAATCACAAAGATCATTTAGAAACGACGTATGATACCGCATTTAAACGTGTGTTATTCGTGCACGAATGACTACTTAACACTAATGTATGGAAAATGATTATTCAATCACAGATTAGTACTAAGTAGTCAACATTCGTGCGAAAGATGAATGTGTAAAAAACAGTGAACTACGCCGAATCCCTAAATCTGTGATTAAATTTGGTGCAGATTGAACGCAATGTCATATTTTATTAAATGGACGCGAATTTATAAGATAATTATCTTCTAGAAAAAAAAGAACACTTATTTCGATAGGAAACATAATGACCTTTCAATCACTGTCATGCTCTAAAAATGAAAATATTTCTCCAAAATACTTAAAATCATATCGAGATTGAATTTTTTGAGTAAGAATGGTATAGAGGGCAACACAATTTAACATGGCACGTGACAATGAGTCATAGCATAGGATAAGCGTACAGAAATGAAACTCCAAAGATTCTTATCGCCCTTAAGACCGAAACAATTCCATAAAAAGTTAATGTCGTTCAGTAATACATTAATTAGCAGTTAAAGTATGATTTGGAACACGACTGCAGATCGCAGATGGCAGCGACAAATTAGCTACACACTATAATTTCCATGGAAAGTTTCTGTGACTTAGCTGCGGGACAAATGTTCGTATGATCTGCATTCATTTGTCTCGGGTCTGGGTGTTTTCTATATATAATATGTATGTATTTACAATTATTATTATTTATCAGGTAACAGTGACGACAACTTTCTTCTGTTTGAGGTTGCAGTCTGTCGCATTACCTACTTCCGACAATATTTTTTTGTCCAATACATGACAGTAAAGAATAAAATTGTTGTCTGACTATGTTATCGGATCAGATAGCTAAAAATCAATCAGTCTTATAAAACTTGTATTTGCTTATATAAACACCAAATTATTTTTAGCATTTGCATAAAATAGGAGTTTTGTATCTACGTAGTATTTATCGTTTTTTTAAACGAGTAAGCACAATATTGACAAATAAAAACACGAGATCTCCTTTCTCTGGTTTCTTTCGGTTATCATTGGCCTTTATTAAGGTCACCAGAATAATATTTCCCATATTTATTAATAAGAAAAATGTCTTCCAACAAATCTTAGCGGAGAGAGAGAAATGATAAAGTTGGTAGATACCACTATATAATGAGATAATAACTATGGTGGCTCTTGTACGCTTGTAGCTGGTTCTTTTTTAGTCACTCTGTTCAATGATAAAGTCGTACCTTTGCAAGGTGGCTCTGAGAAGGGCCTCATGACACCATATCTTAGAGCAATGTAGGTACAGCATCAATAACTTCAGTATAAAATACTTCATACTATAAATAAGACAAGTACCTATGCCCCTCTCTCGCTCTCGCATTTACAAAGAAACTCTATCCATCTCACACTAAGGGTTAACCGAATTTTTCCAGACCGTTACTTCAAAGCCCGTATGAAAATGAAAGTAGGTAAATTTATTAAGCGTCAAATGAAATCATTATTTTGATGCATGGGAATTCAGGGGTCGTTGTTTCGAAAAATCGTATTTTGTATTGTGTCTTAGACGTTATGTGGTGAAAGAATTCAGTGCGCATTGAAAAGATTTAGATTCTAGTATTTGTTACATTTGGGTCAATCTCGTTAAATTAAATTACTTCATTTGTTAAATCAGACAACATTTTAGGTCCATTTTTTGTTAGTGAGCTGTCGTAAGATCTATGTTAAAATAAAAGGAAAGCACAATACATAAAAAAATTAAAAAGGAAGGTTTAAGGACTTTTACTCGTGTCCTGATCAAGCTGTCTCCGGCGAGACTTTCTACTTGATCAGGAACCGAATAACACACAGAATCAGGTACTTTACCGGAGGTTCAATGCCTCCGGTGCCGGACCATGTACTCACTTTTTATAATTATAGAGCAAACCATTTTTATGAGCCTACTCCTCACATATACCCAGAAGTCTTCTTAGAGCGCTGATCGATGGCCACAGCCATTGGCCTAAATGTATTATGAATCTAAAGTGCTTACCGATATTTTCATATTTAGTTAAAACTATTATTTTAAGCACTAAAGCATTATTATCTACGTAATAATAAGTACCTAATCTGTGACTGAAGTGCACAAAATTTAGTGCCTACCGATATTTTTATATCAGTTAGTTAAAACGATTATTTTGTGCAATAAAGCACTATTATCTATTTACGCAGTAACTATTATCTAATCTGTGGCTAAAGTGCACAAAATATCGAGTTAAAATCCTTGTATTGGTATAATACTGGATTCGAACCCCATTGGTTGGATCGAAGGTCTAAAATCACGTCCAAAATAGGTTATTGTTTCGGACGTGGTGCCTATTCTGTGTACCATTACTACCACGTGTCATTGAATAACAAAGCGTATCCCAAAGCGCCTACGGTACTTCATTTTAATAAGACATAAACAAGACTAATTGAGAATATTAGTAGGACTATATCACGCACTTTACTATTCTCCTGCTGACGTAAAGAAAGTCTAGAGCAAGGACCTCTAAACGATCAACGAAACGTCAGCAGAAGAAGTGGTATAGTCGTAATAATATCCTAAAATGAAACCAAACCACGACAATTATAATGCTGTAACATCAATTTAATTTAGTAGAAGTATATAGTTTAGTTTAAGTTTTTTCTTTTATTATTAATTTTTGTACACCCCCGCCACTCTCACCATCTCTTATTATCCTCTTCATCCAAAGGTTGTCTGGAAGAGATCGCTTCAAAGCGATATAAAGATCGCCCACTGTACTTTCTTAAGAACAAGATTTAATTTATTTTGTTATTTTGTTTAAGGTGTACAATAAAGTATTTTCATTCATTCATTCATACTACAGTCTTCTTATGTAGGGCCAAGTGGAAGGCACCAGACTCCGTGGAAGATCACCCATGCGATGGACAGATCAAATAAAATCAGCAGTGGGCGGCTAAGTACATGGATGCACCAGAATTACCACAAGTAGAGAGAAATGGCGAGATATCGTGAGGCGAGCCACATTAGCCCTCAACATCGTGATGCAACGACCGCTCTGTCAATAGCGCAACGACTAAGAAGACTACAGAATCGGCACCAATATCAGTTCAGTAGTTAATAGCTAGGCCATCCATCAGTCACACGGTCATTTAATTTATTATCACACACAAATTGCAAATATTTAGTCCATTCACAAAAGACAAATGAGCATACCCTCACATTACAAATTCGAGTTGGGAACTAACTGAAACTATCTGCACGCGGATTGGTCGGCTGAGTGATGACGTCATCAATACCCTTCAACCAGCCAACCACTGTCGACCGCAGCTTCAACTAGCACAGTATTTAGCATTTGAGCTGTTTACGTGATTTATAAATGAGCTGTTTATTTTCAGTGCAGGTTTTTTGCTAACGATGTTTTTCGTTAGCAAAAAAACCAGAGCGTAAAAAAAAGAGCGTTTGTTTGTGGTTAACATTTATCTCCGAAATGGGTGTTCATTGAAGATATTACTTTTTTGGTGATGAAAGACATTGGGAGGAGTTTCCTCAGGAGGGCATGACCTTGAAAGAAAAGTTCAAAGATATGTGACACGTGCAGGAATGAGCCTTCTGACTCCTTTCACCACTGATTATTTCATTGTATACAAGCGGCCTTACGTAACTTCAAAGCGATTACGAGGGAACTTCGAAACTAGGTATTTCTTGCTTCTGCCCACGGCTTCGCCCGCGTTGTACCCGGTTAAAAAGTAGCCTGTGTGTTATTTTCATGTATAAGTAACATATATCTATCCTCACAAACTCTCGCGTTTATAATTAAAGTAGAACTAGTAGTGTTATACATCAGAATATCATATTAGCTACTTTTTATCCGGGTACTACGCAGGCGAAGTCGTGGGCAGAAGCTAGTTGTTCATAAATCGGAAGAATGCTCAAGTCTCATTCCTGAAACTCAGATACATTACAGAGACTCCACCAACACGCCGCATCTCGCCTGAATAATCAAGGCGAATGGACGCATTTAATTAAGGACCATGTTAGATGCACTGTCGCCAACTCAGCCTGAATTGGCTAGATGTGGCCACTTTAAGGAAGTTCAAGTCACGTTGATTTTGAGAGTTACCAGTCCCTTATTAATGCCGCCACCAAGCCTACTCATCATCTAAGGCGCTTCAGCCGCGGGTGGGCCTTGGCCTAGTACAGTAAAATACTTGGGCTTTTTCTTTCCAGCCCGCTTTAATGTCCCGCTCTACGCCGTCCAGCCACCTGAGTTTGGGCCTGCCATGGGGTCTCTGGCTATCGGGTTTGCCTCTCAATGCCTACTGCAATGGTAATTTCATTAGTACTCATTTTTGCATTGTATGCAGAAATACGTGCAATGCAAGAGGCAGATTCAGGGCTAAAACTAACAATTTTAATGAAAAATGAAATGATTTGATTGAACTGAAATGGGATAAAATATTAATACAGCACTTACTAGAGTATATATGTTTCTATAGATAGATAGATAGATCACTCAGAGTTATTTTTGGCAAACGCTTATCGGCCAACTATGTTTATCTTAATAACGGACGATTGCGCCTTCGACTTGCCCATGGAATAGGAAATACACGTATGTGGGCTTGTCCAGCTTTCAGTCTCCCTCTCTCTCGGCTATCTTAAAACTACATAGATTGTTAAAACTTCGCATGCCTTGGCCGTTGTAAGTTAATACGTTAGTTTTAGTCCATATTCTACAATATTTGATAATTCGAATCTAGCAACTAAAGCTTCAGCAGATGCTTGTAACACTACTAAGATGTTGCAATGTCTTTCGGAATTATGGTCGGCTAGTCGCCGTAACGTTGCTGGCTCGACCTGTTACAACTTGTATTAGAATACCTAGAGGTACCTAGGAGTACTGAGTTTATGTTAGGGTTTCAGGTTTCCCTGGAGTAGGTACTAACTAGTGACAAACTAGCCAACCGGGCAACATTGGCATCGATTCTCTTGTACACCAACTAAACTTAATTTAAACTGTATGTCTGTCTAACTGATAACTGATAATCTTTTTCCGACGCAAGAAAAAGATGTCAAGAATTGAACTCCTGTCAAATTATGTCAGTTAGTCTAATCACGACAAAACTTGTATGGAAAACTTAACTTACTAATTTGACATCACAAAAATTTTTGCTCTCTCGAAATCTCTTTCTTTTGTTAGGTTTGTAAAAAAGAGCGATAGATAAAAATTAAGTTTGTTTTTACCGAATGATCATCTTGCTTTTATCTATCCGTCAGACTGTCTGATCATAGGGGCACTTTACAAACACGTACTTATGTAGGTGCCACATACTATAGAGGTCTGCTGCTGGCTTCCTGCACTGCGTCGTTCGGTTCGTGGTCGGCATTCGAGATATTTGCCTAGCGATTTCCGCTTCTGCAAATTGTAACAGCCTGCCCATTGTCACTTCAACAAATTCTAAAAGCTACTTCGGTGGCTTTAGTTAATTGTATTTCCTTGCTTCGGATTTGAGCAAAGCTCTCCCGTGGCATACAACAAATACGGCCAACCTAGTAAGCGGTTACCGTAACCTATGGAGGCCTGCAGCACTAGAACTATCACCCGCACGTCGACCCTGGTACACATACCCTTAAAAGCGAAACACAGCAATGCGAGAATTGCTGTGTTTCAGTTGCATTGCAGCAATCTGCTTGGCGGCAAAAATAGGTATGGTGTTAGTACTTCCCCGGTCGAGCTCTTTCACAAGAAACTCTAGAAGCCAATCGTAGAAAGTAATAATCCTACTTCCTATCCTACTAATATAATAAATGCGAAAGTCTGTGTGTGTGAATGTTTGTTACCATGTATGTCCTTAACTACTAAACCGGTTTTGATAAAATTTGGAATGTAGATAGTTTAGATTCTGGAATAACACATAGGCTAATCTTATTTTCCAAAATCAACCCCTAAGGGGGTTAAACAGGGTGGTAAAGTTTCTATGGAAAAAATATTCCTTGATTTGATTCACTCAAAACTCTGTACAAATAAACTTTAAAATAAATAATGAAACACGTGTTTTTTATTTTTTCTAAACTACCCTTTGGGGGTGTGCAATTGAGTTCTAAACTTTGTATGGAAAATTGGAAAATTGTACGATACACTCAAAAGTTGGTGGACTTAATTAAGTGGATACTTAATTACCTTTCGTCCGTAAAGGAAAGACTAAAAAACAAGTCTAGACGTAATTATCGATGATCTAAGTAGATACTAGACTAGTGCTGCCCCCTACATTGTCTACAGACGTGTCGAAGGCTCTCGAATTAATGATGGGGAGAAAGCCATCGAAGTAATTGACATCGCAGTATTCGCTTTTCCTACAGCGATAGGTTGCATGGAACCTATTTTCGTGAAATTGTTTCTCAGCTTAAAGGTTTATACCCCTGTATGTAAAATGAATAAATCGTTGTTGGCAGACAGAGATATTGTTACACTCTATATTGAATAAGATAGGCCACAGGATTTCCTACATAAAAGTATAAAAGTATACTAACACGAAAAAAGGTGATTCTGCCTTTTAAAATTAATAAGCTTTCCCGATAAAAAACGTCAAATTTTCAGGAAAATAATTAAAAATGGTTTAAAACCCTTTAAAGGCTTTTAGCGCTAAAAGCGGCCACTCTACTGAAAATATCCAACTGTTTGCTTAAAAATATTTTTAAGGTAATTATGTAAATATAACTTACTTTTCAAGAATTTACATGAATGGGTGAAATAAAAGCTATTTTTTTTACTATTAGCGAGGTGTATTTTGTAACCTTTCTAGTTAGACTAAAAATTAAACAAACAAAATGTTCGGCATCAATCACCGAACCTGAGACACAAACTGAACTGCTGTTGCAAGCGTCAATAGGCTATTGAAACCTTACCTATAGGAGGGGCCTTGGTGTGAAAAAAAAACAATCATTGAAACCGCCATCATTTCACGACATGTTCTTCCATATAGCTGAATTTAGAAAATTCGTAGGACTATAGGTTAAATGACAATTTCTGGGACACCCTGTACGTGCTCACTACTTAGTTAACATATAACATAATTAACAGAACTGCTTTGCAAATATAACATTCATTTCCGCGATCTTCCAGAACGGAAGCCATTTTGAGATCCATTGAATTAATAAACCTTCGCAACTCCTGCACCAAACCAAGTTTGGGGTCATCAGTTATTCACTGAACTTCGGACGACGACGTCCGTCGCGACTGTGTCTGCACTTACTTAATTAAGTTATAACTAGGTACCTAGACTGTCCGCTTTATAATTACCTAGGTACCTGACTTTATAGGGTAATAACCTAGATTGGTAGTATTACCTACCTTCTTCATTGTTCCGAATGATACTGTTAGATATCATTGCCAGCACAAAAATTAAGCATGGCAGTGTGATTAGTGGTAACCCCGTTGGAGATGGCTACTTTAGGGTCACAAATGAAGAGCTCTCGTACGTAAAAAAGATGGACAACGCGCCTTTAAAAGTGAGGTGAGGTACCTTTGTATGTCGGCACGCACGTGCATTATACGCCTTTACACACTTATTAAATAGTATGCAGATCGGATGCCATTGCAAGATATGACGGCAAAATTCTGATGCTTAGTTTTGCCACAGATATTGTCAATACTAGTAGTATTATCCCTGTTACTTTTTGACCAACTCCCATGGCATGGGTAGACCAAGATGAACTTCAATTACTATAAACCATTTTATTTTCAACACTATTAAAAAGACATAAAATTGACAACAATATTGAGCATTAATATATATAAAAAAAAACAATAAAATATAATGCTGGTCATTTTTACACAGCATCATTCTAGCCCCAAACTAAGAAGAGCTTGTATTACGGGAACTAAGTAATGACTGATTACTACTTATATTTTTTTGTAAATACATCCTATCGTACTTATAATATTATAAACGCGAAAGTTTGTGAGGATGGATGTTTGTTACTCTTTGACGTTTAAACTACTAAACGGATTTTGATGAAAATTTACAGTAATATATAGCTTATACGTCAGAATAACTATGTGTTATTCTGATGTATTGCTACTTTTTATCCGGGTACCACGCAAGCGAAGCCGTGGGCTGTACATTTTATATATAGACAACACCCAGGCCCGAGACAAATATACATAATGTAGTACAATATATATGTAGTATCTTAGTATATATTTTGGACGTAGATAAAAAATATGAATTATTTTCTTGTAACTTCGATAATGTATGCATTTAGTACCTATGCATGTAGTTTACTTCTATTTTTTGTTGGTAGTTATATATTTTTTTGTAAGGTAATCATCTGCAAACAGACTACAACCCCACTATTCATTACACAAAGGTTAGCTGGAAGAAAATGTTAATTAGCATTAAGTTCGCCTACGTACTTGTTTTATTTTGTACAATAAAACATTTTCTTTTTATCTATAACTGGCAACAATAGCGTACTTACAACTTGCACATAGTTTGTTGCCTGATTCTTTTAAGTCTGGTCGCGCGCGAGGAATCGGCGTAAATTTACCATAACATTTTAAATTTACGTAGTTTTTAAGCTGACTTTTCTATATGATCCTTGTGATTTCAATGAACTTTGACTTTGTTACAAGTCAGCTATTCTGTAGGTAAGTAGGTAGATAAGTCTTGAAATGTGTAAGTAAACAGATCCAAATTAGTAGTCTTCGATCGCAAAGCTCGGATTCCCTGGCTTGCGGTCGCTGCGGTGTTTGCGGTTAATGCGGCGAGCGTTCTACAAGATGGTATTTATGGTATTTCGATTGAGGAGATGTTAGAAATACCTGAACCTTCTAAAATCATTATTAATAATGACTAGGTAAGTACCTACATGATATCATCATATCGTAACCCTGACGGGTGGTTTTTGCTCTTACATTGTCGCTCAAAAGTAAGAGCGACACAACTTTTGATACCAATTTATTTTTATTTTAAACTAATTAGGTTGAAACTTACAGAGAAAAATCACCTGTCGGGATTTTTAGCTCTTACATAATATGATGATATAATGTAAGTACTTATCTAGTGCACAGGCAAATGCGAATAGACGGACATTTCGAAACTTTGAGGGTTCTGTTTTCGACATTTTGCTTAGAAACTCTAAAACTATATTGATTTTGAACTTTGCCCCTGTGACCGATGAAGAAAAAGCCTCGAAGTGTTTTTGGTTAGATAAATATGCTGACATTTTTCACACAGCACTATCTAGCCCCAAAGTAAGCAAAGCTTATGTTATGGGAACTACATGACTGATATACTACTTAAATACATTTTTTTGTAAATATATATATACTAGCTTCCGCCCACGGCTTCGCCCGCGTGGTACCCAGATAAAAAGTAGCCTATGTGTTATTCTGATGTATAAGCTATATTACTGTAAAGTTTTATCAAAATCCGTTCAGTAGTTTTTGCGTGAAAGAGGAACAAACATCCTTATAAACTTTCACCTTTATAATATTAGTAGGAAGTAGGATAAATATTTGTAGATCATACAAACATTTGTCCCGCGGCAAATAAAAGTACAAAACTAAGGCATTTTAAATAAATACAGCCATAATGGGTGGCCTTATATCTAAAAACTGAATCTTGCAGACAACCTTTGGATGCTCAGGACTAGTAGGCAACTATACCATAGCTTATTAAGACACTAAATAAGAAGACATCAAAAAATGTCTTATACACTAAATAAGACATTTTTTGACATTTTTGTCTCAAATTATACAAGGGTGTGTGTGTGTATTTCTCACTAAATAATCGAGTTATTTTCACATTTCAGTGAAAATAACTCGATTACTTAGTGAGAAATTGAGTATTTTCTTGTAAAGTTAACTGCTGAGAAGGGATGCCGACGAGCGAATTCGTCTTTTCTAATGCCCTATAAATAAACATACGCTATGGATGTTAAGGGGTATACTCACTGTATTGAGTGTAAGATGGTGAAAGGAGAGTCATTTTAAAACTCCTATTCACTTAGTAGTATTTCGAACGTGAAATGAGATCTTGGAGATGTTCTGTTCGTGTTTTTTCCAAAATAGATTTTGGAAAAAACATACCCTTATATGTTCAGACTACATCCACTGGGCGGGCCTCAGTATAAACATGCCCTTTAGTTTTTTTTTTAAATAGCCAGTATTAGTTTTTTTAAAAGGAAAAAGTATTTTATATTTATTTTGGCGCCTTTTGTCCTATCTTCATCAAAACTACCCCACTTATTAAAAAACTACCATGACAAATCACTTATGTTAATCACGTATTTTTGCATTTCTTCTGCAAACAGTGGAGACAAACCCATACATTATAATTTTTTCAACGACATAGACTTCACGAACGATAGTGAAGGAGTTACGCGGCTTGCTCCAATCGAGGAAGGGAGCCAACAAAGCCAAACTAATGGGGGCTGAAAAGACCCACGAATCCCTATCATCTTTATCCTCGCCTTCATCTTTTTTTCCTTCACTCCCATCCACCTTTTTCAATACAAATAAAGCAAATATTTACGATATTTTTCAACTGAAAACTTTTACATGTTTTGTATGAAAATGTTTAATTTGACTATTTGTGAGAGATTTGAGGTGCCGAGGCGACCTTGTCGAAGTCCTAGTCTGCCGTCCGCTTTATGGACCTTTCACAGAATGGCTTATTGATGTTGTGAGCCCTTAACAAAGGCGCAGCTGTGTCGAATACTCTCGTATAAAAACACCTACCCTTGAAAAAACACGTATTTTTATATGATGTTGAAAGATCCTGAGAATTTTTGTAATTTTCAGATATATGATATATTTCTGTGTTATTTTGTAGTACCAGTAAATAGTGAGTATTTTTGGAAAATGCCGTATAGCACATATAAAGTATTTTCTTGTATTTTCAATGCTACTTGCTACACACTGTGGCCAAATATTAAAACAAACACGAGTGAGTGCACGATGCGACGCGGAGGGAGAGCGTCGCGATCATTCACCCTGATGAAGACTCTCGGAATGAATCGAAACTTAGTCGATGCCTTCACCAATAGTGCAGACGTGAAAATTCCCGTTTTTACAATATGAATAAAACAAACACGTTCACTACTGTACTCCCCATGATATAAACTCTGGCGTAGATCTTACCCCATGTATCTATTACCGCGATTAGCTTATAATTTGTTGTCTGAATTTGTAAATGATAAAAATGATATATGTCCCCAAGGTAAGCAAAGCTTGTGTTATGGGAACTACATGACTGATATACTACTTATATACATTTTTTTTTGTAAATACATACATATTATACATAGAAACACCCAAACACGAAATTATACAAACATTTGTTCCGCGGCGGGAATCGAACTGCGCAACAGAGGTCGTGGATGGAAATTGGTTACCTGTTCTGAAGGATTATATTTAATTTTGTTTTAAATCAGATCCTGTACTCTTATTTTATAGAATCGAATAATTTTTACATTGTCCACCCAAAAAGCGGGTACATAATCGTAGCACCGTAGCACTATAACACGCTGACCGTAGCACATCTACGTGGCGAAGCAACCAAATATTTCTTTAAAAAAATACTTTTAGATATGTCTATGTACACTGTTTACGAAAATTGGTTTGAATAGGTGGTTATCTCAATTCAGACCTTAGAAAATAGAAAATAGACCAGATGTTTGATTACTGATTTTTAAGATTACAAAGTGAATAGGGTCTAAAATTAAATGTTAAAATAAAATTGCCGACAGTCTATTTAACATTTCTAAAAGATATTTGATAACAAACTGTATAACTAGGTAGTTTTAAATAGTGAGTTAACATTTGTTTTACAAATACCCTGGTTGTCAGTCTGGAAATAAACGCTCTTTGTATCACGTCGTGCTTTCTATTTAATACAGACCACAAACAACTGATAATAGTTTATTCTTAATAATATAATAATAATAACACTTTATTGTACTCCACATGGTAATAAAATAATAAAAACGGAATATAACTAAAAGTATAGCGATTTCTTCCAGACAACCTTGTTCGTAGTGAGCTTCCAGGCTCGTATAATTCTATACTAAAAACTAAAACTAAGACTAAGGTTGGTAATAAGACGTGCCGCTAAAAGCGAAGCTGCCCAGTTTGTCCACTATCCCCCGAACTAGAGTGAAAACTGTATCTCGGAGGCGAGTTTACATCCTCACTGGACAGTTCTCACTAACACGTGGCAGAGCTTTTACTGACGTTGATTCGGATAGTTAACAACAAAGTTAGTCAGGCGTGTTGTCATTATACAAACTTAGGTAGGTGCATGTATTGTAAATGAATAATATGAAGTAGGTACGTAGTATCTACATTAGACGATTATCTTAGACGAGTGTATTTAGGTGTGTGAGAGGGTGTGGTGGTGAGTTTGGTGTATGTGGGTGTGTGGGTGTGTTGGTGTGGTAGGGGTGTCGTGTATGTGAGGGTTTGTGTGTCGGTGTAGTGTTTATATGATCTGTCTCTACATCAAAGTTATGATGCTTGGTAAACCAAGCAGCTACTTAGCCTATATCTTATTAATTATTAATAACTCAACTATTTTTAAGACTCAACCTTGGTTTGGTAGCCAATCCAAATAACATGTAATTTTTGGTTAAGTGGTAAAGTGGTTTATTACGGTACTGATAGTTCCTGATATTCACGACTAGGATATCCTAGTTAGGAATAATGACTATGTCAGTGTGGTATTTTTTTTAAAGAAAGAAAGAAAAAGAAAGGAAATATTTTTATTCGCCTTAAAAACTACTACACAAATGTTATGGTACCTGCTAAATATTTCTATATACATTTTCTTAATTGTGTGCGTAGCAGAGTCTGAGGCAAATATGGCCTCCACTCAGCGTTGTGCTGGATAAACACTGGTGTGTCTACCCAGCGCTGGTTTTCAGTGGAGTCCAATGGCAAGCCAACGCCACGACCGCCGAGGGTGGTACACTTATAACGAAAAGTAAAAAACGTGCCCGATTTTATATTTATTTTATATTTCAACTAGCTTCTGCCCACGGCTTCACCCGCGTGGTATCCGGATAAAAAGTAGGCTATGTGTTATTCTGATGTATAAGCTATATTACTTTAAAGTTTTATCAAAATCCGTGCAGTAGTTTTTTCGTGAATGAGTAACAAATATCCGTCCTCACAAACTTTCGCGTTTATAATAGTAGTAGGATTTCAATTTAAGACCTTAGTTGCTTAGTTTTTTGATATTTTCGATAAGGTGTATATTAAAACCATGGTTTGGCCCTGACAAAACTCGAGTTCAATTCGAGTTTAGACTATCTTTCGTAATGAAACCCATATGTTTTTGTTTGCTTGTCAATTATATAGAGCGATTCAAACCTGATGATAACGATTTTGACGACTAGATTATTAATAAATAAACACTCAAACGACACATACATATTCCTGACCCCACACTACGATTCCCTGTGTCGTAGGTATCAGGAACTACGAGTTATAATGTTTTTATTTTTATTGAATACCAAACTCATCATCATCCATCGCTTCCATATCAAATGAAGGTCTATAATTGTTAAGAAAAAAAATTCTTACGTTTTACCCCGATACAGTCTTGGCCCATAATAACAACCGGCTTTTTGCGTAGCCGGTAAAAATAATTAGAGCGTATACAAAACTTTATTAAGACGGATAAACAAAACAAGTAAAAGAGTTAGGTTCCTAGCTCACGCTCTAGCTGAGTTCTTAAGTGACTTCTTAAGAATTAGTTATCTTAAGTAGATTCTGACTGGAATAGGAGAATATTAAGTTTCAGGTTGTTGAAAATAGGCATCTACCAGAACAGTACAAACTGCAAAGTAGAAATCTTAAAAGGCTTTGAGGTAAGTGAAATGAAAATATACTGTCGCTCTCACTCCATGCTAAAATTCACGCAGTACGACAGGGACGGATTCGGACACGAGATTAAAAAATACAGATTAAACGAACTAGAAGAATAACTACGTAGAACATTTAAACAAAAACCCTTTGCCATTTATTTAAGTACCGTGATTACCTACTGAATGATATTAGAGGTATAATTACTCGTTAATATTTTCTTAGGACCCGTTTTACGACATTACGGGTTGTGAAGGCCCGTTTAAAAAGAAACTATCTAGAAAAGTTTCACGTAAATGTTTATTAATGGACACTTTCTTAACTATACTTAGCTATTTATTTTATAAAACAAGGGCAGTGTTAAATTACTAATTAGCCTAACATAAGCTAGATTGTATTATTACTAGGATGCATTAATTTATTTTAATTATGTTTATTTATATTATGTTCTAAAATAATAACTGTTTCAGGTTCAATGTTATTTATTTAAAAATCTTACATATCCCTTTCTGGTCGGACGCCCTACATGGCCGAGAACGTAGAGAGCCAGCCGGATAGGCAGATGTATAGCGTTAAGTCCCCCCTTTGTACATTGTTACGTAATAAAGCATTGAATAAATAAATAGGGCAAGTTAAAACGTATTTTATGGCCCTTTCCGACCAGACATGGCGCACGAGCGTAATAGGATATATGTACAGTTTGAAATTGTAATTTCCAATAAGTTTCTTAATAAGTTTCCAGAAATGGACCCCAATTCACAAACATGTCAATTTTCGTAAAACACCAAACGGTGGAAGGTCAAAACCGCTCGTGTCTGGTGCATATTGATGACGTCATCACTCCCCCACCAATCAGCGCTAATTCAGATGAATAGCTTCTGTCATAATCGGAGAAGAAGATTTCATAGATTGCCGATTTTTCATGACATCAATTATTTAATTCACTGATAATTTAAAACGGTTTACGAGAAAAGTGTAAGAAAAACTTGAAAAAATGACACAAAACCTCTTTGTCAACCTCTGTGGGGCAGAAGGTTGTGGGTTCGATTCCAGCTGCTGGATAAATGTTTGTATTGTCTGCAAATATTTGTTTTGGGTCTAGGTGTTTTCTTTGTATAATAATATATAATGTATATACGAATAAAAAATGTATATGAGTAGTATATCAGTCAATCAATTTTACGAGTCGTTTCATCCCGTCACCACACTGTTGTAAAACACTCGAAAAGTCGGGAAAATAATAAAAAAGTTTAACGCGATAAATACCTGTAAAACTTATAATTATGTAATCTAATCAACAAGCTCTACTTAGTTTGGGGCTATATGATGTTGTGTTAAAATGTCAAATATTAATTATTATTCATTTATTTATTGAAAAAAATATGGTGCTAGTTCTCAATTTTAAATTTACAATCTTTATCTGACTGACGGGCAGCCTCAAAGGCAAATTCTAGAAATCTGAAATTTTGCAGGCAAAGTCGCGGGGCGTTCCGTAGTCTAAACATAAATGCGTACTAAACATATGGGGTGCATCAATAGAGGTTTTTCTAGACTCTAAAGGGTTGAATTTAGAAATCTTAATCTTAATAATATTTCCTTTTAAGGTTTTTAAGCAGTTGTTTAGCTAAAGAGTGATTGTTTTCTTCTGTTGAATTTAAATAGAATAAAATCAGAAAGAGAAAATGTAGTATTTAATTAATGAACAGTTTAAAAAACAACTAATGCCCTAAGTCTACACCCTAATTGACATCGGCTGAAAGTTTACATTTAACTAGATACTAGGTTACAGTACGTGGAATTTTAACAAGTAGTTAGCAAAACCATGTTGCCAAATATATTGTTTGCACGTGCCTCTGACTACCCACTACTTGGTATCCTCAAAGAGCTATGCATTGAATATTATGTCTGGATGTCCATCTCGGGGAATACATAGCGTGTTTTAAGGTTTGTCTAAGTACAGTTCTATCAAGCTTAATTTCCTTGGTCATGACTGGCTGAATTCACGATGAATTATTTAAATTCTTGTTATTATTTGACTGAGATTCGAGTTCAGTTTGAAATTAAATTTAGTAATGTGTTGCTTTCGTCCATATTCCGGAAAACCACGTTTACCACTGCAATCCTTATGATGGAGAATCCTCAGTACGCAGATCTGTGAGGATACCAAATATATGAGAGGATGTCAGAGACACGTTAAAACATATTTGGCATGTGCCCATGTTTTGAATAGTAGTTGGCGTTTCATTAAACAGGTTTCAAACCCATCGCCGTTTATTAGAACACTAACCAAAGGCATATATCGGTTTCATCACGATGTTAACGCACATAATTTGAACGTTCAGAAAAATAAATCATTTATTTTTGTGTTTAACAACGCCAGCCAATAGAACTAGGTAGGTTATTTATAAAATATTCATTTAATGAAATCGGCTAGAAATAGCAAGCCATTTCTAATGAATAATAAAAACTGAATTACTCTAAAATACCTGGAACAACACTAAGAGACAGGACCTGATCGGCCCACTCGGCACAGATGGGACTTATTAGCACAAACATATTCTTCTTTGTCTCTGTGTTTTTATAAAAATCCTATATAATGCCTTTTATTTTCCTCTAATTTGTTGTTATGCCAAATAAAATACATTCTCTTCTATTCTATTTTAAAACTGAGCAAACAATCAGGAGCTGGAAAACTTAATTGTGAGTTCGTTGTCTCAAGTTTTTATAAATTTACAAAAAAGTAAATTTTAATCAACCATCAGCGCTTAGCTGAATAGAAAATGCAAAATATCGTAAAATGCATAATTTGAACTCGCGTCGCACCGTGTACTACTGCGACGCGGAAGGAGAAAGTCGCAACCACTCACCCTGATGAAGACTCTCGGAATGAGTCGAAACTTAGTCGGTGCCTTCACTTATCGGTGACCTATCGGCAGTACGTGAAAATTCCCGTTTTTACAATATGAATAGTCAAGTTCACGATAGTTTTTGGAATAAAATTTGAACTCGATTCATGGCAGAGATGGTCAATGCCTTTTGGATACGGTGATGCAAGTTCGAGTCCCGCTGTAATAGCTAGCCTCCGGGCCCGTATTACAAAACAGACCACTAACTGGATCATTAGTCTCATGTTATCTTTGGAACGATTTTTCAGAAAGAATGTTACACAAACACGAATAAATTAGATGTGTTTTTAATCGTGGCAAGTATCATTTTACAGCCCTTCAAAATACGGCCTCTGTGGTGCAGGGTATGAAGGCTAGCCGAGCCAACGCAGAAGGTTGAGGGTTAAATTCCGGCCGCGAGATAAATGATTGTATGATCTTCAGATACTTGTCTCGGGTCTGGGTATTTTCTATGTGTAAATATGTATGTATTTACAAACAAAAAATATAAGCAGTATATCAGTCATGTATTACCATAACACAAGTTCTGCTTACTTTAAGGCTAGATGATGCTGCGAGAAAATATCTAGCATTATATTTTTTTTTAAATATTTTATATGTATACCTATGGATTTGTTATAATCTGAAAGAAATGAATTAATAATAATAATAATTGATTTGAACTTGAGTCAGAATTGGCAGGTGCCGTTTCATCCTACATAGCCCAGCAACCATTCCTTAAGCATTTACTCCTGCAATAGTCCAGATTATCACCCAATATATCCAATAGTTTCATCATTCACCATCCACTTAAAACCGTTTTTTATATATTGTATTATACCTCTTAGTGTTAGCTTCAGCTCCACTAATGCCTATAAAGGCTCCAGGTATAAGCCTGAGATTAAAAATAAATAAAGAGGAATAATAATAATTATTATTAGAAGAAGAGATTGTCAATATAATTAAAAGATAACCTCTTGTTCCAGGAAAGTAAAAGGCTCATAGCTTGGTACCTGCAGCTTCATTAATTCGCACCCCTTAGCTATCCCATAAATATAGATTGTTTTTAATGTTCCTTGTATTGTTGTTTATTTTTCTCGCATAATACCTATCTGTGACGTAAAGACTGAAAGTTAATTTAGGTCACACGAACTTTTTTAATAAAAAGCGCGTACAACCTGGGAATGCTCAGAGTAAAAAAATGGTAGCGCTATGATAGAGTTGACACGGGTTTCGTAATTGATCGGCAGCATCACACTGATTTCGCTACTCATTCTTAGCGTATCTTTGCATCTATTGAGAAACTAAGGTAATCATTCAGAATCGTTTTAGAGACGATTCTGAATAAATAAGTAAAAATAATGCTGGACATTTTTCACACAGCACCATCTAGCCCCAAACTAAGCAGAGCTTGTATTATGGGAACTACATGACTGATATACTACTTATATACTTTTATTTTTTGTAAATACATACATATTATGCATAGAAAACAGCCAGACCAACTGCAACCAGTGATCGCAAAAAGTTGTTGTAACTGCTAATTTATCGGTAGATAGGCGATCTTTCCACAGAATTGACAGGTAGATGGTATTTTTGATGGTGGATATTTTTAGTATCTAATATACTTTTATGGTTAAAATGTCTGTTTGTTTCACGTCGTGCTTTCTATTTAATTTCTATTTATAAAGTAAATTCGGTCTGCATTTAGCATGTAAGCTGTCCTATTCTAGCGTAGAACAGCTTTTTCTTTGCTCAGTACATATCTGGTAGTTAGGTATTAGTTAGCGCATAGCAGGAGTAATTTATAGACTACACAGTATGCCAAACTTTACCGTAGTTTTACAAACACTAATTAAACTAAGTTTAACGGTACATCAGGTTGAAAATAAAGTTTATCTGGTAACATCGATGGTACATACGTATCGGTTAGAATGTGTCAGTCGTGGCTTAAACTATATTTTTATTTTAATGTTTATGTCTGGCTGGACACTCGATTCCAATCGTAGTTTGGGATTAGGATCGAATTCGTGCCATTTGGTGCTTTTGAATGCAATACTAGCGCACCATTGGAATTCGTATTTGGTGAAATTTTATGGAACTAAATGAAATAAATTATGCTAGTTATTGATACTGAAGCGATTTTGACGTTGAGACATACGAGATTGAAGTAGACTTTGCGATTGAAATGTCACAGGCCAGATTTTTATAAGAACCCTACAGGGCTTCTTGACAATCGGTACAATCTCAATTTAATTCTAATCCAGTTTCGTCCTTTTTTAAAATTTTCTTGCCTGTGACATTTCAATGGCAAACTTAACTCCAATCTCGAATGTCAACGTCACATTCAAAGCACCAAATTGCAAAAAATCGATCCTTATCCCGATTGCGATTAAAAGCGAGAGTCAAGGGTAGCCTTGTTGGTTCATATTTGCATGTCATCAGTCCATAGGGTGGCCTACATACCAGGATCGTTCGGTTAGTGGTAGATAGTTATACAAGAATCTTTTATCCCTAGTGGTTGTCTATTGTATGAGCTATATACCCTCTGGAAAAACTTAAAATCAACTATATTACCACCCAAGACTGATGTTTCTCTGCCATCGCACTTTGATGATCCAGATGCGATAAGTAGACACTTTTTGAACGTTCCTGGCACGTTAGCAGTAACTGTTTCCCTATTAACCTTTTTTGAATTTCATAGGTACAGTGATAAGACTTTCTCACTTCTACCTGTTAGTGTAGATAGTATTTATAAAATTATTAAAAACCTTAAATCAAACGCTGAAGGTTTCGATGGTATAACACTAAATATGCTCTTGCTGACGCTCCCTTTCTCGATAGAAACTATTACAGCAATAGTCAATCGGTCAATCTCCACGTCTACCTTTCCAAATGATTGCAAAATTGCTATTGTGCGCCCCTTACCTAAAATTAACAATCCAACTGTAGTGAAGGAGTTAAGACCAATCAGTATATTGCCATGTATATCGAAAATCTTAGAAAAAGCTGTCTGTCAACAATTAACATACTTCCTTGAAACTAATAATATCTTGCCAGACTATCAATCAGGCTTTAGAAAGTGTCGCAGTACGGCTACAGCACTCTTGGACGTAACAGATAATATACTGATCGCTCAAGACCAAGGTTTGTGTACTTTACTAGTTTTGCTTGATTTTTCTAGAGCATTTAATGTTATAAATACCACTTTGCTTTTATCAAAGCTCCGTTATTATGGTTTTAATTCAGACACTTTGAATTGGTTTGACAGCTATTTAAGGGATCGGTACCAATATGTTGAGCTAAAAAATAATAATGGTTCGTCTCTCTGCTCGCAACTATCTCTCTTAAACCGTGGCGTGCCCCAAGGTTCTATTCTTGGTCCTATTTTATTTAGTCTGTATAGTGCGGATATTGCGAATGAGATAATAAATTGTAGGTATCATATATATGCGGATGACGTTCAAGTTTATTTTTCTTTTAAGCCTCAGGACATCAGCAGCGCTGTTATTGCAATAAATGAAGACCTAAACAGGATCTCAGCATGGTCAGATGCGAACAACCTCGTCCTCAATCCTATCAAAACAAAATACATGATCCTGGGGATTAAACATCATGTAGCCTCATTGCGCTTTGACACGAGTGTGTTGCTTAGAGGCGCACCAGTTGAGCGTGTGTTCGAGGCTCGAAACTTAGGGCTTCTCATGGATACTGATTTAAGGTTTGAAAAACATGTTGCCAATTGTGTACGAAACTGTTTTTACCGACTCAAAATTTTGTATAAATTAAGACCTTATCTCAGTGAAGAAGTTCGCACACAACTTGTCGAATCATTAGTACTGTCGAAATTAAACAACGCAGACACTGTATACGGACCGCGGTTGTTAGCACGAACACAGCATCTTATCCAGCGAGTTCAAAATGCCTGCGCGAGGTTCTGTTTCATTGTACCGCCAAGAAGTCATATTACGCCATTTCTTAACAAACACTTCAGCCTAAAAATGAAGTCTCGACGCAAACTTCATCTGGCATGTCTCCTCTTTGGCGTGATAAATTCTGGAATGCCAAAATATTTAAACGAAAAACTTAGTTGGGTGACTAGCCAAAGAAGTTGTGTAAGCAGGCAATGTTCCACTCAATTGTCTACACAACACCATAGATCTGAGAGTTTTAGGGGTAGTTTTAGGTATGCGGCCTCCAAGTGTTGGAACAATCTGCCACCTCCAATTAGGAATGTTAAAAGTGTCAATAGTTTTAGACTAAAACTAAGAAAATTCCTAATAAAAGGCCAAATACAACATGGTAACATTAATATAGACATCTCTCTTATTTAGTCAACCTTTACTCCTTTTCATTTCCATGTAACTATGTGTATATATGCATGTCCTTTTATAATTTAAATCAGTGCTTCTCTTCACTTCTATATACCTTTACCCACTTCTATGTTACTTTTGTATTTCAACTATTTAAATATGTGATTAGAGTTTTTTTTTTCATGATTAATTTGTATTATAATATGTATTTATATGTATAATATTAAACTTACCTACTTTATTTACACTTCTATATTAGTCGGTGCTGCATTACCTTTTCCATTTTTTGGTTACAGCTGAAAATCAGCGTTGGGTGTAAACTCATCCAACACATGCTGAGCTGAACACCTTTTTGGTACAGACTTTGGACACATGAGCCGAATAACAAAAAAAAAATTGTGTTTGTTTTAGTTGAATACTTCTACATGTCGGTTTATGTTTTTGTATTTTTTTTTTGTATTTTTATGTTTGTGCCAAATAAACGTTTATTCTATTCTATTCTATTCTATATGGTCTGCCCATTTAACCATAAACGAAACGGTTGCATAAATCAATAGGATCTTTCGTCTAGGGCGGTCCACAAATTAATAACCACAACTGTACGTACGTACTTAAGAAGATAAGTACCTCACTTAGGTATGTCATGAAGGCAGCAAAGATTTATTCATTCCATGCGCCAAATATATTGAAACACGTCCTACATATTTCATGTTATTATGAGTCATAAACACATTTCACTTTGAATACAGTCGGTATGGAACCGGCGTTTTAAAAGGGTTTCCGACTAAATAATACCTATATCTTTTAAGGTTTCTATTTTCTTCTCTCTTTCTGTGTTTCTCTGTCTCTCAATCTCTGTTGCTCGCTCTCTCTCCCTCTCTCGCAAGAGGATTGTCACAAGTGGGCACTGTATACCTGAGACCTTTACGAAACTTTAACGCATGTGATTTAGAATTTCAAAACAATGCGTTTATCAAAATTTCGGATCATTATTTCAAAAGGATGTGATTGAGTTGAAATTGACTTAAAGCTTTAAGTCAATTTCAACTCAATCACATTTCAATCTCAATCTTTGCTAACAGAGAAACCCCAATTTAAATTGTCTAGTATTATGATACATTCAGGAATCTAAGGAATAAAATGTGGTTCTGCAAATGCTTTGGAAATATACAAGAAATGTATATAAAAATATATTGTTGGGTATCATCCTTTATTGCGCCGTTTATGAAAGGAAATGAAAAACATTAATTCGGGACAACACATTTGGTTACATAAACAAACGAATTTGGTTACCAACCCTTAGATCCAGAAATAGGATAGTTAAAAATAAATAGGTTACCTACCTACTTAACAGAAATGCCCTACCTTTCTGATCCATCTAGACCTGGGTCAATGTCGCGCCAAAAGGTATCAGCCCAACATTATACTAGATAGGTGGCTACCTACTTAGCGCTGGTATTCGTCTGACCCTAAGCAGTAACGCCATAGATGCCAAAGCAAACAATACTCCCCTAAGTTTGAGTATGTACATAAATATTCAGAAGGATACATGTAACATTTCTTCGTCTGTCCGGCATTTATAACTTTCGTCTGGCAACACTATGTTATGATTAAGTCGCCCTACGAGTTGTTTTTCAGTCTAGACCAAACAACATCTGATTTAATCGGCTGCTCTGGAATTTGCTCGGTATGGGAGTAGCGACACATAAAATTATATAACAAGCGTTCTACACTAACAAAAACATAAAGAAATCACCCCCTACTACGGACATTTATATTTAAATATCCTATCCTATTACTATTATAAACGCGAAAGTTTGTAAGAATGGATGTTTGTTACTCTTTCACGCAAAAATTACTGAACGGATTTTAAAGAAACTTTACAGTAATATACATCAGAATAACACATAGGCTACTTTTTATCCGGGTACCATGTAGGCGAAGCCGTGGGCAGAAGCTAGTAATATTATAAACTTTCCGAGACTGACTGATAAGCAGAATTGATTGGCAAAAATATTTATAGGATTGAAATTTTGTGGTTTCGTATCATTTCAGGATATTATAACGACTTTACCGCGTACTTTATTATTCGCCTGCTGACATTTCGTTGGTCTGTTAGAGGTCCTTCCTCATGAACCTCCTTCCTAGACCAAAAAGGTCAACGAAACATCAGCAGGAAAATAGTACCTAAAGTACATGGTATAGTCGTAATATGTCCTAAAAATATTTTTACTTATTGATATGGTAATTCCTCTAATTGTTATTAAATCCGAAAGAGAGAGAGAGAGAGAGAGAGGCATGGTTAAATCGTAACAACTAACCAAAATTACAAAAAAACGATGGCCTGCGGCGAAGGTTTTGCAATCTGTAACGTGGAATGTACTTGCAAAACTTTGGCATGCAAAATGTAATGTTGGACGTGCCTTTGACTACCCTCAAAGATCTACTCACAGAGTATCTGAGGGTGTCTATTATGAGGAATAGAATAGTCGTGACCGTGTTTTTTTGATGGCCCCTAAAATAAGAGAGGTTTCAGTGGAAAAGTATTTTGTAAATACTTCAATCTGGCAGTGTAAGCTCGGCAAAACACCGATACTAGTCCGTAATTATCTTATATTGTATAGCTTTCGAGAACAGCTAGTAATCCAATATCCATATCGCACTGGCGTCTCGCCAGATTCAATTCATCTCCATTAACGTTTTCAATGAACGCTAGTTACGCAAAAAACTTTTATAACCAGCAATGTATTTAAAACGCAGCGATAAATCGGATTAACTTCGTCGAGTGCGTAATGTAACTACATTGAGTACTCTGTCGGATTGCTATTTTAATTGATATACCCACGGTGTTGATTATGAATAACTAGCTTCTGCCCACAGCTTCGCCCGCGTGGTATCCGGATAAAAAGTAGCCTATGTGTTATTCTGATGTATAAGCTATATGTATAAGGCGAGACGAGCTGTTTAAATCCCAGTTCGTGAGAAAATCCAACTTCTGACCCCAAGTCGGTCGTCTACTAGTCAAAAATAATATAATCCTACTAATAGATATTATAAACGCGAAAGTTTGTGAGGATGGATGTTTATTACTCTTTCACGCAAAAACTACTGAACGGATGTTGATGAAATTTTACAGTAATGCTTATACATCAGAATAACACATAGGCTACTTTTTATCCGGGTACAACGCGGGCGAAGCCGTGGGCAGAAGCTAGTAGGATAGTAGATTCGACAAAAACACTCATCCATAATGGCAATTCCACGCCTATCCCAAAACAATAACGGTTGACATCACCTATAATCAAATCAAGTACCAACACACAGAATCAAATAAATTAGGGCCCCTTCACGCATAAATCTGTCCCTAGTTGTGCCCACGTCCCCACTTTAAACCGTCCCCACTAATGGGCTAGCCAAATTACCCATCTATTTAATTTCCGAATGGGTAAACGAATTAGGCTGGCAACTTTGAGACGAATTTAATTTTCGTTCGTTGATTCATTGCACTGGACAGGGGGATTTTGAGTCAATAAACAACCATTTACTTACTCAGAGCAACAAGTATGCAATTTTCGTAAAATTTTACAACTTCCCTACTACCCACTGTGATTAAAGCTGAAAAAAAAACGTAGGGATTTCCAAATTTTGTAAAAATAACTTTTTTACTCGCGGCCTTATATGTGTTTGCGAATTGTTCTAATGCGAATTGGAATCGTTTCTAATGCTTCCGAAACGAATATTAATGGATACAAAAAGAAGAGAAGGGATCGTCTTTTTACAAGATTAAAATTTTAAAGAAATCCATGCCTGTTCAGTTATTGGTATAAAATGAATTGGCGTTTTCCACCCCACACCAAGGGACGCCTGCCTTTCATTAAATTTGCAGGCCGATGTTTCAAATGCAATGTTATTTGAAAAAAATACCCGCGACGCAAGGAGGCCGTATATGCGTTTCTGGTAAGACCTCATTTGTTAACACGCTTTTATTTTAGCTTCACTTGTAAATAACAAACAATGTGATCAAATCTTCAAAGTAAATTTTAACCTACTTCTAATTGTTGTAAATGAAAATTTGTATGCATATAGTTCAGATGACAATGACAAATTAACAAATTTGTGACAGTATACGCCCGGATCAGCCTGTGATATGAGAATCTTCTTTTTGAAGTCTGTTAAATATGACGTTGCTTCATCTTTTAACACTTGAGCATGATAAAAGATGCTACAACTTTAACTAGCAAGGCGGTATAGAAGGGTCATTCCCGAATCCCTACTTGCCTCAAGGGTCTATTGTGATATTATTGGCAGTCCAAAAATGATACCGCTAAAATGTATACTACCTTTTTACCTTAAATTTTTACGATAGGTATCAGAAATAGGTAACTTTTTCATCATCATTAAAGACATAGAAAAATATGTGTCAAATAATAAATTAATAAAAGATAAAAACATAAAATATACACATACATATAGTCCGACCCCACATTGTTATTCCCTGTGTCGTGGGCATCAGGAATTACGAGTACCGTGGTACCACAACACCCAGACTCAGAATCTGCAGAACCTGCAAACATATGTCCCGCAGCGGGAATCGAACCTATCGTCATAGTTGGCTATTCACCGCGCCAACAAGGTCTTCAAATGACTAAAGAAGAGCAAGGAAAGATGATCACCAAGATTTAACTTTTCCAACCAACTTTTTAATATATTGTAAACATACCAAAATTTGCATGTACAAAGTAATACATTTTGTAGTAAGATATTTCAGCATTTTGTCCAGTGGGTTGTTTAATTACAGGGCTGTCACAGATGATTTTGAAGAATTATAATTAACAACCAACCATGCCCGTGGATTCACCCCCTATGAATGTAAGCCAGACATCTTTAGGTCTGTGAGAGAGATAGGGCGTAACAATCATACGATTAAGGGATAAGCTTAAAAGATAATTAATTTAGGTTTTATTAGAATGAGCGAATTACCTTCAAATGAGGGACGTAGGATGAAACAAACAATTATAAAAAAAAAATAGGCTTACACAGTGAGTTACAAAAACCCGTACAATAATCAAATATCAATATGCGATCACGTGAGTGATATATGATATATTTGTATGTATCTACATATATGTTTGAATGTTTGTATTTAAGTATGAATTATTTATCATTTTATGTATGTAGTTTACTTATTTTTTCAGTAGCTATTTATTTATTTAATAAATTGTTCTCTTATTTTGGTAATCAGAAGAATATGCTAATTAATATTAAGTTCGCTTATGTACTTGTTTTATCTTGTGCAATAAAGAATTTTCTATCTATCTATCTATCTATTTCTTAAAGTATAAATATACTTACGCCTCCAATAAATCGGGCAGGGTTCTTGTTACATTTTATATAGTAATGATTTGTCAGGTTAGACCTGTGCGGTTTGAATGTACATTATTCAATACGAGCCTTGGCGAATTTTCAATCAAAATGCGCTCAAAAGGTTCATATTAACGAAACAAACAGTTTTTTTTGCTAATAAATAATAAGCAAATTTAAAAAAAAATATTAGCTAAACTAAGAAATGAATAAAAAACACTCAACTCAAGAGTAGCCACAAAGAGATTAAGTTAAAATCGCTGTTGCCATTTATAAGTTTCAGCTAAGTGGGGCTTAGTACGATATGCTGCCTTTGAAGTCTATTTACGGAACTTAAGGATAGATTGCATTGAAATAAAGTAGGTACCTACTTAACAAGTAAGAAATTGTACGATTGTTTTATCCTAGCGAGAAAAAAATAAGTTTAATCATATACGAGTATGAATACGATACCAAAAGTCCCTATATGACAAAAAAATCCAGATTGCTTTACAAAATGAAGGAGGTGCACCCAATAAATAATACTGGTCATTTTTCACACAGCATCATCTAGCTTCAAAGTAAATAGAGCTTGTGTTATGGGAACTACATGACTGATACTCTACGCATATATATATTTTGTAAATACATACATATTATACATAGAAAAACCCAGACCCGAGACAAATATTTGCATATCATACAAACATTAGTCCTGCGGCGGGAACTGAACCCGCAACCTTCTGCGTCTCAGGCGGACTTCACCCACTGCGCCACGGAGGTCGTCAATAGTAATGAACAATCTCGCAGACTGATACCGGGTGCTAGCTACTTGCTTCAAAAATGATGCATCACAATCTATAGGTTATATATTGCTGTATTCAGTACATAGTAGGCAAGTTCACTAAAACTCAAAAGTTTACTTATGTTCATGCTAGTATGCATTAATAGCGCGTTCTAGCTTTTGGTCACATTTTTTAGCGCCATCTAGTTTTAAAAACTTTAAATACTAACGAACAAATAATGATAGGGATTTTTTTATATGAGAATTAACTCCCACCCTAGAAGAACTTATTGGATTGCACAAAATAGCTACTTTATGCAATCAAATCTGAATAGTTCTATTACTTTTCAAAGTTTTAATCACGCATAAGCCTACCTTAAACCAGCTTCTTATCCAGTTTAGTGGCTGCAGACTCAATATGTGCAAATGGGGGTACCAGAATCCCAACCTACCATAGTGTGATTGAACCCACGCAGTCAATGTAGCCTCTGCTAGTAATGTCCTTTGTGTCCGAACATCAGCACGAGAGATACATAATCCTGACCTTATACTAGGATTCCTGTGTCCTGGGTGTCAGGAGCTACGAGAACAGTGGTACCAAAACACACCAACCCTGAACAAATATCTGAACAAGGCAACAATCAACGCAATTAATATTTTGTAAATAAAATTTGTCGAATCGTTGACATGAAAAGAGAAGAAGCAGGAAAAATATGTTTTATTCATAACAACATTTTGTTGGCTTCCCAAAGTACTCTTGCTTAAAAATGTCCCAAGCTCCTAGCTCCAACCCACACACCTTTCAAATTGGATCGGCGATGCCTTGAGTTCGGTTGCCAAATTAAAAAAAACACCCGATAGGTAATTAGTACCCAAGATTTTAACATTTTTCTAACATAGACGACTGTGACAGAAGAGCTCGATTCCTGCTGTGGCGTAAATGTTCTGCAAATATTTGTTCCTAATCCAAGTGTTGTGGTATCACGGTTCTCGTTCCTGATTCCTGATACCCACAACACAGAGAATCCTAGTGTGGGGTCGGAACTACATATGTATCTGTTGGGTGTTATTTTTTTTGTATATGCGAAAGTATGGATGGATATTTCTATGTTTGTTGCTAAGCATCTTAGATTTGGATGTCGATTTGATGAGTTGATGAATTAAAATATATCTACTGAATTGCCTATTAGAAAAATTACGTCTAAGCTTCGCCACGTGGGCGAACCACTGGAGCGAAACAGGTTTCAAATAAAAATTAGGATATGTTACTTCCTTCCAACTATCCATTGTAAAGTGACTTTTTAATCTGAAATGAGATTAAAAAGGTTCATTCAATTCCAGTGAATCCTTGTTATGTCTATGCTCGGAACGATCAGATGAAAATAAAGGTCTTATTTACGGTTGTTTGTAATGTTTTTTCCTTTTTAGGATTTCTACCATCTTGTTTTGACCAAGATCTATTGTTGACCTTTGTCTACAGGCTTAGGATATTTAGATAGGCAGTTTAGATATTAATAGATTTGCTAAAGTAGTTTGTTCAGCTGTACTCGTATGTTGTTAAGTAGGCTTTTGCTTTTTTTGTTTCTAGCTGTGTATGTAAATCTTTATAGATTTTAATTTCATTTCAATTCAAATGAAACAAAATATACAAATATATGTTTTTTATTTAGGTAGTTGTATTGTTATTACGTAAATAAAGTTTTTAATTTTCTTATTGACTGACTGACCATCAATGCAAATATGTGTCCATTAAACTCTAAGTCTAATTTAATTTGAATGTAAGCAATGTTTATTTAAGGAGTGAAAGTGCAGCTATAAATATGAAATTTGTATGGATGAAGCGCAAACCGGACGAAGTCGTGAGGCATTCTACTAGTCATTTATAGCTTTTACCCGGCTGTTTCAGCCAGTAAATTCGTAAAAAGCGAACGTTGATTTTCCATCAAAGCCTACGAAATTAACGCAAAATAAACAGTCAGTGCGAACAAAGCCTGATTGCTGAACTAGTTTTGTTCAACTGTAAAGTATAGTAAAAACAAATTAACACAAGCTTTACACAATTAAGAATCTTTTTTTACACAATGTAAACGTAAAACATATTATGATAGTTTTCAGCAGATTTTCACCTATCCCTGATACAAGACAACAACTTACTGTGACGCATGAAATATCTTACAAAAGTATAGAAACATAATTAAAAAATTGATAGGTGCGAAATTATGAGCAAAAATCGACTACATCGACGAATAAAAGTGGTCATTCAATAGGTTAAGGGCTCAGTAATTTAAACTTTAAGACATATGCAGAATTAATTGTAACATATAAATGACTAGGCCCATAACCTATTGAAAATAATATCACTGCACACGTTGTTGGTATCTGATGATAGAATAACTATGTATTATTTCCAATAGGATAGGAGCCCAGCCATTTATGTTTCGAATTCTAGTCAGGGTGACCAAAGAAAAACCAGTAAAACGAATAGTTTTACAAATTAGTTAATGTGTTACAACCCCTAATTATTTCACTCACCAACAAATAATAAACATTTCAAATGGGGTAAATAGGGCATGGAAAGAATGCTATGCAACTAGCCGTAAATAACTAAAACTATAAACTTTGGTAGGAGTATGAACTTTTATCACCCCCATTAAAATGTGTGTATTTTTGCAAACAGTTCTTCAGCTCTAATAAGATGATAGACCAGCTATATCTATTTACTTAGATAAATTATATGATATGAATATCATATTAAAAATCTAAAGGCTAACCCAAACCCACTGCGAATGAGGGCTGCAGTTTCATCTTTATGGAGTACCACCAACTTATATGAGATCCGTCGAGAGGGTACCACCATCTTTGTTATATCAAAAGCTGTTCGTAGACTTGGCGTAACGTCGGCATAGCGTTCTCTCTCTCTCTCTCTCTCTTGTTTCTCAAATGTCATACAAAGAGCTATTCCGAAGTTACGTCAAGGCAATGAATTACCGTCACTATTCAATAACAGCCTGTTTTGTTTTGTGTTACGAGTACCTATTGGAGTAATAAAGATAAATCAATTCATTGAGTCATTGGTCAGTTCAGCCTGGTAGTGCCACGGGAGATAAAAAAACCAACTGGTTGTGCCGAATGCTTTGCGTCATCGGGGATAAACGATTATACGTCATAACAAATTAGTACTTGCTATGACTTCGAAAGTCATAACGTCTATTTGGACATCATGACGTCTAAAAAGGGTCTTAGTCTAGTACAGTCTAGCGTGGGGACTCGTAGACAGCATATTCTTGGTAATTCAATTTAAAAACTCATCTTATCTGCTTATAAGGTCAAGCAAGATTATGCCAACCGTCAAAATGTAATTCATTTTCTTACCCTTAACAATTTATTTTTAAAAGAAGTATTTTTACAATTAAATTCATAACTTAAATTACGTTCCTATTACAGTTTTAACGTTTTTAAGAGAGTGCCCTACATTGAAACAAAGAGATTGTTAGCGAGCGGAGGAGCATAGCTAGCTTACGTAAACCAGGGACTGTGTATTTTTTAATTTTACTCATAGACCGGGCGGACTCCGCAGATAACCATACCTCATTGGAAACCATAATTTAGTCTTTGTCACAGAAAACTAATACCTACTGGATCGACACGGAATACTGAACTTGGTTTCAGCGTGTTCTGTTCGCGTTTAATATAGTTTAACTGCAAAAACTGTAGGTTGATACCGGCAAGGTCGATGATAGAAGCCGCAAAAAAAAACAGTCATATCTTTATTTGACAAATATGTCGGGTACATGATCTGTAAATATCTTAACCGAGTCTGTAATGTGCTCCAACGGAGTATCAATAACACTGATTGAAGACAATATAACTCGCAAACCTACAAAAACGAACACGACCAATCGCTCCACCGGTACCATTAACCCGGCTCTTGCGCCTTAGCCGGCTCGTCCGCCACATCACCGAAGTCGTATATCATTGTTAGGTTTTTATGTTGTAGTGAGGCTAACTATCCTGGAACTAGATCAGGTAGAGTTACCTACAGTGCCTGCTCTCTTTCTGACAAGAGTTTGAAGTAGGCAGCTTCAGTGCGAATCTGGGCTAAATGAGATTTTTGAAATGTGAACTTGCAAAGCTATTTCAGTTTCAAGCAAGCTTATTTACTCGATGCATAAAAGCTCATTGCTTTCAACGTCATATACTATAATATTACTTTAAATATATATATTACTGATACTATGTAATGCATACTGTATAGCTAATTATGGAAGACACACAATTCATTTGCCCCGGAAGTGAATGTTTGGTTTGGCCACTGTGATCCTATTAATATTATAAATGCGAAAGTTTTGTTGCTAATAATCACTTTAAATGCTGAACTTATTTGGACGGAATTTAGAGCAGGTATAGTTCGTGACTTAGAATAACACAAAGGGCACTTTTTATCGGGGAACTACGCAGGCAAAGCTGTGGATAAAACCTAGTTGATAATAAACGCGATATATATATTTAACTGACTTCAAAATAGGAAGAATTTTCCAAATTGGAAACTTTAATAATTTTTAGTATGGATATGTATGATTCCTGTGACGGATTCAGAATCAAATGTTAAATCAAGTAAATTTTGAGTGAGTTTTGTATAATAAAAAAAGGAAGTAATATTCTGAACATAGAGTTTGTGGGAAAAAATACTTCTGTATTAATAGGTGAATTTATGAATAATTAAAATTATGTTTCACATAACATCTAGAACCTGAGACTTCGATGATTGATGATGATAAGAATGTTTGAGCATTTAAATTCGGACTAATTCGAAAATATGATACGCTACTTGTTTTGACACATTTTCGAATACAAAGATCTTAAACAACGCTGAAGGTGGAATGCGAGAAAATTTTGAAACGTCGTCGTCCAGTTATTACTGATGACAGTTGTCAGATTAGAGACAATATACTCGTAGTTAATTAACTCATAGGTCATTTGATTCTTTGTCTTAAATCTCTGGACTTATGAAAATCCATAAATCTGCAATAATGCAGACTGCATGGTAAAGCATACAGATATGACGCTTAAATAGACCTTGTCACTGATGCTTATTCTTCTTCGCTGTACCGTTTTTTTGTTAAGTCAGAGATCTGATCCACGTTGAGAACATGGCTTTGAAATGAGCCTGGTGACCAAGTGAAGTGTCTTTGATTTTTGGTTCTGGACCATTTAAGAGCACTAGAATTGCGCACGAGATTCGAACCGGTGTTGAAATAACAAGTATCGTTAGAGAAAAGCCAAGTACCCCGGTGCCCCTCGTGCTCACATATTTTCATCATCCCGCTATCTTCCTGATGGAGGTCTGGTCTACAGGGAGTATAGAAAATTATCTATTGAGGATACACACAAAAGCATATAAATAACATTATGACATAATGTCAACCACATAAAATGCGACCTTACTGCATTAATATTAAGCTCCAATGCAGTCGGAAAGGCATACGTCAAGATTAGATTTGAAGTTAGACATTTTGAAGTCGTCAGGTCTCAGGGGACGGTGCTAGCGGGTCATCCGATTACGAAGATACATTTTGAACAGACCAAATGTAAACTGGAAATGAAATATTAGATTTCATGTAAGTATAAAATATCCGTTGACTCGATGACTTATGAACGCTGATAGTACCAAAGTCCACATGCGGTGACACTATGGACCCTGAGACATACCGAGTGAAAAGTCTCATGAGCCTGTTTCACCGGCACACATACACTTTAATCCGGAACAAAGCAAAGTGTGCATTACAGCGGCAGGTATGGTTGTAGTACTTTCTAGGACGAGCTCAACCATTTGACCCTGTCGTCTGTGATTTGACCAGGTTGAGGTAGGGTGGCCCTAAAAAGGCCTAGGGTGAAAGGATTCAGTGCGCTTCGTAAACCATCCCTTTTATTTTGCTAAAGAAAATTACAAAATACATGTGCAATAGATAAATAGCATTTAAAGAATGCCAATTCTCTAAAGTAGAGTAAAATATATTTATTTGACATAATAAAATGTTACAGGTTGTATATGAATTCTACAATCCTCTTGAGACTCCTGAACTATTAAAACTTTATTTCAGGAGCCTGTGACTTCACCCATCAAAAGTTTTAAGTATTATGTCGTACTAACAATAAAAAACTACATTAAAAAAAACAAGCCTAGGTACTAAAACTTACGCAAACAATATCATTAAGCAACAATCTAAGAACTTATGCGATGTTTATTTTTATGTTTAGGTTTCATAATAATATTTAAGTAACATTTTATCTCTACCTACTGTCTTTATCTTCTAAACTACATTTAAAGTATCTTTCTGGCTCCAAGTCTCTGCAGTTCTATTTCAGGAGCAATAAATCCAATGACCTATAAATCTTTAAATTGTACGGAACAGTGATGCGGGTCTTGACCTCACACTTCGCCAGTATTTGGACCGGCTATGTCAATAAAATAAAAATGTAAATCTGGTACAAGATGGCTGACTGTAAGATAAATCAGTTTGTGGACTTGACTATGACTTTCTGGATCAAATGAGTTTTTTGCTTGCCATGGTTATTAGGTCTGGCTCAACTGTTTCATTTATTTATTGATCGACCGAGCGAAGTGAGCAATGACCTCTCAGTCTACTTGGACAATTTGTATGTTTGTATGTTTATTTGTGCGATGATAACTGCCGAACCGTTTATTCAACCCTGATAAACCTTGGTAGATAGATTATACTATTAGAATTTTCACGCAAGCATTGATAGTGTAATCAAATTTGATGAAAAAGATACAAAATGTAGTGAAAATAAAACAATCTAGCAGCACATTCATAGTTATTTTTTATAAAATAACTCTTTTATCAAACGTATCCTTAAATACATTCTGTATTTGTCCGATCATATTTGAACCTAACATACTACGACCATGCATCACAAAACCTTTGGCATTGCTTAATCTTGTTAGCTTAGCTGCTGCATAAGCTGAAATACTCTGAGCAAGTTGTATAGAGTTGTTCTTCCCACAGATATTGTTTTTTAGAGCCCAGTTATAAAAAGTACCCAAAGAACCTGCCAGAATATCGCCTTGGCCAGCTGTGCGACGTCCAGATCCACCTTGTGATAAAGACCAATCGTACGAAAGTATGCTAGAGAAGAAATTGTCATGCTTACCTTTCACTAATACAGACACAGAATCACCCCAATATCTATGCCAATCGCTACTTCTGTTGTTGGGAACAGAATTCTTCAAAATATTTACCTCACGATGGTTTGGCGTTAAAACCAGTCCAGGACTCGGGTAGTCTTTTATAATAGTAGGGTTTTTAGAAACTGCATCTAGCGCAAAAGCATCTATCACTAAAGGTTTGCGAAGTTCTTTACATGTTTTGATTACATCGTAGACAAGATTTAATGCTTCTTCGTCCATTCCGACCCCTGGCCCTAATACCACGACATCCATGTTTTGTATTATAGAACTTATTTTGGAAGCTGACTTATAATTGAAATATGGGTAAACGATCAGGTCAGAGCTGTAGCTTTGGATAATAGGTGTTGCTTCTTCAGTTGTTACCACAAGCACCGTGTCTGCTCCAACCTAGAAAATTAATAAGTTTTATTGCAACATATGTTTTCAAACTAAGCTTTTATAAAATAAGTAAAAGAAACCGCGAGCTAATCAAGATTAAAGTGTCCTCGATTCTGTAGTACACTAACTAATCTTAATTTAAACTGTCGCTCTCTTTTAGTGATAGTGCAAGCAAGAAAGAGATAGCTACAATAAAATGGTTTTCACTTATTACTTTTTAAAGACTTATCCAACAATATCCCACAATATGACAAAGACGAGAAAAAAATCAAATATCACCCATTTTACGTTATAATCTCCTATTTGTTTTATTATATTACAGCTTTCTAGTATTAAAAGTCTCTGAGCTAGGCCACGGAGGGACAGACAGATAGATAGACAGAAGGAGGCACATGGCAAAATATCAGGTTTCGGAACCCTAAAACCAGAACTAGATGTCAGTAGTGAAAAGTGATCTTTTATGAATCGAGCTGAAGAAAATATTCGGCAGGGTTAATTCGAAAATTGCGACTGTTACTCATAACCTAAACAAATTTATACTCATAAATGAAATCATCTGAGTATGATCTGAATATGATCATTAATTATTGTAGAATAAAAAAATATATTTGATGTACAGCTTTTCTAAACCAAATAGAATGAGCCGGGCCCCATAAAAACTAAAAAACCTCAACCGATCGATGTCAAAGTGCCATTATCTACCGATTAAAGGATGTTCCTCTTTCGATGGCCTCATTTTAAATCGTTTTATCCTAAACTGCGTAGACTAATGACGTATAGAGTTTCATAAAAACCAATTTATTATTTTCAGCTCAAATGAAGGGTAAAATAATTTTCCGCTCAAAATGAACGATTAACGAATAATTAAACCGATAATTGCTCAATCCAGCAAGAAAATTGGGTCAGGCCCGTTTTTATAATTTTCAATGCGCATAACTGAGCGCGGGATAATTTTATAAGATTTGCGATAAAACGGCCCGTTCATTTCAACATCATAGAAAAAAAACACAAGGTTTACATTGCAGAGCCTACGGACACAGCACGCAATCAGTACTGACTAGTTTAAAACATAAATATGTTATAGTAAAATATGTTATAGAGTCGCGTACCCTGTGTATTCGTCCGGCGCCCAGGCCGTGTCGGGTATTCTGTAGTTGTTGAGTCCTGGTCTGGTAGAAACTGGCTCAGATTTCGTAACTGGCGCGACGGTCCGGTGCCGGAGGAATCCACACGGCACGGCCGATTTAAAACACACCAAAATTGTCTGTTTGAAATCGGATTGATCGCGGAAGAACCCAATCGCAGTAGTTCTAACGAACTGTTCTATCTTGGAACTACTGCGAAGTTTCATTCACATTTTATCGCCCCACGGTTTCTTGAGCAGGCGGAAGCGATGACGGGCTTTTGTTACGAAGAATATTTTGAGAATACTAGGTACTTCTGAGGGCATCATAGTATCAAATTTTTTGAAGGGCTTAGCAAAAAAATAACATAATTTTTAAGATATTATAGGAGTAGAATTAAAACAATAATGGCTGGATTTCATAAAAATCTAAATTAAAGATTTCGTGTTCATTTTCATAAAATATTGATCGATTTTGCGTGTCTTATTTGATAATAAGCACAAGAATCAGGTACTTATTTCTACACTCGGTCTATAGACGCTGCATCCAGTGTCTAGTATCAACGTGTATCAGGAGCTTAAGTAACTTTAAAACTAGCTTCCGTAAACCTTACAACTCTCGCGCTAGAGCTAATTAAACATTTTGAGATTCAAAGTTAACCCGCCATTTTTACGTTTCCGGTTCCTGCGTGCTTTCACATTCATTTGTCAAAGTCAAGAGCTGGATTTATTACTATTTATGGTTCTCCCGGCCTACTGACCCGCCGCCAGATATTATGGGGACTGACTCAGGGTTGGGGCAGATATTAAGAGTCTAAAATTTGGACACTAAAACTTGTACTTCATTTCATTTCATTGGATGAAAACTCTGTGCTATTTCAAGCATATTTTTACCCTAATCTGTAGATAATATTTATACGAAAATTACTGAGAGTAGGTGTCTGTGACGTCACTTAGGGTAAGCAGAATAGCGCTAAGTAGAAGGTCTAGGCCTACCAAGCATATCCTGAGCCTACTATACATATTTTTGGTAGTACATTGGATTGCATTTAGATGGATCATGGAGCATTTCTGTTCAGTTCTCCTTATAAGTAGACTGTACCTATTTGTGTTTTATTTAAGTTTGAACTGTCCCAACATCCAATTCCTATTTAAACGGTAGGTAACTATTTTTTTGTTATTTTTGTTCTTCATGGTGCTCCAAATAACCGTTTTTTTTATTTATATTCATTTAAAATATTCTCTATAAGAGCAATTTCTCGCTATTGCCTCGAAGCCTTGCTTCTCATACTGCACTGAGCATTTTTGTATGGAGTGACAGGGACATAAAATACAGAATATGTAATGATTCCCTCCTTTTTAAAGTTATCTAAAATACAAACCCCTGGTACCCAATCTTGAATACGTCTACTTGCGTGCCCGAAGACCTTGGCCAGTGTTATGGTGCTTAACTTGGGTGTAAGTAATATTAATGTCTTTGTAGTTTCACTGTGACATTTGTTGGTGGTTGAAGGACAGCCAACAGTATTTTCCTACCCGCTATACTTTCTCTACACAAATATCCTAGATGCAATCGAATCAAGCTGGTGGCAAAACGCGAAATATAAAAAGAATGACTAAAACATATCGTTTCAAGGATTCTTGTCCAGATTGCGTTACGATTGAGTACCAAATGCCATCAATCATTGTGTAATAAGAGCAGAAAATATCAATTATGGTATTGTCACGAACAAAACAATACAATCGTTTGATTTCCTTTTCTTTGAGCAGAAAGTTCGCCGTTTGTTTTTCTCAAAAAAATTGTGTAAATGAATTTAAACGAAAATTGTATTAGGTCTGACTGAGGAGGATTATACTTATATGTATTGTTAAATTATGTAATTTATATTAATTGTTCGTGAGTCTGTGTTTAAGAAAGTATGATTCATTATAATCTCGTAGCCCCCAAACCACTTAGTGAATTTAATAGAAACATATAAGAGAAGATAATAGAATATAATAGAAAATAGAAGATAATAGAAGATAGAGAGATAATATGGTGACTATCACTTTTTTATATTATTGTCTCACTTGTAAAGTTTTTTCGTTAAATCACTCTGATATGGGTATCATAAGATAGGCTTTGGTGAAGTTAGAACTGATATCTACCTAAATAAATCGATTTCTGTTTCGACTATTACCGCGATGTTTTCTGTCATCATCGCCAAGTCAGATCGTAACTTGTGGTTAAAACACTAACCTTGAGTTTTTCAAGTGGGTCTAGTGCCAATATATATAAATGTTGTAAATAAATTCGTCATCATAAATAAGCCTCAGCAATCGCGTAAAAAAGTTTTAGCGGCGATATCTTTCTGCATTTGACGGTTCGTCAAAAAGTGACAATTCACCTGTCCTATTGATAGCATTGTAAACAAAATACAGTATTCCTGGTCATAAAATTGGCACCGTTTAGGAAAAGTGTCACTTTTTGACTACTACCTTAAATGCCACTATATAGACAGGAACAGAAAAGTGCTTAAAGTTCGCGTCAATCTTAAATGCGTCTAAGTGCTGTGCTGTGATTATTTTTCATATTTATCTATATGACATTGTTTTACTGCTCATTGAACAATCTCGCTCAACAGCTCAACGAATTAGCAAGCTGAAGTGGCAGTGGACCGGTCATATATCGCGAAGAACCGATAACCGCTGGGGTAAACGTGTTCTTGAGTGGAGACCGCGACTCGGCAAACGAAGAGTAGGACGCCCTCCGGCCAGGTGGGATGACGATCTGCGAAAGACTGCAGGCAGATGCTGGATGCGGCAAGCTGAAGACAGGGCGCTATGGCGCTCATTAGGGAAGGCCTATGTCCAGCAGTGGACTAATATAAGCTGACGATGATGATGATGATGAACAATCTCGATTAGTTTTTTTTATTTGCTCTGTTTGAATTTGTAAGGAACATATTTGATATACAATAAAGTGTTATCTATCTACCTCTATGAAAAGTTTATTTTTTTCAAAGGCACGTACTAAGATGTGCTCTTGTTTTTTTTGTTACAACTTCTGTCAAAAACCATCTAGCGATTGACCTGTTTTTTTTTAAATTTTGCCAACAGGTTACTGCCACGTGTAAAAGAAGGTAACATCATACCGCCATCATACCGTACAGCCCGTGTAAAAAAAAACTATTCATACAGTTAAATTTGATTCTAGATTAACTCATCTTTGTTTTTTTATTTTTTGCACCCAACTTCGAGTTAAACATTCGGTTTGATTCGAGCCAAAAATTCATATTGTTATATTGTATCGTTGAGTGCAACGACTTGTATCGACAATTTCCGTGTGTAATCAATGGGATTCCTGGTTTGCTACGAATTCGATTTCCGATAGTTTTAAGAGCTAAATCCTCCAGGTACCACCTATTTGTCAAAGTTACTGTCATCCCCTATGCGTTTAAAGAGTACAAAATAAGAAAAGAGCAAGGCTGGGTTAATACAACTTGACCTTTTACCAGAATACATTTCAAAACCTTTCCTCCAAATACGATTTAATTCAGTCGAAATCGATTTCAGAGGTTTTGTGAGAGGAAGTCGTCCCAAGAGACATCTACTTCGCATACCTATCTATCAATCAATTTGTTCAGAGATCAACTGGGAGCTATCGTTTTCAATATTTAAAATAGAACAAATTTTTCTTTTGCATTTTGCCTTATACTTCGGTTTTATTTATCTAGGTTTTTTGTTTTGAAAATATAATTTGTAATATGAACTTTACCTAGTATTTTTGTTATATAAATTTATACGTTTTCATTTATAATTAGTAATGAGTATAAAAAGTGTAAGAAACTTACGAAAAAAACTATACCTATTTCCTCTCCCTGTTTTCAAAAGTTTTCTAGAAGAAAACTCTTATTATGGTTCCTCCAACCAAAAATTCGAGATCAGTTGTACCTGCATGGAAGGAGCCTTTAACACTGTGAAAGGATTCAGTATGCCTCAGAAGGCATACTGAATATTTTCACCACATTGGTTGTTCGATTACCGGTCAGAATACCCTATTTACAATAATATACCTAAACCTAACGCCAGATAAAAAAGAGCATAAGAAATAACGATTAACAATTGACCTTGGAAGAAAACTATATGTACATGCCCTATATGTAAGTTTTTGTCTGTACTTTCTGAACAATAAAGAATAAAGAAAAAATGACCTCGGTGCGAGTTCGAATCCCGCAGCGGGACGAATGCTTGTACTGCAAATTTTTATTTCAGGTCTAGGTGTTGTGGTACCATGGTACTCATAGTAACTGATACCTGCGACACAGGAAATCTTAGTAAAGGGTCAGGACTATGTACAAACATCAAAAAAGTTTGCGATCGATTTAAAAACTTGACATCAAACAATACGATTGCAAAAATATGGTAGTTTTTTTACCTGTTTATTCCAAACCCTGACAATTAAGACGCAGAAACCCTGGCACATCAATCGGTGCTCAAGTGCCAGAGCAAGCACGTGCTTCTGACAGTTTTACAGCCCGGGGTAAATAATTGCGCATTTATTATTTTTATTCGCCACGCGCCATTTTGACCGGATTTTTTCGCTCGGTTGATATCTTGTATTGAGTTGGTTGAATAGAGAAGTATGGCGGGTGTTTTATGTTTTGCTGAAGGGTCCTGAAAACGCGCATAGAACCAACTAGGTTCACGAGCACTAGTAAGAGTGTCGTCGAAATGAATACACATTACATTTTATTTTAGATTATGAAAGAGTTCGTATCTTTTTTTTTTGCCGCCAAGCAAATAAAACTTTCATTACTGTGTTTCTTCAGGTAAAATTATAGCATAAAACTTTTCTGCTCAGTCATCAAAGTGACATTTCGAAGACCACGACATATATAATTAAAATGAACGCCCAGCAGAAACATACATAGTCCTGACCCCTAGGATTTCCTGTGTCGTGGGTATCAGGTACTACGAGAACCGTGGTATTACAACACTTACACCTGAAACAAATATATGCAGAAAATAAACACATTTGTCACGTAACTGGAATCGAAATCCCATCTCTAGAATCGCAGCTGACTACTCGCCCGGCATTGTCGTCATATAAAGGTAAAAAAATAATTAAAATCTAAAACTTAACCTACTAGCTAACTACCTATGTATTACAATTATAGTATTACCTACATATTAATTAGTTAAGATAGTAAGCTTAAGAATAATGTATATACATTCTCATTTAAGTGAACTTTGTTCTTTTGAGAAAATAAGTTCTTTAAACTGAAACTGAAGGTAACCTAGGCTTACGATAAAGTCAAAAACACAAAAGTATATTTTTTCAGGACAAAAAATAAAACTGACTTCTAATAGCGAGAAGTTGAAAAAGGGTCCAATATTCATCTCTTATTTTTCACCTTTAGAGGAGGTATTTTTTCGTAAAATTTATATGGTACTACCCTTGAAGTATACCATTAAAAATAATAAAATAATGCTGGACATTTTTCACACAGCATCATCTAGCCCCAAATTAAGCAGAGCTTGTACTATGGAAAACTACATGACTGATAAACTATTTATATATATTTTTTTAAATTCATAAATATTATACATAGAAAACACCCTGACCCGAGACAAATATTTGCTAAACAAACATTTGTCCCGCGGCGGAATCGAACCCGCAACCTTCTGCGACTCTGGCAGGCCATCGCCCACTGCGCCACAGAGGTCGTCAAATTATAAAAGAATCATTCAAATCGGTTCACAGTTGACAAAGAAATCGCGTAACATAAACACAAAAAAACTCTTTTTTTCGAAGTCTGTTGAAAATGTTTCAAACTAACAGATATAAAACTATTTTAGCGAGAACTTTAACGCAGTAACAAGCTTTTTGCGGGAGTAGCGTAAAAACACATTTTCCCAGATACACGGAATATGAGATATAAAAGTGGTATAAATCATTCACAGTCCGACGCATTGGTTAGCTACGGTTTCAAGGTTGGGGATTTCAGCCTCTGAAATTCGGGGAAATGGATTGTGCCTATTCGTACTTGCTTTTACAACTGTTTTAAAGTATTTTTACCCGGCCACTGCAATGTGCATAATTTGCATATGAATTTATCACGTAAGTTTGCCTGTCTGTCTGTATAGAACAGCTTGGAAATGGCTGACTCGGTTTTGATGAAAATATGATGACGGGCCATTACATAAAAGCTAGCTAGAAGAGAATGCTATCTAGCATTAAATTCGCCTAAGTACAGTACTTTTTAGTGGTATAATTTTTTTCTATCTATTTATTTAAAGATATACTATATCATAAATGAATATCAAAATATTATTTAAACAAAAAAAAATAAGCGTGTTATTTTAACATTGTTAGACACCTATGTAATGTACACGGTAACCGGAATAAACATTTATTTAAAAGGTAATTTCCTACGAACTCGTTAGGGTTGCCATAAAAAGTGAATAATCAAACAAAGACGAAGGCCAATTGGCTAGAACGATGTTTGCGTGACAATATTGACTGATGGCTTGACTGCGTCACTGCAGGACTCTCTCCACGTTTGTTGGTTAAAAAAAAGCTCGGCCGAATACATGGCATTTTATAATAATAATAATGACGGAACATTACACAGGCTAGATGATATCTAGCCCCAAAGTAAGCAGAGCTTGTGTTGTGGGAACTACGAGTGATATACTACTTATATATATTTTTTGTAAATACATACAAAACACCCAGAACAGAGACAAATATTTGCAAATGGATAAATATGATATTTTCTATCCATGTCGTATCTAGGAATTTAGGGCCATTGAAATCATACTTTGGGGATGGATGATGTCATGTGATGAAATGTTTTTTTATTTTTTTATTTACCATTATGTATGTTACAATTTTACTATACTGGTGGTCCCTGCCCAAGGGCTAGCCTGTATCGCGGGATGCCGGTTACATAGGATACAATTACCAAATTTACTAAGTTAAGTCACTGTTCCAGGAAAAACAACATGATAAAAAATTCTATACTCGAAGACTTTACAATTTACGTTATGACGATTATTTATTTATTTTCCCAGATTTTTTATGATACGTCTCATTCGGTTGGTGACTCACTGTCTGATGCCCTGCTGAGATCACCCCGGGTGGCCGAATCACCACTACGCATTGACCTTCCCGCTATCAAACCCATTGCTTATGGGGACAGCAGCTGGTTTAGTCTTTCATGCTTTCGATTATCATTAGTTCGATCGACCTGCTTTTTGTTAGTGACCAGGCAAAATGCCTATAGGAACTTAAGAATGGGCCATATTTTGCTAGGTTTAGCAATAAGGCTGAAGTCCCCCTCTAAGTTTTTGAAATGTTGGATATTGGTTCTCTTTTGCTATTGGCTATCTGGTTTATTAAGCGCGAACCCACCGTGAGATATCTAAATAGATAAAAATATTTCGCCTAATAATAACATTCGGTTGACATAGTTTAAAATGTATTTTGTAAGTAATTATTCTTTCATTGTATTCATGTAATTTTAAATTTTTCTTATTTACTCTTATACAGCTGGCTATATACCCAGGGTGTGGAAAGATAATGGATCTCTTAGGGAATAAACTTCTTCTTTTTGGTTTTCTTTTCTTTTAAATTCCGTTGCCATCCTTTTTTTTCATTTCCAGGGTCTATCCATTGCTAGATGAAGTCTTCTCATAAGAGTAGTTGTTCACCATCACCCTGTAAAGCCATCTGTTACGGTTCCAACTACGCTGGTCACTGCCTCTTGTTTGGATTTCATCAACTATGTCAACGGGATTGAAAAGAAAATTAAACAAAAAAGAAGATATATTCCATAAGAGGGCCATTATCTTTCCACATCCAAGGTACGGAGGGAGCCAGCTGCGTAAGAGTATTTGTTCACCTTCACGCTGTAAAGCCATCAATTGCGGTTCCAACTATGCTGGTCACTGCCTCTTGTTTCGTATTTTATCAAGCTATGTCAACGGGATTTTTGGCCGGTTCCTGATGGAACATTGAAACATTGAACACTATTTCAAAAGCTATAGGAATCAAAAAAAAAGATTCTAGAAGAAGAAGAGAGAATTATTTGCAATGTTTTTGATATAGGAAATTGAATTTTATGCTTATGGTTATAGGGGACTGAGGATGTTTCAGTGGCAAGTATTTGTGTGTGGGATAATGATTGCAGTTTGGTCTGCTACTGCCAGTCTGTGTAGGTTTTTTTATGGGCTGTTAATAATTTGCGTTACTCGTAATTTAGCAACATATATGACGCAAGAGGTTTGGATTTGATTCTCGCTGCGGTACAAATGTTTGCATGTTCTGCTAATATTAGTTCTGGGTCAGGATTTTGTGATACCACGGTACTCACAGTCCCTGATACTCACAGGGAATCCTTGTATGAGATCAGGACTTTGTACTCGTATGTGTCTATTGGGTGTTTTTTTGCTCTTGCAATACCAAGGTTTAGTGATCAAATCCGGGGCGTGCACTAATCTTTCATGTATATGTGCTTGAAATAATGTAAACTGAATCCAATCACCTTACTGGCTCTTTTAAAATGTTACTTCAGGAAGGATGATAAAGAAAAAAATGCTTAAAATACCTAAAGCAAAACACAGTGTTAGAACAATCTTCTATTGTACGAGTATATATTTTACCTGAATCCCAATTAAAAAGACCTTTTATTTTCAGTTAGGTTGCCACTTGATGAAAATTGATCATCTACTGAAGATGGAGCGGGTCTGCAGAAGAAAATAATTTAAAAGTGTAAAGCGAATAGTGTTGTGGTATCAGTTCTATCGATGAAATAGGTAACTAGTCGATATGATACAGGGTCTTTCATTAAGCGCTTCCTAACTTTAAATTTAAATAAAAGAAAGTGTGTGTGAGATATCATCAATTTTTTTTATTCGTTTGAAAGGCCTATCAATGCCATTATGTGTGGAATATAACATCGTTTAAATGTCCGCCGCGGCTTCTCTGGGTGGCGCGCATCCGAATTGTCCAATTTTCCATGACTCTAGCGCATAAATCAGGATTAATTTGGCCGATGGCATTGGTTATGTTGGCTTTGAGGGCCGCTGTGGTTTGTGGCTTATTCACATAGACCTGCGACTTAAGAAAACCCCACAAAAAAAAGTCTAAGGGGGTCAAATCACACGATCTCGGTGGCCAGTTCACATCACCTCCACGTGAGATGACCATGCCCTCAAATCGCTCGTGCAGAATGTCCAATGTGGCATGAGCTGTGTGGCACGTAGCGCCGTCCTGTTGAAACCAGATGTCGTTGGTGTCCATATCATCCAATTCAGGACAAAAGAAGTTGGTAATCATCGACCTATAGCGCTCGCCGTTGACGGTGATGGCCTGGCCAACGTCGTTCTCAAAGAAATATGGACCGATGACGCCGCCAGCCCAAAATCCACACCAAACAGTGACTTTTTCGGAATGCATTGGACGCTCATGGATCTCATGTGGATTGGTATCGGCCCAAATTCGACAATTTTGTTTGTTCACGTACCCATTCATCCAGAAATGGGCCTCATCGCTGAAGATGATTTTTCGATGAAAATTAGGGTCAGTTGCCAACTGCTCCAGAGCCCATTCAGCGAACACACATCGTTGTCTATGGTCGTTAACCTTCAGCTCCTGGGTCAGTTGAATTTTGTACGGGTGCAGGCCCAAATCAAGACGCAAAATTCGCCAAGTTGTTGTCTGCGAAAGGCCGAGTTCTTGTGAGCGACGCGAAATCGACTGCCTCGGAGTCTCCTGCACACTCTCACGGACAGCGGCGATGTTTTCGGCAGATCTTGCGTTTCGTCGACGTACTGGTGTTGGTTGATTGTTTACTGAACCAGTGGACTCAAATTTATCCACTACACTGCGAATAGACCTCTCGGTAGGACGATTATGGCGACCGTAAAATGGGCGAAGCGCGCGGAACGTTGCCCGAACAGAACACCCATTTTGATAAAACAATTTTATCATTTGCACGTGTTGTTGAACGCTATATCCGTCCATGGTGATTTGGCAAAACAGAATGAATAAATGACGGCCATTTTGACAGATGTAGCTTCAACAAGATGGCCGCTATCAACTATCAAAGTTCGGAAGTCCCTAGTGGAAGACCCTTTACATACATTTGTGTTATAATAAATGCTGGGGAACTTTAGGGGTCTTCCTATGACACAAAATCTGCTTAATTTGGAGCTAGATCATGCTGTGTGAAAATATCCAGCATTATTATAATTATTATTAATAATAGGTTACGAAACGGTAGTCGTTGTCTTTTAAGTTTGTTTAAGTTTATTTTCAATTTTTTATATATTATTATTAAGTATATTAAATATATTACTCTTATACGTATCTTATAATATATATATATAGTAGTATATGTACATTGTACTAGACACGCCACATCATCTTTTTGCACGCCCGGGATGACTGGTAGAGAATGCTTTAGCATTAAGTCCTCCTAGCACTACATTGTTTGTGCGAAAGTATTAAATAAATAAATAAATAAGTGGTAGTTTTGTGCGGTGTACCAAGCGGCGACCTCCCGCTTGGTACACCGCACAAAACGGTTACGGGTTCTTTCCCCGTATTAATATCGCTAATCAGAAACATGCTGTTCAACACTTTTTACAACTTTTCTATTTTTTTAGGGTTCCATAGCTACCACAGTTTACATGTGCGGGGAAGAAAGGATCTTGTAAACCGGGTAAAACTAATCTATAGATCAGCACTTTTACAGACTTGTGACAGCTCATTTCCATTTGTTTTGATCTGGCTGACTCTCACCCGAGTTATATTGAAACTGAAGCCAATTCTCCCAATTTCATTTTTCAATTTGAGGTGTCCTGACTCCGTACATAAACTGGAACGACCTAATTGACTTATTTCCTGGAAAGCGATTGAATCATTACATTTTTAATGCGAACACAAACGAGGGTACATTGACTTCATTTCTAGACTAGGCTATGTCTAAATAAAACATGTTTTGTAGCGCACGCGATCAAATATCGAGTATTAAAGGCGATAAAAGGTATTATGAATTTGGTGTGTCTTTTACAGAATGTTTTCTAGAAGACAGACAGGTTTGTGGAAAAGAAACGATGCCAAGTGTATCTACTTATATATATATGGAATAGGAAGTTAAATGATGTTGGTTAGATGGAATGTATAAAAAACAACAAACACGCTTACTAACTACTGTATACCCCATGATAGACATCCTTAGATAATACTCAGTGTGTAGATCTTGAGGGGCTAGCCAATGGCACGTCCAAACATTATATAGTTATATTTAACATCACATTTTAGCGTGATTATACAATAAATAGTTATAATAATAATAAATGAATACGATCTGAATTTTAGTCAAAATTCAGAGTCAGTATGTACTCCTGCAATAGTCTGATTAATTTTTTACCCATTCTTTTCAACAGTATCCAATGGTCGCCATACACACTACAATATTATGTTTTTAATTCTTACAAAAAGGCCTCTTAGCGTTGGCTCAGGCCCCGCTAATGCCTCTCAATAGTCCAGGTACAGACCTAAATAAATAAAGCTGGACGACAATTACACACAACATCATCTAGCCTGAAAGTAAGCAGAGCTTGTGTTATGGGAACTACATGACTTATATACTACTTTTATATGTTTTTTTTTGTAAATACATACATATTATACATAGAAAACACTCAGACTCGGGACTAATATTTGCAGATAGTACAACCATTTGTCCCGCGGTGGGAATTGAACCCGCAACCTTCTGCGACTCAGGCGGACCTTCGCCCACTGCGCCACAGAGGTCGTCAAGATAGAAATTGAATAAGTCAAAAAAGAGAAAATAATATTAAAAAAGATCCCTGTATCATGTATCAGAATCTACGAGTGCCATGGTACCACAATACCCGGAGCGTGCAAACATTTGTCCCGTTTGTATTGAAACTCAATGCGGACTAAATCGCGAGGCTTCCTACTAGTAACTAGTATAACACGGTAAGTACCTATTTTACTAATAAAAATTATAACAAAAAAAAGGACTTAACTTACTTAACTATTTTATTCCAAATCCTAGATACCTTGATACTTTGCCTACCTTAACTTTATTTTATCGTACCTACTAGTTTTTATTTACACAAAACTTCGGCCTGCCTACCTATCTGTTGCTATACCATTAGACAGGGTTCATACGAGATACCTACCTATAAACACCATCTATGTACCTACCATGTGAAAGCAATAAATGTATTGAGTATATATAAAAATAAAACGTGCCTTATTAACATTGTATTTTACAATTTTCACCTTGAATATCTCACAGGCCATCACACCTTGAATAATTCTCCATTGATAAAAAACCAGAGCGCTCAGTCATAGCTCAAAGAGTAATACGCTCGTTACCATACATTGTACTCAGCTCATTAGGGCTAGTAGCACCTACAGCTGCTTTATGATTGCAGAATGGCCACCCTAAAACCTGGCAACTTTTATTTTTACGGCCTAGTGTTGTTGGAAGCTGTCGATGATTTTATGAAATATGTTAATTTTCATAAAATCATCGACAGCTTCCACCAACATTATGATTAAATTAAAATCTGTTTGCTCTTTTGTGCTTGCTTCGTACCTACAATATACATGAAACAACGCAAGCAAATCAAATTCCCAGTGCTGCCAACTGCTGCCAACTGCTGCCTTTAGCCAGTAGCTATATCTTACGAAAAGTTGCTAGATTGCCCAAAAAAGTTGCTAAAGTAACTAAACATTTCTTAGTAGCTAACAATAAAATTGTATATTATAACAAAAAAAAATGTTTGGTTTTTTTTTTGTTTGAATCTAAATTTTCTCTTTTAAATGTTGCGTCTAAAGCATTGTTGAAACATAGCCCATTCGCTTATCGATATTTTCAATTCATGTCATGCGGAATTTCGTAAACTTCTTATTACTTCTAAAAGACGGTGTGCGCTAAAGACGAGCGCTATTGGCAAAATAATTTTCAAGCAAGTTGAAAGTGGTTAAGTCGTAATGACCTAGTGGGGTAACCCTGGCTTCAGATCGTGGGATCGAACTCGGTCATACAGCAATGGATATTTCCACTCGGAAAGAAAATATGCGCATTAACAGGTGATCTAAACAGTAAAGGAAAACATCGTGAGAAACCGGCATGCCATAGAATAAAAAAAAACCGAAGGCTGAATGTGTCGTTGCTAGTGTTCCAGTGTTCCAATAAGCGGCGATGGGCTTGCATCCTGTAATAAATTAATGGGAAAGAAAAAATTACAAATCTTTTTCTAAGATTTAAAAGAAAAACATACAGGCCCGTTAACCCTCATAGAGCGTATTTTCCATCCTAGATCATTTTCTAAGTCTACACAGTAAAGAAAAAACATTCGGTTAGGCTCACCTAGTCATCATCTTAATTAAACAACATAAGCACACAATAGATACATACCTGAAATGAAATGAAATGTTTATTGCTATCTCAAACAGATATTGTAGGTTTTTTATTTTATTATCGCTATGTAGGTAAGTAGTAAATAGCATAATTCTAATAAAACAGTACCATAGGTTATGCTCTGTTCCCCACACTAGGACTTTATAGCCTGTATGTCGGGATCCCAGGGACTCGCTACAGACTCTCCCACACTAGATAATATATATCTAAGTATGCATGTACAGTACGTAGTACAGATAATAGTTGGACTGTTGAGAAAAATTAGACAAAATAATAGTAGCTTAGGAGATTTCGGTCTAAAGTAAACCAATAAAATTGTATACTAAAAATAAAATTAGTTAACACTAGGTAAAAGTAAATAGGGTACGTATCAAGTTTGGGTGCGAGTGTGACCTGAGCCCCAGAATGAATAAATATGTGTTTTAAAGTAAAAAACACTTATCATTAATTTTATCGAGTGTTGTATTCGCTGTGAGGATTCGTTTGATCTAATTTTATTTTCATCGATATCCTCATGCATCATATCCCACCACTACGGCCTCAATTGAGTCATTAGTACAACACCCTTCGTTCTTTGTTGTTACTAGCAATTTCCTTGTAAAAATTGTAATAAATAAAGTATAACTACGTTATCTTCAGATTTCTAAGGCACCAATTCAAGCGCAGGCTTTATGACGCTGAAATTGCAATGTTTTTATATCTTTGCCCTACAAAATAAGTAACCTAGGACGATCTCAGAAGACGGAGAATTTATGTTCGGCGGGTTCAGTTTAACTACTTTTCAACTTATTGATATTTTTCAAATACTTTTTGCAAACGGGCATAAGTGACAGATTTCCCTAAGTCTTTATCGAAGCATAGAGCATACTCAACTTATAAAATTACCAACGAATTCTTTAGATTTTCTTAGATTCAGCTAAGATTTGGTATTTTTTTTTATCAATCCTTTCTTTCATCTAAGAATAATCTGTCTATCGGAAATAAACTATGATGATCTGTTACATAACATACACACACATTCTCACACTCACACTAAACACATACGGTAGATACTAACCTACTTTCATAACATCTTATACATGTGCTATATATATTAAAATAATATATAGAGATAAATATATATATATATAATGCTAATGCTATCGTGGAGGTTGATTGAATTGTTTTATTACGACACATAAGTGATGAAAGATCTCACGTTTTTCTCTACTAATCTCACCTTAAAACATTCTTCTTTTATTAAGTCGGTAAAAACTTGAGCCGCACTTCAATAAATAAATAAATAATGCTGGACATTTTCACACAGCATCATCCAGCTCCAAACTAAGCAGAGCTTAAATACTTGAGATTTTATTCTAATCAGTTCAATCTACTGTAATTAGACAAAATCAAAGTTACATTCCGAAATTGCGTCTAAAATAAGATATCTCAGGTAATTTAGCTACTACCCATCCTACATTCTTAATTATTCATGTATTACGTTCTACCCGCCTACATTATATTTAAGATCTAGGACATTTGCAACCAGGATGTATGTATATTTTCTAAAAGGCCAACCCTAAAAAGGATGGGTAAAAAATAAAATATCAACTGCAATGTTGACATTTGACACAATAGGGGTAGTAGGTAATACCTCAGACTTCAGACAGTAATCGACATCTGATGTTTTTTAAATCCTTCCTACTATAATCCTACTAATATTAAATACGCGAAAGCTTGTGAGGATGGATGTTTGTTCCTCTTTCACGCAAAAACTACTGAATGGATTTTGATGAAACTTTACAGTAACATAGCTTATACATCAGAATAATACATAGGCTTCTTTTTATTGGGGTACCACGCGGGCAAAGCCGTGAAGCAGAAGCTAGTATTATTATAAACGTGAAAGTTTGTGAGGATGGATGGTCGTTACTCTTTCACACAAAAACGACAGAACGGATTTTGATGAAACTTTACAGTAATATAGCTGATACATCAGAATAACACATAGGCTACTTTTATCCGGGCAGAAGCTAGTAATATATAAACTCATTGTGTGACTGCTTACAGCCTAACCCGTCCTTGAAGTCCTAGAAACCTGTTATTTTAAGGGTAGATTCCTTTCCACTCTGACACGAGGATGAAAAGAATAATCGTTATCCTTAACAGCCTAGAGTGCTATGACGAACAGTCTTGAGCCACTTCCCTTAAACGGCTTCCCGCTATCATTCCATCCCGTGCAGGAGGGGGCCTGAATGTGCGACTATTTTAAAACGATTCCTGCGAACTAATGTGAATAAATACTAATTACTTTAAATAAAAAGTCCATTGGTTTTTGTTTTTCGCGTCCAGAGGCTTAATTATTAGCTAAGTGTGGAACCCAAGCAGAAGTTATTTAGGTCACGTTCATTAGATTTCTAGACGGAGTTTGTAAAACCAACCTAATATTACCTACCTGTAATAAAACGTGAACTACTTCGGTTTTGAATGAGATTTTTGCACAAAGAAATGAGGTAATTATAACTTTTGAAATTACTATGGCTTTGAATTTCATCTTCACTATGTTCATTCTTTCATTCAACCGTCGTATCACTAGTTGTTTGTAGAACAATGATCGTAGATCTGTGTAAGGTTAGTGACCTTCCTAGCTTGAGGTATGGCGGCTTTGAAAAGAGGCTTGTGGCCGATGGTGAAAGAACCTTTGTGGTGAAAGAGCTCAGTATGCCCCGTAGAGGATCCTTCGGTAAACACAATCACATGCCTTCAAATTATTGGTTCTAGGGCATCCGGTTTCCTCAGGAATTTATTTCCACTGTTTGTTTGCACTTATAAAGTGCGTTAATATTGCATTGCGTTCATAAGTTTTCACTGAAAAAACAATAATTACTACACCATAGAATTCGAACTCAATACCCTCGGAATGAACGTCAGGGTTTCTTTTTAACTCCCACTTAACGTTGAGGTAAAAGTACTACGTAAGTTTTACTTCTTATGAATTCAAAACGAGATAATTATTCACAAAGCAATAATCGGGGAACAATAAAAGTAACAAATTATAATAAATAATCCAGTTTCTAGTGAAAATTATAGTTAGTGGAATTATAGTTTTTACTGCCTGTTTTCACAAGTTAATATGATTCCACGCCACATTAGCACCTTCAAAAAGTTGGAGAATGTCAACGACGGCTCCCACTATTTGATGTAGATTTGGTTTTCCTTATCGCTCGTGAACTGTGCAATATCTCATCATACCGTTTAAACAGATAAATTATATTCTTAAACTCATAATTTATTGACGTCACAGCTTTACGTCTACTTCATCCACAGAGCAAGGATAGTTACAACATCGCTAAGAATAGAGATGGAAAATCTGAATCAGACATAAGGGATATCGCATCCCACACTCACGTTCTTTGGTTCTAAAACTGCTTACTGTCTCGGCCCTGAATTTCTGCACAACTTCGATGACGATTTGTTATACAATTTAAAATATTTAGAGCTCATAGAACAATATTGGCAAAAGTTAAGTAGAATTAGTAGACGGTTCGCAAATCAAAGACCGAGACTGTGCCAACTCTCGTTCTCTCTAAAATTGATAACTTTTAAAAAAACACAAGTTTGTCTCTATGTAAAGCTACGAAAGGAGTTTTCCCCGCCCTACGGTGACCGCCCAAGGAATTTCGTTAATATCACGATCTGCCCACGGACTGACAAGCGGACATAGGGATTTTTTACATTTTTATGCGGAACACCTTCCTGTTAAATTATGCTTTAATATCAGCAGGATTTTATCTCCCGTTTATGAGGAAATTCGAATTGTGGTCATAAAAGAGACGTTTCATCATTTGCATTCAAAGCGTTAAGTTTTACGGCAAAATATAACTAACTTTATGATGTAGATAACTAGATATATAAATACAGTTAAATTAAACCACACAGTTTAATCAATAATATATAAGGGATATATATAAGGGAAGCTACTCTAGTCATTACTTGCTTGAAACAGGTAATGGTATAAATATTTATCGGTACAAGTTTAACAACAAAGTTTGATATCCTAAAACTCAGCTATTTTTGAGTGAATATTTTCAAATATATAAACGCCCGATGTTTATTTCCATCATAGATTGCTGCGCCCCCTTGTATCTTGTGGCAATAAATCGTGAGACTTAAAATCGGATTGCAAAAAATTCACTTTACAATCCGATAAGCTGTTTCGGTGATCAATGGTAACCGACGAACAAACAATCACTGATGGTTGCGTATGAAACGCATAAGTATAAGAACTTTTGTAGTCGCCGACTTAAAAATGGAGTTGAAATCAGCAGTTTTCAATTAAAAATTAAAAATCATCCTTTAAAGGTACCTAAATAAATTAATTGGTAGAAATCGATGTCAGAATAATATCACCCTTTATTATACATATTTTGGAGCACATATTTCTGTCAAAACATTTAAACTAGATTCAAACCAGCAACTGTAACCTGACCTGATACAAAATCACATCTTAAAACGACCACGTAGTTTAAAAACCAATTTAGCCTGTGAATTAGCAGCTTCAGACGTGGCCACTTTTATATTTCCATTTGAAAAATCTATTGTAGGTAACGTTTCCTGGCCAGACGATTTCAATTACTGCTCTTTGCTGGGCTGGGAAAGAGTGGAATTAGCTTTTGCATTTTATTGTACAATTATTATTATCGCAGCGGGATAAATATTATCATGGTCATCCATCGGGTACCACTGTTCCCCCGTTGCATTGACCAACGGAACAACGGGGTTACAAATTTTCCCGTCCAGGCCGTTTACACGTCCCAATAACCCCTTCTCATGGAAACTTAGAGCACCTTGTGAAAGAGCTCGTCGGAGGAAGTACTACCACCATACCTATTTCATGGCATGAAATTACAGGCAGGTGAGACTTTTCACTCGTTATGTCTCAGGATCGGCAACGCACCATACGGTAGCGTCTATAAGTTAAAGTAACTGCTGACGAACAGGTTGGCCGTATGATATCACCGCCGTACCGACGTTTTAAAGTGATCCTTGTGATTTTAATGAATAAATGAATTTTGACTTTGACTTTGACTTTGATTATTTGCCACTTTTATTGTAAAAAAACTCATTTAAATCATTGAAGCCGTTTGCGAGTGATTCTGTAAGAATAAACAAATAAACGTGGTAGCGGTTGCTATAGGATTGGTACTTCAAACCGATAAATCAATTGTATACGCATAAATGTTTACCAACGACACATGGAATCATAGTATGAGATCAGGACTATGTCAGTTGGGTGTTTTCATTCTAATTTTAAGTGCCAATTGTTTTCCTACAATAAATAAAAATATCATAAATATAAATATTTATGATATATTATTATACAATGAATATTATATTTATACAATATACTCGGGTGTGGGAAACGGTAGCAAAACATGACTATATTCTTGATTAGAAAGCAAATTACTAACTAACGAAACTGTTGGCGTATGCACACATGTGGGTCTATGACCATTTCGCAGCACCATGTATATTGTATGTTAATTCAAGCAAATAATATTTGAATTCTGAAAAAATAAATTAAGTCCGCTTTCATAGTATTGGAGGGCGAATACAAGAGGGCGATATCTGAGAGCTACATTAATGATACATTGAGAATTAAAATGTTTAAAATTTTGCAAGTTTTCTCTGATTTTTACATTTATCCCTCTTTTGGTTTATTCTTGTAATCAATGTTTGAGGCCTTTAAGAAACTTTAAAAGTCCTAGAGTATGCCTCTAATCATACAAAATTACAATAGATCAATTGACAAAGATACTGAAGGACCTCTGAATAGTCGTCAGTCGATAAAACTTTGCAGGATGATAAAGAAGGTACCTACATTGTTATAAATTACACGCATTAATTAATTACATGCATTTTTTTACCGGTTCGTTGAAATTGCTTATAATAATAATTGCTTATAGTGGTGGAACATTCCTACGGCAAAAATGTTGCTAAATTTAATTGGACTACAATTTTATTAACTCGATACCAAAATTATACCTGATATTGCTTTTGAAGTACCAGAGCTTTATTTTCCATGTCTAGACGTACAATCACCTCAGCCATAGTATCATAATATCTGTGGCCATAGGAAACGTTTTTGTTTCGAAATGTCTTATGGTACAGACTGTCCCAGAATATTTATAATACAAAATAAAATCTAATATTTTTATTCCAAGGAAAATGATTGTACATACCATTTACCAATAATAACTAAAAACTATAGACAGGTACCTAAAACTAAACCACCTACATCTTATCTTATTACAACAGGTAGAAAACAGTCTTACCTATTTCCTTATTTAATATTATGTAGATAGTTTAGTTTAGATTGGCCTGACCTTACACTAGGATTGAAATATTTATAAATAAGAATTATATTTTTTAATGAAAACATATTCTTGACCCCATACTAGAATTAAAATATTTGGAAATATGATTTATCTTTTCTAAAAACTCCTGAACCTTCATGGGCAGAATCAACCCTTTTCGGTATGGTATTAGCAGGAATGTTCTTTCCCATATATAATACAGGATTATATATGGGAAAGAAGGAATCATTATTATGTTACACAGATCTATCAGACCATGAACACGAAAATTTAATAAACGGAATGTGTCCTAGTGCAGGGTCATAACTATGTAGGTATATTATGTTGATAAAGAAAGTGGATAGAAAATGAATTCTAAAAACTGGAATAATAAATCTGGAATAATTATTACTATTTTAGCTTCTAGAAAACGAGGGTAGAAAATGGACTACACCGAAAATGCGGATCATTGTAGGTTACACGCGGTCAAAGCGTAAGGCAGACGCTAGTTGCTTTTGCTTAACAAACCTAATAAAAAATCAGAAGCCTCCCGTTCGAATAGGTAAATAGCATCAATAAAGGCGGTCCTAATGTGATTTCCTCCTCCGAAGGAATCTGCAATCGATTTATTTCGTTATGGAGAATAAGTACCGCAGTTTGTTCCTACGCTTTTATGTGGCTTTTAATACAAATATATTTTTGAAGATTTTTTTAAAATCAGGAACCTTTTTACCAGCGACGTCAAGAGATCGCTCAGATTTTTGTTTGACGTAAGAGATGCTTGCACAAGCATAAATTCTAACAATAGCATTTATCTCCAAAACGGCTTATCCGGTTGAAATGCCGTTTATTCCAATCGCTTTGTATGACATCGCGGATTATTCTTAGGTAAGTTCCCGCCACAAGCCACTAGGGGGCGCTGCAATAGACGATAAAAAATATGTATTGTTTTTTAAAAATTTACCAAAATTAACCTATTCGTTTTGTTGGATCGCCTGCAACTTGCATTCGCAAAATGTTTACATAAGAAAAATACTTTATTTTCTCGCTGTACCATCCCAGGGTTACAGTGCAACCCTATTCATCTTAATAAACATACCCTTTAAGTTTTAGGCCTCAAGGAACGTATAGGAATTAGGTTGTGCGTTAATTTTCAGTCAATCATTTAGTGGATTTATCAGTTTTAGCCCACAACTTTTCTCGTTTTCCGAGTAAAAAATAGTAATTTCTATTTTTTCCCCAAACTGGTTCTACCGGTTCGATAACATATTTTTGCTTTCACACATATATATTTGTGTGCTTATATTTGATTTATAAACACAAAATTTGGTTTGCGCCCAGCGCTCGGACATATCACCCCAAACATTAGTCGAAAAGTTTTAGTTATTCTTGTTGTTAAGTTACTTAACACTTTTCTACGAATGTCGTTCAGCGTTGCCATAGCAACAACCTTTCTGGTGTACCAAATATGAGTCCTGAAATAATTCCCAATTAAAATGTCTGGTAAGCTTTGTTCAAATCCGCAATTCGAACGCGTGAAAAGTGCCCGCTCGAGCTATTGTATCCGGTTGTTTGCGGATTTTATCCGGATAACAATGGCGTCGATACCCGGGCGCAGTAAAAAAGTTGACAGTACGTCTGCACGTTGGAACAACACAACAGATTCGTATGCTTTACAAAAAGACGAGAGTAAAATGTGTGTTGAATCTTGGCCCTGCCATTATACGTACGGTATTTCTATGATAATGCAACAATATGGACATAGCTTTTAAGATTTTATTTATTTCACTTTTCAAAATTGAATATTCAAGCCATCCTCCTTTGATCAAGGAAAGTTGTATTGGCCCAAAAACTATGGATCCTAATTTAAGTTTGTTCTCTAAATGGTATTGTTATCCAGGCCAGTTTACTTCCAATTGCCAACGCTAATCACAGTATACCTGGTTAAAGAAATTTATTCTCAAATAAAAATTACATATTTCACTAAAAGATAAATTAAAAGTAAGTTTAATTTAGTAAGCATGCAGAACATTTAAGTAGGTAACTATTAGTTTAACAAAAAATACATAATATCGAAAAGGAGTATATAAATAGAACTTGCAATTTGTCAAGGCGGCTGCTCACGGCCCTTTTTTTCATAAAAACATAAGTAGGTTCTTCAAGCTAAGGATCGCGTCTAAGTTAAGTTTCTAACGTCTAAATTGCTGTGCCATAACAGAATTTTACAATATTTTCTCGATAAAAAATTAATACAAACTTACTTCTATAATAAGACTTGCGTAAAAAATCACAGAAAATAAGTAAAGAATGTTGATAATTTCAACCGACTTCGAAAAAGGAGGAGGTTCTGAATTCGTTTGTATATTTTTTAATTGTGTTTTGTTACGCGATATCTCAGCTTATTATAAAACCGATTTTTTTTATTGGGTATGGTAAATACCGACTCTTGAAGCATTTCAAGGGTAGTCATTTATATACATTTATTTAAAAAATACCATCCTAAGGCTGAACAAATAGGAAATAAAATTTCATATTTAACTTTTTATCAACTTCCCGTTATTTAAAGTCGGTTTTTATTTTTTCTCGAAAAAAATATAAGTTTTTCTTTTTTTGCTTATTCGGCAGCTGTCTGCCTTCTATGCATATGTCAGTACGATATGTTAGTATCGTACCTTAATCGTCGTGCCTTATTCTAACGGCCAATCGGCATACTTGTGTCTTGTGGCACATATTTACGAGCGGACTAGTATACTTTGGAAGCATCACTTTCAAAGCTAGTATCGCGGACCCACTTGCAAATGGTGTACTGTAAATTCTTTACGCTGTGCCGATAACCGGGCTTTGTTTTCACTTATCCGGGCCGAGTGATGCTCGTTACTCACATGCGTGTTTAGTTTACCTATTGTTGAGAAATGGAGGTAAACCTTTGTTTCTGATGTAGTTACGTAACTAGGGAATGTGTGTGTGCTTTTGCTGTGATTATCCAGAATGAGCTCGGTTTTTTTTATTGTCTGTTTTTCTTAGATACCGTAACTGATCTATTCGGCTTGCGTTCGTTCGTCATACCACACCGGTGCACCGGTTCCTCTTTGGTCTTCCAGTTGGGTCAGTGACTCGACCATGTTTAAGATAGTTTAGTGACTAGTGATTGATAGTGGCAGAACCAGTGTGAAACGAGGCGCCTGGCAGAGTCTCCTTATGCACATGTCTTAAATTTTTTGGTTGTAGGACTTGTCGGGTTACCCTGGCTTTGAAAAGAGCGATAATTGTTTATCGTTGATAGAGAACAAGATATAAACGTCAAGAAGAACATAAAAAAAACTCGATAATCTGTTTAAAAATTTTAATTTTTACTAGAACGATTGTTTTGGTCGATTTGAGTTATATACCAGTTAAGTGGCGATTATAACTTCTAGAATAAATTGATGATAGTTTAGTTAGTCAGTTACTCTACCTAAAGATAAATAATAGGGCAATAATCGTAGCTAATCGTAGTAATGGTCATCGTGGCATATCTTTATGCACGACGCTATCACAGAATATCGGACTTTCGATTGCCTGTGCACTCGAAATCACAAAAGTTTTCCAACGCAAAAACACATCTCACGTTATCGTGCATTAATCTGCAGCATATTTTACCTCAAAGTCGCGATGGACCCATTACAACCCTCTTGTAATTACAGACAAACGATGTAACGTCGCGACTAGATGCTATATCGGAATGATACGACACAAAGCCGTCTGCACTCTGCCTTATTGCTGTGTACGGAGTGTGTGAAAAATGGTACCGGGTTTGAGTGTTATTTGCATTTCGCTGATAAGTTTTATAACACCTGAGACCGTGTCAGTTTTGGACGCATATCTACATAAGCCGATACATCGTTTTAAGGTTTAAGTTATAAAAATTTCTACGCTCGGACTATTAACAGTCAGAACGTAGAAATTTTAATAACTTAACCTACTTCTTTCCTACTAATATTATAAACGTGAAAGTTTGTGAGGATGTTTGTTCCTCTTTCACGCAAAAACTACTGAACGGATTTTGTTGAAACTTTACAGTTATATGGCTGATACATCAGAATAACACATAGGCTGCTTTTTATCCGGGTATCACGGAAGCGAAGCCATGGGCAGAAGTTAGTATATATATACATAAGTAGTATATCACTCATGTAGTTCCCATAACACAAGCAACTATAGGGCTTGATGTTTCTGTGAGAAAATGTCCAGCATGATTAATATTATTATTATTAAAAAACATTCATACGGCCTACTTGATGGAAATCGTTTACGGTTAGACATGTTTGGAGCAACCTGTATCCATCGAAACACACCCTGTCTGTCAGGATATGCGATGCATGCCTTGTGGCTTTGTTGTGCTTTAAAAAAGGCATCGCGCCAACAATAGGCGCAGGCAGTCTCAGACTGCGGTATTATGAACACTCACTGTTTATTGGTCCAGTATTGTTGACGGAAAATTACATTTTCCTATATTTGTATTTGACCGAGAGAGCGAAGATCTCTGTGTCTACTTGGAAAATCCGCCATTCGTATGTTTGCTTGTTCGACGATAACTGCCCAATCGCTCTTATTCAATCTTGAAACTTGGTAGGTAGCAGCGGCCGCGGAAGTGGGGGGTAGAGGGGGCCAAAGCATGTTTTTGTGAAGATCATCCTAGTTACAAACATCCAAAGCTTCGCATTTATAATATTAGTAGGGTAAGAATATTGGATATTTGTTACTAAGGATCTCCGTAACGACTACACCGATGAGGATTAAATTTGGAAAGGGTATAATTTTAAAAATAAACTAAACATTAAACACCCTGCAGACACATACCTGACTCCACACTAGGATCCCTGTGTCGAGGGTATCAGAAACTACTACGTGGTACCATTACATCCAAACCCGGAACAATTATCTGCAGAATATACAAACATTTGTCCCGCGCCGGGAATCGAACCAACAACTTTTGCGTCACAGCTACTCGCCCGTCGCGCAATTCGTGGTCAGTTCGTGATCTAGAGTACACATAGGCTAACTTTTACGCGAGAAAAACGCGGGTGACGCCGTAGGCAGAGGCTAGTCTATTATCAGGAAATTTCCTTCAGTGCACTTCAAGAGCTTCGATCAAAGTTTGCGTTCCTAAGCTTGGAGGAATTTGTATGAAATAGGAACCACGATGAGCAACTTCTATAAGTTTCAGAAAATAAAATAATAAAAGCTCCTTGCGTTGCGGGTAAAAAATCTAAAACAACGATTGAATTGTTTTATTTATTCCCAAAATTCAAAGGTGAAGCGGTATCTAGACAAATACCACTTTATGTTGGCGTGTATCTAGACAAATACCACTTTATGTTGGCGTAACTGCGGAAAGATTGAATTGTATGGAAATGACATTAGCTGTAGCAATGCCAAGTGACAGCTGCCAAGTTTTACCTTGACGAATTTGCGTTAGCGTGAAAAGAAAAGTAAGCGAGAGGTATTATCTAGACCCCTTGCCCAAACAAAGCTTTTAGCTTTTCAAATCTAATAAATACAATTTCAATAGCATTTACCAAGATATAAAGGAAAACGTTGAATTTACGATGCAAGTTGTAATATCGGAAATCCGTGTTCAGTCCGACCGACGGTCAAGAGTGATCGACAGGTACATACATTAGCACTCTCGCAACGGAAACAATATTTGAAATAAGTTGCGAGTCAAAAGTTATTGGTTAATTTGAATGATGGTCAGAAATAAAATCTATATTTTTTTTTATCTTCGTCACGGTCCACAGTTCTTCCTCAATAAAAAGTAGCCTAAATGTTAATACTAGATCACATACTATATCAATTCCAAGTTTCATCCAAATCAGTTGATCTGTAAAATATTATTTGCAATAAGCATCTCCATTCATTCAAAAATCCATAATTTAGCTTTTATACCTAACTAGCTTTTGTCCACGGCTTCGCCTGCGTGGATAAATAGTAGCCTATGTGTTATTCTGATGTGTAAGCTATATTACTGTAAAGTTTCGTTAAACTCCGTTCAGTAGTTTTAGCGTGAAAGAGTAACAAACATCCATTCTCACAAACTTACGGATTTATAATAGTAGTAGGATGTAAAGTTAGTAGGATAATGATTAAAATTAGAAAACCAATATTTACAAGGAAACTTGAGCCAAACCACGCGGTGCGTAGCATTGATAAATGTCAAAGAAACAAAAAGGGGTCGGTCAAACGGGTGGCAGTGGCGATCAAGGGGGCCAAAAAATGGCTGTCAAGTAGTTGTCAGAGTCCTCGTGAATGAATTGATCACCACCGCCCATAACCACCGCCACCGCGTCAGTTTGAGCGGACCTTTAGATGTTTACCGTGAAAGTCCAGTCACAGATCAAAACGTAAACCACAGATGAAATATTATATTCCAAACTATTTTACGTTGGTTGATTTTGTGAAAAAGCTTTCGGCAAAATAAAAAAGTTGTTCAGATATACATTCTTAATTCATAATTAACCGCTTTCGTATATTTCTAGCATAAACATGTGGTTTTGCACAAACAGTTTGTAGTAAAATGTGAGTATTTTTAACAGTTGGATAAGTTTGACCACTAGTTGAGCACACCAGTCAAAAAATTATGTATAATAACGTTTTCCAAATGTTTTGAAACCATTAGCGAAAACTTTTTCGCCGGACGAGAAAAAAGACACGCTCAAACTTTTCATCCTATTTAGAATTCAACAACGGATGTAAGAGAAACAAAATGGCGGAAGCAGGAATAAATTTTAAAACAAATTCTAACTTTGCCTGTCACCAAACAAGTGAGTGAAACAAAAGATTTACGGGAAAAGTGGCTAAACTTGTGTTTAGAATTAGTTGCCCGCTTTAAATTAGCCAAGAGGTTTCGACTTTTCCGGTTTCATGAAAAATTGCGCAAATTTGAAATTATTTTGTTTCTATTTTTTTTAACTTACAAACACTGTTTAAATTTAAACACAATTAAAAATTTTTCCTTACCCTTCCAGTCAGTATCTTATGGAAAGGAATTAGAACTATCAAAGCTTTGTCAGATTTTATGATAAAGCACATAAGTTTTTTTGTAATTTCGAAGACCAGTGGTTAAGTTTGCTTGTGAATTTTATTTTATGCGAAAGCACCTACTAATATATATATATATATATATATACCTTTAAATATGCAAAGAAAAACTCACACAAAAACAATCGACAATGATATAAGGCATTTGTCTTGTCTAGTTTTACCATAGAATCAAAAAATATATTTTTAACATCGATCTATTCAAGAAAGCGTTCTATCTATATTAGGTAATCAATTCACATGTTTACACTGGGATGTACGAGATCTTATAGATCCTGGTTTAATTACAACTATAAAACAATCGCAGGTTCTCGGGCAGCGTCTTAAACGCTCATTAAGGACCATTACAGCGAGCGATGGCGGTGGAGAGGCGATAAATGTCGAAGAATGGCGGAGTACGACCATGTACTAGGAAACTGATGGAAGTGGCATTCAGACCGACTTATAAAATTATGAAAGTTGAGGGCCAGCTTTATAAAAAATCAAATCTCGAGAAGTGATACTATTTTCATAAGCCCTCTAACGCGTGCTTGTTTACGCGTACTGTCTCGACAGATAGTAAGAGAAGATACAAATAAACATACATAATACAAAAAAACTAAAAATTAATTTCGTCTTTTGCAGAACTTATTTACTTCAAAATCGAGCTCATAACTCCTAACATCACTTTTCACTCTCGTGGTTTCAGACTTCGCCTTAGTTGCCCTGGAAAAAAAACTCCTGTAAATAATAAGGATGACGTCTCGTTTCTCTGCGAAAAACTGACAATTTTTTTGTCATATCTTCCATTAAAACCGATGCGTTGTTATTTGCACACTGTCATTAGAACCCGTAATTAGGCTATGTTTTTGCATTACGGCGCTACAGCGCACCGTGTTGATTGGCTCTCATCCCTGCAAAAATCCGCACAATTCTAGAACATTATCCACTATTTTTACCACTTCTGTGCCTAATTCTTCACTCCTAAGTCCTATGGCCCACGCTTGTACGTTGGCGGGGAGTGTTCTCCTCACAATGACGTTATATCGATGGTTCTCGATTCCATTTCTAGATAGCGCAGATAGATTTGAAATTGAAACGTCTGTGGGTTTTGTCAGAGTGTTTTATACGGTGATCTTTAATTGTGCCCCTGGGGGTACTGAAAGTGACACAGGAACGTATGAAATCATATCTAATTAAATGCTAAGGTGTAGAACGCTTCCAACCCGATGGACCACTGAGATCTCAAAGGTTGCGGGAAGATGTTGCATGGATGGGCCCACGATCGTTCATCATGGCACTCTTTATGTCCAGCTGTGTACTTTTACAGGTTGTTATAATAAATATGATGTATAACTTCCCACTTCCTATTTTATCTCATCTTATCGTATCCTATTTCCTACACTTCAATTCTTACTACTAATAATTTAAATGCGAATATATGGATGTTTGTAGGTTACTTATCAAATTGGAATAAAAATTGTACTAGTATAGTTCGTGACCTGAAATAACACAAATGCTATATTCTTCATCACGCGAACGAAACCAGAGGCATAAGCCAGTAATTCATAGGAAGAATGCTTTGTTGTGGCGAAGCAACTTCAAACTGTTATTTTTAAATCGAATTTTTCAACTGTGAATTAAATTGCATAGTTCTAAGATGGTTTCTATGGTATATTTCGTGACATTTATTATTTTTACTACGTAAATTTTTTTTAGAGATTATTGTGTTTGGAATAAAAATTTAGAAATATCCGTTTTATCTCGTTATCCACCGGAAGAGCCAAATAAGAGGGGGCCAACGGAAACAACCCAGGTTTTTGTTAAACTACATATAATACGAGTAAGTGGGATTGGACGAGTCACATTAAACCGCACCCGCTCGAACTAACAATTTGGATATTCGTTGCCCCCACCTACTTTTTATCAATCTTTTATGCCACTTAGACGCTAAAAAATTTACTTCCCAATAAAAATCACAGCCAAAGCACCAAAAACACCGTTAATCCGTCCAAATTTATAATACGTCATACAGTAGTAACAAAATATCAATCGGGCGTTGTAGTTTTTTTACAGCACGGGTTGTAAAACATTGGAGTCGCGTGAGGAGCGGGCCTTATGTCGGGTGGGCACGCGATGTACGCTCGCAACAAAAAGTGATTTAGGTAATTTTTCCACCACTCACTATTAACTCATAATACGAGCCATTTGCTACCGCTGCCTGTTTTATGTTTCCTTTTACGTTTAAAGTAATGTGCGTAATTGTGGAGAGCGTCGAGTTTTTCGTGACCTTAATCGCCGAATACCTGTAGGTACATAACACTGAGAATTTAAATGATGTGCAAACTTGGATTTACATGATAGGTGTGATTAAGTTTTGAAAAAACCTAATAAATGAAAACAAACTGTAGAAAACAAACTTTTAAATTTTGGTTTGGTATTATAATGTTGTTTACGATCTATAAATTTTATATAATTTGTTTAAAAAGTATCTAACCTATCTAATATTGATGAATATAAAATAATATTTAATGATCTTGACATTTTACTGTATGTCGAAACACCTTCTATTTGAATGAATGAATGAATTTAACCAAGATCTTTCGAAAACACACATAAAACAAAGCACTTGTCCACCCACCATTACTTCAACCCTTTTATTTTTAAAGCGGCACCTTGCTCGGAATGATCGAATGAACGAATCCATGTAAAACATTCAGACTTATCCGATCAAAAGTAACGTAATTTGTCCAACTATTTCAAGAACGCTTCCCTTCGCCAAACACTAGAATATATTGTCAAAACTAGAATATTAGAATGTTCCTAGAATAATCCTAGAATCATTTATTGTAATTATACTGGCCAGACGTGGTGATGGTTGTTTGCAGTAAATCCTTGACCGAGTGTTATCAGAAGAAAGAGGGATAGTCTGACAGCGCGGTGGGTCGATGATATGGTTAAAGTCGTAGGGCATACCTGAATGCGAGACGAACAGAGGCGGCTGGTAAATACAAAGGATGTCTACCAAGCCTGGTAGCCGGCTGAGACTGAAGAGGTGCACTTCGATTCTTCTGATATTTGTTCCGGGTCTGGATGCAGTGGCACCATAGTAAGGTACTTTTAGTTTATACACTACATAGATAATCCTAGTGTGGGGTCAGGACAATGTTTGTGTTAGATTACTTATTTATTACCAAGCATGAAAATTGTAGGCAAGAATTTTATCGTAAGAGGTTAAATTATCCTAGAATTTTTAAAACCACAAGTAGGCCAAAATGAGCCCGAAGATCAATCTTCTCGTAAACTCATCGAGGAGTTCCTTTTTACATTCTGTCTCCATCATCAGATCAGCTCGCTGTCGCCCTAATATCACATCGGCATTGGAACTTCATCAGGTATTACACATTGGTCCGATGAATAAACTCATATCAATCCGATGGACCAACTAACTATAAAGCCAAATAAAGGCAACTTAAAAATAATCTTGATTTTTTAGATAATAATGCTTGAATCTAATTCCAATAAGTAAATTCTCAAAATACTTAACATTAAATGAATAAGTCTGGTTGTAAATAAGCGACTGCCTATGTACCATAATCCATGTAAAACATTTAAAGTTATCCGATCAAAAATGTCGTAATTTGTCAAACTATTTCACGAGCACTCCACTGCCAGCGTGTTTAAGAATGTTGCAGAGCTCTTACTTAAATAGAAATCATTCAAAAGTTCCACTTTAAACTTTTTAAATATTTTTTATTGTAAAAAATAGTGTGATACAGAACAGTGATTTGGATTTTGTAACATTCTTCCGATTATGTTTTACTTCACTATTAGCGAAGGTATATTTATTGTCTTTTTCAACGCCTTATGCTAAGTATAATATGCTAAGTGGATTTTGCTCATGATAAAGAACTTCTTAAATAGGCTGGAAAATATTAGTTTTTAAAACGAAATGAATGTCTCATTCCCCACTTATTACTTCTGTGCCTAAAGTACTTAGTAGGTACTGTTCTGTCTAAGGGTGGGTACATTTGTGACATTTCAATATACATTACTTCGTGACCGTGGCAAATACGCGTGATATAGTCACATATGTGGACGGTGTTTGCCACGCTGTAAATACACCGTGATATGCGACGGATTAATGTACGTTGTAAGACACTAATATGGGCCCGCCTTTAATATAAGAAATCGGAAAATAATTAGTCAGCACGGATTTACGGTTAGGTATTCTTATTATTGAGCAGACCGGATGCCACTTTACAAATCTAGGTTCATTTGGAAGTGCCTGTTTCGTCACTAAGCCACTTTACATTTTTATGGGCATTCGTGAATGTGTTACAGTGAATTATGGCATAAATTAAGTTATTACGGTAATGAGTTTTAGTCATATTTATGGCTGTGAGACTTTGTCTAACATTCAAGTTAAAGCTCAGCTTAGTAGAATAACTTGGGGAGTATTTGCAAGTCACAGGTAGGTACTTATTACTACTAAACGTATCTTTTTAAATGTATAAAATTTTTGCATATCAAATCAAATCATTTATTGCGAATATGGATACAAAGATGTTAATGTTTACTAAATTTGTACATCATAAACAGCTTTAATATTGTCTTAAAATCTAGCCATTTATCAAGTTATTAATATCTATTACTGCACCTACGCAATTAAAATAAAATAAAAAATATACTAATTAACAAAATTAAAATTCGATTGTCATTTTGTCATATTAACAATCACTAAAACTATTATATCTTATTATGGCCATGAGTGTATAATTTTTGATGCAGTGGTCTTAGAACTCTGATTTTGAAAATATTGATGCATAAAAATCGACACACACCATAAACCGTAAAGTCCTAAAGACCTGTGGAGGATATATTCCTTTTGTGTTTTTCTTTACCGTTCGTGAGCATATTGCACGTCAAATTTTTTAAAAAAAACCTTACCCTATCCTGACTTCAGAACTGTAGTAAGTCACTGGCCATGATCTACCACTACATCGCCCAAAATATCACAAAAAACGATTGCATTGGCTGAGGTTTTGTGTGATTTTTGTGGGTGTGTAGGTATTTCCTAATTAGGTATTACAAGGTAATTAATAATGACATTCGCTGATGACAGTTGATAATGGACGAGCTCCGTATCCTCGCAGAGCTATCAGGTTCTCAATCGAAATAAATTACGGATTCCTGTCTCGAATTAATTACGTTTCCCGGTACTGTGGTGCGGCTCAATAAAAACGGCTGGGTTAGATACTCAAACTTCTTTCGATCATCAAAGCCTGATAATACTGATTTCGAAGACACATGGCATAATTACGAGACCATATAAATAAAGTGTCAAAAATACCAGTGACATAAAAGAAGAAAAAAAAGCCAGTGTTTAAAGTGACAAAAACGTATTATTATGTTGTTACAGGGATCCCTATTTTGGATTACCTATTACTTTGACTGTGAAGACTGGAGATAATTCAGACGTTATTTGGTTTACATATGTTTACTTATGGGAAATATCAAGGTTTTCTCATATATAATTCGTCCTACAAATTAAAAATACTGGATCAATTAAAAAAAATCAATTTACGAAGTCTGTTTTAGAGCCCATATTTATTAAAATTATGACAGTGGACTAGCCGATTCTTACGCACTGGAACATCGTATGACAATACGATATAAAATTGTACGTGCAACTTAACACCAGCAAAATGGCGTGTTGTGCCAACACGCGGCTTTAAAACTAATTATTTTTATTTAATTTTATTTATTGAGAGGTACGCACGCGAGATTCGAACCCGCGCGACGGGAGTCGCCAAACCTGTTGTAATGTCGCTAAGGAAAAAGGGGTTACAAGACGAAGTTCTGTCTAATCTTAAAAAAAATGAGTGTTACACGTTCATGTTTAATATCAAAATGTTAAAACGGTTGGGATTTAGAAAGACGTCACACGAATTTAGATTTTAAAAAAAATATAGAGAATGGAAGAGGTGGTAACCCTTTTTCTTCTTCTTAGTAGAAATTAGGGGTAGGTATCTCAGCCAAAGTTTGTTCCTATTTTAATTTTCATTATTAACCCTACAAAATTTAAATACGTAATATCTCGAAAACCAATCAATTCCTAACTTTAGGAGTGTTACCGTAGGAATGGGGGAGTCCACACCAGCCCCTGTACTTTTTCATCCAAATTAGTGCGACGCTTTTCTAAATCCCACCTGTTAAGACTCCATGAGAACAGTTCTCGTAACAAAGCATTAATTTTCTACTGATCTACTTACTTAGTCTCGAATATATACCTCAACGTGAAATAAAGAAAAGGATTCACAAAACTTTTATTTTTTTATTTTACAGAATTACCATGTTTTCTACGTATTTATAAGACATCTTGAATGCTCTATAGGACTAGACAAATACCTACGCTTACTTTTCCTTTCACGCTAACGCAAATTGCTTAAGAAAAAACAGTTCAATCTTTCCGCAGGCGTTAAAGCCAACAGGGTAACCGCTTTACATTACCGGTGGGCCCAATGTTCTTTAGCAGAAAGGACTCGTGACTAGTACTAGTATAGGTAGTATTATAAAATCTGCGACTAGACTCTTGGCCGTGGACCACTGAAATTAGGTTCAACTTTTTCGTATGTATGTATTTACAAAAATGTATACAAGTTACTACTTCTTTACTTCATACTTAAAGTTCCCACGCTCAGCTTACTTTGGGCCTAGATTTTGCTGTTGCATGGAATTATGGAAAAAAATCTTATTTTCGTTTTCGAGGATTTAACGTTTACTGTGTCAAATTAAAAAAAAATAATTAAAACCCAATTCAAAATATTCAACAAACATCACCAATTCAGCGCATAAGATATATTTTTTTCATCGTATAGCTGATGACTATTGTGCGTGACTGGTCCTCTTAACTCATATTATTAATCTTACGGACAGAGAAACTTAGTTTTAATTGTTTTAAAACATTTATGACTCAATAAAGTACACACACATTTATTTGTCTGTGTGTTTGTCTGACATCTTGTAGTAACTCATGTTCGTATGAAAACGTATTACAGAAACTTAAGGGGGCTAAAGCCGAAATTACGCTTCACAAAATTTTAACGAAAATATATATGTTTGATTATTGCCAATTGATGAAATTTAGAAGTCTTACACAGTATGAGTACTCAAATAAAGAATCTTGTTGACATTTTCTAAAATAGTCTGTTTTGAAAAAAAAAATACAAAAAAGTGTCGGCAGCACCACGATCTTACGTATGCTGTTACAAACTTTTATTCAATGAAACTGCGTGCAAAATTTGTGCGGCTGTTTTTCACCGTCATAAGATCATAAGTCGGATACGGCATATTATACCATAATCTTGGACATCTTATCATTGAAATTATCGTGGTAAGGTATCATTTTAGGATATTATTACGGCTGTACCACGTACTTAGGTAATTATTCTCCTGCTGAAGTTTCATTCAAGAATAAAAGTAACATGGTATAGTCGTTACAATATTCTAAAACTAGAACACCATGTAGGTACCTACAGCTTCACTGTAATTAATAAAAAAAACCATATCAGTGGCTTTTGGGTGGCTAAAGGGAAAAGTATATCAGAGTTGACCACAAGAAAAAAAAAATTGGCTGTCAAGCCATCACTGTAGATTCATATTTGTGTCTCTGACACATCGCGTGATTTAGTTCAGCTTCAGGGAACAAACCCTACCTGGTTAAAATTTTTCTCAGCCGCAAATCATTCTTTGCACTTTCCCGCGAGATTTAAGTTTCCATTATGTTATTTATTGCGTATACTACAGATGTTGTGCATTACAATAATTTATGTTGGATCGTGGCAAATCGCGGCCGGAGGCGCGGGCGCAGCGGCTTCCTAGGGCACGGGCGATCGAAGAGGATCGGAGGAGGCAGTTGTTGATTTATTACAAGAAACATTTGTTTCAAACTTCTCATTAATAGTGACATCCGTTGGTATCCTACTATTCCTACAAACAAACAAATTATTGACACAGAAACTTGCAGGGTTTTTTGGGATCCTTCCCAAAGGAAACAGAGCAAAAAACTGTCGTTTGCTAGTTTCTATCTAGATTTTGAAGTTAGGTCTCGGTCATATATTTATACGAACTTTGACAGCATTATCTCTTTGATCGCCACTTTCACCGACCGGCCTAAATAAATTTATTGTGGCACACATAAAGCTACGTATGTATATAGGATGAAATCTAGCACACAGTGTTTGAACTTTCATTGAAAAAAAACGTTAGAATTTTTCAATATTATTGAAAAATACAATAATTGTGAAATACTCGTAAAATAAATAATGCTGGACATTATTTTAACACAGCATCATCTAGCCCCAAACTAAGCAGAGCCTGTATTATGGGAACTACATAACTAATATACTACTTATATACTTCTTTTGTAAATACATACATACATGTTGTACATAGAAAAACAACCAGACCCGGGACAAATATTTGCAGATCTTACAAACATTTCTCCCGTGGCAGGAATCGACCTTCTGCGTCTCAGGCGGACCTTCGCCCACTGCGTTATAGAGGTCTTCGTGTTTTTTCCTTTATTTTGCTACGGTACTCCTCAAAAGTTTTTTGCATTCACAGTGGTACGTTACGCATCCGTGTGCAACTTTCTAGTATTTTACTATGGGTGACCTCTCTGACATTTCGATACAAAGTTAAGACTCCCAGCCCCAATGATATTAAAAAGCCGCATCCACTCGCAATAGCCAATAAACAGAACTACCTCGCTGTGGACCACACATTACCAATCGGATACGCGCGACGTGGCCTGCCAGGGATGTATAATAGCTTTGGTCTAATTACGATAATGTCGCATACATTACTGTGTTACCTATGTTTTTGTACAAACACCTTACACTGTTCAGCCATATTCCAAGATGAAAGCTATACTGCCGCCAAACGATAAACTACTCCCTTTCATTTTGTAAAATTGTTCATTATTACGTATCGCACACGCTGACAATATAGTTAGCGAGATTAATCCTTAAAAGAATAAAAAGAAGAAAATGCTAGTTACCATTAAGTTCTCCGGTGTACTTATGTCTATCTAGGTAACAAAACATCATCCCTCTATATATCTATCATCATCTTCTGAATACTTTAAGTACAAAAGCCATAATGTAAATATCCCTATTTTAACAATTAATTAAAATAAAAATGGCGGCCATATCGATCTTTTCCAAGCAGCCTTAGGATGGATTAGCCATTTATTCAGACAAATTGTTCTTAAGTCTGCAAGTGCTGCTACCTATCAGATTTTTAATAACTACATATCTTGAATACTATAAATAAACGTATGCGTAGTTTAATAATTATTAACGCTTCATTAATTCACCCTACTCGATAATTATGCAAAACAGTTGGTTTATAGGTCAGATCCTTGGCACAAATTAAATCTTTAATTATCTAGATCTGCTCTTTAGCTTTTGCGTTGTCATATCATGTTTTAGGACCCGGTCAAACTAAAGCGGTGACAGTGGCGGTGGCGATTCAAGGGAAATTGAAATTGTTGATTTAAATACAACAAAGAGAATTAGACTTGTAGGTACAATTGCACGCGAGGAATCGACGTAAATTCACTTTCAAATTTTAAATTCACGTAGTTTTTGAGTTGACTTTTCTATGTGATCCTTGTGATTTCAATGAATATAAACAAACATATTGACTTTGACTTTGAATCTTATAAGGAAATGATTATCAAGTGTTTGTCAAAGTTCACGTAAATATATTGATCGGCACCTTTAAGCTGGCAGCCAACCATGCGTCGCTCGAAGCGACGCACAAGTTTCATACTTTTATCCGCAACGTCAGTCGAGAGCCCGTATATCTAACCGTTTGACGTAAGAAGTTGTTCGCATGTTTGTTTGTCTGTTACCATTTATCTCCAAAATGGCTTATCCGATTTAAATGTGGTATTTTGCAATTGATTAGTGTAACTTCAAGGGTAGTTTTTACGGTAGGTTTCATCGCCACAAGTGAATAAGGTTGGTGCAATAGACCATGGAAAACATGTCAGAGGTTTTAAAAAAGCAAAAAGTACCATACTATCTAGTTTGAAAGACTAATGCTAGTATGTGGCTTGGTCGAGTTTACTATTTTTTTATAGAAATCTGATATCAGATATGCCTTATGCCTATCTCTGCTTAAACTTACTACAGATGGCTTACTTAAGTTTTATTTTGTGCAGACTGACAAATTCTATAGTCTAGGCCCCATACTAGGTCAGGACTATGGATGACCTCAGTGGCGCAGTGGGCAAGGCCCGCCTGAGACGCAAAAGGTTGCGGGTTCGATTCTCGCCAAGAGACCAATGTTTTTATAATCTGCAAATATTTGTCTCGGGTCTGGGTGTCTTCTATGTATAATATGTATATATTTACAAAAAAGTATTTATGTAGTACATCAGTCATCTAGTTCCCATAATACAAGCTCTGCTTAGTTTGGGGTAAGATGATGCTGTGTGAAATACGTCCAGCATTATTATTTATTAATTTAGGGTTCCCTATGTCGTGGGTATACAAGTACCATGGTACAATACCAGACCCGGTACAAATATCTGCAGCACATGCAAACATTTGTCTCGCAGCAGGAATTGAAACATCTCTTGCGTCTCAAGAATATAATGTGAACGCGTATGAAGTTGCTCACCTCAGCTATTTCTCTACAAAATCAGGTCATCACGTTCAGTCTTGATAATAAAGTAATAAAAGCATTTTTATTTTATTTTCATACTTGCTATAAAACTACATATAATCTGCCTGCATCGTTATTATGCAGATCTCGTCGTTAAGATTTTATAGAGAAAGGAGATACCAAGTTGTGTGGATGCTGGATGTTGCTCCTACATATTTATGAGCAGCGGTTTCAATTCGGGATCGCAGTCTCAGTATAAATAGGACATAGCTTTGCTTAGATACGTAGATACAGAAAATGCTAAAAGCTATATAACATTCAGTTAAAACATTACTGTTCTGTTCACCCACTAAATTATCTTACACTAGCTGCGCCCCGCAGTTTCACCCGCGTAAGTTTCGATTTTATGCTCGTGAAACTTCAAAATTAAATGCCCGATTCGAATGAATTAAAAAGTATTTTACTGCTACATAAATACCATTGATGATAAAACTATTTATTTAAATAGGAATTAATACTACGATACGAATGTAACCAAATATTGTTTCTACCGGCGATAAAATTAAATTTTAGTTAGAATTATTCCCTCGAGGACTTTTTTGTAGGTAATAATGTATTTTATATAATAGTTAATAATTTTTATATAATAGTTTTCTCAGCGCACGCCAAATAATGCATTATAAAAGCTAAATTCTGCTTTTTGGGTTATTTTATTGCAATTTTCTTAAGGATCTCTATTTTTTTGGATAAAAATTATAGCCTATGTTACTTCCTGATAATTTAGATTTCTATTAGTGTTTTTTTTTTTAAATCGGTCCAGTAGTTTCGGAGCCTATTCGTTACAAACAAAAAAACAAACAATCAAAAAATATTTCCTCTTTATAATATCATTAGTATTAGTATAGATAGTATAGACTAGCTGAGCCGCCAGACGTTATTCTGTCTTTGAATGTACATGACAGATACGAAACGTCAATTCGACAACCATAGACGAAGTAACCACTACGTTCGACAACCAAGATCAGTTTGTATGGGCAATTTTCCCTATTTTTCTTTCAATAAAAACCTACTATTGAGAACATTTTAAAACAAAAAATTGCCATATCGTCATTCTCGAGTGATGCGTTTACCAACGAACATCATTTCATTTTTAGGGTCCCGTAACTCAAAAGCTAAAAGCGGAACCCTTATAGGATCACTTCATTGCCGGTCCGTTTGTCTGTCTGTCTGTCTGTTAGTATGTCAAGACTCTTTTTCTCAGTAACGCGCGTAAAAATGTCTCAAAATTGTTAATTTGTAGATTTATCACATAAAAAATATTTGTTTGCGATTACAAACATACATTTGCAGTTGGAGAATTGACCATAACGTATATCGATGTATGGGAGAATATTTTTTCAACTACAAAGTTAAGTTTGTCTTTCAATGCGACTTATATTTTCTGTACAGCAATGTTTTGTGCTTTACAAGCTTGTACAGAAGCCTCGTTGCGCGAGTCAGACTCGCACTTGTCCGGTTTTTTGGTTTATATACAAATATGGTTGTCAGATGTTCCAATATGCAGCGATGGGCTTGCAACCTGTCACGTGGGATGCTACCTATTTGCAAAACGCGGTCACTTGCCAAATGTAATGTTGGAACGTGTCTCTGATTACCCCCTAGTTGGTACCCTCAAAAATGTTCTCACTGAGTAAGTATCTGAGAATAGCCATTACAGAGAATACAGCTGTGAGTTTGTTTGTTTGTTTTGTTTTTGTTTTGGAAGAGCTCTATTTTTACCCGCGACGCAAGGAGTGCGTTATATGCGTTTGGGGTTAGCGGTCATTTGTTACCTCTCCGAAACGACTCATCCAATTCAAATGCGCTTTAAACCTCCTAAATTGGCACACAGATTTTTGTAATTGTTTTGTATGAATATTTAATAGGTTCTAACGCCATACGTCACTAGGGGGTGCTGTATACGTAATTGAATAAAAGTTTTTTTTTTATATTAACCGAGTATGACTTGATCGTTTAAGTTTAAGGCCTGAGTTCATCAAAACAAAAACAAGTGGTTAGGTTCTAAACAAAGCTTTTTGACACATGTTTCAATAGGAATCTATCATCATAATCGATGATAAGACTTGACCGTCCATAAATTCAGTTGTGAACTCAATACTTATTAGCTCAGCCATCCACTTATATAATCAATAAAAGCGGTCTAAATTATTGATTGTTTAATAATTTAGACCGCTTTTATTTATTCTTTCTGTTATTCCATTCAAAAACAGAGTTTTGTATAATTAACAGATTACTTCACAAAATGAAAACATCTAACTCCCCAAACATCACAAAAAGGTCCTAATTATAGAATTGTTACAAACTTTACCTAATTGAGCTTATTAATCATTCAACCGCCGTTTGTCTGTAATTGTACGTGGAAAAACTTCTCAATTGTCTGCGAAAATTTCTTAGATTTTTACCTTAAACAGCCGAAAATATTTGACAGATATTTGCGCAAATGTTCGCAGTATTTCGTCAGAAATCCTGTTTGTGAGTCCTCGTCATTTTAAGGCTGGATCATGCTGGAGCACAAGGTTGCAATTTTTTTTTAATCCGTAGGGAACAGTGCTCTTCGTATTTAAAAAAATCTTGGCGTTATCTGATCAAAGCAGCACGTTAACTGATACCGATGTCTAGGCCAACGCAAAAGCATTATTGGCATTCATTAGGGCCATGCAGCGAGCATCTTGGGAACACTTTCGATCATTTGTAGCAGTTTTTTTAATTTGTATTTGTACTACCACTACCATATAGTTCCAGCTTGTTTGAGTTAGATTAAGTATTGTTTTTTACATATAAATGTAGTGTATATATACATACATGAGTACTGTATTGTAATCGAAATTGCCTTCATACTAAATACTAGGTATATATAGATAAATAAGTAATACTAAACAAGGCGGTATCTTCCTAATAATGAGAATGTAGAAATAGTGCTTCCTTTCAAAATAAGAAACGCAAGATAAATGTTAATCATATTTTATGGGACATGACGTCACAGCTGTTATGTTTTATCATTAGAAGCCCATACGAGATGCACGCCTTGCTACAGCTGACGCCAGCCTTTAGGCTTTGGTTAGAAGATTCTGGGAAATAATTAATTAGGCATGCTTTCTGGACCTGTCTGGATTAAAAATTATCTTTCTATTGTTTCGGGATGTTCAGATTTTTATAAATAGACCATCTGATTTTGATTTAATGATTGGATGAAAAAGTTAATGATGAATTGGCTATATTTTTTGTCTATCTTCGTTGTCTCTGCGCATTCAAAACTAAATCTGCAGTGGTTAAAAGGTTTAAGAGTCTCAAGGTTGGCAACGAGCGAGTGTTACCTCTGATGTTGCAAGCTACCATAGGTTACGGTAACCGCTTACCAACAGATGCCGTATCCTTGTTTTCCACTTAAGCTGTGTAAAAAATAAGGTGGATTAAGAAAAATGCAATGTAATAACAGACGAATCCGTAAAACTGGACATTTTAATATACAGAAAAAAAAATGTACGCTTCATCATCAACCACGACAGTCCGTTCTGGACTGTCGTGGTTGAAACAGTGGAAAGTCCGTGGAAAGTCTTTCATAAGTTAGGATTCCGTAGTAAGTCTGTGGACCCCTTTGAACATATATAATACCTCCAACAAACAACTGTCTGTCCTAGGACCCCGGGCAGTAAAATAGTGATTTATTTGGATCAGCAGGATCAGCCCGGAAAGATCTTTCCCTTTGCAAATGGAGGATACACCAGCAATCGTGGTCGTTTCTGTATACTATTCATCATCATCTAAGGTGCTACAGCCGCTGGTGGGCCTTGGCCTGGTCCAGTAAATTTCTCCATCCGGGTCTGTCTTGGGCTTTTTCTCTCGAGCCTTCAACTCCAATTATTTTTATGTCTCGCTCTACGCCGTCCAGCCACCTGAGTTTGGGCCTGCCACAGGGTCTCTGGCCATCGGGTTTGCCTCTCAAAAGACAATACGGTGCTCTTGCGTCCTGCATTCGTTCTACGTGACCAGCCCATCAGAGACAACCAACTTTAATAAACTTTACTACATTCGGTTCTTATGTTGCAGAGTTCGTGGTTGTATCTGATCCTTCAGAATTCATTCTGTATACTATTCCCCATGATAATATATAGAAACGATAAATAAACATTGACGTAATGATTGATTCGCCTGAGTGATGGCTAGCCGGAACATAGCGATAACGAGTGTCCCGATGTCTCCATCGAGGGGCAAAAACCATTTGACAGTTAGCTACTTAGAAGGTAACATGGAGCGTATTGGAAAATCTTGAATTTGTTTTTAATAAGTAGTGGAACTCATAGTTTATTCGGCATCAATGAAAGAGGTTGCATTTAAGTTAAAGTCAATCGGTTTTTATTCATTGAAATCACAAGGATCATATAGAAGTACCATGGTACAATTTTCAAATAATTTTCAAACCCGTAACAAATATCTGCAGAATATGCAGAAAAAAATCAGACGCATCGGACATCGAACCGGCACCTCTTGCGTTTCAGCCGCCTACTTACCTGCAGCACCACCGAGGACGTCAATCCAAAAAAAAGAAGTAGTATCCAAGTGGCTGGAAAGTATGCCCAAGAAGAAGAAAGTATGACAAGATATAAAGATAATTGGCTGTATTTAGAGGAGACTTATACCGCAAGAGGCGGCCCATACTTTACAAAATCGGACTAATTCTAAACATAAGTGATTATTTTTGTGTGGAAATAAAGCTATTTTATTAATTAACCTACTACATTTCTCACTGTACTACATTGTACTGTTTCACATGTGCTTAGTGATGGAACGTAAAAGTTACGTTCTCAATCACATCTTGAATCGTGATGTTGTATCTCGTGTGTGGCGCTTTTTGCGTCTCACAAATAACAGCACAGTCCTAACTCTAAGCCTTTTGGTTTGCAAAACAAATTAGACTTGTAGTTCGCCACGAACTGAGATCTCGCGATGTACCGTTTTTCACCCGATTACTGAAAGGAGGGTTATGAGTAACCTCGCCTCAGAGTGATATCTAGTTTCGTATTTTTTTACCATAAAAAAAACTAATCAGTAGAAACCTCACATAACCAGATTATTTCATTTTTTTCTCTCATTATTCCCTAAGGGCCTATTAGCGCTATTTTACATTCTGTCATGTATTGCATAGCCTAGAGATTTGTCGCGATTTAACCTATCGAAGAACCATCCTCGAATCATACAACACCAATGCAAACATTTTCCTCAAGAAGTTTTGGAGAAAAATGTTAACAGACAGACAAACATTGACGAAACATCTTAACATCCGAACTTTCACGTTTATAATATTAGTTGGGTGTCAAACATAGATTAAAAGATGCTTAAGTATCTTCTTGTTAAGATTCATTCACTATTTAAAAGCTATTTAACGTTCAAGCTCAAATTGGATTCCCGTTAAATAATCACTTTTCCAATATTCCAATTGTCATATCCACAAGAAAATCCTAAAACCTCTCTTCCCCCTTTCACTCTCTTGCCCCAAATGGCTTTTTTTTGTAATCGCGACATCGAAAAATAGAATCTTTTAGTAAAAAGCTCGCATTGGGCACTTTCCCTTCATTCGTTTACTTTACTGAATGGAACTGAATGTCTGAAAGCCGGCGATTTTGTCCAGACAGTGCGGACATAGGTAGAAAAGAATAGCTTGTTTACTATTGCAATATACATATTGAGTTTTAAAATGATAAATAAATAGGTAAGTCCTGTTTATCACATTAAAGGTTCTACATGGTAATTAGACCTTTTTATTCTTACCGGCGACAGATAAAAAATAACTATTTCAATAAAAAAATCATAAACGACTGTATTTCCCATGATGGACATCTACATACTCAGTATGTAGATCTTTGAAGATAGCAAGTAAGGTATAGTTAGAGACACGTCCCAACATTACTTCATATTTCATATTCGCCCAATGTACTTTAAGTTTTTAGTTTTGGTAAGTTTTCTATTTTAAATTATTCTTACGGTGTTTAATAAAGAATTTTCATTCATTCATTCATTTATGAATGATACATTCATGCTCAAAAGTATCATCAGGTTAGGTCTTACATCAAATTAGCTGTAGGGAAGTACATGGACCCTGTCAGGGCGCTACAAGTTTTAGTCAAGATTTAAAAAGATATAATAAAGAGATTAGATACAAAATTCAAATTGAATTAATCACTTCAATCTATGAAGATTGGTCTAGAATAAATGTCAGAGTATTAATTTCAAATTGCATAATATAAAATAACAGATAAAACCATAACTTAATCTACCTACTTATTCCAACCATGCATGCCAATATTTTGATAAATGTTCGAATACAAATAAAATAAATTATAATAAAATCAAACAAGTCACTGTAAAATAAAATTAACGTACATACTAACTATACATTCTTTTAAATAGTTGTCTCCATCCTAAGGTTGTCTGGAAGAAATCGCTTTCAGTGATAAGACCGCTCATTGTGCATTTTTTTTTTTTTAATTATGTTTCTGTGTTTGTACTGTAAATTCTTGTTATGCACAATATAGAGTTTATCTATCTATCTATCTTTTTGGCACATTTCCGCGATTTGCAAGTATTAACGCATTCCACGTGACAGGTTGCAAGCCGCTTAATTGGAACACTTACAGATGGCACATGGCTTCAAGTATTTAGTTCAACAATTTGGTTTATTGACACAAGAAATGGGTATAATACATCAGTTTACTGTAAATGCACCCTCTTTCAGTATCGCTGAATAAACTATGAGTTCCACAAGACTTACGCTGTAATTCATTTTGTTTGTCGTTTTAAGTACACCTCATTTCCTCCTTTCTGTATTCAATTTGGTTTCATATTCTGTGGTCTTTTTGTGTTGTTCTATCACCGTGTTTTTATCGTCTGTGTTTCTAGGATTCCTTGAGTCTGTTATACTTAAATGATTTTGTATTTTTAAGGTAAGCATGAGGCTGTATATTTATGTATACACTGTCGAATAAAAAAAAACAAGAATTTAAACCACTGATAGAGGTTAACAAAAACTTTGAAAAATTCACCTGTCTTTATCATTAAGTAATCATGCCAAGTATTTTATGTTGTGCAATAAACAATTTTGTATCTTTTGTTTCTTGTTGTTTAGTAAATATTTATTTTTGTGATGGTACGGAACTAAAAGTGCGCGAGTCAGACTTTCGCTTATCCGGCTTTAATTGTTGTTTTGTGTTCCTTTGAATCATGAAGCGCTTATTTGTAAATTCAAGTTACGATCACCCATCCAAGTATTTAAATTCACGGATGATTCAAAATGCTTCTTGCTTATTAATCCTCTAAACATTATTTTTGGGATCTAAAAAAAAGATGTAAAAAATACCTAAAAATTAGATATTCAAAACTTCAGATTTAATTTGGACAACATAACTCGTTTTAGTATTAAAATGACTACACGTATGTTACTAGTCTCCTGCTGACGTTTCGTTGATCGTTTGGAGGTTCTTCCAGATAAATGTCGTTCAAACAACGATTATTTTAATGCTATACCTACCAACTGACATAATAAAAAGTTCTATGAAATAAATTAATATTTATTTCATAGAACTTATTTCTAAAGAACGTAACTTGGTCCCAAAATATACCTCATTCCGTGAATTTAGAGAATGGTCGTGTAACCAATTACTAGCTTAGTTTATTATTGCCAGTTCTAATAAATTGAGAGTAACCGTTGCTTTACGTACAGTAACAGGTCAATATAGTGGGCGGGTCAATCTGTCCGGATTGTTAGTTATTGTTTAAAATTTAAATTCTGATCTAGAGACAAGAACACAAAATGAGTCACAAGTCCATAACCTTAAATATTCTATTTAACGAATATTTCTATTATACTTACAAAAGTTAAACATTCTATGTTAGTTTCTTATCCAATGGTAAAATTTAGTAAAGTAGGTAATATTACCAAATTTAGTGTTTAAGGTGATTGAAATAACGTCTTGCGGTCACATTACGAAAAGTGGTTTAAATCGGTGGTTTATCTCTCAGAGTTAGACCAGACTTTTGAATCCTGATTTTTCAAGACAAATTATTATAACAAAGCATACAAGGTTTAAAATTGAATGTTAAAATAAATTTGCCAACAGTCTATGTGACGTTTCAAAAAAAGGTTTGATATAAATAACTGCTATAAGATAAACCAGACGGTCACCTAGTTTATTTCTATCATAACTCAACCTCTGTTTGAGAACCTACTTTCTTTTGGTAGCCAATCAAAATTAAGTGTTTTTTTGTGGTTTTGAAATGTTTGTAAATCATATTGACATTCCGCGGTTGTTGACCTTATTCCCTTTGCCAATATATTACTTTTTCGATAAGGTATGTATATTTAAGCTTTGGTTTAGTGCTTTTGACAGAAATCGAGTTGAACTCGAGTTTAGGCCACGTTTCGTAATGAGACCGTTAAAGTTTAATGTTTTGATTCTGAACACTTTAATTTAATTATTCAGTAGCGTTTTTCATTATTTTCCCGATATTTTCGCGGTGTTGCAAAAGTCGTGGTCATGGGTTGACTATAATAAAATATAATATATTATATTCTAGTATTCTAAGTTTTATACCTTTTCATCAACCAAGGACTTATAAATAACACTATGTATCTAGTACCCTGACCTGCCAATATGGCCTCTTATCATAACTTATTTACATAATTTACAGGCTTAGCGCACCTAAATTATTAAGACAATTCACACCTAGTTATTTAGTACCAAGGCCTGATAGCAAGCTATTCTTGCTATATCACACAGAAAACATTATATTATTTATTAACAGTACATTGTTACCTTAAGCTGGTCTATTATTGTGGGCGTAAATGGCATGTTGGTCCATTTGGGCCAAGTGGTAAGTGAACAGGCATTTTTGTAATTAGTCCACACCCACGGAAAATTCTTTAAGTACTTTCTCAAGACTAAGTTATTTAAATCGTGGGTAAGAAGCGAATAATGGTTAAATAATAAAATTGGTTAACATTGGGAGTTCCCTGGTACCAAGTTCAACATTTGTGTTAGTTGTTCAAATCCAGTTGCGGTATCCTTGATATACAAGTAGGTATGGGTTGTTAAATTATTCGTCACGGATTAGGTAAATAAATCCGGCCAAGTGCGAGTAGAGCAAACGCACCGTACCTACACAATATAAACACAACAATTTAGTAAATATCAAGGTTTTTTAAGTATTTGTGGACCCGTTTAAAGTTTTTAATTTATTTTTTGTTTGCCTACAGATATCTAGAGGGTATAGTAACTAGAATTCTGACTTACGTAATTTACGATTAAAATGATTAAATACTGACCTTGGCATACGAGCAGACGGACAGATGTAGGCTTAATAATAGCGGCATCCTGTAACATGCCCATGATATCTTGCAATCATTTTAAAAACTTGTCTTTTTATAATTTACTTTAGGTCAAAATTTAATCTGTTGACGACCAAATACTGATTTTATAAATATATAGATAGATAGCCATTTATTCATGGTTTTCACGTTAGAGATTGAGATCGACACTATATTGGAACTGGAATTTAACTACATATTTTTGTTACGAGAATCCCTATGATGTCATCAATCTAAATAATGACATCTGGGGATTTTCATCACAAAAATATGTATTACTTTGACTCTACATTATAGCAATATAAAATTTATTTCATACCTTCTTAGTTGTAAACTGTCAACACTGTTGAGAAAATATGAAAATTATTAGTTACAAAGAAGACCTCTGACCTATAAGTTGTAAAATAAACTACAAAGAAGCAGTGACAGTGAGTGAGTGAAGTATTTGTTGACTAATGTCAGACGACAGTGTCATAATAAAAATCAAGATTGGCCAAGACGAGAATCCAGGCCGTTAACAAAAAAAAAACATTCTTTCTCACACAACATACCGAAAGGTAAAAATTATTAGTACCCTACCCGACCAAGCTGACCAGTATAGCAACCGGTCGTCAGATTCGTCGCACTGGTCGTCCCATTAGTCGCCCATTAAATTAGTCCCAGACGATACTAAATTCGTTCAAGAGCAAAATAAAATGGCCTCTCTGACACTTATTTAATCGTTAATATTTTTCATTTTACGCTCCTGTAAAGGTTATTATGGGTTTGAGATTGAAGGCAATCAATTTAGTCGCTCTATTTTACAAAACGATAAACAAGTAGGTAATGTATTTAAGAACGTAATGGTACGTTCTTTGAGTGTAAATGTTCTGACTGCAAAGGCCACGAAAGCGAAAACCTTTTTAAATAAATAGATTTTTTCATTTCCTATATTATTTGAACATAAATCAGCTTGAAACTGTAGGTAAGATTTTGGAGGTCAAACCAAATAAATGTGTAAAAGAAGTTTTGTATCGACTGAACAGTCCATGGTAGCTACAGATACCGCTAAAAACGCCCTTGACAGTCCAAGCCATACTTAAAAAAATCTTATAGTGTTCCACATTTTTATTTATGGTATAGGGCATATTTTAAACATAATCTGACGTTTCCGTGTTAATAGTTTCATTTCATGTTGAATGTCAGTGACAATGTCATACGAAAAATTAAACTAAAGTTTTTTTTTTACTTGCACGATTCAAAGATAGGATTATATATAACACTTAGTAGATGATATCCTACTAATATTATAAACGTGAAAGTTTGTGAGGATGTTTGTTCCTCTTTCACGCAAAAACAACTGAACGGATTTTGATGAAACTTTACAGTAATATAGCTTATACATCAGAATGACACATAGGCTACTTTTTATCCGGGTATCATACGGGCGAAGCCGTGGGAAGAAGCTGGTATAATATAATATCCAAATAGGTAAACGTCTCCAAATAAGTAATGGCACAGATTTACTCCACTCGAATCGTATCTCTTTTTTTGTCATGTAGATAGTAGGCATATCGTTTGATCAAAGAATAATTCAAAAATCAAAGATGTTGCATGTAATAAATCTTGAAGTAAGAAAAACGTCTGTTTCTGGTAGGAGTAGGTAGATACCTCCACTGTATTACTTCCTATCCTATATACCTACTAATATTATAAATGCGAAAGTTTGGATGTTTGAATGGTGTTGCTAAATAACTCCATAACGGTAAAAAATACAAGAACATAGATTAATATGGAACTTATGTTCATTGTAACCGAGAAGAACACAACGGCTTCTTTTTCCGGCTTTTACGCAGGAATAGACGTGGGCAGAGGCTAGTTAAATGCATTTTGTACTTTTTGTGCTTAATCCACTCTCATTAGAATTAGATGCTATCATATTTCGTCATTTAATGTAGATGTCTTTCTTGCCTGTGATGCCTTAAACGTTGCGGAAAAGCGGTGAATGGAGGTAACATTTAACTTCTACAGTATGTTGATGATGATGAATTAATAAGATCTAAAAATTGCAACACTGACACCGTGTGGGTGGAGCAACATAGCTCTTAAGTGATTCAAACCAGTAATAGGTTGTATGACTGTCCCCTGCAGTGTTTGCTCTGCGCTTGATGTTAAAAGAATTTTTTTGCAGCTCTATATAACTGGAAGTGGTATGAGCGTACTTTAGAAGCGTTGATTGAAGAAGGGGGATCAGACTTTCAATCATACCACAAACATCAGACAGGCAAAGCACATGCACAAGTTAACGTTTGTTTTTTAAACTAACCTTCTTGTTTTTCACCATCCATCGCAGCGCCTCCTAGTGGCAATAATAAATTATCTAAAAACCATCTTTGAAGTCATACAAATCTATTGTAAAATCTGATAAGCCATTTCAGAGATAAATGGTAACAGATATATAACAGACAAAAAAAATCACGGGTTCCGTACGTCAAGGGTAAAAGGACGTTTTTAGAAGTGAACATTTTTCAATTAAAATTCTACCACATTAAGGATCTAGTCTCGGTGAATCACCGACGACGTCGAAATCATTATTCTTCCATAGAAAATCTTCAAAAAGTTGACCGTAAGTGAAAGGAAATTATATCGAGATTAAATCTTAAAATAATTAAGTATTGCATTCTATTTATTTATTCATCCATAAACATAATTAACATGTACTTAGATAAGTCAATAAAACAAAGAATCCTATAAAATATGTTTTAAATAGGTGTACAATATTTTGCCCTAATCTATGCATGTATTCCACGTTGAAGCCTACATCCATGTAACACCTCACAATGTGATACCCATACAATGGGCATTAGATGTGATTATGGTTTTAATGTTTCTAAATGGTTATAGTTATGAAACTATAATATGATACGCCTTGAAAGGTTCCGATTGATTCCTGCTTATAAAATAAATGATTGGCGGTATGTCGATAACGTAACAAGAAGGAACCCTACTGCGTTCGTGTCATCGTACCTGGCCGTTTTTAGGGGTCAAGCTAAATAGCGAAAACTAGACCCTCAAAGTTTTGTCTTGTCCCTCTATCCATCTGTTCGTGTTTTCAATTTCTTTCTCAGTTGTAAACGTAGATACAATTTGGTAAAAAGTTTTGTTTGAACAACCCAAAAAAAGAAATGATAAATAAAAATAATCAAGTAGTATTTTTTTTTGTTTAAGAACTACGAACTAAAACGAGTTCGACGAATTACCAATGATTACTCAACTTCGGGACTCTCATAGCGCGTCTTAACAGATATTAACTTGTTTTTTATAGGGTTGAGTAGACGATTCTGTTATAAACATTTTTCCTTCACCAAAACTACGCAACACAAAGTTTTTCATCCATAAAATAATAAACTTTTCCGGTGAAATTCTGATGCTTCGTTAAAATATTCACATTTTATTTTTACGTGCACAAAATTACCGACGGCTGAACTTGATTCTATATATTACCCGGCTAAACAAATTCTGGTAATAATTTTTACGATGGAGCACCATAAAAATGTGGATCACCAAAGTTTTTCTCTTTGGTAAATTCGGCGTAAAAATAATCTGGAAAGTTTGGCTTGCCTGCTGTAAATCTTTTACATACAATAGGGTAAGAGCCAGCGGATAATTCCCCTACGTTATCATTACCACAGATAATATAATACCAAATACGCAAAAAAATGCACTGAAGATGAGAATGTGAATACAATACAAATGTGTAAATAAAAATGAAATAAAGAAGGTAGACAAAAGAAGGTCGTCAAGTAGACTTGAGCTTTGGTTGGAGCTTTTTGGCACAAGATAGTAGTCTGCTGCTGCATGATTTTTATGTATATTGTTAGGTAGATAAGAGGATGAGGTCAAAGGGCCTGCTTAAATGAACGTTATTTACAAAGTTGCAATAATAGGTTGGTAAGTAGGTACCGAATTATTACCTCCAAATATCAAGGTAAATTATCATTTTTGGTAAAAAAAAGTAATCTGCATGCTACAAACTTACATTACTTTTCTAGTGGTTGATACTTGGACTAAATTGGGTTAGTCACTTAGGCAATATTTAAAGCTGAGAAACTTAGTTTTGCTAGTAAATCGTTTTACTTTGGATATTTACCTTTAACTGTCTCGGTAACGAGACACTTCTGGGCATCATATATTATGTTCTCATGTTTTTTGTTCATATAATTATTTTCTATTCATACCATGAATGTTATTTCATGATGTTGGTAAGTAGGTACACACTTAAGGTAAAAGGTAGAAATTAAATGTATAGTAAATAAATACATTTTATTTACTATATACGATCGATGGTCCGTACGCCTTTCAAACTTTACGACGGATAGCTCCTGCACTATAACCAAATCTTCTGAGTGACTAGTTTGACAATGAAGAAGAGTTCTCCGATAAATATCTTCCGTGAAGTGAGTTACAAGGTCACGATCAGAGAGGAAAGTTTCTGAGTTTATTGACCAGAAAATATTCTTGGGTGATGGAATGTACCGCAGATGGATGGAGCAGTTTATCGAGCTCGTGTTTGGATCATGGTTGTTGAAGAAATCGTTTTTTAGGTAAATGCAGTACCTTTATTTTGTCAGTGTCATTGTGTGACTCTTCGGAGTATTAAGAGTCCGGTCAAACTGACGCAGTGGCGTCAGGAATCAAAGGGAAATGGTTGTGGCAACCGCCACCGCGTACTTTGACCGGACCCTTTCTTTAATAATCTTCAATGGTTAATTACTAGAAAAACAAAAAATATTCCTCTTTGTTACTTAAAATCTTACATGCATTAAAGTCTGAATTCATAGTCGGGGGTTGAACAGTCCCCCATAATCCATCATTCAGCATTCGCCTGGGTGCATAAAGGTTGGATTCGCATTTAAATTTTTACTTAGCGCCTGAACAGTCCCCTAGAGGAGCCCCTATTTGACTATGAATTCGGGCCTTAGTGTGTATTTTATTTATTACCCGTCTTGTGTGATTATTTGCATATGAGAAATAACCACTTACGTTTACTTTGTTGTTGTGTTAAATAAACTACATTCTATTTTAATTATATCAAACTTTTCTAAAAACGTTACGGCCTATATCTTTTGGTAACCGGTTACCGTAGCCTATGGACGATTGAGATATCAAGATGAAAGATCTCATGCACCTGTAATTTCACCGGCAACCATACCCTTCAAACTGCAACACAGGTTTGAAGGCTATAGTTAGGAGGCAGGTTCAGGTTGACACTAAATAGGGCTAAAGATATGCAGGAAAGAAAAGTATGTGACGGAATGCAGTGCGCCTCACGGCTCATTTAGTCGAGATTTTTCGATTCGGGGGCTTAACTATATAATAAATAAATAACGCTGGACAGGATAAACAAGCAGGAAGTACATCTTTATCTGAATTGAATCGCTTGATGGTAGGCTCCGGTTTCTTGACGATATTTGTTTTATCTTTGCGCACATACATTTTTTGGACGTAAAATCTGTTGGTGCACAACGGAATTCGAACCTATGGCCTCCAGTTCAGTCGAGTTCTTCCCAGAAAGTATGGGTCATTACCCTACCGTGTTCTAGTGTTGCAATATAATAAACACAAAAATGGAAGTAAATTTTCGATACATTTTGATATCCTCTGACTTGTTCTCCATCATCGTATCGCTAAGACTTGTGATGATAAAACTTATCTAAATCTAATCTAGAGGTACAATCATTCGTAGCTAGGTACACTTGCAACTCGTTCTGCTTGGTCTCAACAGGTTTTTGGCTGAAAATCAGTGTTTTTGCTTTTAAGCAAAAAATCTTCACTGAGCCATGGCCTTTTTGTTTTACTGCAACACACACAAATTTACTGACAATAAAATGTATATTGGTGTGTGTCTGTAGCAACGAATAAATGTTTAAATGTTTTTTTTATCTATCTATCTATTTTTGAAGTCATACAAATCCACAGAAGATTAGAAGTATTTTTTATTTCGTATACGTAATTCAATCCCTGAAAACCGCAAATTAGGCCCTTTTATAGATAAACTAGCCGATGCCCGCAGTTTTACTTGCGTAGAATAGGTAATTAATAAATTGATAGTTCTTTTGTATTTTAAATATCCAAACTAAGTTTACAGCAAATCGCACCAAGCGTTAAACATTTCTTAGTTTCCATACAAACTTGGACACTCTCTACAACCCCCTAGAGGAGTAGTTTGGGAAGATAATATAAATATTTATATGAAGTTTCAAGACTGTAAGTTCAAGGAATACCATTTTTTTCATACAAAGATTTTCAGCCCTTTTCACAGACGAATTGAGACCACCTTTTTTTAAATCGGTTAGAAAATAAACCAACTCTTGTAATTGAAATTGAAATTGAAATTTATTGTGATTTACAAACATTACAGTTACATGAAAAAAACAATCCTTAATATTAATCAGATCTTAAGATAGAGACAATAAGAAATGTGTACATAGACCCATACTTAGCTATACTTTATTAAATTACTAATTAGCCTAACATACCTAGGCTAGATTATAATATTAGTAGGATATATTAGATACAATTATGTAGAATAGAATAGAATAAACGTTTATTTGGCACAAACATAAAACGTACAAAAAAAAACAAAAACATAAACCGACATGTAGAAGTATTAAACTAAAACAAACACAATATATTTTTTTTGTTATTCGGCTCATGTGTCCAAAGTCTGTTTGTACCAAAAAGGTGTTCAGCTCAGCATGTGTTGGATGAGTTTACACCCAACGCTGATTTTCAGCTGTAACCAAAAAATGGAAAAAGGTAAAGTTAAAGATAAAGATAAAGATAAAAATATTGTATTTTGTGTCACATAAAGCTACACATACGAGTTATTAAGTAAATGAGATTGACAACAAAAACGGCCGCCACTCAGCACTATGTTATAGAAGCACTTTGTGCCACTAAAACGCTGGTCTTCCGTGACGCCGGTGTGCGTGCGGGGCAGCAACTGCGATACGCAGCATCTATTGAAACACAATACAAATACAAAATTGTTCACAAACTGTTGAATAATAGAAGAGCTGGATTCTATACACATGATAATTATGCAGATTATGTAAGTGATTACGTATACTTTTTTAAAAATATATAAAAACGTAACAATAATAGAAACTTAAATAACTAAAAATGAGTACCTAGAGACTCAGAACTACCACTTATGTGAGGGATTTTTTTGTGAAGCTAACAAAAGTTTTTTTAAAGAATGTTTAAAAGACCAAATTGATTTCATATTTCTTAAAGGTGGAGGTAGGTTATTCCGACATTTCGTGGCAGCATACCTAAAGCAGCGTAACTAGCACCGACTAATATAGTAGTGTAAATAAAGCAGGTAAGATTATATTATACATATAAATACATATGATAATATAAATTAATCATGATAAAAAACTCTAATCACATATTTAAATAGTTGAAATACAAGGGTGAATATATAGAAGTGAAGAGAAGCACTGATTTAAATTATAAAAGGACATGCATATATACACATAGTTATATGGAAATGATATTATGTATTTTGGATAGGCAAGAAAAAAACCTCGCGTATACGAACTCATTACATTTCAGATAAATATAAACTTGGGTAGGTATATTGAGTCAGTAAATGGTTATATATTTAATACAACAAGTTAAACGATTGACATTTATAATTTAACGGCAATTGTTGATTAAAGTGACTTTACAATAGTGAGTTAATAGCCTGTAGGCTTATTTAAGAGCTAGAGAAATGTTATTTACGAAATTCGTAACATTTAAATCAGTCATCATCATCACCAGTCTGAAGAAGACTACTGCTGGGCGTAGGTCCCTCCCAAAGACCTCTGAGAACCTCTGTGGCGCAGTGGGCAATGGCCCGCCTGAGACGCAGAAGGTTGAGGTCTCGATTCCTGCCGCGGGACAAATGTTTGTATTATCTGCAAATATTTATCTCGTGTCTTGGTTTTTTCTATGTATAATACGAATGTATTTCCAAAATATATATATAAGTAGCATATATTCCAAAAACTATCGTGAACTTGACTATTCATATTGTAAAAACGGGAATTTTCACGTACTGCACTATCGGTGAAGGCACCGACTAAGTTTCGACTCATTCCGAGAGTCAACGTGCCAACAACGTGCAACGTGCGGCAGCGCGTAGTGCACGGCGCGACGCGGAAGTAGGAAGCCGCAACCACTCACCCTGATAAAGACTCTCGGAATGTGTCGAAACTTAGTCGGTGCCTTCATCGATAGTACAGTACAGTACGTGAAAATTCCCGTTTTTACAATATGAAGTAGTATATAATTAATATAAGTTCCAAAAACACAAGCTATGCTTACTTTGGGGCTAGATGATGCTGTAAATAATGCTGGACATTTTTTCACACAGCATCATCTTGCCGCAAAGTAAGCAGAGCTTGTGTTATGGGAACTACATGACTGATATACTAGTTTTTTTTGTACATACATTATTATACATAGAAATAATACCCAGACCCGAGACAAATATTTGCAGATCATACAAACATTTGTCCCGCGGCGGGAATTGAACCCGCAACCTTCTGCGTCTCAGGCGGACCTTCGCCCACTGCGCCACAGAGGTCGTCGGTCGCTGTGTGATTAAATCGGCAGCATTATTTATCTAAAGAGTGCCATGACGAACGATCTTGAGCCACCTCTGTCCACCGCTGCCTTCACAACATCGGCCCTAAGGTGGGGGCCTTACCACACTGCGTCGTTTGGTTCATGTATTTAGCTTACATTAATATGTATGTGCGAATTTATACACATGCTCAAAATATGAAGGAAATAATGTACGAATGCTAACTAATTACGAGTACTATGCAAAATTTTACCATGTGCCAAATGATTGGATGTACCTTTGACTAGCTCCTTGGTTTCCTCAAGATGATAGGTAAATAAATCATTAGATAAGTAGCCTTAACTAACCTACCTTTTTGTATTTTGTATAATTTAGTTTAAACTTGCTCTTAGAGTCTTATTGTTTAGGAGCAGTCACGGTCGCTAATTTACTGACCACCTTAGGTCACCCGCTAATTACACTAGCAGAATGGATATGGGAATGAGGCTATGGCACTGATTGTGCTTGAACTTGAACCCATTTCACGTTTTCATTCTAAGCCTATCAAAAAGAGGCGTTCCCCACTATGTTTGGTTACCGAAACTTCTCATACCGGCTGAACTGATTTGGATGATATTTGGAACACATATAGATCTCAACCTAAAATAAAACACTGCTAACTTTCTATTTAGGTGCCATAAAAGCAAACCCGTGGGTAGAAGCTAGTAACGCATTTTTTTTTAAACTTAGCGTCTTAATTTATTTTTTTTAAGTTAGTCAATTGACAACATTTTGTAAATTCTCCAAACCGCTCAGTTTGAATCTATCAGCTGACCTATCTACAGATCGTTTGCAACGGGTTTAAGATAGCTAGTTGTTTCATCTGTATTTGTATAAACCTACTTGTACATAATTGCATAAATAAATGTGTTGAAATCTCAAATCAAACTGCATTCCGCCTAATTCCTCTTACAAAGTAACGCCCACGCAGAAACGCTTCGAATATCACGTTACGACTCAAATAAAAATTATGCAAATGCTAAATAAACATACCTTAAGATAATAAACATAATAAGAAAATAAACATTATATAACGACGTTGGCGACATTTTATTGCCTGTCATCTCGACCGTTGGTATTCAATGACTTTCGGCCACGGACGGGCCAGTAAAGGCTCTGTCACACACTTTTTAGCTTGATAAATACTGGGTAGATAAAGCTGTATCATACACATTTGGCTAGAAACTAATTGGGTCCTTTGACCCAATTTGTGCACAGAGACTTATCAAGTCTCTGTCACACAATATTCTGAAGACTGAACCGATAATAGCTCTGACAGACACACACTCGGCTGGGTATAGACTGGGCCAATAAAGTCTTTGCCTAACAATATTCAGCTGGGTAAAGATTGAACCGGTAAAATTTCTGTCAGACACACACTCGGCTGGGTACGGACTGGGCCAATAGTCTCTGTCACATACATTTTGTTGTTTGTAGACCTAGGCCTATAAAAGCTCTGTCACAGAGCACTTTTTAGTTACGTATCGATTCTTGGTTTATACGCTTTTTAAAGTGTATATAAAAAAATAAATTCATATTTATGCATTACAAACAAGGTTAAATATAAAAATTACATAGTAGACACTTTGTATAGAGTCATATCTATTACAAGTTCAATTTTGAAGCTACAATCAAATTTCGCGCGCAAGTTGAAACGTACGTATAAAAAAGTAGAGGTGTGCGCCTCAAATAAATTATACTGATATAAATGTTGTTATACAAAAAGTGAAATCTTCACAAGATTACGATAAGAAATTACAACATTATTGTAGTGAAAGCAAATGCGATTAAACAATAGAGAACACAAATTAAATACCCACTCGAGCCAAGAGCGCACAGCATTTTTAATAAAGACCATTTCGTAAGCACTTGTAAAACGGAACGTAATAATTTTGACAGGAGAGTACTTAATGTCATGTAAGCTTCTTACTTGCGAACTTGTAAAAAATCCCATCATATTTTCGGCCTTATATCTTTTATAATAACGGTGTTTAATTATTGTAGTACGTGTTTGCGTTGGTAATAAGTTTGTACTTGATAATAAAATGTTAGACAAACGAAATGGAAAGTCTGACATGCGCGCACCATGTTGATTGTTCATTCAAGATGATTTCTATAGCGTGACCGAGCGTGACGTGTTTTTCAATTTTGTTTTTTAAACTTTATCCGTAAAGGGAAGGTCTTAAATTTTGCGATTATTTGCGTTATTTTTAAATATCTAATGTCAAATTAACACTTTGAAACATTACGTTTACACACCACTGTCGGATTAAAAATCGAATTATGATATTGTCTGAGTAACGTCATGTTTATGTCACCAAGTCAGTTTGTAGGTATCTCATTTTATTATTAACTATAAATAAATAAATAAATAATGCTGGACATTTTCACACAGCATCATTTAGCCCAAACTAAGCAGAGCTTGTATTATAAGAACTACATGACTGATTTACTACTTAATTATTTTTTTGTAAATACATACATAGAAAACACCCAGACCCGAGGCAAATATTTTTCAGATACAACCAATTCGACGACCTCTGCGGCGCAGTGGGCGAAGGTCTGCCTGAGACGCAGAAGGTTGCGGGTTCGATTCCTGCCACGAGACAAATGTTTGTAAGGTCTGCAAATATTTGTCTCAGGTCTGGGTGTTTTTCTATGTATAATATGTATGTATTTACAAAAAAAAGTATATAAGTAGTATATCAGTCATGTAGTTCCCATAATACAAGCTCTGCTTAGTTTGGGGCTAGATGATGCTGTGTGAAAAATGTATTATTTATTTATTTATTATTTGTCCCAAGGCGGGAATTGAACCCGCAACCATCAGCGTCTCACGCGGGCCTTCGCCCACTGTGCCACAGAGGTCGCCTATCATGTCATGCGTTTGCTTTTGTTGAATTACGATTTCATCGAAATTGTGACTCATACATTTTTAACTTTTTAATAATGTGTGAAAAATGACCAGCCATAAAAAAAATACAAAGGACAACGAGTAAAAACAGTAAAAAATATTGTAACTTCTTACAATATTTTCTACTATTTTTACTCGTATGGCTTTTAGTTCCTCCCACGAAAAAGGAATGATCCAATGATCATAATGTTTTCTCCAACATTTTATCAAATTTATTTGACAATAGCTTTGTGCGATTCTACATAATCTTCTTCCTATTTTGAGCGGATCGAAATGTCAAAATTCTTTGAATTCAAATTCCATCTAAGAACATCAAATTTTTGATTAGTCACATTGGACGTCAAAATTCTTTGAATTCAAATTCAATCAAGAACATAAAATTTTTGATTAGTCATATTGGACAAAAATTTAGGATCAAAAAAATAATAATTTGTGGGTTCCGGTCAAACTGACGCAGTGGCGATCAAAGGGAAATGTTTGTCAAAGTTTGCGTGAATACTACAGATAAAAAATTTTTTGCTCCTACGTGAATGCACCACGTCAAAAGACTGTTTAGTGTTCTTGCTTGAAAAAAGGTCCTTTTACAATCCGATGAGTAATTTTAGCAAGGAGTCCAATATCCTTAGATTCTAGCGTCTGATATGCAAAGCGGCTGGCCGGTTGCATTCGTTCCAGCTAATTGGCAGACTTCGGACCGCATTCCGGACACGCTGGGCACCGGACAGTGAGGCGAAAGTGACGATTTGACCTGGGGGTGTGAAGGTAATTTACCTGAGCATTATATTTTTTCTTTGCCTATAGCAAGGATAATAATAGAATAACAAGTTTTTTTTTACAGCACAAAAAACCGACTTCAAATGCCGGGAAGTTGATAAAAAGTCCATTATGAAATTTCATCCTCTGTGGCCTTTGACGACCTCTATGAAGCAGTGGGCGAAAACCCGCCTGAGACGCAGAAGGTTGCAGGTTCGATTCCCGCCGCAGGAAAAATGTTTGTATAATCTGCAAATATTTGTCTCGGGTAAGTATGTAGTATATCAGTCATGTAGTCTAAGCTCTGCTTAGTTTGGGGTTAGATTATGCTGGGTAAAAATGTCCATCATTATTTATTTATTATTCCCAATTTTTTCACTCGTAGTGGAGGGATTTTGAAATTTTATATGAAATTTATATTGGAGCACTCTTGAAGTATATACCCGTACCATTAATAACATAATCATTATTATCGATTCAAATTCGGCGTAACATACATACAAAACAAACCGGACGAGTGCGAGTCTGACTTGCGCACCGAGGCTTTCGTACAAGCTTGTAAAGCACCAAACATTGCTCTAACGAAATTACAAGTCGGATTGAATGACAAACTTAACTTTGTATTTAAGTCAAATGTTCGCCCATACATCGATATACATCACAGTCACTTCTCCAACTGTAAGTGAAAGTTTATGATAATTTTTTTTGAAAGATGATATAACTACAATATAACGATTTTCAGACTTTATCCTTCATTTGTGCTGTGAGATCTTGCTGCTTGCCAAATTTCATTTTTTTATGCAACTAAAATGGCTAACTAGCATATGACCCACCTGTGGTAAGCGATTATCTTAATCTATGGACGCTTGCAACAGCCAGAGATGTCCCAACCCTGAGGCATAACGCGTGAAAGTCTCGTTGCCTATAATTTCAACCCCCATATCCTTCAAACCGGAACACAGTAACACGAGCATTACTGAAAGAAGAAAGAAAGAAAGAAAGAAAAGAAAATATTTTTATTTGGCAAAACGGAATGAAGACATCAACTTTGCACTAAAACAGACACCCAGGTAAAATAAAAAGGATATAATGAAAAGATAGGTACCTACTAAAACATCATGTAGGTATGTAAGGTATCTATAAGTCTTCGGTAGGTAGTTCAGTTTCCTCACAGGTAGCAGCTCTGCTTGCTTGACGGCAGAAACAGGTACGATGGTAGTATCATCAATCGGTCGAGACCTTTCACAAGGAACTCTATACAAATACAATTCCTCATCCCGTATGATTCGCCCTGGTAGCGGTATTTCTTGTTGGTATTTGGTCGCGGGACAAATGCTTAGATGGTCTGCATATATTTGTCTCGGGTCAGGGTTTTTTCCATGTATAATATGCATGTAATTACAAAAATAAATGTATATAAGTAGTATCTCGATCATGTAGCTCCCATAACACGAGCTATACTAGCCCTTGGCTGTTTTCTTTTAAGTATTTGTAAATTATTCACCAACCCTTCACTGTTTGGTCATTGAGGGTCCCTATCATATCATCGTGCAAAGTAGCGAGTGACAGAATCGCGTGCCTTTCAGCAATCACCGCTAAGTGCTGGCCTTTACTACAGCTCTGATAAACAAAATGTTGTACAAGGTTGGGTTTTGGTGTTGTTAAGTTTGAGATACTCCGAAAAGATTCAAAATACTCCGAAGAAACCTGTCAGCTTGGTTATAGCTAATGTGTGTAAAGTAGGAAGCGTTCAGTGATGTTAAGTATGAAACACTCCGAAAAGACCAGCCATCAAAGATAAGTGCTAAGCTAGATAGCTGATCTTCTTACAGTGCACGTAGTGGTCTATTCGGACCAACTAATCCAAATTCAGAGCGTGTGCTATGTGCTAGATATAAACAAAAATCAGGTCATTTTTCACTCGGCATCATTTAGCCCCTAACTAAGCAGAGTTTTTATTGTTGGAACTTCATAACTGATATACTACTTATATACTTTTTTTGTGTGCATATAATACATAGAAAACACCTAGACCCGAGACAAATATTATCATTATCTATTTATGAACCAATCATTTATGAAACGGTAATGAGCGTGTACTGTCACTTGGAATGATGCAAAACGTGAAAATGTACCAAATCCTACTACTATTATGAACGCGAAAGTTTGTGAGGATGGATGTTTGGTATTCTTTCACGCAAAAACTACTAAAAAGATTTTGATGAAACTTTACAGTAATATAGCTTATACATCAGAATAATACACATGCTACTTTTTATCCGGGTACCACGCGGGCGAAGCCGTGGGCAGAGGCTAGTATAATATAGAGGTATATGAAAAAATAACGCACGAGAAGAACAAGTCAGAAACAAATCTAAGCTGATTTGTTTCGGACTTAAGGCTTAAGTAATTCAAGGCCTTTTGAATCCGTCAGTGACAAAGATAACTAATTTTCAACTTCGACAAAATAGTCATGAAACTCGGAGTCCGATTATTATTTTGACAAAGCACCTCCCTATTTGGAAGAATTACTACAGATTACTTACAAGTTAGTACGATGAGACTGGGACCGCATCCTAGGTTCGCGTGATTTTTGGGTTTAAAGACAGCGAGGATCCGATTGTCCAATGGAAGAGGAGTTATCCTAATTGAATGTGTACTGACATGCATTTGTACAATCTGCCATCTTGTAGTAGACTTAAGTAGCAGCGGCCGTATTGAGATTTATTAGGTAACTGATTATATTTATTTTGATAGATCTATCGTAATTCCGAGGGAACTAAAATTTTGTAACAACGCTGTAGGAGGAGAACGATTGACAGTGGTTATTTTGTCTTCTTCGGTGGAATTCGGCATCAACTTTCAGATAGAGGTATTTGACGATTGGACCGAGTCTTAAAATTGCCGCACCACCAAACTTCACCTTTATTTTTCACCAAACATGCGTAAGTTTCCCCAATATTTTCAGCAGCGTAACGTGGATTCGGTGGACTCTCCTATCGAGTCTATATTTTTGTCACTAATATAGTGACAAAAATATAGACTCGATTCACATAACTAAACTACAACTAATACAATATGATCGATTTTCAAATTGACACAATGAAGCATGGCTATTCCAAGTGTGGTATTTTCAGAAACATCTTCTCATATAAATCGTGCAATCTTTTTGAGTTGGTATACGAAGAACCCCTCAATTACACTAGCAAAATGGCGGATTCTTCGCTGTGTTGTGATGACTGTGTGTAAGAGACATTCAAAATGGAGGACACAGTGTACCTACGTATAGTTAGAATGTCATGTCCTCAAACAAAAAAAATCTTGTTAGACTTTTTATTATAATTGTGAAAAAATACTCTTTATTTATGCGATATTTTGCTTTTATCTTATCGATCGGAGTTTATTTTTATTGTACTTAGTTAAAATTATGGCCACCACCGCCGTGTTGAGATTGTGCTAATCTGGGACACCCAATTGCTTCTGAGTAATAAATAGGGTAACCATGGTTTGATTAAATTTATAGCTGAGAATGTTTAATGACGAACATCGGATTCCGCTCCCTAATGTCACTTGCGAAAATAATGGCTATGGGAACGAAATGAATACAACAATGTCTAAACTTCTAAAATTTGAAAATGAAAATGGTTAGATCGAAAATTTGCCTCTTTTACAGTTTTAAGCCTATCACAGTCGTTCCCACTGCATTTTTTTCGTTTAATCAACGGTACCTAATAACGTGAAAAAATCCCATTTTACAATATGAAAGATATATGCTCAGTTCGTAAATCAGCAAGGCTACCAATTAGGGCTAGTCAAAAGCACGTTTAAACATTATATTTTTTTAAAAGCCCACCTTTCGTATGGTGGTTAGCATAAGAGGCACATGCTTTTGAGTTTTATTTCCAGGGCATGCCGGTTTCGAAGATATGTTTACTTTCAAAGACTTCTTAAATAAATATAAATATGCCTTACAAAACAGTTATAAGGGCACATTTTTTTCAAACAACTGAAGTATCAAACAAGTATCAAACTTTTGGTAAATGGTTACAGTAACCTATGGACGCTTTCAACACCAGAGTTATAACTCGCACGTTACCGACCCTGAGGCATAATTGTGAAACGTCTCATGCGCCTGTAATATAAGTGGTAGTACTTCCTCTTTCACAGGGAGCTCTACTACTAAAATAACGGCGGGTAGAAAATTGGTCTGAAACTTACAGAACGGCACGGTCCCACTACCTACTTAATGATACTTACCAAAATTGACTAAACATTTATGAAACGAATGTACTCGTAGATAAGTGGTAAAGTCTAAAAGCGAAGTTCGTTTCAAAATCAAAGTAAAATGTCAGTGAAAGTAAACTCCGTGGAGAACCATTTAACGATAAATCCTTTCCCAGCGAAATCTTTAAACGACTTAAAGCGAACTTAAAACTTAAACCGTCTTAAAATTGAAAATGCAAACTAGTTTCCGACTTCCGTCTCGGCGGATCTTTTGTTTCTTTTGCGATTCCCATTTGGACAATATAATAGGTTTTATTCAAAATCTTGATTTTCGGATTTATCCTAACATTCTTTAAGCAAGTAAATTTTAGTTTGTTATGTATGTAGGAAGACGCATAATAGAAAGTACCCTCCGATGGACCCGATAACATCTTAATAGTTGCGGGAAATCGGTGGATGGAGGTAGCCCAAGATTGTTTATCATATCAGCAGTGGACTTCTCAGGATGATGATGCTATCTTTACTAAAAGTTTTTAATCATAACATTTTCAGTTGGTAGGGTTTAATGCTAATTTCTTTTTTACGGAGTATTAAATTAAGAAGAAAAACAATCTGCTCACGACTATTCCCAAGATGGGCAGCCTCAGATCTATACTGAGTACGTAGATCAGTGAGAGGCAGTCGAACGCAAGTCTAAACATTATATTTTGCACTCTGCCCACTTTCGCATGTTGGCGAATAACATGTTATTTTTTATAAAGTTTTAATTTATAAAACCGTTACAAGTGTCATATAATGCCATTAAAGTAATAATGGTCACCCTACAGTGCGTAAAAGTAAAGATGGTACAGTCAACGCACATAACATCCTCACATTATGTGCTACAATTAATGCTAAACGTCATTTGATGCAAACATCAGATTAGTGAACTGTACTTTCTGAAATAAAATTCGCGAATCATGATACAAAGGTGATCATAAAAACGCTTTTTACCGAGTTGTTTCTTTTTTCCTTTATTTATTTACTTATTACGTAAATAAATAAGAAAGGATTGGCCATGTAGGCCATGTCTTAATTTTCTGTAGTGTATACAACACTACAGAAAATTAAGAAAATCGTAAATATTAGTATTTATTTCAGTGTAGATGCAATTTCCGTTTGTTGTTTTGAAAAATTATAAAATTTAATTTAAAACACGTCCCACGTGAGAATAACGTTGAAAAATATTACTATCTTGTATTTATCTATCTTAATACATGCATTTGACGCGCACTTTGCCTGGCCAATTTTTTTTAAAGTCGGTTTAAAATGTTTTTTGACATGTAATTCAAAAATGATAGTATTTAACCGTACACCAAATTAGCAATGTTTTTTGTACAAAAGTTTATTAAATTATAGAAAGCAAAATATATTTGAATTCCTATTAAAAAGTACTTATTGCACATCAAAAGGATTCGAACTAAGTATAATACGTCTAGCAAAACTATTAAGTAAAATTACCATCTATATGTATCTCCCTTTCTAGGTAGTACCTAATAAAAAAACCAATATTTAACCTAAGCTATCCGAGACGGATCTGCACATGAAGGATTTTTCAGGTCAACATTAACTTATCAAAGGCAACATTTTAGAAATTCCGTTGTAAGATTGAATAATTCAGTGTGCAAGTCAGTATTTTTGGTGTGAAAAACTGTTACGAATTTGTTATGTTATTACTTTGTTACGAACTGGTTTTAAAATGTTTTTTAATTCCATTAGCAGTGCATTTTTTGATAATTTGTAGCCACTGCAAATTAATCAGTGGAGACACTTCATATTCTTAATTTTATTTTGATGTTTAGCAAATTTTTCCCCAAGATGATAACAGAGTACCTACTAATTATAGGGAACGGTCCGTAACATTTAACAGATGTCTTTGAGAGCTTATATTAAATGCGATCAAAATTACAATAGCTATAAGAATTTTGGAGATCAAAAGAAAAAATGTAAACACCGATTAAAATATTTTGAGTAACAACTTTGTTGCAAATATGTTAGTGAATTGGTCCCCGAATACGAGCCAAACAAGTTATTATACGCCCTAAATGGCTTTAACTACATCAAAGAAAAACGATGTAAAACAAAATAAAAACTCTGCACGAACGCGTTCCCAGTCCTTGGCTTGGGTTTATGAAACGAAAAAAAAGTACGCGAGCGAGAGGTGTGATTTGTGTACTTTTTCGCGCCCTCCGATAACGTAGAGTTGTCGATTAATGATTCATCGAGTAAGATATCGATTACGTTTTAAATTATGAATTCGAAATTCGAAAGGAGGCGTTGCTATCGAGTTTCTTTGATTGATAAATTCCCAAATTTTGGAGCTCCAATAAACAAATCGGTAAATTAAGTACATATCGTAAATTTAATCGATACGATAAATGAGATAATTCGTGTAATGCAAATGACGACTGTGTAATTCGGCAATTACTAATAAAATAATACATTAAGTAATCGAAAGAGACCTCACATGGATAAAAGTTTATTTTAACACTCACGGGCTTGAAATGACGTTTAGAAAAGAACGGAGTACCTAGAAGTAGATTAATTGAAATCTGGATAAAACCACCTATGTTACTTACTTATTACACGTCAGAACAACAATCTCGAGAAGAAATAGCAAACAAGTATTGTTAGCGCCGAGATGTTTTATGAACGTGTCCATCCAAGTGGTTGAGCAAAGCTCGATCTTCTACTAGGCTACTTACCTGATCGGTAAGTAAAAACAACTATCTATATATAAACACAAACAAACACGCTCACGACTGTATTCTCCACGATGGATATACTCAGATTTTGAGGATACTCAATACGGAGAGGATACGGATACCAAGTAAGGTACAGTCAACGGCACGTCCAAACAACATTTGGCACTTGCCCGCGTTTTGCTAGTAGTTAGCATTCCACGTGACAGGTTGCAAGCCCATTGCCACTTATTGTAACACTAACTGACGGCACATGCCGTCGGATTTTCTGTTCTAGTACATTCCGGTTTTCTCACGATCTTTTGAGCACGTGTTAATGCGCTCATACATTTTTCGAATTGAAAAATACATTATTGCACGACTGGGTTAGAACCCATGACTTCCGGATTGGAAGTCAAGGCCAACCCTGCTCACTAGGCCAACCCTTTCTATATTCATGAAAGTATTTCATAAAATTAGTAAGGTCGACTTTTGTTTTTTTAAATCACTGCCGAAAGTCGACGACAGTACATGTTGGCGATTTATTTCATCTTAATCGTTTTAATAGTATCGCATTACTCGATAATAATCGCGAAATTAATACGAGTCGCAAAACAAACAACGACCACACCTCTTCTCTGTAGTCGATAAATCTTCCGCCAATACTTTTGAAAAGAGAATCCTTTTCGCACACGTTCCGATTCACGAAATATGGGTACACACAATGTTATGCTACATTATTATGGAATGAAATAACCGTTCTGAACATCAGATTTTAATAATTTAAATTATTATTTATTGGTTTGTGAATCATATCATTCGTTGGTAAGAATCTCTCTGCCCACGGGATCTGTACCCACTTATATTTTTCACTCGAATGAACATTATACCTTTTTCGATGTTGATATCGATGCTCTTAATGAGATTGATAGTACCTACTTTCATAAAGGACACAGTCACGTCGTAGATACATAAGCATAAAGTAGGTACCTACCTATACGTATGCGAAGGTTACCTTACATGTGTATTACTTTTGACAAATCTAGCAAAACAGCGGTACTGTGACACTAGCTTGTCCCTAACTATTTATTATATGAAAAGTATTGGATACGAATAGAATTTTCAAACTCAGAACGCGGCTGTTTGTTCTTCTCGTTTTTGAGAAAAGTTTGCTATTTTTATATCAAACACAAAGTAGCCTGTGTTATTCTGATTTATAAGCTATATAACTGTAAAGTTTCATAAAAAACCGTTCAGTAGTTTTAGCATGAAAGAGTATCAAGCATCCATTCTCACAAACTTTCACATTTATAATATTACTAGGATGGATAGGATAGGATAGTAGGAAGTAAGATTTGGCAGATTACTCTCAATTGTTTCATACTTAGTGTTGAGTTTTAAAAACTTTTTGAGCTACTTACTCGGAGAAATATTAAGGTGGTGGGTAGGTACCTATTGGTATGAAGTTTATTCGTTCTGCATAACTTTTGAGCTCGTAATTCCTGTAAATCGTTAATGTCCTCAGTCACACCGTAACGTATATTTTATGCATGAATGTGTAATTTAATTACAGCTCCCGACGCGACGGTGTAATTTGAAGTTTTGATTGGCTAACATTTGTTACAACTGTTTTTTTTTATGAATTTATTAGTGTTTTGTGTCTGGTATAGCCAAATAATTACAGCTGAGAATAAATAAGTTTCTACTCGTACAAGAAAATTCAGGAAAAAGTTCTAGAAACTAGTGTTCATTGTGCAAAATCTGCTGTCAGTAATTAACTTGTTTTGAGCATCACAAACAAGGTAGGTAGTACTCCATCTCTCACTTTCTTAAGTATTTTGTTTGTTTAATTGTCTATACAAATATCGGGAATGAAATAAACGATTTTGAAGAAATTTACAGATTTCAACACTCCCCTGTTATTGAACGATTACAGATAAGTTTAACGCCGCGCCCCGTCGCCGGCCGCCACCGGCCGACCCGTGTCTTTGAAACAAGGGAACAATGTAGTAAGCATAAAAAATAACTTTTGAAACTATCATGGATAGAACATATTTTTTCCTATTTTTTTTTATTGTTATTTACCATGCTTTGTGAGTTTGAGTTTTTCCCCATATTTTGGCACAGTTGCATGCACGTAACCATGATTGATCACGAAAGAACTGAATTCTGACTGGGGCTAATTAACTCATGTACCAAATCATAGTTTTATATTTTGATCGGTACGTACTTCTTAGTGTAATATTTTAATTTTGTAGGTATTCGCGAAATCTTTTGCATTTTATCAACCAAACACGGAAATAAAAAGGCAAAAAACAAGGGTCCTAAAAAGAAGAGAAATCGCAAAAATTACAAGCATTTTGTAGAGATCCGTATCAACGCTATAAATTCGTCTTGTACGGAACCTTATGAAAATGCGGTGATATCGCGTCAAGCATCATGTGAAAAATGCTGGTAGAATGTTTCGCTAAACAATAGCGGAAAATATTAGGTAAAAAAAAAGTTTTAATGAGCTGAGGCTAGGTCTTAACTTCTTAGCGACTGTTGTAATTTGGACTATCAACTTAACGTACCCTCCGAAGCAATAAAAGTTCAAAATATCTACCCTAGAGATAATTGTTCATTTGATTTTAAATTGGTTCTTTCTTGATCACTCTACATAATGACTCTGAAAAGAGCCCATTGATAAAAATAACAAGTTTCTTCTTCTTTTTCAGTTAGTGGTTGGATTCTTTTTATCTTAAATTATACATACAATTATTGTCCGAAACGAATTAACCGGCTGTAATACGTAGGTACTTATTGTTGCAATAGTTTTGCATGGCTTTGAGGTAGGTTGTTTATTACATAGGTTTTATCACCACAAAGGTTATTTCTTTCAAAAAGATTGAAATCAATTTTTTTTTGGGTTTTTGTTCCAATTATCAAATTGTTCCATCTATAGACTATAAATAAATAGTGATGCGCAAAATAACTCAATTCCGAGTCGATGTCGATGGCTCGTCTAACGAACTCTACAGCCGTTTCAAAGAAAATATAAACTTACTTAGGCCGTTTGTCAAAGATTTACCGTCTCATCAGACGGACGCATCTTTTATTCATATTTATATTGGGACTGGATCTACGTAATGGGTGTTTATTTTTATTTGTGGCAGCCCCTGATACTAACTAGGTGACACTGTTGAACGACGGGCACAGGTTTACCTACCTCGGAAAGCCAAATTGTTTTTCTTCTTCTCTTCTCTTGGCGTTGCCACTTTCGGCATTTGCCATTTTAATTTTTTTTATAGATATAAATAAAAAATTAGGGAAACATTTAAAATATTTATAAAATTACACGATACAGATATTAAAAGGAGTAGGATAAGGATCAGCGGAGTTTATGAATATAATATATTACAGGTGAATATTATTAGTGCATATGAAAGAAGCTAAGGAAATATATATATATCAGGATCTAAGGAAGAAAGAAGGATATTAATATTAGTAGGAAGAGGTACATGAGAAGAAATGAGAACCCAAATTGTTATAAGTATGGACAACTGTAAAAAAAAAGATTTTTTGGTTTTTGAATTTATAGGAACCCTGGATAATTACTCGTAAAAGAATGTAAATTGATGATTTAGATCATTTTAGTTATGTTTTTCTTTTCACACAAGCAAATTATGCTGAAAAATAATGAATTGAAATTCTAATATTCAGTGCACAAAATAACTGAAATTTAGTGAAATTATTTGAAATAGATTGAAACTTAAAGCGTTCGACTAAACAAACGAGGTGCTCAAAAATCTTTGTCACTCGAGAGGGTCAAACATGTGCTTCACAACCTCTTTGGTTCCAACCCGTATATTAGAAAAAAAAGCATCTTACCTCTTTGATGTAGGTTCGGCATTTTACTTCACGAGTGGTTTTTATTCTATGGTCTTGTTTATTTCTTCCATTGTTCTAGGGTTCCAACATATAAAAATACTAGCTTCTGCCCACGGCTTCGCCCGCATGGTACCCAGATAAAAAGTAGCTTATATGTTATTCTGATGTATAAGCTATATTACTGTAAAATTTCATCAAAATCCGTTCAGTAGTTTTTGCGTGAATGAGGAACAAACATCCTCACAAACTATATATATATATTAATATAGTAGGATAGTAGGATTGCCATTTGACGAAATCTTTAGAGTTATATAATATCTTTATTCGACCTGTCCACAAAAAATATAAGGTTTCACAAAAAACGATGGGTTATGGGAACTTTCAACCCCTAAATCTTAAACTCTTTTAGGAATGTGAAATATTCCTAAAATTCATGTACTGGACTTAGATACAGCTCTACTTTCAATATTTCACAATAAAATATAATATAGTCATGAATAAAAAAAATCTAAACTGTCTTATTTTATAAAAACTTTATTTTTCTGGTGACGAAAACTCAATTAGTCTTTTTTTATAATAACAATAAAAGTTCCACTGTGATCATCTCTAGAGCATGCAACAAATATGATGGTGTTTTTACTTTTGTGGCAGGCATCTTCGTTTGACAGTCTAGAAAGTCTACGACTGTAATAGATCGCTTCTGACCGCTCATTGTAGTTTATTTCGCGACCTCTGTGGCGCAGTAGGCGAAGGCCTGACTGAGACGCAGAATGTTAACGGGTTTGATTATTGAATGTTTATAAGATCAGTAAATATTTGTCTCGGGGTCTGGGTGTTTTCTATGTTGTGTATCAGTCATATAGGTAGTTCCCATAACACAAGCTCTGCTTACTTTGAGACTAGATGATGCTGTGTGAAAAAAATGCAGCATTATTTATCTACTTATGATAAGTTATTATTCGGTAATTTGTGTTTATTTTTCATATGGTGAAATTTTTATTCATTTTCATACATTAATCCATCCAATTTGTATGAAAACGGCTTCCCTAGACTGTCAAAATCAATAGAAAACCACTTATTTTGTTTTTCATGCAGGACATTTCTTTTCTGCATACGACGTGCAAAACGGAATAGCCGAGAAGTACTATGCTCCATGTGTGTTGTGCCATGAGCTTGATCTTCGAACAATTACGCATTATCTGGTTTTAATTCTAGTCTTCAAAGAGAAAGCCAGTTAAACCGAGCAACACGTAGATTTAGAAATCATAAATAACCAGTAGCTAACCCCGGGCTAAACATAAACATTTTTGATTAAAATATTTCATTTGCCATGACCGTGTTTGATTTATGTTTCAAAATGCTAATGTCCATGCTCAGAGACGACTGTCAGTTATACCATGACCGTTAAACCGTTGTTTGGTAAAGATTTTATATTGTTAGTTGTAAATTCCTGAATCCAACCGTAAAATTTACTCTTTCACTGTTGTTTAGTTTTTTACTTTTACCATCATAATTATTGTGAATCCAAACCATCTGATTCACATCATTAAATCTGATTGTTCCAATTATGCCGTGAATTTACCAATTATAATTAAGTAGAAATGCAGACTTTTCCAAATTTAATATTAACCACCCTTTTGCTATATCTACTATCTATCTATCTATCTTTTGTGTACATACGAGTATACAGTAATAAAAATAGAGAAGAAAAGAGATAGGTTTAAATACACTACTGTAAACTATAGGAAATAACTAAATCTTCTAAATTTATTTATACTACTAAGCTACATTAGTTCATTTTATTCGCAATCCCTAACGGTAATGACCCTTAAATCTTATATGATCTTACATGAGTTCAAACCGATGTAAATTTAAGTTCGTGATACTTTTAAATGTCACAACATTATTTTTACTTTTCAAATGAAGCACAATTCTACGACTGGGGATTCTGAGTGCGGCCTTAAATCTGATTTATCATTGCTATTTTTCATTTAATGTGACAAGTACGATATAAAAATTAGTTTTTTTTCTAGTTTCGCGAGCCTCCTGGTGGTCTGGTCTGTCTACATTTTGTCAAGCGTTATTTAGAGGCTCTGTCACATATATTCTAATTACTTTGCAAAACGTGGCCATGTACTAAATATAACGTTTGGACATTTCTCTGGCTACCACCTACTTGGTATACAGACTGTATGCGCCTACACGGGGGGTTCCTCTGATGGTGATTTAAATGATGAAATCCGAAGCTGTATGGTATATTTCCGTATAATCAGACGAATATAAAATTTTAGGTGCCTATGACATGGCGGTTATTATAAGACAAGTGACAGTTGCTGTCAAGACACAGTTTTTGACGTTTCGTGTGTTCGGATACGCGACATGCCCCCGGCCTTGGAAGCACCAGCTTCAAAGATAGGTAGATTGCTACGTTGAATCTCATCCTTGCTGCTTGGCATCTTCTTCGTGGAATAGGGGACATATTTTTGAGAAACTGCGCCTTATGGTACCGGTTGCGGTGCGGATGTCTGCTAGACGCGATATGCCATCTTGGCCGCTGATTGTTTTGACTATTCTTCCAAGGGACCATTTTAATGGCGGTAGATTGTCATCCTTGATGATGACAAGAGTGTTCGGCTGCAAGCTGTCAGCGTTCTCCCTCCATTTGCATCGGGTCTGGAGCTCCGACACATATTCCTTCGCCCAGCGTGTCCAGAAGTGGTGACGAATCTGCTCTACTCGCTGGTACCGGTTGAGCATTCGCTTAGGATCGTCTCGCATGTCCTGGTAAACCGGTGATGTGAGCTGACGACCAACTAGGAAGTGACCGGGACTAAGGGGTAGGAAATCGTGTGGATCGGAAGACAATGGGGATAAAGGACGGGAGTTTAGGATAGCTTCTACCTGAGTTAACACCGTGGTAAGCTCTTCAAATGTTAAATGAGCGTTGCCGATAACGCGAGATAGATGCAGCTTGCATGATTTTACCCCAGATTCCCATAGACCTCCAAAATGAGCTGTGTACGGGGGGATGAACCTTAGCTTTACAGATTGGCTAAGAGCATGTTCAGAGATGTCAGCGGAACAGTTTGTTAAAAAATTAGCAAGTTCATTATTGGCACCGACGAAATTTTTGCCATTGTCAGAAAATATTTCATTAGGCTTTCCTCGACGTGAAATAAAACGTTTGAGCGCTAGAATGTATGCTTCAGTAGATAGGTCACTAACAAGTTCCAAATGTACTGCGCGCGTAACAAAGCATACAAATAAACAGATGTACGATTTTTGAGTTTTAGCACCTCTACCTTTGCGGTTCAAGGTGAGAATTGGCCCCGCGTAATCTACCCCGCAATATAGAAATGGGTAGGTAGGATCCAATCGTTCCTTCGGTAGGTTACCCATAATAGGATTTAGAGTTTTACCTTTCAATCGCTTGCACGTAACGCACTCATTCACAACCCTTCGCGCAAGATTTCTCCCCCCAACTGGCCACCATCGCTGGCGAATGTCGTACAGTAGTGCTTGAGGAGCGGCATGAAGCAAACGTTGGTGCTCGTGTCGCATGAGCAAAACTGAAAAGTGATGTTTTGAACACAATAATATAGGATGCTTCTTCTCGTAATCAAATTTTTCTGAATAGCCGATTCGACCGCCAACTCGCATAATATTGTTCGCGTCAATAAACAAATTGAGCTTGAAAAGACACGGTGTCTTTTTTAGCGAGCGATTAATAGAAAGTAAATTATATTCTTCGGAGAACGATTCTCTTTGAGATAATTTCGCTAATTTCAATTCGGACTCCCTCAGCTCGTCCAATGTAAGGTTACCCGACTGACGATTTAATTTATTCCGTATGTTATTAGTAAACCGTAGTACATACGCAAAGGAACGCCTCATTCGTTCGAACTGAGAGAATCTGCAAAATGAAAATATTTCAACATTTTGTTTCGTATGCAAAACATTTACTGCGCTCGATTTAACCTCGGGTAGGTCCCCCAATGTATTTGGATTTGAATTCGGGGTTAGATCGGCACAGTCAAAGGTGAGATCACGAAGAAAGGGCGGTCCTTCCCACCATAACGAAGAGGAGGCAAGATCAGGTAAGGGGACCCCCCGTGAGACTAAGTCAGCTGGGTTCTCCTTTCCGCTCACATGCCGCCATGGTAACTCTTTCGTGAGATCGTGAATTTCAGCCACTCTGTTTTGCACGAACGTTTTTAATAAATTGGGTGACATACGTAGCCATCCTATGACTATAGTCGAGTCAGTCCAAAACACAACATTTTTAAAATGATAACGCAATGATTCACGTATTTTTAAGTACAACCTCGCGCCTAACAAAGCTCCACAAAGTTCTAATCTAGGTATACTAACCGGTTTCAATGGCGCGACCTTGCCCTTGGAGCACAGTAACATAGCAGATACCGTTAGGTTGTTATCGCCAACGGTACGGAGATAAGCGCATGAGCCATAGGCCGTTTGCGATGCATCCGTGAATATGTGCAGTTCTACATAATTAGCCTCGCTACCTATAACATGACGCGGTACTCGAATGCTGCCGAGCGCCGAGAGACTGAGGGCAAACCGGTTCCATTCCTGCGCGATATCGGGCGGCAGCGTGTCGTCCCAATCTATTTTAAATAGCCATAGCTTTTGCAACAGTACTTTTGCGATCATAATAGTAGGACTGAGTAGACCATACGGGTCAAAGATTTGAGATACGTGGGATAATATCGAGCGTTTAGTGATGTTCGTTTCATTTTTAAATTGCGTACTGTAATGAAACTCGTCAGATAAATTATTCCAACCCATGCCTAACGTTTTGCAATGATTTGACTCGTCTAAATTCAAGGATTTTATGCCAAATGATGATTGGTCATCGCAGTCAAAGTTGAATATCCATTTACGCAATGGAAAGCATCCCGATTGTAAAACTTTGTATGTTTTTTCGCATAGATCGAGTAACTTAGACTTATCATCCATAGACGTGACCAGGTCATCTACAAAAAAGTCCTCATTAATGACCCTTTTGACCTCGGGGTCAAGGCAGTTAGCTGCTGTTTCCTTTAGGCATCTACATGCCATGAAAGCCGCTGCTGAAGTGCCATATACGATTCTATCATGGCGAAAAATACCTATTTCATGCGTCGGATCGTCGCGCCACAGTATCAACTGTAGTTCGCGTTGTTTTTCAAAAACTTCCACCTGCCGATACATTTTTTCGACGTCAGCAATAGCCACGTACCTACCTACTCGTAGACGCAATAGAATGGCTAGCAAATCGCCTTGAATGGGAGGGCCAACGAGCTGAATATCATTAAGTGAAATTCCATTACTCGAGGCAGCACTGGCGTTGAATACAACCCGCAGTTTGGTAGTAGTACTGTGTTCGCGTAGCACGCCATGATGCGGCATGAAAAAATTAGGTACTCCATACGAGTAAATACGTGTCATGTGACCTAAGGCTACATACTCATGGATAAAATCTGTATACAACCTTTTGTAGTCTGGATTGCGTTGCAATCGTTTCTCCAGGGCTAAAAATCGGTTAAGAGCTTGAGGATACGTTTCCCCCAGGCTTTGCGGTGAGGTTTTAAGTGGAACGCTGACGCAAAACCTCCCGTCATTGTTGCGTTTAGTAGTTTTGACGAAATGGTCTTCGCATTCCCTTTCTTCCTCGGAGCGCGTATCACAAAGCCTAGGTAGCTCCTCAAGCTCCCAGAACTTACGTAATTGTTCTTCTACCGTTTGAGAAAAATTGCATCGAATATGACTATTTTTTTTTTGCATAATATTTATGGGACCTGATACGATCCATCCTAACTGTGTATTATGTAGAAAAGGACCGTTAGGTAAACGCATTTTTCCCTCGCTTAATAAATCCCAAAATTTATCCGCGCCTATCAGGATATCGATTTTTTGAGATTCATGGAAATAAGGGTCGGCTAATTGGATATTGTCAGGGATCCCGAACTGCGCGTATTGTTTGGGTATCGCTGGCAACGTAGATGTAATGCTCGGTAAAACAAAACATTTTATTCGCATAGTGTATGAGCTGGTACGTGATTTAACATCGACTTCACAAATTTGCGTAGACTGTGAAATCGAATTACCAACCCCGCATATTTCTTGAGTGGACTGTATCATTTGTATGCCTAGTTTATCGCATAATGATCGCGTAATTATGCAACGTTCGCTACCCGAATCGAGGAGGGCGTGCGCAAGATGATATTCATTATGCTTGTCCCTGACCTCCACTAAAGCTGTCGATAACAAGACCGGTTGCACACATGAATAATTAGCGCAAAGAATATTTGTGTGCGTGCCTATTGTGCTACTCGTAAGCTCATTGCACTTGGGATTTGCGTGCGGTTCGGTGAGAGACGAATGCATAGCAAAAGCCGGTTTGGTACTCTGACTTGAAGTGTGAGGCGTAATAGTGCAGCTAACTTCACTCTCCGTGTGTATCAATGAGTTGTGTTTTTGATCGCACTTCCTACAAGGACCGAACCTACATTCGCCGACATTATGTCCCGCGCGTAAACAGTTTTCGCACAAACCATGGTCTTTGACGAGCTTGAGCCTAGCCTCTAAATTAAGACCTAGAAACCTTTGGCATGCGTATAGTGGATGACTAGATTTAGTGCACAGTAAACATGATTTCTTAGTTTGACTGGACGGATTGTTGGTTGAAACATTGCAGTGTACTTTGTGGCTACTTTGCGTGTTTGTGTAATGTTTTTTGTTGTTAGTGCTCGCGTGTGAAACAAGCAATGTTTCCAGCATGTCCGCCCTGTCCTTGAGAAATGTCAGCATAACTTCCACCTTCATGATTGACTTGGAGTCACCAGAAATTTTTAATTGAGTGGTTTTGTACTGTTCCCACTCGCGTTCTGTGGTTTTATCTAATTTAATGACAATTAAGTAGATAATAAGCGTATCCCAGCTATCTACTGGTTCGCCTAATAGTTTTAATGCACGTAAATTCTTTAAAATAGTATCTATTAGGTTCCTCAATAGATCTGGTGCCTCTTTCGTCAATGCTTGAATGGTGAACAGCGATTTAACGTGATTGTGAACTAATAACCTGCTATTGTCGTACCTAGTCAGTAGAAGTTCCCATGCTACTACGTAGTTTGCAGCAGAAAACTCCAGTGAATCAATCACCAACGCTGCACTGCCTTTTAATGACGACTTTAAATAGTGGAACTTTTGAATGGTCGTGATCTGATCTGAGTTATGAATAAGCGACTGAAATGTATCTCTAAATTCCAACCAACGCTCGTATGATCCGTCAAAGGTAGGTATCGATATTGTTGGTAATTTTACTGACTTTATGCCAGTCGCCTTATTGGAACTTGGTTCGACTTCTCCACTACCAAGCATGCATTCAGCACGAGCCATAGTGTCGTAATAACTATCTTCAAACAATTCGCGTTGTCTCATTTGTTCATCTAGGTCTTCTTCGTGAACAGATTCTTCTAGCCGAGTTTGAAGATTGTTAAACTCCGAAAACATGCTTGTAGCTCCCTGAATGCGTAACTTTAGATCTACTCGCTTTTGAACAGGCAAATTTTTATCCGTATCTAAAGTATTTAGGTAGTTAGAAAAGCGTGTAAGACGGCCCTTGACAATAGCACGCTTTTTGATATGATCGCGTATTATTTTGTTTGTTTCGTCATCGTCTGTAACGGTTATTTTGTAAGGGGATTTTGACCTAGTTTCTGTGCTCATTTTGGAAGTCCAGTGAAAGGTGGAGTACTCACGTTTGTCAAGCTGCAACTATGCTGGCTGCGGCATACGCTGCTAGATACTTGAGTAAACTGATGGTAGCTCACTGCGTCTCAATCACTGAAAAATGTATCACCGCGGGTTTAACACAGGAAAGGATAGATGTCTTTGGATAGGAAGAATAGCTGGCCGTACCGTTTCTCCGATGGTGGGTATGCGTGCTTCTGGACAGCAATCTTGCTCAATCCTTGGGAGATTCTTCGGAAGTTTCACCGTTGGCACCGTGCGTCCTGAGGTCGTGCGAAGGTTGTACGTGCGTAGGTCCGTTATAGAAGCGGAATCGTAGGTCCAATTTTGGCTCGAAGGATCAAATTATGTATGCGCCTACACGGGGGGTTCCTCTGATGGTGATTTAAATGATGAAATCCGAAGCTGTATGGTATATTTCCGTATAATCAGACGAATATAAAATTTTAGGTGCCTATGACATGGCGGTTATTATAAGACAAGTGACAGTTGCTGTCAAGACACAGTTTTTGACGTTTCGTGTGTTCGGATACGCGACACAGACGGATATACGTAACTGAGTAATAGTGCTAAGTCGCGAGCGTACTTTTTTCAGACCCGAAAATTTTCACATACCTTATCTTAGTATCGCTGAAGGCACTGACTGACATTGAAGGCACTGAGGTGAGAGATGAGAGAGTGAAGACTCTGTTTAAGACTCTCAGACTTTCGATTATTATTAACTATAACCCACTTGTACATTATTAACAAGAAATAGATAAATAATCTACAATTAAATATAACAAATAACGCTCAGCCGAAGGTTTTAGAGTCCTGAAAAGGGGTATACTCGTACCTACGATTGATTTTGCGTGTACCTAGGGGTGCACTAAATAAGGTTTTTCCAAAACTTTACCCATAGATAGTGCAGCGGGAGGAAAAACTTTCAGTGTGAACAAAGTCACGAGCATGCCACTAGTTATATAACATAACTGTTCTTCGGTAGTCAGGCAAAAACCTTCGGACAACCAACAGCTCCAGCTTAACAAAACGTAATTAAATTCCAACATTTAAGCAACACATCACAAATAAGTAATGCCCCAGAGGATCCGGTGCTAAATAATTTACTTAAGCGCTTAGACGAGTTTAAATGACGGACAAGTCCGAGTACGATTTGTGCTGCGAGGGTTCCGTAGCGTATCTTGACGCAATTTTAGTGAAAACGACGAGCTTTATAACTTATTTTACATGGAAATCAGATTCGCCTTTACGGAACGTGTTGAAAAACTCAGATTAACACATAAAAAAAAACAAATGTTCGTAGTTTTTCGGATTGATTTCTGTACAAATACCGTTCTTCTATTTTAGGTATAAAAAAGTTAAAATTTTACTCTTAACGATTCCACAGTTCAACTTACGATAGAACCCTCAAATCATGGTAATTATCCTGTTTGCAGAGATCATTTTTGACACCGACTAAACTTAGGTATATATCTAACATTTTAGTCGTGTTTTATGTCATGGTATAAATCCTTCTGATCGAATTTGTTGATAGCAATACGTTTTTTATTAAGTAAGTATCTACCTACCTATTTTTTGCATAAAGTAATGGGATAGATTATTTTTTTGTGGGTTATATTTTTGCTATTACGACCAACTTTGTCCCTAATTTGAATTGAGTCATTTCAACTCGGTACCTAGCCATCCCTACTTAAATGAGTTTTGACTTTCTTTCTTTATACGGATCCCAAAACAGAGAAATTAAGAGAATTCGCCTAATTAACAAACATTTGAAGTTCCCAGGATTCCAGGATCCCGGATCCCGATTCCCGGGATTTTAGGGATCCTTTGTTGGATTAACACTAGTATACTGTAAAGTGGAATTAAATTATTATTTACAACACTCCATGGTAATTTTGGATAAACTGTGTTATATAACCCTTCGTTGAATTCATCATGGATGATTGCTTTTTATATGGGTAACTCCCAAGATATATAGATCTAGGGATATAGAGTCCGCACATAGGTGCAGATTATACTAACAATCATGTTGTTCATAACTAGCTTACGAAACTACGTCCAAATGATTAAACCTTCGTGCGCTGCAGTTCAAATATCTTCAACGTAGGTACTTATGTAACACGCTCTAGGTATTATTATTTTCATTATTATATCACCCTCACCCCCTTACCTCATCATCATCAGTCAGATTTTATTCATTGGATTTATGCCCCAAACGTCCACGTCATCAATGGAGGCAAGCAACATGTCGTGCCGTCTGCGTGCCTAGTTTTGGGTCTCCAGTCCGAAGTATCCACTCGATCTTCTTGTAGGTCTATCGGTTGTCAAAGCATTGTATAAAGTTTCCTGCTCATGACAACTTCAGTTGAGATATACTCAACTATTTCCCAATGTCCATAACTTTGGACCCTTTGTCGATCTCAACTTGGCGCTCAACTTTACAATAAGTTACCCTCAGCAATTAAACATGTAAACTCGCTTAACGTATTTAAAACAAGACTTGCTCGTCACACTATTAACAACATATGTTATACATTACATACCTACTTCATTGCATTTTAACTACGTTAAAGGGTAGGACTAGTTACTTACCACAACTTATCACTTACCATTGCTACTAACCTAGCTTATATTTTTAGAACGACCTACAACATAATAGGATGAATGAATGACGGAAAATAAATAAATAAAGCTGGACTTTTTCACACAGCATCATCTAGCCCCAAACTAAGCAGAGCTTGTATTATGGGAACTACATGACTGATATACTACTTATATACATTTTTTTGTAAATACATACATAATATACATAGAAAACACCCAGACCTGAGACAAATATTTGCAGATACAAACATTTGTCCCGTGGCGGGAATTGAACCCGCAACCTTCTGCGTCCCAGGCGGACCTTCGCCCACTGCGCTACAGAGGTTTGATATCTTAAGATGGCATAGTTCTCATGTAAGTGACTTTTTGTCTATTTGAGAATAAGGCCCGAATTCATAGTCAAATAGGGGCTCCCCTAGGAGACTGTTCAGACACTAAGTAAAAATTCAAGTGCAAATTCAACCTTTATGCACTCAGCCATAAAGCGATTGTTGAATGATGGATTTTGGGGGACTGTTCAACCCCCGACTATGAATTCAGGCTTAAATATATTTAAAACCATCTCCTAGGTCTTTCCTAGATTCCTATCGTAGTGTTTATATTCGTACCACAGTCAGACTCCAAAATCAATACGCAAAAAGCCACGGGCAACAATGAACCCGGAGACAGTAGGAATGTAATTACAACATAAGATTTAACGCTAATGTTTCAAAACAAATCAAACGAGGCCTTATCGAATGGACAATATTGCTTTTGGGTAAAGCTGTTATTCATAAGCGACTTGTCGCGCGACAAATAAAGTTATCAGCAATCAGGGGTCCAAATTTACTAAGTAATGGAAAGTTTTAGTTTAGACTGAAATGGTAATTTATACTAGAATAAACTTCATCCTATTTAAGCAAAAATTACGTAAGCCGGTCCTCTAGGTCATGTTTTTTGGTTGACACTATTTGTTTTGTGTTTTGTGGTAGGACACTTGACGACGTTCAGTTCACATCATAATAAGAATAATGTTAAGAATAATGAGACAAATATTCCGCGTTCTTCGTTAAGAACGCACACGCGAGTACACCTTAGTAATTACTTTTAAAAAGCGCTTTAGGTACTTTTTTATGCCGAAGTCGCATAAGTATCTTCCTACAGGGCGATTTATTTTACGCCACCCTGTAGAAAGCAGATATTGGGATAAATTCCAAAAGTCAGTCGATCTTCCATTCAATTCTAGTCGCACTGTGAATGGCTTTGAAAGCCCGCAAGAGCATAGGTCGGCGCATTCCCCACACGGCAAACCGCAGATTGTAAGCTACTTGAGACCTAGGCTAATATTGAACGATATAGCGGACGTATGAACACGGGTATGAACAACTCGATAAAGGAAGCATCGAACTATAGAAGACAACACCAAATAAACTAGTAACGAGGTTCATTTGCGAAGCTAAAATTGTTAATTTCATGATTATTCATAGGTAAGCATAAATGTTATCCTAGGTCACGAACTACACTGTTCAAAATTTAATCCAAATTGGTTCAATCGGTTACTGAACCGAGCAGGTGGACTACGTCCTCTGCCCAACGATGATCAGTATCAACATGCTCAAGAGAACATGTTGCAAAAAAATGGGTTTACTGTCGATTTTCTATGTAATGAAAGCGTAAAATATATTAAATCAAGAAATCTCAAAGAAAAGCACGTCTGTCAAAAGCGGTGACAATTTTCATTATTATTATTATTGATTTCATTATACTTGGAAGTAGAATAGAATACACATAGTATGACGTAGGTAGGAGGCTGGCTGGAGGTCTAAATAAATAATAAATAGTAGTGAGTGATTGAATACGGGATGAGGTGATGTTGATGCTAAAGATAAATTCAAAATATTTTTCAAAATCACAACTTTTTCACCTCTGAACGAACGATTGCCGGAATTGACGATTGCGGGACGAATAGACACGAATCTTCTATCGCCTTTGATAGAAGATTTGTTCCGCGAAGCCAAACCTCTGTTATCGCGTTCTATAGCTAACTTGATAGTACTCTGTATGGCACAGATTAGGTACAACTACTAAGACTGAGACGTCGAGATACGCCAATACAACGGTCATTAAGAATATGGTCGTGTCACGAGATTATTCTGCTTTATTACAAATATTACCTTATTGCTGAATGCCATATCTATAGATAGGTTACGTTTGTGCAATCTCTGGGGATGTATAAAGTTAACGAAGTTGCTTAAAAGAGCTATTCACACCTATCCGTGTTCCTTTTGTGTCGGTATTATTGAGAACTGGACAGGAGGTAATTCATACAAAATGTAGGTACTGATCAATAGTTTGCGAGAAAACCCTGTCCGATCCAATAAAAGGCGTATTCAGACTTCATCAAGAATTCATTTATTTTACATTTGAAAAATATATCTTATAGACATTGAAAGTTACTTAGAGTCTCCGGTGTCTGACCATTGCAAATAATTGTCTCGGGTCTGGGTCTTTTTCTCTGTATTATATGTATGTATTTACAAAAAAGTATATAAGTAGTATATCAGTCATGTAGTTCCCGTAATACAAGCTCTGCTTTGGGGCTAGATGATGCTGTGTGAAAATTGTCCAGCATTTTTTTTTTATTGTCGTAGATAATGAGTAACTAACTACACCCAACACCACTTTGGCACAAGTGACAATCGCCGTGGTTTGTAAGGCCAGCAAATTCGAGATCTTTGGTTAGGATATTTTTATACCTGTCATTAAACTGGTTTGCTAAAAAATTGCAAGGCAATTTATCCCCATTAATTAAATTCACGGGATAAAACGTTTTTATACCACTGAAGTGGCAACAAGCACACAGCCCACCATTTGGTAAGCGGTTAACGTAACCTTTAGACGCTTGTGACACCAAATTTATCACTCGTGCGTTACCGACCCTGATACATAATGGAGAAAGGCCTGTTATTTCGGCATAAAATCGACCTAATAATACAGTTTTGGATCGGGCGGGGTTTTTGTTACATACTGTATTTTTTGTGCCCCGAACCAACAACGGTAGATTCAGAAACGAGGCAGATCCGATAGATGTGGATAGTCCTCCTCCGACTACCCCCTACTTGGAATCGCCACAAATCTACGTACAGTTCCACCAAAAGTGTAAATTTTCGCCACAAATCACTATTTAGCTATTTTATTTCGTATTATCGTTCTACATCAATGCAAGGTCGATTATCACAGATTATATACTAAGGTATAGAAAAACTGCAACAAAGTGTTCTTTAAGAAGTGGTCCACGTATTAAAGGCAGAGGACTGAAAATGCCATCAGCACAGTAATTAATTACAATCAGCATTTTTCTTTGTTTACAGGTACAAGTCGGGCTTGATAATTTAAAAATATCATATTTGCTACACAGAATTAACCTTGTAAAGAACATTAATTTAAATTAACACTAAATTTCAGGAGGTGCGTTATGATAACTTTTCCGAATCTCAACCTAAGTTTAATTTTCCAGGAAAGCTGTGTCCGTCATGTGATAGCCATAATATAGCGGTGAATTGAATTTTCAAGCCAACAATAAACTACGTCAAACAATAAACTAACGTCCTTCTATCCTATCCTTCCTACTAATATTATAAAGGTGAAAGTTTGTGAGGATGGATGTTTGATACTCTTTCACGTAAAAACTAGTAAACGGATTTTGATGAAACTTTACAGTAATATATCTTATACATCAGAATAACATATAGGCTACTTTTTATCCGGGTACCACGCGGGTGAAGCCGTGAGCAGAAGCTAGTACTATTATAAATGTGAAAGTTTGTGAGCATGGATGTTTGTTACCCTTCACGCAAAAGCTACTGAACGGATTTTGATGAAACTTTACAGTAATATAGCTTATTACATCAAAATAACGCATACACTACTTTTAATTCGGGTCGCGGGCGAAGCCGTAGGCAGAAGCTAGTTTTACGTAATGGTTACCTTCCACATGATAGATCTATAATATCTAAGTTACAGATAGTTGGTGGATGGTGGTAGTCTAAGATCGTTCGTCATGGCGCTCTTTAGGGGATGACTATGTCCAGCTTTGGACGTTTACGGCTGTTTAATGAACTAAAGACTTGGTTTCTTAAGAAGCGGTAACCATTTTTTATGTGTCATTAATGATTATTATCAAAATCGTGGCACTCTTTAGAGGACAAAGGCTATCCCTAAATAGTGCCACGACGAACGATCTTACGCTACCACCAACCACCGACTTCCCGCAACCTTTAATATGTCACCGAAGACCTTAATTGCTACAACAAAATAACGATTACCGTCACAGGCGAAGTACAAACGAATGCCTAACACGGCGCCGAACCCACTTCACAATAATGCAGACAGCTCGGCACAACCGCTAGCCACCTAAATAGGTTCGATAGCATCTATTCTGAGCCTAGGGTTGGTGAGATTAGAATTAATATTTCGACAAGTTTAATAATAATATTAACACCGTACCATGATAACTGTTTTATGAGCTGCCTTCTGAGGTGTTTCTACAGAAAAAACACAACCGGTTAAAAAAATAACTGAAAGAGTTCTTCAGAGCAGGCACCGCATAAGCAATATCACAGATTAGCTTCTGCCCACGGCTTCACCCGCGTGGTACCCAGATAAAAAGTAGCCTATGTGTTATTCTGATGTATAAGCTATATTACTGTAAAGTTTCAGCAAAATCCGTTCAGTAGTTTTTGCGTGAAAGAGTAACAAACATCCATCCTCAAACTTTCACGTTTATAATAGTATTAGCTTCTGCTCACGGCTTCGCCCGCATGGTACCCGGATAAAAAGTAGCCTATGTGTTATTCTGATGTTTAAGCTATATTACTGTAAAGTTTCAGCAAAATCCGTTCAGTAGTTTTTGCGTGAAAGAGTAACAAACATCCATCCTCAAACTTTCACGTTTATAATAGTACTAGCTTCTGCCCACGGCTTTACCCGCGTGGTTCTCGGATAAAAAGTAACCTATGTGTTATTCTGATGTATAAGCTATATTACTGTAAAGTTTCAGCAAAATCCGTTCAGTAGTTTTTTCGTGAAAGAGTGACAAACATCCATTCTCACAAACTTTCACGTTTATACCTCTAATAGTAGTAGGATAGGATAGGATGTTGCAGATGTCAATAGGCGACAGTAACCGCGAGACAGTTACCATCAAGCCGTATGCCTGTTAAAAATAAAAAAAAACCTGTCATAGCCAAGTCATCACCTGCCTATGCAAATTGATTTGATTTGAATTTTAGTCAGAATCGGCATGTGTCGTCCACACTAGAATATAATTTTTTTATGCGAACCAAAAGACCTTTTAGCGTTGGTTCTACCGCGCGAATGCCTCCAAAAGTCCAGGTCTAGGCCTGAATTATGAATAATATATATAATAATAATAATAAAGGTCTCTATAATTCCAATGTGTCCTCTGTGGCACAGTGGTCGAAGGCCCGCCTGAGACGCAGAAGGTTGCGGGTTCAATTCCTGCCACGGGACAAATGTTTGTATCTGCAAATATTTGTCTCGGGTTTGGGTGTTTTCTATGTATAATATGTATGTATTTACAAAAAAAAAGTATATATAAGTAGTATATCAGTCATGTAGTTCCCATAATACAAGCTCTGCTTAGTTTGGGGCTAGATGATGCTGTGTGAAATGTCAAAAAAAAAAAAAATGGTTTTGTCACCGAACGACGCGTATTCCTAAACAGCTTTTCCTTTTAGAGATCTACCAAAGCTCACTTTATTTTCGGTTACAAAAAGCAGCTATTTTGAAAAATGTTTGCCTTTGAATTGTGACGAGATTCGAAAACTCATACCTTCGGATTGAAAGTCGGGGACACCAGCCATTACACCACTTGCACTCAATAAGGTGAAATGCTTTTTTCATGCACAAGAGCATTTCGCCCGCGTCATAAGGAATATACTCGCGTATAGGCCTTATGGTAAATACTTATGGTAAAGACATATACGTTGTTTGTCTGTTACTATTTAATTCCGAAACGGCTAATAGGATTGTAATGCAGTTTATTGCAATCGATTCGTATGTCTTCAAGGATGGTATTAGCTTGGTAATACACGTCGGGGCATTGGAATCCAAATGTTCGCAGCCAGACAGATAGATCAATAAACTAATATGTGAATTGCGAAGCTTAAAAGCTCTTTAAAACACCAATTAATCAGAATATAGCTATTGATTTAAGTGCTTTAATTTGCTTTTTAAAACTTAATGCGGTTGTAAAATTTATGAACTCTTAATTTATCTTAGAATGTTACTTAACTTTGTTTTTGATGAACCCCAGGTTTTTATGTGTAGATACTGGTACGTATTCATCATCATCATCAGCCTATGAACTATGATCCACTGCTGGACAGAAGTCTCTCTCAAAGAGTGCCATGACGAATGATCTTGGGCCATCTCCATCCACCGATTTCCCGCAATCTTAACTATGTCATCGGACAGAGCTACTAACAAGGTTATGAACACAATTGTAATAGAAACGAGTTATCTAGGAAAAATTGTGAGTTCCACCATTTTGAAAGATTTCAGTTCATTCCGTGACCATTGTGCCAGCGATGCCGAAATACTCAAACCAGGATAATAAAAAAAAAAAAAAAAAAAAGGAAAATAGCTGAACTTTGGTAGATAGATAGAAAATACTTTATTGCAAGATAAAACAGATACACACGTGAAGTTAATGCTAATTAGCATTTTCTTCCAGCTTCTTTTTCTTCCATTCTTTTATTTTGGTAATTTGAAGGATTACCAAAATAAAAGAATATTTTCTCTTCGATGAAGATTTTCAACAAAAATACCTCATATTTATCTAATAGTGAACCTATGTACCTTTCCTGAATAATTAATTACGTTAGCTCAACCGCTTCCTCACTAAAACTACAAGTAATATATTTGTAAAAATACCATAACCCTTAAAGCTGTTCAAAACATACATAATTAAAAAATACACGAGAAATATCCTCGAACACCCTGAAATTTTGGACCATCTCGCTTAAATCATCCTGTATAACGAAGTGTCTAGTATCAACTCTTCTACCAACTCTCTACCATTACAATAATGACATGTCGATGATGGTAACTGGTAGTTGCAGCCCTGCGCACACGCACCGTTATGCGCTCCTTATCGCGTGCGCCTACCACGCTATTGAGACAGGTGGTAGGCGTGGAAATCTATCATTAGATTTATTTGTCCAATTACCTTCTAAATTTGATATAAATTTTGAATTGAATTGGTTATTACGCTGTACAGAGAGTCCCAGAATATTCTAAACGTAAAAGGGGGTTATATGTTTACCTATCGTAGAACCGACATGTTCTACGAATGTTTTCGGTAAAGAGCTAATTGAATATTTTGTGTACATCCTTACGTATCTAGATCTCGGAATTCTACGTGCAATACTGACAAGAAGACTCTTCACTTTATCATAAAACATTCTATTAATCTCTCAATATCACCTAGTCGCCTAGGTAGAATTCACTAAGATTTAGAAGCCGTATTATCCTATCTTATTAAGTAATATCACACTATACTACTAATGAGCTAGAAAGAACCTTGGAATAATAGAACCTTTGCGGTAAACGCCCGCAATGTGCTTTAAAATATTCTACAAAAAAATACACTTCTAGATAAAGCTGCGGTCATATTTTCTTTTTAACAATATGTGAGCTGGCGATGTGTGAACCTAAGTGTCGCATAGCATTAAGGACGTGGCGTGGATTTATCGCCTTGAACTCAATTTTACATTGTCTGTGGATTGTGTGTTCTAAATATGGTCATCTGTGAGGATTAAGCATTGTTATTTAAAAACGCTTTGATTTTTTGATTTGATTTTATAAATATCACGACTTATGCCGAATATATGCAGATATATGCAGTTTTAAATCTATCATAATTAAAAACAAATTTCAAATTGACTCAGATAAAGTTCGAAAAACAAGTTCACAACAGTAATATTTATAATTGACATCCTCAGATGAGTAAATTGAACCCTGAGGTTTCTAATTAGAAGGTAGTCAGAGGCACCTTCAAATATTATATTTCGCAGAAGCCCATGTTGAAGCATTCCACGTGACAGGGTTGCAAGCCTATCACTGCTTATTAGAAAAGTAACTAAAGGCGATTAGACTTTAGATTTTTGAGTTTTAGAGCATGCCGGTTTCCACACAATGTTTTCGTTCACAGCTTTGAGCACATGTGCATGCGCACATACCTAAGATGGATCCATTCAGCGCATTATCTCTTTCATTGTAATCCATATCAAGCCTTCCTATTTCACACTATCGGAAGTTTATACCAACATCAAAATCATCTCAGCGCGCCGCCATCTTTAATCTTCAGATTTCCATTTGCGATGCGCAAACGCCGCGCGGTTGTAATAAGACCTTTATGGATGCTAGATTAGATTTAGTTTAGAAGCCTTTTAGAGTATAAGGAACCTGAATATAGCTAAGTATTGCTAGCTAACTATTACCCGTGAAATTGTAGAATGGTAGCCAAACTGTATTTCGATGAAAAGAAAGTTATGCACGAAAAATTGTATTTAGGTCTAGCTCATACCTCCGGTCACTGACGTAAAACAGGGTGACCAGGAAAACCCCATTGACACTAATGTTAGATACTTATATAAAAAAAAATTATAAGTTAGGTACTCGGCGTCATTTTCATAACAGGTTTTTAGTATGAAGAATATTTTAGTTCCGTTTCAAGACTTTTTGCCAAATTATCTTAGAGTAAATATTTTTAAAAATATTAAAGTTCTTAATTTTGTCTATGTTCGTTTATTAGTTCTAATATACAACCTATTTTGCAAATCTAGGTCAAACTTAAACCTCCTTTGTTGTAAGATCCTTCCCTGTATTTTAGCAAATTAATCTGCATCTACCCACCGACTGCGCTTATGTGCCTGATAGCTATATATCTTCTTTAGAAACCGCCGGTTACGAAACTAACTGGTACAGTTAGGGGCAAAATACATAATGTTTTGTATTCACCAATGCAAAAGCATGTAAGTAAGCTCTTGTGTGAAAATACTTTTGCCCTGTTAGGACGCATGAATCCTAAACTCTTAAAATTATACAAGACGAAAATACCACGATAAAATTTACAGATTTAAATGGTACAGTCAAAAGTCAGAAAAGGCGCGCTCTAAAACTCTATTATTATGATATGTGATTGATTGTAATTAAATATTTATTAATTACCATCAGTGGTAAGGCTAGACGTATTTTTTGTAGGTTGTGTTTCTAAGTATTTGCCGACCGCAGACGGCAACGATATTGCAGCTATCAACTGTCAATGAAGGGTTTTCACGGAATCAAGCTTTCAGCGTTAAAGTTAAAGTTTTTTATTCATTATACATGTGAAAACAGATGACTTTGCTCTGAGTAGAGCGTTCAACCAATATGTTATTTTTGACAAGCAAGCACCAAAAACAACCTTCTTTGATTGCCCTAATTAAATCAGAGCCAGATATATCAAGACAGTTTTAACTGTTTTTATAATACTAGCTTCTGCCCACGGCTTCGCTCGCGGGACCTATGTATAATGCTGATATATAAGCTATATTACTGTAAAGTTTCATTAAAATCCGTTCAGTAGTTTTTGCGTGAAAGAGTAACAAACATCCATCCGCACAAACTTTCACGTTCATAATAATAGTAGGATTTGTAAATAAATAGCCCTCAATCCATAGATAACTGCTTACGCTTAGACATTGATTAATTGACAGTGTACGACTGTCTGCGGTCTGCGGTTGCATTCGGTTGCTGTCGTAAACATCGTAATCATATTTTATTAATTGAACAAACGCCTTGCCTGTACCTACCAAGTCATGCTGCATTTACACCATCGCAGGTCACAATGTCACAACAATATCATTAAACGTAACTTTAGATAAACAGATCTTGCGCTAGGAATCGAACCTGCACTTTCGCAATCTCTAATTTATGCGAATAGATAAACTGTTAACGGATAATGGTTTGGTAAAATAGACGGTTGTCGAAAAGGGAGAATAATTTGTGTAAGTTATCTATACGGTTTTTTTGTACCATCGATCGTTTTCACGCCTTTTTACCGTCACAATTACCTTAGGTATGACTAAGAAAGAACGAGTGACAGAAGGAGAAGGAGACAACATTTTGATTCAGGATATTTTGATTGATACTTATGTATTTATTTTTGAACCGGTATGTATTTTATTTGTAAGTAGTTTCCATTTAATTTTTGTAAATTAATATTACCTAGTAATTTTGCAGTCGACCCTTTATTTTTTGTTTTTCAGATTATACGAGTAGGTGGTATACCTACATTAAGCCTTCAGAATAATCAACAGATCAAAAGACATAATTTGTTCATAACAAAACTGAACTACCTAATACCAACTTGCTGTTTCGGTAACAGAGCGAACGCTCAATACTAGTTAACCTCCCTCAACTTTGGAGTAGCTAAGTAAAGATAAGCTGTATCACTGATAAGTTCGAAGCAACCTTCTCAGACTCTGCATTGATTTTCCCGGGACTTATATACCTTTTAAGTAACAAATTTGAAGCTATAGAGCGGTAGTCAATTATAGTCTGAACAACATGCCGTGTCGTTGTCGTGCCAATATATACTTTTCATGCAGTTTATTACGGCAAAAATGCATGAAAATGTGCCATCATGCCTTTTGACACGAGAAATGCCCCCTAGTACATTAAGGTCTCGTACCCATATAATGGAGATGCCAATGTAAATTTTGCACATTTATCTCCATTTAAGAAATGGACCCAACTTAATGTAAGTGGAATTGTCCCTGGGTTCTGAAGTAATAAAAAAAATGTTACCAATTGCATAACCGGTCCTTATCAAGATACTAGCTTCTGCCCAAGGCTTCGCCCGTGTGGTACCCGGATTAAAAGTAGCCTTTGTGTTATTCTGATGTATAAGCTATATTACTGTAAAGTTTCATCAAAACCCGTTCAGTAGTTTTGCGTGAAATAGTAACAAACATCCATCCTCACAAACATTCACGTTTATAATATTAGTAGATATCATGACCAAATTATCGGTCAGCCAATTTAATAATAATAATGACCCATCTGTTCTCATTCAACTATAATTCGACTGTATGTTTTAAACAATAAATTTACGTAGTTGAAAGCCAACACCGCTTTCCTTAAACGCGTTGACTTAAATCAAAATGTCGGCGTTAATTGCACAAACAATATCTTAATTATTTCGTTTTCCATCTATCTTCGGGGTCGGGTAACTGTTAGCTTATGACCAAACGCAGTAGCGATGGGGCAACGCAGTTCTTATAGGCTACACTTACGAGCAAAATAAGTATAGTTTTTTTTATACTACTGTTCTGTATTAAAGATAATAACTAAGGAAACACCACAATCACATTGTCAATTTAATAGTACCTACAGGCAAAACCTTAGAAGCTACGTTTAAAACAAATACTACGAAACGAAGTGAAGCCAGAATAACAGCGCTGCTGTACTTCCCAACCGCGATTTTACTCGCGAATGGCTACCAAATCATGTCGATTCTAATATGTTAAAAGTGGTGACTGCTGATAGATGTATCGGAGCTGACATTAACTGTTTTCAAAGAGATTACTTTTGGTGGTACGCGCGGCGCGGTTTCTATTTGATCTATATTCTATGAGTAAAAAATACAAATTCTGAATCTACAAAAAATGTGTGGTCATTATTTACCATTTGAATTATTTGATCACAGAATGATTGTTTTTCTATCCATAAAAGTATCGCTCAATCGACGATGAAAATACCAATTCATTCCACATCGAAATCTTATTTAGATAGGATTGTTATTATACCGAATGATATAAAATTCCATTACCTAGACTAGGTCTCTCGCGAGATTCTAAATAGAATTTCTAAGCTTTTCTTTATTTCACAAAACGCTCTGGTGTTGCAACCTTTTGTGTAAATATTTGGTTGATATATTTTTTATTTATACAGGCAATATTCTGATTGAAATAGGTAATGACTTTGACCATTAAACTATCTTTAAAAAAAAAGTATTTTCTATGGAATGCAATACAAAAAACCGCAAACACGTCCCTTTCATATTTCCTATAACTTTTAATCCTAATGTCCCAATAAACAGGCGAATATTTAGCACAAGATTAACAATAAATTGTCGGCAATGTATCGGCGTACGATAAATCTCGGGCCGGAGGGCAGTGATTTTAGCTTGATTACGCATTCTAAAATGTAAGTGCTTAGCTTAGTATAATTATTGCATGAATTAAAATTAATGGATTGTTATTAATTTTTGATGAAAAGACATTCGTTTCAATATAGATTCAAAAAGCCTATCGGTACCTGGATTAATGCAATCTACCGCTTGCATTCCGAAAATGCATGCAACGAGTTAAAGTCTCGGTGGAACTAACGCTGCAGCTTAGGTCATCAATAAATTCACGCGAATTTTGACAAACATTTCCCTTTGATCACCACCGCCACTGCGTCAGTTTGACCGAGCCTTTACTGTAAAGACAGATCACATTGTAATTAAAGATACAGAATGACTGAAACCTACGACACAGGGAATACTAGTATGGGACCAGAATAAGGGCTATGTAATTATGTGTCAGTTGGTGGATGTTTCTTTGTCTTCTTATAGTTAACTAGCTTCTGCCTACGACTTCGCCCGCGTTGTACCCGGATAAAAAGTAGCCCATGTATATTCTGATGTATAAGCTATATTACTGTAAAGTTTCATCAACATCCTTTCAGTAGTTTTTGCGTAAAAGAGTAACAAACATCTATCCTCACAAACTTTCGCGTTTATAATAGTAGTAGGATGCTCCCCGCTAACCTTCTTTGTTTTAAGACTGAAGTATTATTTATTTATTTATTTATTTAATACTTTCGCACAAAACAATGTAGCTAGGAGGACTTAATGCTAAAGCATTCTCTACCAGTCATCCTGGGCGTGCAAAAAGATGGTGTGGTTAATGTGCTCATCTCTTGGCCGATTGACCCCGACACCTCAACATACACTCCGATGCATGAATAACCGAGACCGACACCTTAACGTACCCTTCGGAGCCCCATCTAAATAGTGAACTCTCGACCTCGAATTTACTTGTCTACTGCATAAGGAACGTGGGGTTGGCACAACATCTTTTCTTCTTCCACTCTCCTCTATCAGCCGTCATCTTAGTGCTCACTTCTTTCTTAAACACGTCATCCTTCACACAATCCATCCATTTTCTTTGGCCTACTCATACCCTTATACATTATACCATCCACATTTATATTTTACACACTTCTTGTAACGACCTCCTCATGGACTTCTCGACTTCTATGAGTAACAAATGGAATTGAAAACCTGATTATTGTACATATCCTAAGCCACATACATGATCAGTAATCCTTGAGTAATCGGTAACCGGAAATGAAGCCGCCATGTTGTGACGTCACTGGTATTGTGATCATCTGTTTCCGAGATTGGATGCAATGCGGTGTTGTGTGATTGAGGCTCCTGATAAGATACGGAATATTGAGGAGGAACTTAGTTTACATACAAGTATATTCGTATCTATGTACCACTGCTACACACTTGTTAACTTTAGCTTAAGATATACAGCAAGCAGGTATATCTTAAGTTTGCGTACGGAACATTATTTTGATAATAAAAAGCGTTATTTTCTACTTTTGCCCTCAGCCTACAAAATCAACTACATGGGGTGGATATTTTGTTGAAATAAAACGAAAACGTGTCTTCATATGTCTATTGTTGAATGGCTAGAGTAGAGGTGTTCACATTTTATTTAATGCTCTATATACGTCTGTATTTTACATTTTGCAGTGATTAGTGGTATTGCCAATTCATACTAATATGGGCACATAAATACATTAAAAAGATTACGACAGACAATAAATCGTTCTCTGAGAAACAGGTGACGCTGTGTACCTTTTTTGTAAGTCTTGGTATAAAAAAACTGATATTTTTATCGGTTTTTAATTTTTGTATAGTGTAGTATATTTCTATATCTAACTTTCTTTATAGGAATGATTTCTTGTAAATACTCACGTAGGATGGAAGATACTGCTCCAAAGTATTACTCATTCATAATTTCCAGCCCTCCTTTGAGCTATAATCGACGGAAAATCCATGTTTCGGCGTATTTCACCTCAAAAACATTATTACATGAGACGAAAGAGCAGAATTTTCTGATCTAAACTATAAAACCATTTTTCATTTTCAAGCACTATTTTTAGCTAAAAATGTTTGTTTTCTAATTGACAGATTGACACTTTCTGTCAGTGTTCATCACAACTTTATTTTTTATTTGGTTGTTTTGTGAAAGTTTGCATATAAAAACGAATGTTTGCAGAAGGTTATATATGGAAACTTAATAGAACCTCTATATTCAGTCTAGAATAACACTAGCCACTCACACTCCAAATTCAAACATAAAACTTCCTATAAATACGGCATTGAGCAGACTCAGCCGGCAGTTCAGTTCTGACTCTAGAACCATAAAGACCTAGAAAAGCCTATACCTTGAAGCTGCAGTGGAGCTCTGACTCTAGAACCATCAGAATACCTAGAATCTAGAAGAGCCTCAACCCTGGTCAGAATCCTGACGCAGAATCCTGACGCAGAATCCTGACGCAAAATCCTGACGCTGAATCCTGACGCTGAATCCTGACGCTGAATCCTGACGCTGAATCCTGACGCTGAATCCTGACGCTGAATCCTGACGCTGAATCCTGACGTTGAATCCCGACGATGGACACTGACGCTGGACACTGACGCTGGACCCTGAAGCAGAACCCAGAGGCTGAAGACCTGAAAGCCGAGGACTCTGGACACTGACGCTAAACACTGACACTGGACCCTGAAGCAGAACCCAGAGGCTGACGATCTGAAAGCCGAGGACTCTGGCTAGCCTCATACTTCCGCTTGGACCTCACCTGCTGGGCTCTGAAGACTGAGCTGTAATCAGTCTGACATCAGGGCGGGTCCACTTCCTCCTCGCCCTAAATATATTCTCCACAAATTTAACAACATCATTTCTTCAGGTCAACTACACTTCACCTCCAGTCAACGCTTCGCACTGCACCCGTCGGTCTTCTCTCCGCTATACTTCGGTATTACGTCGTGTAGTGTCCATTAAATCATTAATCATCACTAGGTAGGTAGGTTATAATTTTTGATTAAATATTGTTAAAAATCTTTAATACCCTTTCTTTTCTTAAGATTTAACTTGCCGCTTACAGCCCTTCTCTTGAAAACCTAGGGTAGGGCTGTAACGTGACAATAGGTATATTATACTATTGCCCTTTATACCCACGCAGAGGCTAAATAAGTCATCACGTAACCAGCAAACCGGGACGGGTACAATTCCTATACAATTCCTTCTATAACTCTACTAATAGGACCATAAAAGAACTGTTAACTGGTCTGTGTCCATACCTTCAAAGAATCCTCTCGTTAAGGAATTGTTCACTGGGATTGACAACATAATGGTACTGCAGGCTACCAACTGCGACAATAATTTACTTCGATTAACTAGTATTTTAATGATGGAAAAGGGTAGATTGTACCTGTTACGGGATTCTGGATGGTGAGCCATTTTGAGGACAAAAAGATGATCATTAAACTAAAAGTGATTAGGATATTTTAAAACTTGCGAAACCTAAGTAGAACCCTACTCAGATTTGATAGTATATCACGTTATAACATATGAGCAGTTGTTTTCTGATAAGTACTAAGTTAGGAATATATCTTGATACAATAATGAAATTCATCTGCTGATAATGATTAAGTGTAAATAGGTATACCAACGTTTATAAAAATTATTCTTTTGCCTTATCCGTCCGTGTGTCATACCCTGATTTAGTCCACCATTTAAAGCATATCGAACTAACGAGTGAAAATAAAATAAAATAGTAAGTAACTAAGATCCAGAGGAATTTCGGTACTTTACTTAACATAGAATGTCTCGACAGGAGCAGCAGAGGTTTTGGCGGCAAAAATAAAGGTGATGGTTAACTTTCCCAGGCGAACTCTTTCATAAAGAAGCGTTACAAAAACCTGCCTCTTTGGTTACCCATAATAAATAGGTCGGTTTAATATTAGTCAAGAGTTTCATTACTTAGAATTACAGAACTAATGCCTATATCAAAGTGCGTATTGCATTGCAACAGAGCCGGCTTATTGTGAACGTAGCATTTACGAGAACCTTATCAACTGCATCGGCACCTGTGCTAGAGTTCGAATAACCTACGCAGGTATACATCGATAGTATCAATATTGATTTAAATAATTAATATGTAGGTGCTTACAAATCTTGGACAAAACTTTGAAACATCATGACAAACGTAACCCACTGGTCAAAACTCACCAATAAGTGAGAAATATAGGTAGATGTCGGCCTTGTTTGAATAAATTTACTTCGAGCTTGCTTAAGAAGTACCGACCTACCAATGTTTCGGACTTGTTGGTTTTCTGGAAGATCTAGCAATAACGGTCCATGATTTGATATATGTCAAATATATGAAAAGTCTGAAACGGAACAAGGCAACTCTATGTAGGTTAAAAAAGTTAATTATTCATAAAGAACACTTAGAATGAGCTTTTGTACTAAAAATAATGTAACAGGGATCTAACGGTTACTTAGAAAATGTTATGATAGACATCTTTTTAAAATTTATTATTAAATGTAAATTTAAACTTTAAATGTTGTTACAAGTTATTTTTTGCTTTTCATAGCCCTAACTCAGTAATCTAACAAATATTTCAGAGCCCCTTAGTGACTTGTGGCAATAAATGTGCCTATAAGAACCTTCCTTGAAGTATTACAAAATTATTGCAACAAAACGTAATTACGATCGGTTCTACCGTTTTTGACAGACCATCAAAATAAACAAACAACCTCAAACCCATAACATAGGGGCTCCTCGTGTCGCAGGGGAAAAAAAGACAGGTATCTTACCTACAAACGAGACCGTTCTAATGAGATTATCTATTTTAGCAAAAGCTATCAGCAAAAAGTTTCCAGCACGCTGTGCGCTGCAGGATCTTTTAAATATACTACTAGTTTACTTTAAATGTTAAAAACTATCGATGTTTTATGCATCTCTAGCTGCCTATTTGGTAGGAGTGGCAAGGCGGGTCATGATGTCAATCAGGATAGAAAGATAAATAGTCATTGCAAATCCTACAGAAGGCATGCTCGCTTTGTGATTGTGTAGTGGCCATGAAAAGGGCCTTTCGATCAATCCTTACCTACTTAAATATACATTTCACCTTGTGGTTCATCGAAATTCGTCAGATATAGTATATATATAGTACGTAACAAAAATCCAGTCTCATCAGAATGAATGCCCAGAATAGGTACCGATATGCAATTACGTAGGTGTTGACTTTTTAAGGAAATGTTTTTTTCTCGATTAATTTAATCACTTGTGCCAAAGCGGTATCTAGTATTTATTTTTGGGACCCCAACAGTAGGATGTAAGTAAAGGATATTTACAAAGTTTAAGATTCGAAAAGAAAAGCCAATTACAGATTTCAACTTCAGAAACTTATTTAGAATATTAAAGGGACTTCCCTTTAATATTCTAAATAAGTTTCCTTTAATAGTCATGAATAGTAAAAAAATATAATAGAAAAACCTTCTTATGAAAAAATATAATAAAAACTAGGTTTTCTTTGGCATTCAGCTTTAAAATATTTTTCCAGAATTTTTTTAGGAAGTAGAGATACGCAATTATAAGGTTATAAATAAGATTAAGATTAAAAATATCACATATCGCACACAGTTACGTACTGTGTGCGATATGTGATAAGTATTTTATTCCTGTAACATTTATATCGGGAATCGAGCCTAGGGAACGCTCAACCTATTTCTGCCTATTCCAATCACATTTGTTCGACTCGAATATCATCGCGGAATAAAAAGGTTTCTTCTTTGCTGTTTTGAATTGGTTGGTACAGTCAGCAGCACAAATTTTATAGCCCAGCATGAAATAAATATAAACAAACTTTATTTTGTTCTCAAAAATATAGCCTAGGTAGTTTGTTGATTAAATGTTGCTTAAATTCGTATCGTTTAATTAATTCTTATTCAAATAAATAGTTTTATCATCAAGGGTATTTATGTAGTAGTAAAATACTTTTTAATTCATCTGAATCGGACTTACGCAGGTGAAACCGCAGGGGGCAGCTAGTTAAAAATAAAGTAAAATAAAACGAGGACATATTCCAAATAACATTGGGTCATGTCTTGATTACCCCCAACTTGGTACAGATAGACTCCTTACAGATACCGAATGTGGGTCTGAGAATATCCATCATGGGGATATAACTTCGGAAGCGTGTTTGTTTTTGATAAGTTTTAAAATAAAATTGTCTGTTATTTAACTGTATTAATACGTTATCTTTATAATCTACTAGCAACGGCTCGATGTCAAAGTTTAAAATGTACTTCCCATACAAAACACTGGTATAGTCAATATTCGGCAAAAATATTCAAGTAGAATAAAATGAAAATTAATAAGTTTTTATTTATAATTAATATCAATGTAATCATTTTCAATCATCGTATTATTTAAGTGAATTACTGATATACAGTATACATTAGTTCACTTAGATAATACGATGGCATAAAATAATCAGGCAACAAACATGGCTTGATTAGTTTTTAATCTTTCACTACAAGTTTAGTTGTTTGTTGAGCTTGAGTATCAACAATTATTGTTTTGAGATCATAGACATCCTATTCTTATTAATATTATAAACGCAAAGTTTGTGAGGATGGATGTTTTTTTACTCTTTCACGCAAAAACTACTGAACGGTTTTTTAATGAAACTTTACAGTAATACTTTTAGCTTATATATCAGAATAACACATAGGCTACTTTTTATCCGGGTACCACGTGGGCGAAGCCGTGGGCAGAAGCTAGTATTTAATATAGTTCAGTATCTACTCGTATCTAAGATATCTATGTTGGTGTTTGCGTTGACCTTAATATCAGATAGGTACTTCTACTAAAAATAATAGTATTCTAATATCAGACATACCAATAGGTATTACGTGTATTTCAGGATAATTGGTTCTGAAATCTGAGCTTACGTAAATACGTTGCAAATGTACTCTGACTGTGCGCATTATCAGTATCCGTAAATCCTGGGAAATTGTATAAATCATGTGAGCTACAGTGTAATCTTTTACGACATTAATCCAGATGGGTGCCTATTCTACGCAAACAAAAAGTTACGGTGTGAGATGCCCTTCGACCTGGGGGTATTTTAATGACTACTTTAGAGATAAACCCACGATAATTTTCTGTCAGCCAATAAGAACGTATGAAATTCACCTACTATATTATTTCGGTGTAATAATATATGTACTGTAATTGTAATTCTTCTGCGTACTGTAATACTGTATTCGTCATTTTTGAGGCGAAACCCTTTAGTACTCCGGTACGGGTCCTGTGTGGCGACGATCGACAAAAACTATAAAACCACGTACGAGTTTCCTATTCAGTCGTCATTTAGCTGATTGCGGTGCCACATATTATGTTTACCACGGGGAGCTTCTTCACGCGCGGTCACGATACCATTTAAAGAATCCATAACGTGCGATCATCTGTGACTCATCGTAATCGTCGTTTTTCCGCAAATCTGTAGTGAATTGTAAAGGGTTCCCTGTAAAAGGTGCAGCACGATCTAAAGCTTTCTCATTCTTGAAATTATTAAAACGTGAGATTTTGGCACCCTAAAAAGTTATATAAATATTTATTTACAAGCAACATTGTTTGTTATATGATCCTCAGCTGTTTCAGAGTTTGTCTTCCGTCGTGATTTTTCGATATGCCTCCTTTTCTGACAAAGGATAGACTGTTTCCCGTGACTCTACCAGTAGTAATAATAAATAAATACTCGCCCGCCGCGCTACTGAGGTCGTTTTTATCATGGTGATATGCTTCAACTATCTCACTGATATCGAGCGGCATGGTAATAGTTCGCTTATTACGTCGGCGTCCGCCAGCCCATCGATCATGAAGGATTCCCGCGAAAGCTAAGTATTGTTTTATGCTAAACTGCTTATGCCATACTACCCAATTTCAGGCTGAAGAATTAATTAATGATTTCATTTAATAGGAGATTTTATATTCAATATTTAAAAGGTTTAAAGTTGGGAAAATTTCTCGATGGCGATCAGGAACCGGAAAGGCTCCTATCGATGGACCTAAGACGCTTTTGAAGCTGCCGGAGATGAGTGGAGCTCAAGACAGTTCAACGTGTCTTTTTGGGGAAGGCCTATGTCCACTAGTAAACTTTATCAGACTGATGAAGATGATGAAATGAGCTCACTCGGTTCGACTGGCACCGTTACAATTTGCAGAAAGTGCATGAAGGGATCATCAAAAAATTACACGCGAAAAAGATGGCTACAGAGAATCAGCGTAAAACGAAAGTACGTCTATACGTCCCACCTAACCAAAAAAATGACATTGAGTACTATTTCCAAAAGACTTATTTGTTCGACTTATGCTCGGGCGTTGTGAAGGAGTTTGCTGATTGTTTGAATTTATTTGAAAACGTGGCTGGCTCTTGGAATAGTTCTCATATGAGCCAAGAGTCCCGCGGCGCGGGTTTACGCCGGTTGCGGCCCTGACTCCAGGTAATAGCTTTTGTTACTGAAAGTAGAAGGACCATGCTGCCTAAATATTATGGTATAACTCCTAGAGTTTACGGATTGCATTTATTTTAAGCAAGAATTCTGCTTATCGAGTAGTCATATGAGACGCAAAAGTTGCAGGTTCAATTCCTACTGTGAGATAATGTTTGATAATGTTTAATGTTATGCAGATAGTTGTGTTCCGGATATGGGTGTTGTGGTACCAAGGTACTCATAATTGCTGATACCTACGACACAGGAAATCTTAGTGTGGGATCAACTAGGACTACTCGAATATTGGTAAATAAATGTAACAAAAATTAATAAAATAAATGTTTATTATTATTATATTATTGGTATTATTTGGTGTTAAATAGAAAAACTTTTGTTACAGGCAAGAGTAGCCCGATCCCAAAATCTATCTAGATCTAATCATCCGTCATCTGCTTAGCAAAGGTTTCATCACTATACGCTTCTTCTGGTGATCTTGTGCCAACCGAATCCACTGATCACCTTATGCCCTCGCAATGTGGTCAAAAAAGTCAAAAGTCAAAATTAATTTATTCATTAAAATCACAAGAATCACTTTGAAACGTCAATTTTATCTACTGCCTGTTGCTCCGCGACCAAGCTAAGAAAACGAGGCTAGTTATTCCTTTTAATGACATTACATTTTAATAACATTTTTTATAGAGTTGGAGCATTTTCAATGTCAAGAGTTTTTATCATCTAAATAATCCAATATTTTATAGTATAGCTTTTAAATTGGTCTGGCTTGAGGTCGCTTCATAATATGAAGCGGTCTCAAGGCAGACCACAGACAGACCAGGTTCAGATATTATCTCAATGCCACTATTCAATGACTACTCTAGTCAGTTGATGATCTATACCGAGTGCCCCGCCCTCCAATTGAACTTCGCAATCCGTATAACTATATCTGACCTTGACCTGACGTGCGAAGTGAAATCTCGATGTTTGGCATACTGTCCTACATATGTATATATGTATGTCCTGAGCATGGCCCGCTCCGTGGCTAAATGTCCTAAGTTTTTAACGAATTGACATTCACCCTACCCTAGTTGTCGAAGTTACGTACGAAATGGACGATTTGAACCCAGACTTCTGGAACTGTTTAACGCCATCCAACCACCCTTTACTTCATGCATAACGCCCTCCAATACCCACCGTCAGGTGAGTTGCCAGGATGGCATCATCATCATCATTATACTATAGCAGTACACAGCTGCTTCAGTACTATGAACACCCAAGGCAAAGGAAGAGAAGACAAAACAAAATCGTGTCTGACGGAAACTATTTTGTCTCCTGTCGTAGAAACCTTTGTCTAAAAAACTTTGTTTTTTAGCCATCCAGCTGATCAAGCAGGTACTAGGATTTGTTTTACACTGAAGAGATCGCTAACGGCAATAAGGTCGCTCATTGTACAACTAGGTACTTTGCCAATTGCATTTTTTGTGTTTCTTATATTAGGTACCTACTGGACAATTATTATATTATTAGCAAATCCGTTGCAAAAACGTTAAAATGACATGAGGTTATCATGAGGTACATATTAGTCTATATTAAGTCTAACCTTTTGATATAAAAGCATAGTCACGACAAAGCCCATTTGTATATATTTTGAGGTACAAAACCCTAATAATGATGAGTTATATCAAATCTGGACCAGGACCCCTCAGAGTACCCTGACTTGGCCCCTGCCCACTATATTTACTTTATGCATAGCGCCATACGATACAAATTTTCCTTCCGAAGCTGTTACACGCTCGTTTACAAGTTTCCATTTGTTTTGAAAGTTTTGAACTGCAATTTTTGCGCCGTTGCCTTGTGCATTACAAAGATTTCGTGAGTAAGCATGTTCTGATTCTTCCAAGCTTTGTTTGGTTTTACTTTACTTTTATTTACTTTTGATTTTAAAAATAAGTTATTTTTCAACATCAACTTCTTAATTAATGGCTTCTGTGGATAGTTGTCATAATTCCGCCAGTGTCCTTTTGATCCATGATACATTCATAAACAATACAGAGGATGTGAAGATAATAATATGGTCGGTGTAATGTAAGAATAAATTATTTTAACTAATCAAATTATATTTTATCATCTTTTACAGCGCCACCTTATGACGTATAAAACCTATATAAAAGCCTCCATAAAAACATACTGTGACGAGCGCGGCCTAGCTAACAACGGTACGCTAACGCCATCTCTTATCAAGTGGACGCACGACTTGTTACCGCCATCGACTAGCATTAATCGCGCTAGAAAAGGACGGAACTTACCAGAATGTTTGGGACGGTACGAGATGGGGCGGGGCGAGGCAACGGGCCACGCCCCCTACGATATTGTTCTGGAAGAGACGTCTTACGAGATATATAAGCGCGGCAAGCAGCCGGTAGAGTCAGTTTCTTTACAAGATTGGAAAGTGAATTATTGGAAGTGATTCGAGAGCGATACCCAGTGACAGTTACGCTAGTGTTGTACTAAGTGATACAGTGTTTTAGTGTTTTTATTTTAATTGTGTAGTTTCGTTGTTATTTGTTCTGTTGATATTTTTATTGAGTGATTTATTAATACAGTGCTAATTTTGGAGTTTAATTGGACTTAATTATTTTATCCCGAACCCTAGCTCGTAACAATACTTTGTCGTTTCGGAAAAAATGGTAACAGAGAAACACAACCTTCTACCAACACATATACCAGCTATTTGAATCGCGGTAATGTGCTCATAACAGCAGGTTATATGCTTTGTTAATAATATAAAAAAAAAACACGATAGTTTTTGGAATACAATTTACAATATGAATACCTAGCATAGTTTAAATTTGTGCATTATATACATGGAAGTCGAGTAATAAGCGAAATAAGTTAGTTTTTCTTCTTAATATTATGCTGATGTGATGTGACCCACTACGTGCAGCTTAAATTGTTGCGCCTAGGGTCACTGGCATTGATGCAAGCGTACTCAACCCTATGCGACGTTGCACTATGCTAAACAGTATTATAGTATTACTAGCTTCTGCTCACGGCTACGCCCGTGCGGTACCCAGATAAAAAGTAGCCTATGTGTTATTCTGCTGTATAAGCTATATTACTGGAAAGTTTCATCAAAATCCGTTCAGTAGTTTTTGCGTGAAAGAGTAACAAACATCCATCCTCACAGACGTTCGCGTTTATAATATTACTAGGATAGTAAGATATTAGACTCCTGAAGCTAAACTAAGGTAAAATACTCCTGGATTTACAAATAGTGATATTAATCCAAAAACGCTCACGCTGAAATTTGGAGCATATGTTTGTATTATAACGTAAACATGTGCTAAGAAAGGATTCTTGGAAATTTCCACTTTAAAGGGGGGAAATAGAGGGGAACTTTGTATGTAAGTCTTTGTTCTTTAAAGTTAGAAACATTAAAATTCGAGTTACAGCTAGTAATCATAAATAAACAGCGTCATTTCAGGGTTTCTGGATTTTGATATTTTAAGGGGGGGAAATGGAGGGTGAATGTTTGTATGAGAGTATCGGTTTATGTAAAGGAAGCACAAATAAAAATTGGGATTGTAGTTACTCATCATAAATAAATAGTAACATGTTTCAGGGTTCTGGATTCTGAAATTTTTAGGTGGGGGAGGGGGCGGAAATGAGGGCAAAAGTTATACAATATGGGTGAATGGTTTAAACACGACTAAACGCATGCTAAGCAGCTGGCAATAGCTAGTTATTATACCTCTATATAGAACGTGTGTCACTATTTAATTTGGCCTCTATGAAAATGTCTATGCAGGTAGTACGTAGTGAAGGCGTTTTACGTACAAAAGACATAAACGCGTGCAATTACTCTGCAATTGCCTCATAGTGTTCTGTTAGATCTAGGTTATTCAGTACGCTCAGGTGAACGTGAAATTTAGAACTGAGCGCTTCTGTGCTTCGCAGTGCACAGTAAGCTGTGGCTAAGACAGGCGGTAATCAAGCACGCGCACGAGATACCTTGAGGCTAGAGAAAGCACGGAGCACGAAAATGCACAGGGCATGAATGAGCACGGCGCTATGAAACGGGGGAGCACAGTGAAAGAACAAAGGTAATGACAAGAAAAAGCACGAATTACGAATGAGCACTATATTATTGGAGTAGAAGCTGACGTCATCAACGCGAGTTTCTACATACGCGTCGCCAGTCTGGTCTCTTGCTAAAGTTTAGCATCCCACATTCAAATTCGAAGTTTTCTGCCAGTACCTAGGTGCATACATACACATATATGTACCCTAATGTAAATATGCACCTAACGCGCTGAATCCTGAGGCACGTCTTTGCGTAGAATTTGAATTTCCGCTGTGTGATGTAGGTATAGCAAAGTTGGAAATAAGTTAGTTTTATGACGTTGTGTAACTTAAAAGTTAGTCAGTCGGTATTACCCACTTATCTAGCATGACAATGAGCTAAGAATAATGTAAGTAAGGCTAGGCGAGAGAATGTATACATAGGTTGTGATGTACAGGCTGTGCCCAGGTCACACTGTGTCGATTATTAAATTTTGATAATCAGCTGCTGATCGCCTCCGCAATGTGCGCTTGCTGTTCGATGCTGGCGGCACTTACCACACGCACCAGCCGGTGGGAAATCGTTTATGTTTTACTTTTGTAGCACCATAAACAATTTAGATAGGGATACACACGTATTTAGAAGGTTGAAATGATTTTGTCCGTTACAACTTGGGTCTTTGGTTGGGTTGGGGCGTTTAGGAGACGCGTTGCGCTCTCTACCTGAACATTTTTATTGTTTAGTTATAAGTAAGAAGTAAGATTGGGTAGGTAGTAGGTATGGATGGTGAATGTTGAAATAACCGATAAGGTAATAATATCGCATAACAATAGGTAAGAACTTTGCAAATACCGCATCGAATCAGTCTAACAACGATAACCTACAATCTCCTCATTAAATGAACTTAGTTATAAATGGTAATCGCACGTTTATGATTTAAGACGCTTCTTACGAAACTTTTAAGCACCTAACCTGGCGCTTTAATGTAAGTGTTAGGAGATGTAGGTCACACTAAGAATGAACTATTTAATATGAACTGGTTTTACAGTAAGTAGCTTGGCTACAAATTAAAGGTTACGAGCTTCCTAATTACACTAGCAAAATGACTATGGGAACGACACCATAGCCACTTGACCGGTCTCTGCAATATTCAAAAGTTTATAAATTTAAACATTGCCATATTTAGATGGAAAAGTTTTTTCAGGTTTTGGACATTATTGCAAATCTGGTTAATTTAAATCAGTCCCCATCGCCAAATTGTTCACTCGTAATCGAGGTGTAAGAATTTTAGTTAGAGATAAGCTTTACAAAATACGAGCTTAGGGAATCAATTAAAAAATTTGCCCCAAACTAAGCAGAGCTTGCATTATAGGTATTACATGACTGATTTACTAGTCATATACATTTTTTTTGTAAATATATACATTTTATACATAGAAAACACCCAGACCCGAGACAAATATTTGCAGATCATACAAACATCTGTCCCGCGGCGGGAATCGAACCCACAACCTTCTGCGTCTCAGGCGGGCCTTCGCCCACTGCGCCACAGAGGTCGTCAACTCAACTATCGGCCATATTCCTAATATTTTAGTCATTGGGTTCAAAAATATATGTCTAGAGTACTATGAAAAGGAGAGTACTAGATACTTGTTATATCTTATTTTAATTATTCTGTTTTTTTACGAGTGCACCATAGGTAACAGTTAGTACATTACAACAGCTTATCTCATAATTTTCTGCCTTTCTCACAATATCTCATAATTATTGAGAATTAATCATCTCATGCTCAAGCTCTTCCGCTAGGGAAGAGCTTTCTTACCTATGAGAGAAACTGATCTGTCTGTCCTTAAAACTACATACCTAGAAGACACAGCTGTCTGGAAATTGCCATAGAAATTTCCTAACAATTTAATAACAAGGTCAGTTCACTCATAAGTACACAATTATGTTCAAAATGTAGACAAGTAATGCAAACCTACACTACCTATCGTAGGAAATTCCATGTAGTTAAGTGTAGATTATAAGTACCTACATACTTAGTTATGCCACATACTAGAAGTAGGTAGGTATCTTGGGAGAATATGAGTTGCATTCAGCGTTTGCGATTTGAATTTTGAATAGTTCCGTGGCAGTGAACAACTAGTAAAAATAATGTAGGTACCCTACCCACTGTGGTTAGCGTAAATTGTTCTAGATACGTGAATTTATGGATCTAGCTATAGAAGACCATGGCCACAGGTAATTAGAGCAAAATAATAATGTTATAACTTGCTTTACTATGGTCGTGTTATTTCTTGCTGAATAACGAGTCTTTTTTGGATTGGTCCCGATCAAATTAACTTGAGAAACGGAAGGATTACAGAGACAATTGCAGGACGGTTCATTTTTTATTTCATTTTAACAGACGGACAGATCACGAACGTCGAAGTACCTACCTGTTAACTTAAATAATTAATTTAAAGTAACAGAAAATACGACGGCATGAGTAAGTTTAGATACACTCACCTCCCAATCTTCTCTGGAAACGAAATGAACAATAAAACAATTTTTTTTTTAACTTTATTTTTTATAAAAAAATTAAGTTTACAAAAATAAGTTTTATTTTAACCTTATTTTTTATAAAAAAAAAAGTTTACAAAAACAACTTAAAATTGCCTTGCTGGTAATGGGTCAATACAGTTCTATCCTTTATTTTAAGCAAAAGTTAAACATGAACCACATCAATCTCAAACTAATCGCTTAAATACATTAAACAATCAACTTGGCTTCTACCTCCATTTGAACATCCATAAATTATGCATATGTATTTTGTTTACAAATTCGCAATAAGGGTTTGGTCCACATTTTCTGCCGGTAAATGCCAAATGTGTAATTAGGGGGCTAGTTTACGATTGATCTACCGACAATACCACCTATGAATCATCCAGAACTACTTTGAGATAGACTGGTTTACACTTTAATTAGTAAGAGTTAACTTCGTACAATTAAAGTTTTCAGGGTAAAGACATGCCAACGCCTTTTAAAAACATCACAGAACTAAAACAATGTCATCAGACGGAGCTCTTCAGCGAGCGCAGCTGAAAAACTGAGCGAATGCAGCGATATTTTCAGCTGAAGCGGGATTACAAGCTTCTTGCATCGTTTGTGGAAGTTGAGATTTATTCTGCACTCTTTTTGTAGTAGTGATAAGTTAGGGGTTTAAGTTGTCTGAATAATTTAAAATGGGAAAGGATTTCTAGAGCCGTAAGAAGAAAGGCCGCGGTCGTACTGCAAGCGACTGGCTTCGGTCTCGCGGTTTCACCAACGAGGAAAGGTGGCCTACAGGCAAGAAAAAGTGCCCGTGTTTCACCAAGGTGAACCAAGCAGGTGGACCACGACCTCTGCCCGAAAGCAACGCATGTAAATGGATGAGACCGGCCGCTCTTAATGCTTAGAACCTCTTCGCCAAACAGGCGTGTGACGGATCGTACAAAAGTGCTGTCTGTCTCCTCTTCTTACAAGCTTTTATTTAACTTGCAATGTTTGTACGTTTGTTTAGGTCAAATCTTGCAAGCTGAATTAGAACCACTTCCTATTATCCTATGGAGTTAAATTTTATATCAGTTCCGATGGCAATTCACTCATTCATTCATGACCTGAATCGACATCCAGGATTAGCTCCAGATAAAGGAACTCTTCAACGGTCACACACAGCACAGACACAAAATGTTGTGTACGCATTTTATTGATACCTGGTTAAAAGTTTTACCATGACATGGTTGCTGCACTTAGGGCTAAAAGCTTGTTTTTAAAAATATATTTTTACGATCAGTTTATTTATCTCGAGATGCCAAGTTTGGGAATCGCAATTGCGGCCACCATATACTTACCTATCGTAGTAAGTGACCTAGCTAGACGCTTACAAAGCACCGAATATTCCTAGACAGCTCGCTGCCAAGCCATCTGCAGTGCGGCTGCCCTCTAAAATAATGCTTCCCCATACTTATTTAAATCAAGTGTGCTGAACGTGCTATAGCATAGAATGACTCAATACGAACGTTAGCAGTCTTCTTCCCTGATAGTATTTGTAAATCAACTTGTTGCGAACAACACAAAACCAAATGGTATAACATGAAAGTCAAGCAACACGGGTGTCAACAACACAACACCAAGCATGCCGCCTGGCTAGTTGCCTCACAGGAGCTTGCAGTGTGGCCACAACCTTATAGGTTGCTATCGACGCTTTTGGTAGGAAATCAAATAAAACACAGCATTTATTTAAATGTAGGTAGTGTATTAGCAACGTTGGTACATGAGATTACTGAATAATACTGTTTGGAATATCAATAACACCGCGTCACACACACCTTAGTAACAAGTAGGTATAGTTAGTGTTAAATACAAGTAAAAAAGACTCATATCACCAATAAAAAAGTGCTTGCATCTAATATGCAACGTACCTAGTTTATAGCGTGGAATTCATTAGTCTTAGAGACTTCGTACCTCTCCAAAGTGAATGTATACTTCTGATGAAGAATCATTCCCACTTATACCATTGAAATTTGTTTCTTGGAACTAAATACTGATCCCAGTAGACGTCACCAAACAGATTAGAGACTCCGACGTTTCGCAGCTAAATTTCGTGATTTTAACAATGTAAGCTTGTCTTCGTTCGTCGATATTAAAAATAGTTAATTAGTTACCTACTTAGAAATGAGATTTAGTTTGGATAAAGGATCGTTTCTTAATTAGGTAGGTACATACCCACTTGAATAAACGATTAAAATTGTAGCGCGCAGAAAGTTGAGAAATGGAGGAAAATGGACTTGTGGCAGAGGCCTATGCCCAATTCCATGGGGGAGCGCCTGTGTCCAGAAATGGAAAATTTACTCGTTAAAAAAACGAATAATAGAAAGGCATGATTGCTGGTTTGGGATAATCTAATACGACATGTAACAAATTCCACGTGACAAACAGGCAATACAATATTCGTTTACGCATCTATTACACCTATAAATGGTAGATTCCCAATAGTTCCTCTGAGTGAACTGGTGAGACATTTTCCCGATTCAACTAGGAACTAATAGGTATATACCTTATAAATTCAATAACCGAGTAATATTCGATATTTTAGGACACTACTGATAATATAACGTGAGCACTCATACAATTAGGGAGGTCTTACATGATGCCAAAAATGTTTATCCAAAAGTTTTTTAAGTGATTACAACATAATTATGCTATTTATCCTACAACTATAAATTATTTGTTGTAAAAAAAATTCTAATTCAACTAGAAATGCGTCTAAGAAGTTTAACAGAAGAAGCCAAAAGCTTTTGCCACAGTTAAGCTAGCAAACAGTAATGACATTGTTCACCAGTGTACATACTGTTTGATTTCTGTATTGTGCCAATGGTAAAAGTATCGAAAATGTATAATTCCAAATAGTCTTTTCTATTGCCCACAAATCCTTTGAAATGCATCAAGCCATTGCATTTAAAAACATTTTTAACACCTAGTATAATGTATACTTATAATAATCCTAATCATGGCTAGGGAGCATTTTTCAACATTAGCTCACAAGTATTTAATATTAATTTAAGTGGTGATGAGATAAAATGAAAAAAAAAATACTGAACTCGATAGGCCTACAATCCAAACTGACAAAAAATGCCAATTATTTACAAATTAATGCAAATAATAAAATAAGGAAAATAAAATAAAAAGAACAAAAATAAAGAATCATTCATTTTAATGTTCTCTGATAATAGTATTATGATAATTTGTTTAATAATAAGTATCTATAAGAGTTCTTTTACAATCATACAACATGTCATTATATGAAATATCCTACTGTCGCAACGACCAACGAAGACCATTTCGTTAATATTTCAATATAAATTTTTAAATAAAATATAAATTATCGAGTATTAAACTGTTACAACAATTCTAAAGTCAATGGTTGACCAAAGACAACAATACTTTTTTCTAAATTGTGTAAAACTACATAATTTAGACGGGAAAGTACTAAGATCTAAATAATATTTTGGAAATTATAAGAGATCCCCTTAATGTAAAGTGGAAAATTAAAAATCATAATAAAATATCTTGTCATCTTGTAATAAACTCTATACAAATCCTACATTCATTAATATTACTTTTATAGACAATGATATTGGTTAAAACAATGATTTATTAATACATACTAAATATCTATTTATCTAAAAACACGATAAATAAAAGTAAAATGATTAAATAATATTAAAATTATTACTAGTATTTGCGGAATTATAAAAAATATCGCTTCATGGAAGCGGCGGCAATGGCCGGGCAAACGTGTAGTGAAAATGGTTGTACATTGTTCTAAGGCTAATAAATCTGACTGAACGTCTAAAAGATAGATATAAATACCTTTTGAGACCATCAAGCAGCTTGAAGCATGCCTGACCAGGCCGGTTCGATATCTTCTGTGCATTTTCAAGCACAGGTCGCATATTAAATTTTCAATCTGTGATTTCAAGCATGTACAGAGCTCAGAGTCAAATAAATCTTCATAGCATGATTGACAGTCTCAGCAACCCGTTATATTACTTTCAGTCATCATAACGTAACGCCTTTATGATTCATATTAAAAAAATACTTATAAAAAAGTCAAAAACCTTACTGAAACATTATAATGCACTGGATGAGGGTAGTTTTGTACCAGGATTATCAGTCATTCGTACACGGACTTATCAAAATGCTTTAAAAATTGTGCATAAAATAATATAAAAATCTCTCGAAACCTCTAAAATGAAACTACAACTAAAATATAAGTATTTACCCTTATTTTATATGTAAAATAAATAACATAATTCTAAATTCAAACGGAGGGAAAATCAACTGAAAACTTAATTGTAATTTTCAAGCTGCCGTGTAAATTATTATAGTGTTTACATAGAAATTACTTTACCAAAAAAAATTACAATCAGAATACAGCACGTAAAGTAGTCATTAGTTGCAAACACGACCAAAGTCAGCTGCAGAGATCAAGATATTTTTTTTTTTGAGCTGGCAGTAGCATCTTTGATATCACCACATAACAACTGATAAATTAACTGATTGGTAAGTTGGTAGTGGCAAAATCAACTCACCGAGTGTATAAACTGCCGATTAGCAATCGATTTGTCAGCAACAGACAGGCTTTTATCGATTTTTGTAGTTTATCGTTAATGCAGCAAAAACATATAAAAGCTAACACAAAATTCTGTCTATTTTGCATCTTAACGCTACAATATAAGACGGATATCTCTTAAATTAGAGGACATATATCTATAATACAATATCATAGAGGGTTCGTGGAATGGATACCAAATATTACAAAAAAAACACTTTTCACAGTATACCTTTTTAGCTCTATATACAAAGCGTTGTTTCGATTTGTATAGTGTCTCCAAATAGGGTTCTTAATGGGAAAGAACTTACTGGTACATTAGTTGGAGCTAAAGTCAACCTTACACAAAGCGGGTACTTTTCATAGACCTTTTCATAATCGGTAGAGATTTGCAATTACAAAATAGAATTGGCTGCCCTTTTATAAAGTTTGTAATCCGCTTTATGTGGTCGTTAGAGATGTATTTTAACTGAAGTAACCGTTTGAAATAATAAAAATGTAATACGTATATGTATCGATAGATTGTGTATGAAATTTCTTATTTCATGTTTTTTTTTAGTTCATTTTAATAATTTACTTTAGACCGCGATGTGACATTCGCTTTCTCGTTTATCCTAGACATGCATTTTCCTCGTATCAAAGTACAGAATTGAATTGTATGAAATTGTCAAGTTTCATGTCAGTTTCAAACGAGTTAAATAGTATCCCATTATTAATTTGTGAAAATTGACACTTTATTAGGTCCGAATCCCAGCAGTACGATATGTAAAGCTGTATTAAAAAGGAAAAAAAGATTATCCAGAGCCTCGATTTATTTCATACGTAATTTATTACACGATAATGAAAATCAGTTTTGATTACAAATGGCACGACTATGTACACGTGGAATTGACACTTTTTTTTACAAATTAAAATGGCGTTCATGTTGAATCTACAAAAAACATTAGGCCTTATTGCGAATAACGTACAGTCACTGACATAGTATTTCTAAAATTCTCGTTCAGTAATAGAAAATTACTGTATTTTGTCGGTATAAAAACGTTTAGAATAAATTAAGCGTGGATATATTTTAGTATTGTTTCATATAAAAATTAAATCTAAATCTTACCATATCACTTATTTATACCTTTGTCAGTGATTGTACGACTCTTAGAATACGCGGTTACAACATTCAATTCACTACTTTTAAGTTAAACACTTGTGCACATAATTTCAATGTCCTATTTAACAGTACTGAATGACTTCGCGAGAATCGAAATGGACCCGAAAAGCCTCTAAATTCCGCAATAAATTAACACATCAAACATTGGAAAGAACTTTAAAAATAAACTTTATAAAAATGCAAAAACTACATACGTTCTCGCGAAATCTGCTGAGTACTGTACTAGAGTGATCATAAATACCGACGATAAAGGGCGACGCTCGATAACGTTACTTTAAAAGTCGAGAATGTGAGCGACGTACTTTACTTGAAACAAATGGGTTATTACGTAAGTTACGTGCTATTTTACGTACAGGTTTTACAGTCACAAATTTGAATAAAATTGTTTATATATTCTTCCGTGATGCATGTTTCACCACATCAAAGCCGCCTAAACACATTGCTGTTGCAAAATTTTAGATTTACCAAAAGCCGCAAGAAAAGATATTATAATGCAGTTTTGCAACATTAAAATCTGGGCACCCAAAATCTGGTAAGTCTTTTAAAAGCTATGCGATCGTTACCGTGTACGTAAAATCTACGTACTAAATACGTACAAACCTAATGGATTATAGCGTATGTCTTGCGTTGGCGTATGTCTTATTAAACATGGCAAATTTTATCCGTAGTATATCCAGCTAGCCCAACTCATTCCAGTCAAAATTATCACACCAATGTTGCCATAACTTATTTAAATCATTCCGTTCTATAAATAGCTGCATAACTTTACTCAAGGCTTCATGTAACTTAGAACCCAATCGCAAACCTTCCAAAAAAACTAGAGTAAATAACTCTAGTTTATTTTCTGTAATAACAGACGACAGCAGCCGTGTTCTAGACGCTCATGTCTCTGTGATACGCACGCAGTAATGGAATAAACTAGGGCAAGATATACGAGTACTACAAATTGGCCAAACGACTATATTAAGTTTGTTTAAACAAAAAACTTTATTAGCGGAGTATTATACATAGTTAATATAATAATGATTAGGATTCCTGAAGTTTGAGATTCCCATAAGCACGGTCCATGAATCCAGAGGTTCTTTTATGCCGCTAACGAATCGTAAAGTTTTAACTGATAATGCGAACTAGCAGTTACACTCTTTCATAAATACTCATTTACTTTGACAAAGATTTACTTATGATCGGATTCCAAATTACGACAGCCATAGAGCACCCCCAACAAAATGGCTTTGCTGAAAATATACGGATACGGATAATACAAAACAGCGTCCCTACCAGCAGTAGTTTGGTAGCGCCTTTTTCAATAGGAAAAACCGGGGTTTCTTAGAGCGGCGGTACCATATCATTGCGGCTGTGGTGATTGGCGTCCTAGGGCGTTTAGGAAAAAAAAATGGCGTCCTATAAAACGGTGATTATTTTCAACATAAAATACCGTCTACGTCCTCTCGTATCACTGATCCTTTCGTGGCCACTATGTTCGACATAATAATATTTAGTTGAAAAGTGCTTTTGATTGTGACCGTAAGAAAGAATCAATTTGATATGACTTGTTCAAGAAGCCCATTTGAGCACAATTTTATGCAACCTGAAGTTCTATTTCAGCTGTACATAAATAACATAAAGATGCCAGCAGCTATGAAGATACGACAATTACAGAAGATCATAACTAGAGGTACACTGCCACCAACTTATCTAGAGTCGAGAGGGTTACCATTAATATGGAGCTTTAAATTAAGGTCATCAGTTTATTTTCGTTTAACTCCACAGCAATAGTAGCATGACCACTAAACACGAAAAAGAAGGTTTTGTCAACGAAAAAGAAGACACAAATCGTCTTCTCTTCAGTAGGCAAAACGGGTGTCTTGGGGCCACCATAGGCTTGATAAAGTTCAGCAACTAAGCCTGTTAAGCTTGGAGACGTTAAAGGAAGGTGACGTCATTCCTCTTTGTTCTAACGACAGATAAATTGGTGGAACTGCGAAGCCTCTGTTAGCTCGGTTTTGTTGCAACCTCTAAGGACTAAACCTGTTAAGCTATGACACTTTAAATGAAGTTGGTATCATTATAAATCTACAGAAAAGTTGTTGGAACTGTGGGTCACCTTGTTAGCTTGATAAGGTTCAGCGCCCCCTACCGTCTAAACCTAGGAAGGTAGGAGTAAGCTAGCGACTGCTGGGCGGTGGCATTTGAGCTTGGACGCCTTGGAGGTTCATAGGCCGCCCGTTGGGATTGCCCATGCCGAGGCCGTCTTGATAGTTATTCGCGTCCATAGCTGGCATGTCATCGTTCTGGAGAAAGATGAAATTAATTTCATTATTACCGGTTCTGAGAATATTTTACAGACTTTAACTATGGCTTTACACAGTATGCAGCAAAAACCTTGTGCCGAGGCCGGTCCAACAATGCATGTAGTAATTTAAATCGATATATAGAAAAACAGACAAAACCTAAAGTTAATATATATTTTTAGTAAATTTCAATCAATCCATTTTTAACAATCTAGACTCCTTTAACACATTTTATAACACTCAGGACCACTTCAACACAATAGCCGAGCTAAGCCATTATTACAGCGATGATTAATTAAATATAAATTTAATTAATTAATTTCGCTGATTAATTAAATATAAATTTAATTAATCAGCGAAAAATAGCCATACAGGCTATTTTTCCCTGATTAATTAAATTTAATGCGAAAAAGTATATATACAAATTTACTTGAAAGGACTACGTAATTGTTCCCTAATATCCTTCAGATCAGACAGGGTTTCGTTACATACTGTATGTTTGCAGTAGCTAGAGCGGGATTCAGACCGCTTCAAAGTCATTATTGATGATAGAGGACTTACAAGAAAATAATGTTATGTTTGGGGACAACGCACCATGATAAAGCTGATATATCATGGCAAATTGACAGTGAGATTTTAAGGGTTACGTGATTTTACTGACTGTTAGGAGACATTGAAATCTGAGTGCACGCCACACCAATGTGCAAAATTACCTCTGTAATAATAACAAACCACAAAGATTCTCACCTTGATTCTGGTACGGAAAGCATAGACCGAAGTCGTCACACTGCATGTAATAAAACAACGGGAGGCGTAGAGGCAAACTCAAAATTTGCTAGGAATGTTATACAGAAATTGGTTAACAGACGGGGAAGGTTCTCGTACCGAGTGAGCTGAGGAAGTACAAGTGAATAGAGGAGGAAGTGGGGTAAGGACGGGAGGAAGAGGTGGTTTGAAAAGATAGGGAAATAATTGAAACGACAGGTTCGAGCGAAATGGATCAGAATAGTTAGAAGAGAATATTGGTGAAAGGAAGAAAAGACGAATGAAATAAAAAAAGTTATATTGTGAAAGGAAATCCTGGTTTAATATCGTTGAAACTAGGCCTTAGTGGCGTACCTCGCGATGTCTGCGTATGGTGCGGTCCTAGTACCGGGTGTGCTGAAGAAGTGGTTGAAAAGATAAGAAAGGAAAGCAAAAGTAATGAGATGAAAGATGGGAAATCGGGTGAACAGAGGAAGAAGTTGAAAAGATGGAAAAGTAATTAAAAGATAGGTTCGAGCGGAATGTTGCCTGTGGGAAAGTTGCCTTTCCTCTGAAAGTAGGCGTTAGTGACTCGTACCTCGCGATGTCTGCATATGGTGCGGTCCTAGTACCGCGTGAGCTGAAGAAGTGGTTGAAAAGATAGAAAAGGAAATTAAAATTATAGGGTGAAAGACGATGAATTGGGTGAACAGAGGAAGACGTTGTTGAAAACATGGAAAAGTAATTGAAGTGACAGGTTCGAACGGATTGAATGGGAAAGTTGCCTTTTCGCTGCAAGTAGGCGTTAGTGACTTGAACCTCGCGATGCCTGCGTATGGTGCGGTCCTCGTACCGGGTGAGCTGAAGAAGTGGTGGAAAGTTAGGAAAGGAAAGTAAATTAATAGGGTGAAAGACGAGCAGTCGAAGGAACAGAGGAAGAAGTTGTTGAAAAGATGGGAAAGTAATTGAAATGAGAGGTTCGAGCGGAATGAATGGTAAAGTTGCCTTTTCGCTGCAAGTAGGCGTTAGTGACACGTACCTCGCGATGCCTGCGTATGGTGCGGTCCTCGTACCGCGTGCCGCCGGTGGACGCCATGGGGCGGCTGAGCGTGCTGTTGGCGTTGCTCGGCGAGTGCGGCGCGCCCGCGCCCGAGCCCTGCCCTGCGGGTGCCGCCCGGCCAGTGACAAGCGTTATGTACATGCTGTGGGACCTTACGCGCGATGTTGGAAAACGTGCTCGCATTCGGAACGTACACAATTTAGGGGTCACGCGGTCGATGAGATATTGATAAATTGGTTATTGACCAATCTACTTTGCACCTTGCAGCTTCGTCTTTACAATAGAAATAAATGTTAAACAATGTTTCGAATTCCCCTCTACCTAAATTTAAATTTGTAAAACGGCTACACTTTGAAGTCGCATTGACAGCCGCATGGAGAACGCGATACGCTCTAACAATGCGGCGTACCTTGGTTTAGCCGAATTACAATCGAGCTGGACGTCAATACGTTGAATTAAAAACCGCGCTGTTCTGTAAAGCGACTAGCCGTTATATAAAAGAGCTGATTATACATTTTGGCTACGACATAGATACCAAGATAAGATCGTTAAACATCACCAAATCACTGATGGTAGCCTCTTGTGGTAACCTCTTAATAGCAAGAAAGAAGTAAAACCAACGTTAAGAACCCACGTTTTCCAACATTTCTACGGTCGACATAACACCGCAGTACTGAGCGAAAATAAGGTTATTTGCTTGCATCATTCGAAATGTCGTTAGTAAGTTAAATCCACACGAAAGATCCACACAGCATTGCAATGAAAAGAATGTACAAAACAATTTTACATTTACATCACATGTATACAAAGATTTACAGTACTGACAGATATATTTACAGCTCTAGTTAGATCACGTCACTGCCAACTGGTTTGAGGCTTAAGTGCACTGTTAAATAGATACCCGCGTGCACTAAACTTAGGTGTATGTGTTAGTGATAGATTTATATGGCAAAATACTAGTCTTTGCTTAAGCTTAGTGCAGGCGAGCACGATTATTTGATGATGACTGGGTTAAAATTAGCTGCCTGAAAACAGTAGCTCGCTTATAGATGACTGGAAGGACGAAAAAACTTTGTAGGATTCCTAACAATTGTACGGACTAGAAATCATCCACGAGAACTATGATGAATGACGAAAGCGTAGAGATGTATAAAATCAAATGAATAGATGGTATGAATCCATTTTTGGAACAGATATAGTTCGTGACCTAGAATAACACTTAGTTGACTTTTTATCCGGGTACCACGCGGACGAAGCCGTGTGCAGAGGTCAGTAATAAAAAAACCCTTAGTCGCGTCTAATTCTATTTTGAAATATACTTATAATTCAATTGAATAACCAATACTTTCGCCAGTAAGTGACGTCCGCTAGTCAATTCTTATTCTACCAGACCATTGTTTAAGACTTAATAAGCATTTATTTGTATCTAATCCTTCCCAAGTCACTTCCCAAGATGTTTTCACAAAAATAAATTTGTTAAGGGTCGGCATCGCTTTCGGTAGGTCGGCTACGGTACCCGCTTACCAACAGGTGGCCGTGGTATGCAAATTTTTGATGACTTAATTTTGCCTGTCGACCCTGTAGTGTTCCAAATATCATCTGATATTGACAGTTCGCTAATAGCAGTTACTTACCGCTGCTGTTGGACGACGCCCTGGGCTGAGCCGCCCTGGCCGGCGTCAGGAAATCAGCTTCGCGCCATCCGTGCTTCCGATAGACCTCGCGCAGTTCCGCGTGCGACCACATCGTCATCAGAACTTGCCCTGGAGAGGTGAGTAAGCTTTGATAACTTTGACCAGTACCACTTGATCGGACAGTAGGTACTTGTGATGTTTTAACAAAAGTCTACCTTGCTCTAGCATTTTTATTCTTATGTCTCTGTCTACACACACAATTTGCGTTACATTGCAACTTGCAAGAAAAAACATATTGCCGATCTTTACTGCGATGTTGCTGTTGGCTTTACGTTTGCGCGTAGCCCTGTAGTACTGATATTGTATTCTGTGGCGTGGGATTGGTTGAAACAAAATAAGTACCTACCTGAATTGTTATTCTATACTATTTCGTGGGATTTGGAGGGAGATATTTACATTGAGTGGGAAAGACCCTTGCTAAATTTAGAGAAGACTAGCTAGATTCAGTTGTCCGATCACGGGGAAAATAGAAACTGGCGAGATTATTGTAGTTAATACGAACCAGTGGTTAAGATAGTGGTACGTTTGTACTGCGCTGCTCGTTCTTGTGTCTATTCGTCATCATCAGCAACATCCTGTAGAAGTCCACTGCTGGACATAGGCCTACCCAAGAGTGCTATGGCAGCTCGACTTCCCACAACCTTTGAAAACGCCATTGGTACATCGGGAAGTCTTCATATACTGCGTCGTCTGATTCGTTCAATATAATATTATAAAGAGGTAAAATTTGGATGTAGGAGGCAATATTTGAAACTATTAATCGATTTTAAAAAATATTTCACCAAAATGTATAATGGACATAGGAAAGGCTGTATATTATCCCGTTAAAATAAAAGGGCTTCTCGTGGAGACGCGTTTTGCGACGTCCACGAAATAACGTTTCTTACGAACGTTGCTGTAACGGTAAAATCTACTTTTTATCCGGGTACCACGCGAGCGAAGCCGTGGGCAGTAGCTAGTGAAGAATAATGTCGTACCTGCAAACTTGAGAACCCTCGCAGTATGACGATGGCGTTGTTTTGTCAGATTCAGCAATCGCTCAACGCCGCCCGCCTCGAGTAACGATCGGGAGAACTCCCCGCTTTTTTTTATAACCTCGTTGAGTGTTGCCAGGACGGCAGCTATCGTGTCGTCCGATGTTCCCTGCTCGAAGGTAAAATAAATATCTAAGTAAATAATTTTCGTGACACTGACTAAGGGAATATCTAGAAGTATTACCACAGAATCCAAAGGTTCTAAAGAGAACCCAATGGTTCTAAAAATCTAATGGTTTTAAAAGCGAACACAAGGGTTCTAAGAAGAAACAAGGTTTTTATAGAAGGATGCAAGGGTTTCCATATAAAAACCCACGGGGGTTCTACCGCACACTAAGGTTTTCCAACAAGTATAAGTCAGAAACCGTCGTACATAGGCAAACTTAATTCTTAAAAGCATTTCCTTGCATGTGCACAATAAACAAAGGTTATGTAAACCTTTGTTTATTATGGAAAATATGTGATCGTAGTGCACGGAAAGGGTACCTATATAACTAATATATCTGTGACGTCACTGCGCAGGGTCAGCAGAATACCAGCGCTAAGTAGGTAGCCACCTACCTAGCATTATGCTAAGCTGAGCACCTTTTTGGTGCGACATTGAACTGTCAAGATAGATAGATTAGGCAGTAAGGTGCGTAGGGCATTTCTGTTTCAGAATGCGGAGGGAGAAAGTCGCGATCACTAAGCCTGATGAAGACTCTCGGAATGAGTTGAAACTTAGTCGGTGCCTTCACCGATAGTGCAGTACGTGAAAACTCCCGTTTTTACAATATGTATAAGTAGGCTGTTCTAACTTATATATTATTATTATTATTCTTATAACTTATCCCACAATCATAACTTCCAAAATTTGTTGTTTATTATATCGTGCTAATTAAATGTTTTCTTTGTTTAATAACTTGGTATGTATGTATTTTGGTACTAACCTGATCATGCTGCGTGTTCCCGCTCGGAAGTTTTTGCACTAGATCCCTCATAGCGTACTTTCCAATCAACTCTTTGTTCCGTTGATCGATGGCCAGGTTGCGCAGAGCCGTGGCCACCGCGCATACAACACGGTCCACCTCCATGCGCAGGAGCTCTACTAGTATTGGTAACCCTGAGGTGAGGGAGTCTATGTTAAATCATTGTCTTGTCCTGGCGAATAGGAATGTTTGTTTCTGTCTCGCTTACATCTAGGTAAGCGGTTTTGATCCATAGCCAATATCCCACAGTTCCCACCACCTTCCCACAGCTGGGAATCAACATGATTGCCCACAACATGCAGTTATCTCTACCCGATACCACTTGCTAATAGAATTTAGCCTACATACTCAATATTTACTTAGCACTTAAATTTACATTTGGATTTGAGAGAAGTTGCTTGATGTGATAATCATGCTTACTTATGAAGATTTTAAGCAGTTGTTTTTATTGCGTTTTGGTGACATCCACCAAAGGGTAATTTTCGAGTTCGAACGATCGCTAGAAATTTATGTCCGACTATGCACATGGACTAGAGATACGCCAGTCTCACTGTCCGATCAAGAGAAATCGGACGAGCACCAAATAATTTTTGTGTCTTCAGAATGCACCTTTTGCACGTAGGTTAGGCTACATGAAGGAAGAAAGATAAATAAATAATAAAAAAGCCTTTAAGCCTTTGTAAAATAATAAAAAAGTCTTAATTCTTTAAATATGAGTACCTGCCTTTACATATAAACTTTTTTTTTATGTGCGAGTACCTAAACCACAGGTTCTCAAACTTATTTTTTCCCACCGCCCACTTTGAGAATAAAAAAATCCTAGCGCCTCCAAAGTTTTTAAACATAACAACCTATGCTTTCCCTTCTGGGCCGCCTTAGCGCCCCCAAAATCTTCTAGAGCCTTCTACCGCCCCCCTGAAGGCCTCCAGCGCCCACAAGGGGGCGTTATCACACACTTAGAGAAACAGTGACCTAAACACTTCAATATAAGCTGAATTAAGGCCCCCTTGGCTGGTATAAACTTCTAAACTTCCTCCAAAAGTCTAGTGAAGAGGAAAGAAGAGTGTATCTTCTTTCATATTCTATTCAAAAGAAAGATGGCTACGCGTAAATATATTTCTGTGTTACAGATGTTATATTTACCTTTCTCCTTCCGCACAGCGGCTCTGATGTCAATAGACGGCTGCCAGTAGCAAGCGGCTAGGTTCTGAAGCGCGCCCGCCGCCGCTTCGAGCGTTTCTGGGTTCGAACACGTTTGTAGTAACGCCATGTACAGCGGCACCACCTGGGGAAATATACGAACACGCTCACGACTATAATCTCCATAATGGCATACATCCTCAGGCACGTTGTAAGCATTCCACGTGACAGCTTACAAGCCCATCGTCGCTTTATTGGATCTATGCAGTCCTAAGCTTAAGGGGCTGAAGCCGAAAATACCATTTACTAAAAAATATTATTTTTGCAAGATCGGTTTAGTTCTTTTCATTTTATCACATTATCATGAATCTTGTCGTTTCCGAAACACGATTAAGCATAATTTTGTAGACACAAAAAAATCCAAGTACGAGTACTAATTCTCTGCTAACAGATATTTATGAAATTTCGACGACTTAATCAGAATACTCAAATAAGAACGTTGTTCTTATACTTTTTAAATATGTTTTAACATCAAAATGTTAAAATCCTGTGATATTCTCTTATTCTTTGCCAAAGCGACGTCAGAATAGCGAACTCAATGACCTTCGTTCGAAATTCGTACAGCTACTTTTTGTTGTGCTATGAGCAGCTGTCTGCCTCTTAACGCTTGAAGGCTAGCTTTCCTACCTCCGGAGACCACAGCATCTCCGTCCCTTTGGGCACGGAATAGCCCAGCGCCGTCGAGTTGGAGTCGAGAGGGGGCGTGTCTTGCTCACTCTTGCCGAGTGGACTGGTGGAATTAGACGAAGTGGAACCTTCCTTCTTCTTTTTACTGCCGCCGAAACATCCAAGGTTTTCTCCTGGATCAAAGCAACAAAAAAAACCTTAGTAAATTATTTTGGTAGTAGAAAATGCTTTCTAATACAAAACTTTTGCTTAATCTTAAAAACCCCTTCGTATATCTATTTTGGTAGTAGGGAATGTTTTCTAGAAGAAAATTTTTGCTAAATCTTAAAAACTCCTTCATATTTTCGGTCGTCTATCACAGCGTCTCCTAGTGAACTGTGACGATGGAACCTATCTAAGAACCATCCTTGAAGTCGACAAAAAGATTGCAAAAAAACCGCGTTTTAATCGAATAAGCCGTCTCTGAGATAAATGGTAACAGACAAACAAGCATATAAGAAAACAACTTCTGACAGCAAACGTAAGTAAATTTGCACCCCAGATATTGGGGAATGTGAGCTCCATAAAATATAATAAATAACTTTGTACTACCACATTCAGGCAAATTAATGATATTATTATTTCTATTTATTCATTTCAAATCTCAGGCTTATGCCTGGGGCCTTTACAGGCATTAGTGGAGCCAAAGCTAACACTACTTGAACAATAATAATATTAATATTATTATTATTCAAGTATTTACCTTTTGATCCGCTAGCTTGTACCCTCGCCTGCCCTGAAGACTGCGCGGGCGGTGCTCTCGTGTCGTATAAAGGATCTTCAATCTCTTGGCATCTACAAATCGTATAATATATTAATACATGACCACAACCTTATTATTATTATTATAACAATCTCAATATATATTCTCCCTCGAAAGGTTTTCTGGAATAATCGCTTCCAAGCGATAAAACCGTCCATTGTACTTTAGGGTTTTTTTTAGTTTTGTCAAGTTATATGTATTTTCTTAGTATATTTATTCATTCATTCACCTTCCAATATCTGATAATTGTGGAGATGAATTGAAGTCCACACAGAAGTCCACAGCTGGGTCAGCCTAAGAACTAATAAAGAATGCTAAGAAGAAAGATCTTAATTATTTATTTAATGCTTTATTGCACAAAAACAATGTGCAAAGGGAGGACTTAATGCTATACAGCATTTTCTACCAGTCATCCTTAGCGGTTGGAAACAGAATACTAAAACTATAACAAACTAGTCTTAACGAATATGTCTAATTTAGATCTTGAGCAATTACCTGATGTAACCCTAATTTTTTATAAACTTTTCGTTATTCAAAGTCGTCGGTTTGTAATTTTTTCCCTGATTTAGTTGAACACTTGCTATATGTATTTAACTTTTAATTTAATTTAACTTTTAACTTAAGTAAAACACAATATTGTTTTATTCCAAAAACTATCGTGAACTTGACTATTCATATTGTTAAAACGGGAATTTTCACGTACTGCACTATCCGCGACTTTCTCGACGCGGAAGGAGAAAGTCGCGACCGCTCACCCTGATGAAGACTCTCGGAATGAGTCGAAAATTAATTGGTGCCTTCACCGATAGTGCAGTACGTGAAAATTCCCGTTTTTACAATATGAATACACAACATTGTTATTGATGTAATCCCATTAGGTAGTTCAACTTAATAACTTTATACATACCTACTCACATAATATGTTAACTGTAAGTCCTAGCTAATGCTCAAATTGTAACTACAATATTGTATTATCCTTTTGGGCACTCCTTGGTAATTAATATTAATGGTAACATTTACAAAAGCAATATATATTTTTATGTGACTGTTTGTGCCAAAATACAAATAAATAAACAATAAAATAAATGTACCTGTAGGATAGATTCCGTAGAACGCATACGCAGTTCTCTACGATCTTGGTGCCGATCGCGTTGGCAGTGAGCGCGGCTCGCACCGCGTGCAGCAGCGCCTCCGCCAGGCCGGTGAGCGAGCGCAGCCGCCGGCGCGCGTACTCGCCCGCGGACGACGCGTTCCGCAGCACGCCCGACGCGTTACGGAATACTGCACGGAAAAACATGAACTAACTCACTTGTTTTAGAACTCGTCTTGGAGAAGTACATGCGAAAAACGTGACAAAAGTCACTTACTTTAGAGCTCATCAAGGGTAGTACATGCGTTGCGGAAAACTGCACGGAAAAACGTGAACTAACTCACTTGTTGACGACCTCTGTGGCGCAGTGGGCGAAGGCCCGCCTGAGACGCAGAAGGTTGCGTGTTCAATTCCTGTCACGGGACAAATGTTTGTATCTGCAAATATTTGTCTCGAGTCTGGGTGTTTTCTATGTATAATATGTATGTATTTTACAAAAAAATATATATACGTAGTATATCAATCATGTAGTTCCCATAATACAAGCTCTGCTTAGTTTGGGGCTAGATGATGCTGTGTGAAAATGTCCAGCATTATTATTATGTTTTCGACCTCGTTTTGGGGAAGTATATGCGTTGCGAAGAATGGTAAAAGTCACTTACTATATAGTTCGTCAAGAGGAGTACATGCGTTGCAGAAAACTGCACGAATATCGTGACAAAAGTCACTGGTTGTGAAAAAGAAAAGTCACTTATTTTAGAACTCGTTCGGTAAAATACATGCACGAGTAACGTGAGAAAATATTATTTTAGAGCTGATCTGGAACATGCGTTGCGAAAAACTGCACGAGTAACGTGAGGAAAGTCACTTATTTTAGAGCTCTATAACCTTTCTGATAAGAAACCTTTTTATTTCCTTGAATTTTTTGACAAAAGCACTATATATATACCTCGGTTGTAATTGCCTATTTCTCGGCCTCTGCAATAATGTACTAATGATTGTTCCTGCTCACCAGTAGACCAGTATGTATCGCCAGGGTTAGTCGGATGCCATCCGGAATGTGGAATGATGACTTTGTTGACGATGACCTGGGCAGCGTCGTCTATGATGGACTGTTTGAGATCTTCGCACGATGACATGTTCCATATTACGCCGGTTACCAGTTCTTTGACCTTTCCGAAATAATTACAAATTAGAGTCCCGCCGAGGATGAATTTAATAAGGATTTTATCAAAATCTTGTGGACACAGGTTTAGCATTTTCATAAAATATTCATTGAAGCGCCAGTGACGGAAATTATGAGGATTAACAGGTAAGTGTGAAATGGTTACGTCATGTGGAAGGTAGAAAATGAAATATTTGAGTACAAAAGGGTAAATTTTTTTAATAAAACAAAATGTACAGAATTAACAGACTATCTAAAGACCGTTCAAAAAATCTACAGCTAGGTCAACTTATCCAGATCACTATCAGACGAAAGCGTTCTCAAAATGCTGGCAGCATTGCCACAATGAATGGCAATACTAATGCGTTGACCCAGATAAGAGCCAGCTCTATGGTCACGCTTTAGGACCGTGCTGGCAATCTAGAGGCGTCAGATCAACTCAGTGATGTATGAATTAATATTGATTGATTAATTAATTAATGCTTTATTTGCTTGAACACAGATTCAAGATTCAGATTTCATAATTGATAGATAGATAGAAAATTATTTATTGCACAACAAAAAGTACTGTACATAGGCGAACCTAATGCTAGATAGCATTCTCTCAGGTAACATTTGTGTTCTAAGCAAAACAGTCTTGAGGTAGTGCATGAATAATAATTATTTGAAAGACATTATTTGCTTGTAAATTAAATTGAGATTTTTGAAAGTCATGGTGACTTTCAAAAATCTCAATTTAATTTCTCAATTTAATCTCAATCTAAAGAAGGTATTGCAATTACCTCCATATCAGTAGCTCGACATAGCAAGGCCATGAGGGCTGGAATTCCGCCCGCATCTCGAATAGCCCTCTTGTTTTCGTCGTTCTGCCGTCCGTATGAGAGGTTCCGGAGGGCGCCACAAGCATTACGACACACTTCCGGGTTCTCGTGTGATACTAGCCGGACTAAAGGTGGTATACCGCCTAGGAAATAAAGCATTTTTAAGAACAGAGTTTTTCTATTTGTTTATAAGTAGTATTCTAGTACGTAGTTCGTTGAGTCAATGGGCCGTCTCATCGATAAATAGCGATCTCTACCAGACACCTTCATATATATCACCCTATATTATTCCGGTTTATTAAAGTGAAAGTTTATTTTGATCAAAAACTATACACAGCTACATTGAAATTGGTACCTTTAAGTCCTATAATCCATTACATTACATTTATTTTTTACTTTTTAAAGTGCTGTGTATAGTGCCGTCAAAAATAGATAGATAGATAAGTATTTTTCAAACTTTCGCGATCAGTTAACATAGTTATTAGTTTTTTGTGTCATCTCGTGGCCACGGCTGTTGCAAAACAGTCGATTGGGAAAATAATAAAAAAGGTAAACGCGATAAAGGCCCGTAAAAAGTATAATTATCGTTGATCTACACTAAAATATTAAAAATAAAAATAGTAATAAAATAGTAAAAGTAAAAATAAATAAGGAATACGCCTGATCGGACTCCACACTAGGATTCTCTGTATCGTAGGTATCAGAAACAGGTAGTTAAATATGATTTCCTCTAACTGAAATCTGAATCATTATTTTGCGTTTTTGGAAAATCAATGAGGTTCTATTTACCTAAACTTCTCGTCTTCTGCTTGTTAGGATCATCCATATAGGTGAGGTGCTGTAGGTAAGCGGCCGCATTCGCTTTAACGACATCTGACGGTGAGTTTAGGAAGCCGATAACTTCGGGCAGGTTCGGATCTCGCCATTGAAGGCCACCGCCATCTTCATGGCCGACACCTCCGTGAACTAAAAAAAATACAGTGAGAGACATTGTTAAACATTTTACGGTTATTTAACAAAACTCTGCTAAGTCTCTTTCCTATATGTGTTATTTAAAGTCATTTCAACTATTTCACATAACAACTAGGAGGGGCGCACTAATAATATCCGGAATGAATAAGAAAAATATACTAGGTTAAAATTGAGTTTCATAAACTCAAAATATTCTCCGTTATTTTAAATTTCTTTAACAAGATATTTCTTTGTAGGTTTGCACTTACCTAAAGCCATATTAGCCATTTGTTTCTGTAATTCTTCTTCATCGCCGTACATTGACTGTCCGCCCGCGCTACCTAGGCTCAGACCATTTTGTGAATCCTGGAAACAAAAAGGATATGTTATCGCTTATCCCGTAACAGTATAGCTTCGATGGGTCGATTCTTAACTTTAGATTTTTTTCTTATTTCTTTCTGCAAATCTGAACCATTGGTGCTCCTGAGGAGGTTAAATGCTGATGCGTAGCGTCGTACGCCGTGGGGTAGTATTGGTAGCCGTATATATCCGCTGCGTACTCCCCTCGCGGTCACGTCACGCAATAATGTCGTTACCTTGAATTGAGGAGGTTGGTGCTGCTGATGCGTAGTGTCGTACGCCGTGGGGTAGTGTTGGTAGCCGTACGTATCAGCCGCGTACTCCCCACGTGGTGACGTCACGCAGTAATGTCGACCCAGCTGCTCCAGTGACGTTGAATCGTACCTGAATCCACAAACATAAACACTCATTAACTTGTGGGTCGTCACGAACTAAGATCACGCGAAGTACCGTTTTTACCCGGCTACCGAACCCTAGGGGTTTTTTAACTATGGGATAGTACAAAAGCCCCTACAAATTCAACTTATCTTCGCACTACAAAGTTCTATTAGTATAAAACTTCCTTGTTGTACCTACAAAGTCTCATCAACGATTCGGCAGTTATTGTCGTGCAAAAAAATATCCATATAACAAACATCCATGCGGATTGCCCACATACACTCTCAAGATCTTGAAACTCAATAAATTTATACTTTTAATACTATCATGGTTATGAAATACATTTTCCCGTGTCATGCAACTGTGCCAAAATATCGGTAAACAATAACACTTACTAACCATGGTAAATAAATAAATAAATAATGCTGGACAATCCACACAGCATCATCTAGCCCCAAGCTAAGCAGAGCTTGTGTTATGGGTACTAGATGACTGATATACTTAATACAATACATTACATAGATTTTTTTATTATACATAGAAAATACCCAGAACACCCGGAACAAATATTTGCAGATCGTACAAACATTTGTCCCAGGGCGGGAATCGAACCCGCAACCTCCTGTGTAGCAGGCGGACCTTCGCCCACCGCGCCACATCGGTCGTCAAATATCTTATTATTAGTGAGAATTATACTGACAGTTCAGTTTTAACTGAGTAACTTTGGTTCATTTATGTTCTGAAGAGGCTTCAACTGTGGTTCGAGTGTTTCTCAGAAACTAAAGCGTTACGTGATTTATGGACACCGCCACCAAGTTTAAAAAAAAAGTCATTCAACTTACTCGTACCTCTGTTGGAGGTGTTGATTGTGCTGTGGTAGAGCGCCCGGCGACGCGCTCCTAGGAGAGGCGCTTCCACCGCCCTCTACATATTCCTGGAAAGCAAAATGCAAATTGAATAAAAAAACATTACCAAATTAACCGCCGAATACTGAAGCGGTCCCCAACGTTTAATCACGACTTAAGGATGATTAAAAATAATAATAAACACTCTTGTGATTAAAATTAATGTTAACTTAATAATTAATTCCTATGCGTGACTTATGTCCATGTTTTCTGTATAATTAATGACATTTACATCGAAATACGTGCTTCAGTTTACCAGTGTTTAATCTCTCTGTTAAGTGCTCTCATGAGCACTTAACAGATACAAGCTTTCATTTAGGTTATGAGTGTCCTATTTTATCTGCATTGTTAATTTTATATTGTCTTTGAAGGAATGCTAGTCACTTCGTTTGTCTTACTTCGTTTAGTAAGTTTAAAGGCTTGCGGCCAGATACTGCAACGCTACTCAAGATTTTAGTAGAGTTGGAAAGAGATGTTGCTATATACAACATATGAAGCTGTCATTTTGTGATGGAGCTCGTTGTATAACCACGACACAGGACTCCTAGCTGGGATCAGGAGTATTAATGCGACAGTTGGGTGTTTATTTCCTTATTTAATCAAGTAGGTAGCTCTTCATCCTAAAATCATATATTTTGGGTTCTTAAAAAAGAGCGTTTTGAATTTTTAAAGGTTTGGCAACGCGCGTCTTTTACCTCTGGTGTTACTAGCGTCTGTGATATCTTGGCCAATCGACTCACATGACCGCGAAGAGTGGAAAAAGAGAAGGGAGGCCTTTGCCCTGCAGTGGTATCAGACAGGCTAATTAGATTTAGATTAGATTAGTTTCTAGCGTCCATATATGACTTTTTGCCACCTTGTTAGAATAAAAAAAAAATGAGATCGCCTGTGACCGTTCGATGGTACCCAAACGAATACTGCGTGAAGCATCTCACCACGCTCGACTCACATTTTTTTTAATCTACTAAAGAGGCAAACTAACATACTGGTGGTTAACTGTTACCATAGCCTATAGACCTTGCTACACCAGCGGTATCACTCACGCGTTGCCTCCCTGAGATATCAAGATGAAAGATCTCATGTGCCTTCAATTTCACCGGCAGCCATACCCTTCAAACGGGAACACAGCAATGAGAGTATTACTACAGAAATAGGAGGTAGCACTCTTACAGAAGCTTTACTACTCTTAAAACTTCTCTTACCTGACCCATATAAGCGGGCACTTGCGTTGCGTCCACCATGTAGGTGGGCTGTGCTTGGTAGGTCGCGGTGCCATAATGACCGTAAGTTCCATAGTGACCCGCGCCGACCGCCTGCCCGTATGTGCCCCCGCCCGTTACTGACACCGAATCCATCACCTGAAAAATAAATATGCCTAAGTGAATAAAGCCTGAATTCATAGTCGGGGGTTGAACAGTCCCCTAAAGCATCTGACTTATGGCTGGGTGCATAAAGGTTGAATTCACGCTTGAATTTCCACATAGCGCCTGAATAGTCCCCTAGAGGAGCCCCAATTTGACTATGAATTCGGACCTTAGACACTCGGTCAAACGTGATAACGGCCGGTGAAGCAAAGCTGTGACCGAGTGTCGGCCGAAGAGATCCTGGTCGCCCGGAAGAGAGATATGTTGAGAACATCAACAAGAGACGCGCAAGGTATCCAGACAAATACCACTTTATGTTGACGTTAACGCCTGCGGAAGGATTGAATTGTATGGAAATGACATTAGCTGTTAAAATGTCACTTGACTTCTCCCAAGTTTTACCATGCGTTAGCGTGAAAGGAAAACTAAGCGCGAGGTATTTGTCTAGACCCCAGGACAAAGAAGGCTGGCAGAAGAGAAAGGAGGGATATAATCACCCACTGCTGGCATGGATGAGATGACGATGAAGTCAATAGGTATTTTATAATAGGAAATCACAAAGATCATATAGAATCGTCGCCTTATAAACACGGTAAATTTAAGTTGTACATAAAACTTAAATTTACTGTGAACTGAGTGAATTTACGCTTATTCTCTGCGACCAAGCCTAGAAGAATCAGGCAACAAACACAGCGTAGTTTTTTTAAGTTTCAGTGTGCTGCCGATTGAACGAGGTGTACTCTTTCATCGACAAAGAGCATAAGCCAATCTTGATGAAGAACTTAGAGCAGTCTAGTTGTTTCTTAAGCCAAGTTTACCATTCTTAAGAAATTCTAATGATAAACTTTTAATAAAAATAACCTCTGCCCCATCGAGGCATCGCCAATCGCTGTTTCCGGATAAAAGTAGCCTGTGTTATTCTAGGTCAAAAACCATATTGATTCAAAATTTCCTGCAAATCTGTTCAGCTATTCAGCAACTTGGAGCAACTTGTATGGATGTTAGCAACGAACATCCATACTTTCGCATTTGTAATATTAGTAGGATGACAAGTTCAGTTAGTTTGTCTGAATATATCTCATAAGTCATAACTCTTGATTATTGCTTGTTTATCATCCTGCTTGCTACTACACTATCATACACTCATCAAAATCAGCCAGAATAACCAGCTGCTAGCAGCAGGAATGCCATAATTGACCATCAAGAGACACCTCCCTCCACCGACTTCTCGCAGCATTCACGATGTCGTCGTACTCACGTGAGGGTATTTCTGTGAGGGCGCCATCGTGAGATGCCCCAAGTGGTTGTAGTGGGCGGCCGGCGACGACACATACTGCCCGTAATCTGGATCAACACCGCCACCCACCACTGGGTATTCGCCAGCCTGGAAAAGTTGTCCTCAGAATTAACAGTTCTTCGTCGATTCCCAGTAGGGGTGGTAGCCAAAGGTACTACTACCAAACATTAAGCTATGTACATACGGTTTTGTAGTTAGCATTCCGCGTAAGAGGTCTCTATCAAGTACATCGCTGCATATTGGAATACTAACTAGTAACACGTGCCTTCGAATTTGTATAACAAGCTTATTAAAAAGCCTTTTTTTAACTTGCCTTGTTAGTTAGTTATGTGTGGACCAAATCTTGCAACTTTATTTTAAACCAGATATCCCCAACCGATTGAGTTGGGGATATCTGTTAATTTTTTTTTAGGAGTTTGTCAAGAATACGGAAAATAAAATAACGAACTCTAAATTGAATTAAAGTTTGTTTTTAAAAAGTTTTCGTTTTTAATCATTTGATTGCTACACCTGTTTCCAAACGAAGTGTTCCTTCGCCGTTTTGAGCACGTATATTTAAAAAGAAATCAGGTAATTGATATTATACATTGTTTATAAAACGCTCGCTTCGGGCTGTGGCCGTCTTTTGCAAACAATACGTGCCAATTTATTGGCCTTATTTCTTCCATCTCGATGTTTGGATCTTAGAGGAAGATGCTTCTCTAGTATTGTGGTGCTCCTGACCTGCATAGCTAAGTGGTGCTGGTGGGCGAGCGCCGCGGATAGCTCTGCGTCTTCGGTGGAGGCGTCCGACCGCGACACGGGGCTGTGCTGCGGGCCGTACGAGCCGTCCACCGGCCCGTTGCTGCAACAAGAGAAAACACCCTTCAACACAATTGTTCGCACAAACCTCAGGGACAAGTTACGTTTGGGTTATTGGGTTGATTATTTCCGATGGGTTCGAAGATCGGGGGGGGGGACAACGGGAATTTATTTTTCCTGTTGTCCCCCGTTTCATCCTTTTGCCATATAGTATAAAATCAATCATGACGAACACGAATTTTATATTCAAAAATTCATTGGGTTTGCTGATTATGGCAATGAGGTTAAATTTAAAATCAAAGATGGCACATTTATTTTTATTTTTTAAATTTTACATGATTATCCCGACATATTTTTATCATCTGATAAAACCTTTCTATGAACCATCCTTGAAGTCAACAAATCGATTACAAAAAAAACGCACTTCAATACGATAAGCCGTTTTGATGATAAATGTAAATAGACAAATTAACAAACGAAAACAACCTCTTAGGACATAATTCATAATAAATTACGGAGTCCTGTCGTCGCAGGTAAAAAGAAAGATGGAGGGTAATGGAAGACGGGAATAAATATGTTGTGCCAATCGCTTACAATCATGTAATTTACGTAAAATACGATTCACAGGTTGTCTGGTAGTGATAGCTATATCTCATCTAGTTGAAAGTAATTAAGGTCTATGTAATTTACGTACAGTCCGATAAATCCAAAGGTTGTCTGGTAGTGATAGCTATAAGGTCGCCCTTCGCAGAACATAGTAAAAATGTATAATACTTATCTAGTTGAAAGTAATTAAGGTATTTATCTATCTAATCAGCCAGTAACATCCACTGCTGAGTAAATGCCACTTCTCTATGACTCCACTCTTTTTTTTTATATTACATTTTGTAACATACCTAGTTTTTTTTTTTTTTTTTTTCTTTAATTTTTCTTAATTTAATTTTTTTTTTTAATTTTCTCTCACAGCACCATCTAGCCCCAAAGTAAGCAGAGCTTGTGTTATGGGAACTATCTACCTTGATAATCATCGGGCAGCTGGTCTGTCTTTGACTCCGCCGTATATCTCTTGGCTACGATTTAGTGACTGCTTTTACCAGTGATCATTTCACCTTGCCAATTGCCCTACCCTGCCCATGTCCACTTCTGTAGATACTATCTTCGAAATGTTATATCACCACACTAGTTCTTTCTATCAAGAGCTACCTCCGGGTGACTAGAGAAGAACCAGCGTCATTCGAGGAGTAGAAGTCTGTTAGATGTAGGAGACAACCAATGTCAACGGCTGTTTTTCTGCTATTTCAGAAAAGTTTTGAAGCGTAACGGAACCAATCTTATAATTTAAGGGTTGAACAAACTTTCGTTGAAAATTGAATTTACGTAGAATAATAAAAACAAGATCGAAGCTTTGACAACTTTCAGTTAATTGGGCTAATCAATCGTTATTAGATGTTGAAAACTGATACGGTAAAATATTGGCTCTCAGTAAGGTAACCTTTTCTTCAATCTGTGCATAAACTTCGTTGACGTCATGGAGTAAATTATGTCGAATTTTTCAATTTTTACAAATATTGCCCTTCAAGTAACGGCGTAGCAAAGGTAAAATACTCTTTGGCTTTTTGAGCAGACTTTCTTTTTTCTACACACTGTTAAGACGAAAAGTTGGACTCCGACCCGATAAAATCAAAAGTGAAGTACCAAAGTATGCTGGCCCGTACGTCAATGCGTGCCTAACTCATGAACATACTCATGTATGCCAATCATGCCATTGAAATGCATAACGGCGAAATTCACACACATAGCCTTCACTTTGCAATGGCCGGGGCAGAATCTTTATTGTTTTAATCGTCCGCATTTCTATATTTATTCTATGTTTCGACATGTGGAAGAATAAATAACCCCCTTCACTGAACTTCATAGACCCCGCAGAACGTTTGCCTCCTGGGTACGAGCTGCAGTGGCCAATTTGGAAATCGCTTAATAGGCTTCGCATCCAAGTTGACCGCTGCAGAAGCAATCTGGCCAAATGGGGGAAAATTGATCCAACCCACGTCCAGTGTGAGTGCGTGGAACCCATACAGAATATGGCGCATTTGCTCTCCTGCCCTCTGTGCCCCATCACCTGCACCCGGGAACATCTCATAAAGCAACTGATGAGGCTGTACAAGTGGCCACAAATTGATCAAAACAAATTTTAAAAAATGAGTCATTGATACGACATGAATGAGTCAGTAAACAAAGTTTTTCTCTCTCAGGTATAGAATCCTAAACAAGTCGTTTAATTTTCGTACAAAATACAAAGCCTAAAAATAACACTATTACCCACCCCTCTCAAAGAGACTCACTAGATATCATGTGACTTGCAGGAAATATCAAAAGGAATATTGTAGGGAACAGATGAGAACTCTCGGTAAGGAGCGAAATACGATAAGGTTGTTGTCAGAAGCTTATTCGTGTTAATAATGGCATTTTAGTATAAAAGAAAATTTCAAACAATTTTTAGGAAAGTAATTTTATGGAATAATTTTCTGCGAACTAACTAACCGGCTTTACATGAAAAACTGTAAAGAAGTATCCCGTTGCGCGATTAGTCGGACTTTAAAACAATATAGTGGATTTGTGCTCTTGATATAGTTTATTTATGCATAGAATGCCGTCTGTGTTCTATATGGAATACAAACAGCATAGTAAATTCATATTCATCGTAGCTCAATTATGCGCAATTAGCAGGCTCAGCTCTGATTAGTGATTTCTAATAAAAAGTCCATGCTACCTATCATACTACGAAGATGACTGCTAAATGTCGACATCTTACTAATATTATAAACGCGAAAGTTTGTGAGAATGGATGTTTGTTACTCTTTCACGCAAAAACTACTGAACGGATTTTGATGAAACATAGGCTACTTTTTATCCGGGTACAACGCGGGCGAAGCCGTGGGTAGAAAGAAGCTAGTTCTAAATAAAAAGATTATGCAGAGCGAAGGCGGCCAATGGTCTGCTGTTATATATTTTTTTTTTATTGTTATTCCAGATTTTAAAATATCTTCTGAAGAAGAAAGAAAGATACAAACCAAATAACTTATATTTACTTTTGAACTGATGTTATGTAGGTAGGTGGGTATATGTAATTGTGTTTATCTAGGGAATAGTGTTTGAGTTTTATAAATAGTGTAAGCTCTAGCATATAATTTATAACTCTTGTTATTCATGCCCTCAAGACTGTTTTCCATATAACACAAAGGTTAGCTGAAAGAGAACGCTATCTAGAATTAAGTTCGCCTATGTACAGTACTTTTTAGTTGTGCAATAAAGAATTTCTTATCTATATTTTAATTGAATAACAAATATTTAATTGTAAAAATTATATCTAAGAACATGTAATTTCATATTGTAAAAACGGGAATTTTCACGTACTGCACTATCGGTGAAGGCACCGACTAAGTTTCGACTCATTCCGAGACTCTTCATCAGGGTGAGTGGTTGCGACTTTCTCCTTCCGCGTCGCGCCGTGCACTACACGTAGCTGTAGTTGTGTTGGTAGTTGGTAGAATAGTCAAGTTCACGATAGTTTTTGGAATAAAAAACATGAAATTTGTCAAAAAAATAATAAAAAATTGAATTGAATCGAAATTTAAAAACATACGTTGTGCTTATTGGATTCATAGTGAGCGCGATTTATGGCTGAATAATAACTGAACAGAATACATTGCATTTTAAATTGGTTTTAAAAAAATAGAGTTAACTGTCCTATCCAAACATCCATCACTTTACTATTTAAGTACCAAATTACAAAAAGTTACGAAAATAAGTTTATGTCTTTAGAAATTCTACTAATATTATAAACGTGAAAGTTTTTGAGGATGTTTGTTACTCTTCCACTTAAAAACTACTAAACGGATTTTGATGAAACTTTACAGTAGCTTATACATCAGAATAACACATAGGCTACTTTTTATCCGGGTACCACGCGGGCGAAGCCGTGGGCAGAACCTAGTAAGTTTATATCTTTAGAAATCAGTTCAGCCTATAATTAATTTGAATTGATATTAATCGGACCGGAGACATAATTATAGCCTGCCTACTCTGAAACCTACTTTAAAATCATAAAAACAATGCTATTCCAGTTTTACCAAACCGTTTGGAATGAGCAGCAGAAATAACCGTTACCCTAAATATACATAAAAAACGAAGAACATCTTCTCTACACGAACCACAAATCACAATACAATCTAACTAGAAACCACTAAGTCCCTTACGTTCAGCACGATATAAGAGGTATATTTTAGAACAGAGAACCATGGTGGAACTCTCGCGACTTTGTCCGCGTTGTGTTTTTTTAAATATAAAGTATACGGCCTGTTGGTAAGCTGTTACCGTAACCTAAGCTTGCAACACCAGAGTGTAGGTTAGGTCCTACACAATAATTCAACTTCCCGTTGCGACCTAGTATGTTACATGTTGCTTTTGGAACATTGTCCTCCTTTTAGGTCAGTCAAGCAATTATTTTATCTATTGGGATAGACAGCAATAAATTTGTATTTTTGCTAATTTTAAAACCATCGAAAGAAAGAAAGAAAGAAGAAAGAAAATATTGTTATTTGGTTAAACGGAAAGAAGACATCAACTTTGCACTAAAACAGACACCCAGGTAAAATAAAATTATATTATAAAAAAAAAGATAGGTACCTACTAAAACATAATGTAGATAGGTAAGGTATAAGTCTGCGGTAGTTAGTTAGGTTTCCTCACGGGTATAACTGACGGTCACTGTTGTGCCAAGTGAGTACGTGATTTTATCGTCTATAACAGCGCCCCCTAGCGGCCACACATAGTGGACTCTGTCGAGGTTGTCTCAGGGTGAAGAGACTGTGGAGCATATCGTAATACACTGCACCGCCACAAATGAAGTCAGGTCGAAGACAGGACTACAAAAACTTATCAACACATGCTCTCTGACATCATTAACTGACAGGAGGTCAGGAATACTGGAACACTGCTGTCAGCAACCCAGAGTCCTTCTCGGCTACTTCAAGGAGTTGGGCTGGTTGGGGTCAGGTTAGAAGGGGATAATGTACAATACACCCCCCCCCCAAATGCGGAACGTCAGTGCACACCTGAGTTCCCCACTTAGAATTAGCGCCCCCTAGTGACTTGTAGTAATGAAATTTATCTAAGAACCATCCTTAAATTCTCATAAATTGTTTGTAAAAAAACGTATTTCAATCGGATAAACCGTTACGGAGATAAATTATCACATACAACAACCGGCAATCGCATATACGGCTACTTTACATCGCTGGCTGGTAAAAAGGATTAACAAAACAAATTTTGCGTATAACGACTTCAATGCTGAGGAACAAAGAGAAAGAACCCAACAATACAAATTCAAAACATACATCCGAAGTTAAAAGCTAAATAAAGCAGAGGACAGACAAAAGTGGCATTATCATTGAACCAAGTAGGTAGGAGTGAGTCCATATTTAACGAATCCAAAGACCGTTACATAGACCAAGCTATAACCATAAACATAACAATAAAAACCTTATCGTTTAAATTCTCGTTACAGAGATTTTGAATCCAGGATTTAGCTCATAAAGACTCGGAGTTATAATATCCTTTACAAGCTGTATTGTTCTTTTTTAATACGATTGCTTTACAAAATTTTACGACTACGCCAAAGTTTTTTTCTCCTTGCAAGTTAACATTGCGGTATTGATAGCTGTTTCCAAACATTATCATTATAAAGAACACGAGGACGTAAATCCATGCGTTTCTAGACACCCTTCCAGAAAATTTCCTCGGAGTCGAATCACGAGAGTTAGTTTTCATAATAGTAAAGATAAGCCATGATTGTTATTTTATGGCGACTGCGAAGAAACTAAGCTTGCGTATGCGAAATATATTTTTAAAATGTATTTTCAGCCATGTTAGCTGCAGAAGAGTGTTCGTTTTTGCATAATTATTCCCTTTACAACTGACATAATGTAAGAGACTTCTTTTGTGTTTTCTGAAATTAAAATTTTGCATGGTAGAGCAGAACTTTTTATAAGACAATCGTAGAAAATAAATGTGAGTTTCTAACATCAATATTATAAAAAATATATATATAATGATCTTTTTTCTATAATATTTAAACCGGTTCAGTATTCTAATAAAAAAAATCCATATACACTTTATTTTATTGATCACCAATGACTCAGGTCAGTGACAAGCTTGATGCCTTCTGACCTATAATGAGATAACCAGTGTGGATAAAGGATTCTATGAGCATATATACTAATAATAAAGCTGAAGAGTTTATTTGTTTTTAGGGTTCCGTACCTCAAAAGGGAAAAACGGAACCCTGTCTGTTTGTCTGTCTGTCTGTTAAAGACCCTTTTTCTCAGCAACGCGTGGAGGTATCAAGTTGAAATTAATATCAAATACGTAGGTCTACGATCATTAAAGCTCTAAAAAAATCAAGCTTCTGAATCAACGCAATAAAAAAACGGCCATTTAGGCGACATATTTTGATACTCGCAAATAAATCAAACTTATAGGGTACTCCTCGTTGACCTAGTATCATGAATTTTGGCAAGAAGCAAGATATCACATCAAAATTGTTTTTTTTTGTAATTACAAACTTACACTTAAATTTGTAATCACAAAAATTGGTTATTGGATAATTGACCGTGACGTATATAACTATGGGCGAACATTTTCTCATCTACAAAGTTAAGTTTGTCTAAGGAGCCGAGCAAAAGAAGTAAGAGCGCGGACGGGCGATGCGACGCGACGCAGTGGGTGGGGGCCTAGGGCGGCCGTGGCACAGCTAGTCTATGAATAAAACACGAAGCCACTATCAGCAAATTCTGCCTAAATTGAGTTGCCAAAATTATTCAACTCAATTCTTTTATGAATATACGTAGAACAATTAAGGTGACGTTCACACCAGTTTAAACAGAGGCTTCTAAATTTAGACTACTCATAGAAGTGCTGAGGAATTCTAGGAAAGAAAATAAGAAACGGGCAACGGATACTGTTATGTTAATGCTATCTTGTAGCCAGCCTAGCTCAAACGAGTTCTTACAAGGGCTTGATTTAATTAATATGATTTACCACATGCGTGCTCTAGAAACGCTTAGGACATTCGTTCATTCGTCGTGCCACTTATATTCATTTATTTTACCATCAGACACTAAGTAGTGATTCATGGTTATTTTCTGAATTTTTGGTTCTGGTACATGACGGTTTCTTGACGATGTTTTCTTTCACTGTTATAGAGCACTAGCGGTTTTGCACGCATGGAGTCGAATTTAAAAAAAACCTATGCTCCCATACACACATTCATTGTTCGAGATAAGAAGTATCTATCGATTCAAACACGGGATTTCAACCCACGACTTTCAACTCAAAAGTTGGGCTCAGTAGCCACATACACTACCCTATCCTATGGTCCATTTAATAAAACTATGAAAACTAGCTTACACATTACCTATTGAGGTTTATTTTCCAAGACAATAGTTGCGTTCTCTATAATATTGTGATTCTGCTACCGTAGTTAAAGGGCAGCTGTGGGCTCAATCTCAAACAAACTAAAGCTTGGAGAGTTAGTCGGTTTAGCCAAAGTTGCTATTGTGAAATTGTTGCAATTTCCATTGCAAAATCTGAATTGTTGAAGCGGAAATCAGTCACTGACTGGCAGTTAGATGATAGTTATTCTCAAACAAACAGTGGCGCTTTAGGAATGATGCACAAAGCTTTGACTAACGGGGATAACTAAACAGAATATAATCTTCTGCTTCGTGAGGTCAGTTCGTAGTTCACTGGTTTTTTCTTGCCCACCTTGCCTCCGATCTGTGACCTGAGACCAGTGATCTGGTTGAGGTATGTTATGCTTTGAAAAGGGCATAGTTCCAGCTCCGTTCGTTTATGATGAGTGTAGATTCCTCAAGTTGTTTTCCGTCTTGTCATTTTAATATTGTTGCAATGAACTAAATTTCCGTCACGTCTCTTCCTCGAGGCGAATTGGAAACTTGTGCTTGCGGTATTATTCTAAAGCTCTGTCCATATTCCTCTTTATTTAAATGCTAGGTTTTACGTATACAGTGTTTCGATCCAGCAATCTACTAGATCGCCATTGGTCGTAAGTATTCGACCCAGCAGACCACTGGATTGGTATTGAACACCAAAGTAAGACGTACTAACTGAACCGTGTAAACGATGCGGATTTAGTACAGTGTCAAGCCAGCGCTGGATTGGATTGCAAAACTAGATCCGTAAACACAAGCCTAGGTCTGCGTTTAGACCTACGACTGCAGTACCATGTGGAGTATTTCCTGTTTTCTGTAATTGCAAATAGTTGGGGCAATCAGCGGCTAGTTGGGACAAGAAATCCGAAGGATTTGAAACACGTTAACATGAGTCGAGCCGAGCCCATCCTTATTGCGTTACGGGTAGGTACTTTATTCGAAGTTGTTTTAAACGTTAATTTATTTCATTAAACTTAACTGGTCTTTGCGAGTTAGAAATAATTTGCTAGGTAATTTATTCCGCTAGGGAACAAAGGTTCTGGCCATTGGAGTGGCGGCCATCGCATAGGAAAGTGCAGTTTAGGACGGTCCACCACCTGATGGACCGATGACATTATAACAGTTGCAGGAAGTCGGTGGAACTCAGATTGTGACATTGTTTGAAAGAGGGCTAAGTCCAGCTTTCGTCTTGTCCGCTCATAAAATTTCTGTAAAACATAACAGACTGTAAAAACAGCACTAAGCAGTTCCTGTCTGGCTAAGTGAAACATGACATCTGACAGCCCGCCTGTCAGTTGACCAGCCCCAGTGTGAATAGCCCCTAACGAGCGGCTATGAACTCAATCATGGTAATGCATTGTCGCAAACTAGCAGTCTGGCGTTACGTAGATTTAGTTTGCGAGTTGTGTGCACTTTGCAAACTGAATCTAGCGCGAGCTTCGATTGCACGGCAGCCGGCAAGGCTTTTCAACGAGATCCATTTTATATGACACCGCGATTTTAGTTTGACAAACAGAACTTCGAAGATCGAAATATTAATGAACATTATAGGCGAATATAAATGTGGCGATCATGGCCGATCGTCAAGAGGGATATTAAAATATGTTTTTGCCTAGATTATAAGATAACGTTGTTGATAAATATCAACAAGGACGCATGTTATCCAACACGAATCTGTTTTTTTTTTCAATTATGAAATGCTAATAGAAAGTTCATTGCTGAACGGGTAATAATATATATTACTCTAACATAAAGTCAAATGCATTCCGATTAAAAATAAACAATTCTACAAACGGCTTATATGACAATATACTAGCAAAGGTACACTTAACGGGATTGGAAACGATGACAGTACTGGAGGAACTTGTGGGCACGTAGATAAATTAAATTTAGTTACGAAGACAATGGTCAAAAATAATCATGAAGTGAATACCGAAGTTCCAAAGCTTATAATTAGACGACCTCAGTGGCGCAGTGGTCAAAGGCCCGCCTGAGACGCAGAAGGTTAAGGATCTGCAATTATTTGTCTCGGGTCTAAGTGTTTCCTAAGTATAATATGAATGTATTTACAAAAAAAAAATATAAGTAGTATATCAGTCCTGTAGTTTCCATAATACAAGCTCTGCTTAGTTTGGGGCTAGATGATGCTGTGTGAAAATGTCCTACATAATTTATTTATTTATTACGAATCTTATTAACATTTCATACAATGTGGTTCGAATAGGTCACAGTTCGAGTGGTATCCACAAACACCTATTTAGGTCATTATGACTCAAAGCGAGATAATCTACCTATTTACTCATCGGACATAGTCCGCTTGCTACCAAGGTTATCCAATAGGAAAACTTGCATGCAAACTATGCAGCGGACAGTGTTTGTTTGGTTTTAAGATTTGGGCTGGCTCCGTACCGCGTGTCCAGAGTTTGGGAGTTGAATTTTAGGTTTAGTTGCGCTATATCGTAAGCACAGAATAGAAAATATAACGGAAGGGTCTAATTTATCTTAACTAATCCACCACACACGCAACAGTACTTTATACGAACACGCATAGCGCCATACATTATTTTTCCTTGATTGTAAGTTTACTTTTCTGTCGCCTAAGGAATACCATGACAAATGACCTTACGCTAATTCCATCCGACTTCCCGTAACCTTTATGCTGCCTCTATCCACCCGATGGAGGGTCTTCCACTGCGTCGTCCAGACCGTGGTCTTCATTCGAGAAACTTTCTTCCCAAGTGCATTTAATCGTGACAACTTACAAATCAAAACTTTCTTGTATATAGTGCCAAAATGTTTGACGAGTCAAGGATTATTATGCTTACCATTAAGTTAATCTTAATATTAGTAATGTGTATCATCTTTGCCTATAAATAATTCTGATTCTATAGGGCCCACTCAATAAGAACTACTGATCAAAAAAATAACCCCACTTATACTAGTTGCTTTTCGTAAAATTGGTTGCGTTAACCAAAAAAAAGAACGAGAGATTTTGCGATCCTCCCCGATCATGTACTCCCCGTACAATCTGTAGTTTAAAATTTCCGTCAGATTCTTTCGATCGGACTATGCCACCACCAATCAGCTGAGTTTGGTAGTAAACTGGTTTTTTCCTGCTGAATGTCAGCATAGACCTTTACCGTAAGCGTGGCGAAATTAGCCGCATGAGCGAATCCAGTGACGAGCGCTAATTGTCGACTGTGAACGAATAAATTAGGGCTCCTCTAGTGTAACGTACGGACAACCACTACTTAAATACACTCTTTTATGAAGTACTCATGCGTATTGTCGTGGTTTACGGGATATATTTATTCCAGTCTCGTAGCGAGGTCGCAACAGATGTGTTTTGGACAATAAGAGCACTCGTATCTCATTGTGTTTATCACACTTTTCCAGTGATAACTAGGTCACGTGACTTGCCCAACTATAAGGAAAATCCCATACCTATTTATACTTTTTTAACCATAATGCAGACAGAGGTGGCCAATGGTCACAATGCGGTACCATTGACGTTCACGCACAGGACAATCTGTGGATGCATTCTCCATGACGTCACCGGGGCGCATCGACCGGCAACTTCTTCAATCTTTTTAATTGTTTTTCTTTCGGGTCAATATAGGCCTTTTCTGGGGCCACATACTGTTATTTATAAGCGAATACGTCAGATTTCATTCGTTGCCTCGATGATCCTCTTGAATAAAACAAAGGGTTACTCTACTAAAGCGGCATTGATAAGCATTGTGATAGATTTTCTTTTCAAGATTTTCTGAGTATTCGAGGTCTTTCGCATACAATTTGTTGTTGTCTTATGTAGCAAGATTATATCACAGAAATATAACGTTCCAGCTATGTTCCAATAAAGTCAACTTGGCGTGGATTCGTCCTCATTGGAAGTAGCCGCGCATTTCAAGGATTCTACCTGGAATTTTATTTGCGTATGAATCATGTTTCCTCTTGCATAAGGGCCCGTCGCGCAACATTCTAAACTACGCAGAAAATCTAGATAAGTAAAGCTTATACACAAAGCTAAAATATTGGTGGCCTTCAGATAAGTACCCTAATTGCAATACTGTAAATATCATATGAAATTAATATCAAATCAACACAAACAAAATATGTCAGGTGTATTCGTATGGCACCTAGAAAGATATAGTTTTGCAAAAAAAACAATAACAAACAATTCTGATACATTTATCAGATATTTATTTATTTAACAATTATAACTTTTATATTTATATATATGGTATTTCTTCCCGGTCTGGGTGTAATGAATAGTACCACGGTACTCGTAGTTCCTGATACCCACGACACAGAGAATACTAGTATGGGATCAGGACTATGTATATGTTTTTTAGCTGATGATTGTTTTATCAAATACCAATGACATAATGTGCGAAATGCATACAGATATTAAAACGTTTTTACAATATGAATAATCACATTCACGATAGTTTTTGGAATAAAATTGCATACAGATCACGATGAAAATAAACGAAAACTGTGAATTTTATTGAAACTATGCATATCATAATAACCTGCTGTATACTAGTAACTATGGTTATCGAAAAGAAAAACCGTGAAATTTTGTGATCTAACAAACTTAACAAAAGAATATTTTGCAAAATTCGTAAACCCCCACGTGTTTTATATTGACTTGACCACTAGTGAATTGTGGCGATGAAATCAATCTAGAACCATCCTTGACCAACCAAGTCATATTAATCTATTGTAAAAAACAGCATTTCAATTGTTTAAGCGGTTTCGGAGATAAATGATAACAACCGCTTATGGCAAACGCTTTCGGGCTCCGTTCATTGTAGAAGATTCAGGAAACAAAAACGTGATTTCAAGATATAGTGATATAATATAACTTTACACAAACAAATTAAACAAAATCCGCATCGTTTCATTTCGCAAACTTTTCAAAAATGTTTCGTAGTAAAAATCGATGATCAAATCCACCCACCCACCCGTCTCTCAGTCAGGAGCAGGCATGTGCCACTTTTAGTCAGCAACCAGTGTGAAGTGGACTTTATCTCGCTCAGTTTAGATTCAATATGGCTGACTTGCGAATTCGAGTCTCGAAAAATGTCTCACCATTGCACAGACAAACTTTTTTTCACATGTTTCATGTAATTTTGTCTTTGAAATTAACTGACACACTAGTTATTACCCGCGGCTACGCAAGGAGCTAGGAGAATATGCGTATGGGGTAAAAAGATGTTTGTTTGTCCGTTACCATTATTATCCACAACGGCTTTTCTGATTGTAACACGATTTTTATAATCGTTTTGTATGACTTCAAGAAAGGTTCATAAATAGATTTTTGTCACATATCACGAGAGGGCGTTGCAAAAGATGATGAAACTACTTGTGTCATTGTATTGTCAACCACTGGCTTGTGTTCCTTCTGATATATCTTGGAAATCGTATAGCTTAAGTTTTTAATGCCGTTTGGTGTCATAATATAATTATTAAGAACAAAATATCTAATGTGTCACCATCTTTAGGGCGGTCTTGTTTTATAGGCATTACTGTACGCGTCACAAATTCAGCCATAGCCTTCCACCCTGCGATAAGACCAGTTTGATAAACTTAGAGAGAGAGAGAGTTAAGTACATAAGTACTGTTATTTCTTCCGTGTCAGGAGCGCGGACGAACTTCGCAACTCATTCAGGCTGCAATCTAATTTGGGAATCTTCATCCCGCAACAAAACTTTAAAAACAACCCGACATTCCAATATCTGACATATCGTATTAAATTCTCGTATTTTTCGGTTGATTTATGGTTGGTAAAACGCTTTCTACATATAGAATTTAAATTATTGTAGTTTGGTATCATTTTAGGATATGATTACGACTATATCACGTATTCTCCGGCTGTTGTTTCGTTGGCGGTTTAGAGGACCTTCCTCATGAACACCGTAGTGACGGTCGTGAGACAGGAAATGGATTTCAATATGTTTCAGAGTGACTGACGGTCGCTTTCAATACCATACGAGTTACGTCCTTAGATATTAAACTACAAAAAGTAGCTATGCTTTGTATGGTGGTGAATTATCCTTCAGCTCAGCATGTGCCATGCTGCAGCGCTGGTTTTCAGCTGAGACTGGCTGGTTTCCGCAGTGTATCGGTACTTCGAGGCGAAGAAGTAATACAGAATTGAGTTTTTTTTTCTCTACCTCACCATCCCAGCAATAGCAGCTAGGTATATGTGTCATAACAACTTTTACGCAAAGAAGATAATGAGTTTGCTACTGAATTACGCTGTGGTGGAATGTTGAGTATAAAACATCGGCTTCTTTTTATCCAGTACGAACGAATCTGAGAGCAAGTCACAAATACATTGGAGAAGCGTAGAGGAACCACATACGTCTGCTTCGTATTTTAAGCCTAGTGCAAAAGCCGAGCCATGCAAACTTAATAAGCAATGTATTTATAGGATAACATACGTGTCGGATACTATCTGATCGAGATAAGCAAAGCAATAAATCGCAGAGTCAATAAATAAAACATTCTGTTTCAGTTGTTCTTTGCGTACGTCGAGTTAAGATTGCATTTTACTCGTAGCTCGGGTTTTTGCAATAAGGTTTTATTTTTGTTCCGTGATAAATATATTGTCAAAATTCAGTATATTGTTCTTCAAAGACATATGGTGCAATACTAAGGTTAGATGGGCAAATCTAGACTGCCGAAAATATGTTTCCATAACATACAAGTGACATCCAATGCCATCTCCTCTGTGGCGCAGTGGGCGAAGGCTCGCCTGAGACGCAGAAGGTTGCGGGTTCGATTCCCGCCGCGGGATAAATGTTTGTATCTGCAAATATTTGCCTCGGGTCTGGGTTTTTTCTATGTATCATATAGAGCTTGTACTAGTTCCCATAGTACAAGCTCTGCTTAGTTTGGGGCTAGATGATGCTATGTGAAAATGTCCTGCATTATATATTTTATTTATTTATTTATCTAGTAAGCTTCAGGGAACTAGCCCGGCCAGCCACAGATAAAAAACCTCTCATTATACTGCACGGTAAATACAATTCGCTTTTATGGGCACTGTTTGCGATCACAACTACGTTTTTACTTTTCTCACGAAGTGGAGTACAATCATCGAAAACAAAATACATATTTATATCGATAAAGTACTACATAGTAGTACTAAAAAAGAGGCTACGTTACTGCGTAACGGTAATGTTCCATGCTGAATACGATAAAACTGCTTTGTATGTAAGTTTCAACCCCGCCTTCTGTTCACAAGGTCAAGGGATCTAATACGGTAGCGGGGATTAACAAATGAGTCATTTTCGTTTATCTTGTAGAAGCTATCTCCGCTAAAAACCCGTGCAGACAGCTGCACGGTTTTTAAGCAGAGTTCTAGGCTCATATTTCTGAGCGAAACTCAAACTTGTTTAAAAGACAAGTGCCCCCATTGAATCATTTAGTGGAATAGTTATGCAGTTAATTAAGTACGTATTTATATTTATTTAAAACTTAGAGCAAGAGTACACTTTTTTTTTCTAAATGTATGTAGTGTTACTATTAGCGGCAGCTAAATAAATTTATGAATTACACTATTTTATGTCTTAATACAAATATAATAAATAAATTAACTTAAACTAGACTCAAGTACAGATTTGACGCATTTCCAGTGAAAACTATTACAAAAACTATCGTGAACTTGACTATTCATATTCTAAAAATGGGATTTTTCATTTACTACACTATCGGTGAAGGCACCAACCCCACCGATAGCGGTGCCTTCACTGATAGTGTAGTACGTGAAAATTCCCGTTTTTACAATATGAAAACTGTTACAGTAAATTCAGTTTGAGATTCGTTCTATAGGGCCCTAAAGTCAACAGTTGGCTAGACTAGACCATCTGTTGTGGATATATTTTTGAAGTAGATAAAATAAGGTTTTATATCATTAATCTTATTCAAGCGCCTGAAAAGCTAGAAATGTTATTTCGTTTAAGCACTAAGGCCTAAGGGTATCGTCTAGACTTTTATTAGAACTTGGAGCGCTAGTAATGGGTCTCACGTAAATGTGGTAACGTTTTTGAGAGACCAAGTTTTCTGAATTTAATTTTCAAATGTTTTAAAGACTTTTGTTATTCATTCATAGACCTTGTCTATCCATGAAGTAGTGTTCCGTTTTGTAAGCAGCAAATACAATAATTATATTTGCTGCTTACAAAACAATTATTGTATTTGCTGTTTGACCACATTATGTTCCAAGGAGTGCAATTTAGGCTGATAGAACGAGCGGTACATAAACATTATGAACGACAATATTGATCTATTGTTCGTGACATCACGATCGATGGCCCTGTCTGAAAATCAGCGCTACACCTTTCTTAGGTTTGGTGCAGCATAATGCTGAGATAGGGACCTTTTGACCCCACACAACACATATATACTTTTTCTTTTTCTTTTTTGTAGTATTTTAATCTAATCTTTCTGTGTTTGTATTTATTTGTTTTGTATTTCACGTTTTGTGTTGTGTTTGAGGTTAAAAAATGTATTTTCTTTCTTTCTTTCTTTCTATCTAACTCTGACACCTTTATGATATCCTTTAAAGAAATATGTCTGCAAAACTTGAGCTTGACTTTATTCGTCGGGAGACAAATACATAATGGTTGGAGCAAATCCTGAAATCCAAGAGGTTTTTATGTCATTTGCGTGATCGAGTACTCAATAATGTGAATTTATCTTAAGAGTTGACATACGCGCAGCTCTCGCAAAGGTCAACGAAGTATTTTGAACTTGGTTTCAGTTCAATTACGTTCTTAAGTGCTGCATAGAATTTTGAATGAACCAGTGGCGAAGGGCGAAGGTTTTCAACCCTGCTAAGGTCAGTATAAAATTAAAATAAGCATTATATTCTGAAACCATAAAGAGGAGCTAACATGAATATAATGAACAAGGGACATATCGAACGCTATCAGCAATTTGTTTTTCGATTAATAATAACCTAACTATTGATATTTGCTGCATTTAGATCAGCAATCGATATCTTATCGCTAATAACTTTATTGAAATCCAATCGATGCAATGCGTAATTTATAATTTTCTCGTTACTTTACAATTTAATGTTTTCTTATTTTACTACACAATGCACCAGTCACCCATTCTTATTAACATGTGTATGAGGAAAACTCGACGGATTATTCAAGTTATCTGCAAATTACTATAACATGGCACAGATTATTAAACTGGAGCAACTGGACAAAAACGCTCAGACATTTTTATGAAGAGCCACTGCAGTCGGAAACGACGAAGGTTGCGGGTTCAATTCTCGCCGCGGAACAAATGTTTGTATCATCTGCAAATATTTGTAACGGATCTTGGTGTTTTCTATGTATAATATGTATGAATTTACGAAAAAAATAACTATATTAGTCATGTAGTTCCTATAATACAAGCTCTGCTTAGTTTGGGGTTAGATGAAGCTGTGTGAAAATGTTCAACATTTTTATTTATTAATACTTACCAATGAGGTTTGCAAGCCTTAAAACTCTTACACACAAAAGAAATGAATGAGGAGACCTTATCGTCTCTTAAACCAATTACGTTAAAGGATAGATAAGAATGAGAGTCGAGCGAGGGAGAAACCCTAAATTCTTTGATTAGAGTTTGATCCTCCTTTTGTCAAGTATCTTTCAAGCCCGTTCTTCAATTAATATGCTACTACAGTTTACCATAATTACTTGTATTATAGCTGTCGGTTTTTGGAATCGGATACCTATCTATTGCATTCCCAGCCACTTGGCGATTCGGTTCTCGTCGCGATGTAATGTATTTGTAATGGTATGTTGTTCATGTAATATTCAGTACATAGCATGGGTTAGGTAACGCGTTAAAACGAAGGAATTCTATGATATTTGCCATCATAGTTTAGCTGTGTACATCGAGTAGACAGCCTCAAAAGACGCAATGTATATAATTTGCTAGGAAACAATTCTGTCAACTGTCGTGCAAGTCCCGCCACGCCTGCTGTGCTCTAATTGGTCAAAACTGTTTCAACCAATCAGAGCACATCAGGCAACATGACGCAATGACAATGACAATGTCCGCGTTTGCCAACATCGGTCCTAAAAGACTAATGTGTTGACAGAACAATGTAGTTAAAATGACGCCTCTCGGTGTTAACTGCTCGATGGCTGTGTACGATAGATGAGTAGAATTCAAAAGCCATGCTGAAAAATACCTCTCATGGATAAAGTCATCAAGGGTCCGGTCAAATTGACGCGGTGGTGATCAAAGGTTGTCAAAGTTCGCGTGAATGCAATTATCGCCACCGCCACCGCGTCATCATGACCGGGCCCCTACGAACCCATGAGTGAATCCATAGCTCAAAATGAGTAAGTGGTACAATGAAGGCTACACTGGTTGCTGATGCTGTACCGATCCCTAGACAACGGAAACTGGTCTTTAACTGTAGTCGAACACCTGCATTTCGCGAGATAAGTATACCACCACACATAAACACCATAGAAGTGGCTAAGTATGGCTTATTCCACAAATCCCCTGCGACAATCCCCTGCGAAGGGGATTTCTGGATTTATTAGCAAATAAAATCTAAAAAATAACTATGATCGACGAGAAGACGAGGGAGGGATTCGGGTTTTTTTAAATTGCATATTATACACTTCTTCGTTGTTCTGTCGTTAGACAGAAACAGCGCAAAAAGGTTTCAGCAATACATTCCTGGTCTTTGTGGAGGATTTGGCCCTGGTTGTCTTTGATAACCACATTATAAAGAACATTACTGTTAGGTTTCCTTCATTAATTTGGGGGAAGCCAATAAAATTATAGGCACAATGCCTTCCGTTTCACGTTCCAGTTTTAGGGTAACAAACTCGTTTTGTGACCGATATAGTTAAATAAAATACTTGTTTCTGAAGTGTTTGTATGTACATCGTGGGGAAAATAATAGGACAGTTTTCATATGATAAGATTCGTAGTGTATCGTAATGATATGATATCATTATGAAGCAAAGGATCATTGTGGGGTATCATGAAACACAACATTTTTCCTTAACGGGATACGAAACTTCCTATTTCCCAATCCACATTCAATCCTAGTATAACAGTATTTATACTAGGTAAGACCACTTATTACCACTAAGTTTCATATCTATTCATAATTTTGTATTGCTCACATGGTAAAGCAAGTTTGTTTTTGTAAAATACTGCGAAATTAGAACGCAATTGGTTGCAAGGGAAACGTTTCTTTTCTCAGATCATAAATCCAATTTAGCACAACACCAATGCCAATACAGTACCTACAACAGTGTAGTGACTGTAAGAATGGTTGTGCCATTTGAACTAGTGATGTTCTGGATCCGTATGTGTTCAATGACGAAAGAAATGTGTCTTTATTTGTATTACGAGACTTGTGCCCCTCAAAGAGCAAAAAAAAAATGACAAGTTGTGTTACGTTACATACTCGTCATGATAAAGTGATAATAACAGGCCTAATACTGGCCTAATAAGGGTCTTTATCGCGTTTACTTTTTTTTATTATTTTCCCGTCGTTTCGATTGTGACGCCGTGATCAGGAGTTGATTTGAGTCATAACAATAGGCTGGTCAGTAAAAATGTACGAACTAAGTTTGAATGTACATCACTAGTAACAACTATTTGGCAAGCTGTGTTGTTTATGTTGCTGAGTTACGGAATTTAATTTGTGGACGTATCTCCCTTGAATAAACCATTCCGAGACAGACTCTTTGACTCGGGGTAAAGGTGAAAGGTCACTTGTCACCAAGTCCATCCAAAAAGGAAAATAAAGACAAAGCTGTTATCAAGAGGATTCACTATTACAATAATGTTACCTCATATGAGCTGAGAGGTGAGGATGAATGAAACGAAAGAGGTATGCCAGGATCGTAGCAAGTCGAAATCCGTGGTTTCAGGCCGTCCGAAAGATCTTAGCTTAGCGCCGGATCTGGCATCTACACGTTTCCTTTGAATCACGGAAGCGCTCAGAAGATTTTCTGCAGAAAATAAACAAAGACACAACCCGAAACCAAAATAATTAATACCAGTAGAAGAGTTTCTCCTAAAATTAACTCAAAAAAACACAATGTCTTTAATTTATGTGTCGCTATGCTGAATTATATTGATATTGAACAATAATACAATGGTATCCATTTGAGAATATCAGTAAAAAGCGAACCTCCTTCTGGGAAAACAAACAGAGATAAACACGAGTACAACAACAATAGTAATTCGACCGAAACCATAACCTTCATTTAGATGACGATGAATTGAAACGACTTACGTTACCGACCCCATTGAATCACCTAAAATCAGAAATAGAACATTGAAAGGTGGACCAACATCCGCACACGTTTACCTTCCAACCGTGAATTCATAAACATCGGAATCGAATGGACAATGAATATCCACAATAGCACTTTGCCCATTACACCCACCTAGAGACGAGTTCAATTTGTGTTTTATAAACCAAAACGTTTAATACCCACAAAATGAACCTTGAGATTCAAATAAACTAGCACCAACTCTGCCATTTTGATGTTGGGTACGAAATGTGCGCAAAAATGTATTTGCAAGATATAACCTAGATCAAGAAAACAAGGAGCTCTTATTTTAAATTCTAAACACGCAAAGGAGAATTCACAGCAAAGTATAAAGTCCAGAACAAACTTCCAAGCTAAAGATAAAAGTACACTAGTGGATCGATCCAGTAGATAATTCCTTTGGAATTATAATGATTTTGTTCACAAAATGTCTACAGACTGCTTTCATGAGGATTATTAGAATACG